>CM033477.1:140602623-141209668 GCA_019447015.1 Hymenochirus boettgeri
ATATAGAAGGCTAACACAAAAATGATTAACTATAGAAGGCTAAAACAACAATAAATGATTACACTATAGAAGGCTAAACACAATAAATGATTACACATATGGAAGGCTATCACAATAATGATACACTATAGAAGGCTTACACAATAAATGATTATACTATAGAAAGGATAAACAATAAATGATTACCTATAGAAGGTAACAAAAATGATACACTATAGAAGGCTAACACAATAAATGATTACACTATAGAAGGCTAACACAATAATGATTATACCATAGAAGGCTAACACAATAAATGATTACACTATAGAAGGTAACCAATAAATATTACCATAGAAGGTAAACAATAAATGATTAAAATATAGAAGGGCTTAACACAATAAATGATTCACACTAAGAAGGCTAACACAAAATGATTACACTAAGAAGGCTAACACAATAAATGATTACACTATAGAAGGTAACACACAATAAAGATTACACTATAGAAGGCAACACAATAAATGATTACACTATAGAGGCTAACACAATAAATGATTACACTATAGAAGGCTAACACAATAAATGATTACACTATAGAAGGTTAACACAATAAATGATTACCTATAGAAGGTAACAATAATGATTACACTATAGAAGGCTAACACCATAAATGATTACACTATAGAAGCTAACACAATAAATGATTACATATAGAAGGCTAACACAATAAATGGATTACACTATAGAAGGCGTAAAACAATAAATGATTACACTATAGAAGGCTTAACACAATAAATGATTACACTATAGAAGGCGTAACACAATAAATGATTACCTATAGAAGGCTAACACATAAATGATTACACTATAGAAGGTTACACAATAAATATTACAATAGAAGGTAACACAAATGATTACACTATAGAAGGCTAACACAATAAATGATTACACTATAGAAGGCTAACACAATAAATTGATATCACTATAGAGGCTAACACAATAATGATAATATTATACTATAGAAGGTAACACAAAATGAGTACTATAGAAGGTTAACACAATAAAAGATTACACTATAGAAGGTTAACACAATAAATGATACACTATAGAAGGCTAACACAATAAATGATTACACTATAGAAGGCTAACACAATAAAATGATTAACTATAGAAGGTAACACAATAAATGATATAACTATGAAGGCTAACAATAAATGAGTATTACTATAGAAGGCTAACACAATAATGATACACTATAGAAGGCTAAAACAATAAATGATTACACTATAGAAGGCTAACCACAATAAATGATATTACACTATAGAAGGCAACACAATAAATGATACACTATAGAGGCAACACAATAAAGGTTTACACTATAGAAGGCTAACACCATAAATGATTACCTATAGAAGGTTAACACAAATAATGATTACAATAGAAGGTAAAACAATAAATGATTACACTATAGAAGGCTAACACAATAAATGATTACATAAGAAGGCTAAACACAATAAATGATTACTACTAGAAGGTTAACACAATAAATTATAAACTATAGAAGGCAACACAATAATAATTTCACAGAAGGTAACACAATAATGATTACACTATAGAAGGCTAACACAATAAATGATTACACTATAGAAGGCTAACCAAATAAGAATTTCACTATAGAAGGCTAAAACATAAAGATTACATATAGAAGGCTAACACAATAAATGATTACACTATAGAAGGCTTAACACAATAAATTAATACAATATAGAAGGTAACACAATAAATTACACTATAGAAGGCTAAAACAATAAGGATTACACTATAGAAGGCTAACACAATAAAGATACACTATAGAAGGCTAAACAATAAATATTACACATAGAAGGCTAACACAATAAATTATTCACTATAGAAGGTTAACACAATAAATTATTACACTATGAAGGCTAACACAAATGATTTACTATGAAGGCTAACACAATAAATGATTACACTATAGAAGGTTAACAATAAATGATTACACTATAGAAGGCTATCACAATAAATGATTACACTATAGAAGGACTAACACAATAAATTGATTACACTATAGAAGGTTAACACAATAAATTAGTACACTATAGAAGGCTTAAAACAAATGATTAATATAGAAGGCTAACACAAATAATGATTACACTTAAGAAGGCTACACAATAAAATATTCACTAAGAAGGCTAACACAATAATTGATTACACTATAGAAGGTTAACACAATAAATTATTACACTATAGAAGGCTAACACAAAATTATACATATAGAAGGCTAACACAATAAATAGATTACACTATAGAAGGCTAACACAATAAATTATTACACTATAGAAGGTAACACAATAAAATGATTACACTATAGAAGGCTAAACAAAAATATTACACATAGAAGGCTAACACAATAAATGATACACTTAGAAGGCTAACACAATAAATGATTACACTATAGAAGGTAACACAATAAATGATTACACTATAGAAGGTTAACACACATGATACACTATAGAAGGCTAAACACAATAAATGATTACACTATGAAGGTAAACAAAAAATGTTACACTATAGAAGGTAACACAAATGTACAATAGAGGCTAACACAATAAATGATTACACTATAGAAGGTTAACACAATAAATGATTACACTATAAAAGGTTAACACAAATGATTACACTATAGAAGGCTAAAACAATAAATTATTACACTATAGAAGGTTAACACAATAAATGATTATACCATAGAAGGCTAACACAATAAATGATTACACTATAGAAGGCTAACACAATAAAATGATTACACATAGAAGGTTAAACACAATAAATGATTACACTAAAGAAGGTTAACACAAAGGATTACACTATAGAAGGCTAACACAATAAAGGATTACACTATAGAAGGCTAACACAATAAAGGATTACACTATAGAAGGCTAAAACAATGAATGATTACACTATAGAAGATTAACACAATAAATGATTACACTAAAGAAGGTTAACACAATAAAGGTTTACACTATAGAAGGCTAACACAAATGATTACCATAGAGGTTAACACAAAATGATTACCTAGAAGGCTAAAAAATAAATGATTACACTATAGAGGCTAAAACAATAAAGGTACACTATAGAAGTCTAACACAAATGATTATACTATAGAAGGCTAAAACAATAAAATGATTACACTATAGATAGGAACACAATAAGATTCAAAATAGAAGGTTAAACAATAAAGATTACACTAAGAAGGCTCTAAGACAACAAATGATACACTATAGAAGGTAACACAATAAATGATTACACTATAGAAGGTTAACACAATAATTATTGATTCATATAGAAGGCTAACACAATAAATGATTACACTATAGAAGGTTAACAATATATTATACTATAGAAGGCTAAACACAATAAATGAATTTACACTATAGAAGGCTAAACACAATAAATGATTACACTATAGAAGGTTAACACAATAAATTATTATACTAAGACGCTAACAAAATAATATGATACACTATAGAAGGTTAACACAATAAATGATTACACTTAGAAGGCTAACACAAATGATCCACTATAGAAGGCTAACACAATAAATGATTCACTATAGAAGGCTACACAATAAATGATTACACTATAGAAGGTTAACACAATGATTACAATATAGAAGGCTAACACAATAATGATTACACTATAGAAGGCTAAAACAATAAATGATTTACACTATAGAAGGCTAAAACAATAAATTATTACACTATAGAGGCTAACAATAAAAGAGTACACATATAGAGAGGTAACACAATAAATGATTACATAAAGAAGGTTAACACAAAGGATTACACTATAGAAGGCTAACACAATAGAAGGATTACACTATCGGAAGGCTAACACAATAAAGGATTACACTATAGAAGGCTAACACAAAAGATTACACTATAGAAGGCTAACAAAATAAAGGATTACACTATAGAAGGCTAAACACAATAAAGATTACACTATAGAAGGCTAACACAATAAATGATTACACTATAGAAGGCAACACAATAATTAGTACACTATAGAAGGCTAAAACTATAAATTATTACACTATAGAAGCATGACACAATAAATGATTACAATATAGAAGTAGCCTTCTATATTGTAATCATTTATTGTGTCATTCTATAGTGTAATCATTTACAGTGTGTATCATTTATCACAATAAATGATTACAATATAGAAGTCTAACACAATAAATGATTACACTATAGAAGGCTAACAATAAATGATTACACTATAGAAGGATGACACAATAAATGATTACACTATAGAAGGCTAACAATAAATGATTACACTATAGAAGGCTAACACAATAAATGATTATACTATAGAAGGCTATCACAATAAATTATCAACTATAGAAGGTAACACAATAGTGATATAACAATAGAAGGGTAAACCAATAAAAGATTACACTATAAAAAGACTCACACAATAAATTATTACACCATAGAAAGGTAACACAATAAATGATTACAACATAGAAAGGTAACACAATAAATGATTACACTATAGAAGGATAACACAATAAACGATTATACTATAAAAGGTCTAACACAATAAACTATAACACAATAGAAGGTCAAACAGAATAAACTATGGAAAAGAATAACACTTTGGAAAGCTAACACAATAAATTATTACACTATTGAAGATTAACACAATGACTTCTTACACTATATAAGGCTAACACAATATTTTATAACACTATAGAAGGCTAACAAAATATTTTGTTCCAAAACAAGAAGCTAAGAAGGTATGGTGATGGTCTGACACAATAGATTATTGCACTATAGATGGTGTAACACAATAATTCAGTACACTAAAGACTAACACACTAACTTATTACAATATAGAAGGTTTACACAATAAATTAGTACAATATAGAAGGATAACAATTATTTTTTATAATACAGAAGGTCTAACACAATAAATGATCACAATACAGAAGGCTAACACAATAGTCTAGATACACAATTGCTAGTTTGACACAATACTTTTCAATAAATTATGCACCTTCAGTTCATTGCAAATGGTTTCAGTGCTGGGCATAGTATGTATGGAGTGGGAGGTTATTTGCCCTGGGTCTTGTCTGGGTAAAGAAAATATTAATGATAAAGGACCAGTAAACCCTAACAAAGAACTCAAACTATGCTAAACCATGATCTGATTGTGGACTGTACCACTCCAAGTTAACCTATCCTTCTCTGCACTAGGACTTCTTGATGCCTTTTCCTATACAGCAGGCAGTGTTCAAGCTATCGCAGAAGATAGGTATAAGAGAAAGGTTACAAGTCACATTCAGACTGCGGTTTATGTAAAGGGTAAATAACAATTCCATTTTCAATGGCTAAGGAATAAACTAATTGTAATTTTAGTGCAGAGCAATGACCACAGCACTTCAGTCACAGGATCAGTGAACCATTAACAGCTCCCCACCCCTGATAGAGGCTATCAAGGCAGGTAGAAATACAATTTTTACCTCTTTGAGAAACAGAGAGACCACCCTACCCTTGCCTGGAAAAAGGCCTCTATCTGAACACACTTTTGGGGTTGGTCTAGAAAAGGGGAAACTCATTCCCATAATGAATTTTTTTTTATTCTAAAAAAAAAGAAAAAAAAGACAATTGTCCGGTGAACCTGCCCGTAGCCTGAGATGCAGTTCCACATTTTCATTGTTCTTAATATAAACAGCTTGAAACCCAGCTAAACATGAAACCTGTTTTTGTAATCTTAAAGGGTCACTTTGGTCCAAAAATGACTTTAGGTAAATTGACAGGAATTTCCTTCTTGAGTATTTTTTCAATTTACTTTCATTATTTTTTTTACATAGCTTTGAAGATATTTACATTTTTATGTGTGATATGGTAGCAGCATCACCAGATTCTCCTCCTCCTTGCAACCCCCTGTGACCCCCTCCCACTCCTCCTTCAGTCACTGTAACTCAATCTCTTCCTGTTTTTTTCTGCATTGAGCATGTACCAACCGCAGATTAGAAGGAGGAACTAGTATTTGTTACCGCAGATTCAGAACCTCCCACCCCCCCAACTTTCTGATCAGTGATTTATTCATATCTTTGCAGAACATAGAGAGGTGGTTGATATCAACCACAGTTCCTCTTTAATAGAGATGGTCGAACTATTGAAAGTTCGGTCCGTTTTCGAACTTTCGAACTATCGGGAAAGTTTGAAAGTTCGAAAACAGACCCATTAAAATCTATGGGAGGCAAATAGTTTGAAAAGTTCAAGTCAAATACAACTAAAATATTAATGGTAACTTAATGTAAATGGCTGTGGGACCTGGGAAATGGTCTGAGGAGCATGTTCCAATATCCAGGACTTTCGTAAAATCGATTTTACTCTCACGCGCGCTACTTTCGCACTACTTTCGCGCTCTCGCATTCGAACGTTCAAGGTAACATGGACATTTTACTCGCGGATTCGATACTCACGTATAGGCTGTAATGGAGACTTTACTCGCGGATTCGCGTTCGCTCCTAGATGCCATGTACATTTTACTCGCGGATCCGATGCTCGCGTATAGGCTGTAATGGAGACTTTACTCGCAGATTCGCGTTCGCGCCTAGATACCATGTACATTTTACTCGCGGATTCGATACTCGTGTATAGGTTCTAATGGACACTTTACTCGTAGATTCGATGTTTGCGCCTAGATACCATGGACATTTTACTCGCGGATTCGATTTCTACATTCGATTATAATCTCTTCTTCCCATTGACTTCTATATGCAATCCAGGATCTAAAATCGAGCCTGGAAAGTGGGTGTAGTCATTCCACCATTACTTTCCCCACCAGAAAGCATGGCCACCATGCAATGGCAGCGTCTGATGGTCGAATATCTCACCCGGCTGGGTTATGATGGGATGCCAATCGGCAACCCCAATATTAAGGAGCGCAAACGGCGCGTTATGTGCCACCTGCAGGCAAAACTGCGGATGCAGTTTCACATTGATCTGACCACCTCTCAGCTCCAAAAGAGGTGGTCAGACCTCAAGCGGCAGAGACAGAACTACGTCCAGGACATCCAGCAGAATGTCCAAGGCAAGTATCACATTTATATATTAAATTTTATCTGTGATTGAGTTGTATAAAACACCACCTTTTGCACCACTAATCAGGCGGTTCTGCGGCAGATCTTTCTGACAGCTCTGTCTAAGTATAACCAAACGCACAAAATCGCGAGCGTTATCGCCCTAACTGACTTCTTGTTACTTTTATAGCACGATGCGGGGCCTTTAGTGCTTTCTCCTAAGGACTCAATGTGCAATGTAGTGTTAATTAGTGTTAGCAAATTTAATGTAACAGTTAATGTTAGTAGATGTTAGTTAAAGGACAAGTACACACGAAAATATTTACAATATTTACTTATAATACAGATTTTGAAAGCTCTTTCTCTAAAAGACTCAAAGTATATATTTTTTATGTTAGTAAGGGTGAGGCAACACTGCTGCACAGGAATCCGCACCAAATCGCAAGCGTTATCGCACGCGATGTGTGTGCGGATTTGTGGTTCTGCGTTCGTGTTTTGCCGTGCGTTTTTCGTTTTTTTGGTTATGGAAACGCATGCATTAACACACCAGAAATGGTGAACGCATGCGTTACCAAAACGCGAACGGACGCGCAAAAGCATCGGAAAAGTGGGGATTTTCGCGTTCCCGCGATTTCCATTTTAGCCAATCCTGGAGAGTATGGACAGGCGCCTGCGGCGCTAGATGCAGCAGAGGGACATTTTGCGCATTAAGTGCGAAATTTTAAAGAAATAGGTGCTGTATTTTTTTTGTTTGACCTGTGTTGTTATATTTATTGTTGAAATTTTTTTTATTTTATTATGTTATACTTATTATTGATATGTAAGCACCTAATAAACAGGTGACGTTTACTAAAAAAGTTAACTAAACAAATCTCGTGTTTTATTTACAAATGAATTGACTACAAACATAATTATTTAGGCTTTTCCCACACCCCATTGGCTTCTCTCCCTCAGAGTATGCTTTGGCGAGGGAAAGGGGGAAGGGGATACGCTGTAGGAACAGCACCATGAGTAGCAGTAGATTCACTTCAGTTTGACAACATTATTGAGGAGCCAGGCAGGCACACAACTGACAGCAAACAGCAAACAAACAGCAAACACGCAACAACTGACACAACTGACAGAAACAGCAGAGCAGACAGCAAAAGCTGCTGATTGCTGCTGAATGCAGCACTGTCAGTTACAAAACACACAGACATGACACACAGATACAGAACAAAAAAACAGGACACCTAGACCTCTAAAAGGTCTAACCACAAAAATTGTCCAAAGGACTTATAGGGGGGGTTAGTCCTTAAAAGGACTTTTGGGTCTCACAAGGAAGTTAGTCCTTAAAAGGACTGTTGGGTCTCAAGAGTGGTGAATTCAGGGGTGGGTAACTACAAGATCTAAACAACCACATGAATCCACACACAGAAAGCTCAAAAAGCGCAAAAATCTCTCTCCAACTCCACACTGTCAGGTCTCTCTAAACACACTGACACTAAATGGTGCTGGTCACATGCCTTTTATACCCAGGGGCTGGCAATGCTCAAATTAGCTGCCATTGGGTGATTTTGGACATGTGGGCACCTTTTTTTAAATTCGATGTTTTGAATGTTCGACCGTTCGAACATTCGATAAATCATTGAATGTCCGGGAAATATCGAAAGTCCGCGTCCAAGATAGTTCGAGAAGTCCGGTCCGTTCGAACTCGACAGTTCGGTGGAACTCGGGTTCGAGTTATGCCATCCCCTACTCTTAAGGGATACACATGTGTCCTTCGAGATGATCTATGTGTGAACTGCATCTCAGATTTTATTGTGTCCCATTAACATGTTTGTATGTGGCGTGATCTCCATGCCTCTTCTCCAGTGTGAAATAAACATCTATGGTTTCAGTGTTGTTGGATCTCCTTCTCTCTAGCTAAACTGCACATTTCTGTTACTTAACTCTGAATCTCACTGGTTATTACTGAATTTGGCTGGGTAAATGCTAGTGGACATTCTAGCCAGACTGACCAACATTGCCCATAATTGACAACACAAGTAGTTGGATATTTTCATCAAAATCTATAATAAATATGTAGTACAGTTTGTTAGTTTTCATCTGACCCTATGTATTTTAATAATCGGATCTGGTGATCCGGTGAAAATATGGTCTGTAATGGCCGCTTGTTCAGAAATCTGCCCGATCTGCTGGGCGGATCTCCGAATGAGCGGCCATTTCAGTGCCGCACACGGTCCGTTTATCGGGTCGGCACCTGCGATCGCACGTGTGTACGAACCTTTAGTACCAGAAGAATCAGTGAATACAATAACCACCATGACTCCCCGACAGTGTTAAAACCATGTCGGAAAGGGCAGTAGTAAGCAGGATATTTCTCCTTCCCCACTGGTCCTGCCTGGGTGCCTGTTTTCTCATTCCTGGTAGCAGGAGTAATAGCCAATGACTTATTGCAGCTTTTCAGTTGTGGTGTGTGGAGCACTTAAAGAGCCAATTGACCTTGAAGAGGAGGTGGGACCTTTCAGTCCTGTGCCAGCAGAGGAAAATCTCACTTCAGGTACCCAGAAAATAAGGTATCAAGGGGTTAAAGGGTCCTTCACATATATGCACCATGGGAAGATGTGGCGCTATATAAATCCACAATAATAATAATAATATATCATTGTTACTTAGGGGAAAATTAAGGTGGCAGAATAAATAATGTATTGTTTCAAAAGGTTAGTAATAATAAATAAATGTTCTATAGTACTGTAAGTACATTTTCCTCTATAGACACACGATCAGGTTGAGAACTACTAAATAGCTGAAATTTATGTATTTCTTATAAAGGAAAAAACTTCTATAGAAAGAAGAAGAACGAAAAAAGCAAAACAGAATTATAAAAACTCAATAACAAAGGGTCAATTTCCTGAAGTCCTGGTTCGATTCCACCCTTGGACAGTTTGTATGTTCTCCCCGTGCTTGCGTGGGTTTCCTCCGGGCACTCTGGTTTCCCCACAATCATAAAGACATCCTGATAGGGTGGTATGTGTCAAATAAATGTGATTAGATTGTAGCTCTTGTGAATGTATAATGTAATTATAATGCGCTAAGGAACATGTTGGTGTGAAATATATCCCAATAGTAATATAAGCAAAAACACTTTTGAGTTGTTATGAGCTAATTAGAAGACTTACAGCACCATCATGAGGCCAAATATGAAACTTCAACACATGAACAATTCACATTAAATTGAACAGTCGAGTCCCTGGATTCAGGTGCAATGTCAGCGTACCTATCCCTGTCAATCGTGTTGTAGTTAACATTTGATAAAAGGGCCAGTAAAGATAAGTTGCTGTAATGTTGGGAGGTAAATGATTGGTTATCCAACTAATGTCTAATAAGGTTATGGGCAGTAATAGTCAGAAACATTCTATGTTTCTAACCTGTACAATCATTGTCCAGTTTTCTTACTTTTTGCGTTCCGATTTGCGTTCGGCATTTTAAATCATGCGCATGCGCAAACGCAACGAATCGCACATGAAATCGCATGCATTGCAGTGTGGCCGTGCCCTATGTTGTCCAAAAAAAGCCGAAACCTGGACTTCGTTTGTTATAATCATTAATTCTGCTTCCAGCATGGGATTTATACTTACAAGTTCCACGATCCGCCTCTGCGGAAGAGAATTAATGATTATAACAAAACGAAGTCCAGGTTTTGGCTTTTTTTGGACAACATAGCGATTTTGTCCAGAGGGGTGGACAGTCCTTTAAGTGTTACCAATAGGTTTACCATGGGGGGGGGGGGAGGAGAAAAAGATTGTTAGTAAAGGTGGAAGATTTCTACCAAGGCGGTATTGCTGGGCTGGTTCGCTGGGCGTGGTTTATCAGCCCATGATGCCCACAGGGGCTATTTTATGGTGCGCTCACAAAACACAGTGATCCATTATTACCGGCCCACAGGGCCATCGCATCATGAAGCAGGGTGAAAATCCTGCTTATGGCGTTGCTATTGACATTATATATTAAAGGGAGAGGCACCAGAGCCAATCTGCTCATGGCAGCTACTGACCCCCCCCCCCCCTTACATGAGGAATGTTATCTACCTAGCTTGTGGGATTTTTTTCATCCTGAATTAAAATCACACCCCAATTGGTCATACAGCGAACATACAGCAACCAATCAGATATTATTTAACATTTGAAAGTTAAACATCTGATTGGTTGGGGCAGGGATCTTCAAACTACAGGCTTCCAGTGTTTGAAACTACAACTCCCAGCATTCCTAGCACATTCACAAAACATACAAGTGTTTCTCACCTTTCCTGCTGTGGCTGCTGGGTGATTTTTGAAATTAACCTGTGGGGTACTAGGAGTACCACCTTAGCTGGGTGACTCGCAGTTAAGCTTATGCAGTGCATGTCATACTCTTACCAGACTCAAACAAGGAGCTGCAACCTTGCTTCCTAGAAGCTGCCAGCCAATAAACAGCACAGAGATCAACCCTCTGCCTGACACGAAAGGGATTTCAATGCAGTTTTTGTGTAAACGTATTTCAATGCTCCCGTCTCTAACATATTTCCTTTGCTTTTCCCACACACACACACAAAAAAAAATCAGAAATAGACTCCGCCCTGCACCAAACCAGATTCCCCATGTTTTAGAATGTATGGAACATGCAATAAACATACCCGGATTCAAGGACTGAATTATGGCACGATTAATGTCTGAAATGACGGTTTGGTTAACATGTGGTTGGGAGGGGGAATGGCAAAAGATCTCCTGGGCCGCAGATGCCCAGTCTGACAACCCTAGGACGAGCTGTATCAGCAGTAGTTAATCAGTCTGGTCTATTTCTGCCTTTGAATTGTGTCTGTAGTCTGGCCAATGACAGGATATGCCCTTCCCATAGTCACGTCACTAATAGTCGAAAGGCGAGTTAGATTGAACCAGTGAGGGAATATTTTGGTAGGTATTACAGCTGATAAAGAGCATACACGCCCCCTTTAATATGACTAGATCTATGGATTCCTTTTTTAAAATTACCTATATACTCGAGTATAAGACAATGTTTTTAGGTTTAAAAATCAGCCTAAAAACCTTGCCTCGCCTTATACTCAGGTCAAAGCAGACTTACCTTAATGCCGGATGCAGCCGCAAGTCAGGAAGGAAAGCCGGCAGTTCCCAGTGTAGTTCACAGGTGCGCAATGACATCACTCAGCAGCGTAGCATTGGGAACTGCCGTCTGCACGAAAGGCCTGTAAGTACCGTAAAGTAAGTAGCCATCATTCCCATGGCCACCAGTATGTTATGCAATTCCCATGGCTATCAGTATGGGATTCATTCCATGGCTAAAAGTATGTTATGCAATTCTCATGGCTACCAGTATGGGATTTATTCCCATGGCTACCAGTATGTTATGCAATTCCCATGGCTGTCAGTATGGGATTCATTCCCATGTCTACCAGTATGTTATGCAATTCTCATGGCTACCAGTATGTCATGGGATTCATTCCCATGGCTACCAGTATGGGATTCATCCCATGGCTACCAGTATGTTATGCAATTCTCATGGCTACCAGTATGTTATGGATTCATTCCCATGGCTACCAGTATGTTATGCAATTCCCATGGCTATCAGTATGAGATTCATTCCATGTCTACCAGTATGTTATGCAATTCTCATGGCTACCAGTAAGTTATGGGATTCATTCCATGGCTACCAGTATGTTATGCAATACCCATGGCTATCAGTATGGGATTCATTCCCATGGCTACCAGTATGTTATGCAATTCTCATGGTCTACCAGTATGGGATTCATTCCCTGGCTACCAGTATGTATGGGATTCATTCCCATGGCTACCCAGTATGTTATGCAATTCTCATGGCTACCAGTATGTTATGGGATTGATTCTCATGGCTACCAGTATGGGATTCATTCCCATGGCTGTCAGTATGGGATTCATTCCCATGGCTGTCAGTATGGGATTCATTCCCATGGCTGTCAGTATGGGATTCATTCCCATGTCTACAGTATGTTAGGGTTCATTCCCATGCTACCAGTTGTATGCAATCTCATGGCTACCAGTATGTTTATGGGATTTATTCCCATGGCTACCAGTATGTTATGCAATTTCATGGCTACCAGTATGTTATGGGATTCATTCCCATGGCTGTCGTATGGGATTCATTCCCATGGCTGTCAGTATGGGATTCATTCCCATGGCTGTCAGTATGGGATTCATTCCCATGGCGTCAGTATGGATTATTCCCATGGCTGTCAGTATGGGATTCATTCCCATGTCTACCAGTATGTTATGGGATTCATTCCCATGGCTACCGTTTGTTAGCAGTTCTCATGGCTACCAGTATGGGATTCATTCCAATGGCTATCAGTATGGGATTCATTCCACGGATACCAGTATGATGCAATTCTCATGGCTACCAGTATGTTATGGTATTCATTCCCATGGCTACCAGTATGTTATGCAATTCTCATGGCTACCAGTATGTTATGGGAATTATTCCATGGCTACCAGTATGTTATGGGATTCATTCCCATGGCTATAAGTATGTTATGGAATTCATTCCCATGGCTACCAGTATGTATGGGATTCATTTCCATGGCTACCAGTATGTTATGCAATTCTCATGGCTACCAGTATGGGATTCATTCCCATGGCTGTCAGTATGGATTCATTCCCATGTCTACCAGCATGTTTAAATCTCATGGCTACCAGATGTTATGGGATTCATTCCCATGGCTACCAGTATGTTATGCAATCTCATGGCTACCAGTATGTTATGGGATTCATTCCCATGGTACCAGTATGTTATGCAATTCTCATGGCTACCAGTATGTATGGGATTCATTCCCATGGTACCAGTATGTTAGGCAGTTCTCATGGCTACCATATGGGATTCATTCCAATGGCTATAGTATGGGATTCATTCCCACGGATACCAGTATGTTTTGCAATTCTCATGGCTACCAGTATGTTATGGTATTCATTCCCATGGCTACCAGTATGTTATGCAATTATCATGGCTACCAGTATGTTAGGGATTCATTCCCATGGCTATCAGTATGGGATTCATTTCAGGATACCAGTAGTTATGCATTCTCATGGCTACCAGTAGGTTATCCAATTCTCAGGCTACCAAGTAGGTTATCCAATTCTCATGGCTACCAGTATGGGATTCATTCTCACGGATACCAGTAAGTTATGCAATCATGGCTACCAGTATGTGATGGGATTCATCCCATGGCTACCATATGTTATGCAATTCTCATGGCTACCAGTATGTTATGGGAATTATCCCATGGCTACCAGTATGTGTATGGGATTCATTCCCATGGCTATAAGTATGTTATGGAATTCATTCCCATGGCTATCAGTATGTAATAATGAAATACCCATGGCTACCAGTATGTAATAAATTGCCCATAGCTATTGGGGGTACTGTATGGGATTACTGTCCATTTAAAGGGCAACTAAAGCATCAGAACAATACAGAGTTAGAAGCAGTAATGGTCAACCTCGGCTTATAGTCAAGTCAATCATGTTTTCCTAGTTTTTGAGGTAAAATAGGTACCCCCACTTATACTCGAGTATATACAGTAGTCATTTTCTCCACCATAGTTACTCCCCCAAAATATTTGGTACTAAAATTAGAAATATGCTATAGTCTAGATTTAACATTCATTCATGTATAATATGTGGGTACAGACCAAATGTATGGTTAATATGTTTAGACCAGACTTGATGAACAATACCTTTTGAGGACCAATGGTTATTTTGCAAAGGAAAGTTCTCTTCCACTATTGGTTTGATCGTTATTGAGGTTTTTTTACAATTATTTATAGGCTAGTCTACATGTTTTTTGCTTTTCTTCTCTGCTCCCATAAAGTTAATTAAAAAAAAAAAAAATTGTGTGAAAAAAAGTATTTATTACAGAACCTACTAAGCAATAATTTATTGGAGGATGTAAATATAAGGTGATCTAGAAAAAAATAAGAACATTTTAGGTGATGTCATGAAAGCTTATGACTGAAAGGTTTAAATATTTTGATAAAACACCTATTTAAGGTAAATAGTACCTTAAATAGGTGCACATTACTTTTTTTTAAGACTTCCAATGAAGGGGAAAAAAATGCTTTCCTCATATTAAAAATTAAACCTTTAACGGCCAAAAAAACAGTTCATGACTGTGACAAAGTTGTATTTTCCTTGCAAAAGTATATTTAAGAAATGACAAATATTTCTTTATTCCAGTTTTGGAATTCAGGTCTTGTCAAACTTGCAATGTGGATTTTGGAGGACAGAGAGCACCATCCAGACTCCAATTTCCTTTCAGTATTTTCAAGACATTTCCCATAATGTCCATCAAGTGTTCATCGTTTGCTTGGTAACACGGATTTTCCACAGAATCTTTCTTTTTTTTGAAGAAACAATTTGGATCGTTTTTTTCCTTTCTCCAAGGAGGATTTTGATGGGTAATGAGTAACCACCTGCTCGTGTTTAGCACGTCCGTTATGTGACAGGGCTGCAAGTGTAGTTTCTGGCATACACAGAATCAATTCTGTACGACAAATTTTACTGCAAAATGTCGAATTTTACGACGATAAACTTCCAAGGCACCGTGTGTGGCAACATTTTCCATTTGTCGGATGTCTTTGATTAGTCCTGGTGCAGTGATAATGCTCTGTATATTTTAAATGCTTTGTCTTCTTGTTTGATCCACGGTGTAAGCTTCCTCTCTTACTTTTGGAAAGTTTTTTGTGCTCGCATTGGCAACATGTAGGATTCCCGGGAAACCTGTGAATATTCTGAATGTGATATAGCAATGACTGCCATTTGCAACGAGAGATCGGGATTGTGGTCACAAGTTTTTGGCGCAGTACCAAAAATGGTCTGTAATTGACCTGATCCATCTAGCCAGAACAGCACAATTGGGTTTTCTACTTGCAAACTTCCAGTGTCCTCGGTTAGGCTTTTACAAAGTGCCAACATTGAACTGATGGGAAATTTTAAGATAATTGGAATGCATTAGTTTATGTATAAGCGGCATTTCGATCGGTTGCCACCATTTTAACGTTGATATTCCTCTGTAAAATTTCTTCGAGACAGGTTTTGAATGTTCTCTTTCCATACCAACTGGTGAATTCTAGGGCCAAATCGGTCAATATTGAAATGGACTATTTTTGTCAACGAATCCATCATGGTATAGGTACAACAATTTGCACGGTCACCCAGACCAACAATCCGGAATCTCCTGCCAGGATAACATCCTTGTCTTTCAGGTCCTTCTCAATTCTCTTTTTAACTTCCCATCATAGTGAATTGCAGGGAACAGGTAAAGTTTTTGATATTTGAAAAAGAGAGAAGATGATATCGATGGTATACCAAAAATAGAGAACATTTCAGCAACCTTTTTGAAACTGGAACCACTGAAGAGTATACTAGCCGCCATTTGGACATTACCAATAGATATTTCTCCTTCCAGGGGTTGGCTCTCCACTGAGTTAAATGTCCATTCATACATGTCATGGTCACAATTAACATGCTTCAATGATTTTTTGTGAATTTTGTAAAACGGGGCAATACACCGGTCAGTGTTATGGTGCTGACACTGTATTAGAGACAGCAAAATGTCAAGGGAACTCTCATAGATTATAATTTCCTTTCGTGAACATGATCTTTTTGAAAATGGGCGTACTATCCGGAGGATCAAGAATTTGAAAGGACGATTCTGCAGCGAAGGTTCCTCGTCGAGGGGATATGAACAGTCCATTGGACTATCCACTCAAAATAGAAATCTCAGTTGAATATCAGGTAAACTGGATTTTACTGGTGTTTCTACTTGTACTGGGGGAATTGTCATGGTTTGTGAAGATTCTTGCTCCAACAATATCCTTTTATGTCCTCTGATCTTCTCGGAGGTTAACGATGTACTATTGGTGAAGGTAAATCGCACGTCATAAGGCTGGTCTCGGGCAATCCGCTTACTCCGTGCACGTCGACGCTTGCTAGTTTGTGTTTGAAATGCTGGTAGGATATCGGTGGGGTCGGTTTGAGTTGCCACAGTCCGTGGTTAATCCAGTGCTCTGTACTGCATACTGGTCTTTTTGCATGAATTTCCGTTCAGTCTGCGTGTGCACATTAAAAACACTGTACAGTTTAGGTAAGCTTGGACCCGAAAGAAATGCTTCATCTGTACCCGATTCTGTTTTTACGGTTTGCAGTGATTGTAAAAAAGGGACACTTGGATGATATTGTGGAAAATTTTACCTGGGAAAATTGTTGGCATGGCAGTAGGTTTGAGAAGAAATTTTTGATCCTTTAATCATATAAGAATCTGCAAGGAAATGACAAGAGCACATCCTATAGCTATTATGGATTTTTCCTTGTAGAACCTTTTGTGACCTTTCAATGTCTGGGGGGTATTGCCGTGTTTGTTGTAACCATAATTTAATCATCTCAATGTTTTTAGGGAAAGATGAAGTGTTACAGGGATACTTCAATTTCTGTCCCGTTGCATGAGAACATCCCTGTACATACATGCGGCATCTTGCAACCTACAATACAATGGAATAAAGATTTTATAGAATCAATAACTGTAGCATCATTTATTGCTGAATCTAACAAAATAAGTTTCAAATTTAAATATACATGTAAATGAATAGGTATACACTGTGCCGCGTTACAATGGATTATTAGACAAAAATAACGCCAAGTGATAGAGGGAGAACCCACTTTGAAAAAAGAAGCAGATTTGTTCCATCTAATCTGCTCCCCCTCCATGTTATCAATTTGTCCCTCTCCTTATTAATCCTATCTATACCTCATCCAAGTCTATAAATCCGTCCTCAATCATTTCCATCTATTTGTCCCCCATCCAATATGACCCAATGTCCATTAGAAGTGTCCCCTTTAAATAGACCCCCATGTTCAATACATCTGTTCCCCATTGAATATAGACACATTCACACAGTGTAAAGAAAACTAAGGGGCTGATTTAATAAAATGTTCACCTGTGCTATTAATCTACAGTAACCTATCAGATATTTTCTAACTGCATTAAACCAATTAAAAAACTGAATGGTGCTGCACTTTAACTGCATGGGAAAACTTTTGCAAACTTTATTGCATTAGCCCATAAATGATTTTAGGCTTGAATAAGAAGTCAGGGATAGAACGCGGAAGGCCATTTCAAGAGTTAAAACCATGGATAGTGTAGATTGAAACTGGCTTTGGTCATAGGAAGGGCTACAAATGAATATCCACAGGTAAACATGTAAAGGGACACTATACTCTCTGCATCCAGTCACAGCCAGTGTTGACACGCCTCTACCTATGTTAATAAAGGGGATAGACGTTAAAGGGCATGTACACTGTAGCTTACTAGATAGATGTGGCTTTAAATAAAAGTTTTTTTTTTTACCCCCCTTTACTGCTTGAATCTTGCTGGTGTTCTGCTTCACTCTAATCCTGTTTTTAGGACTGTTTCGATGAGATGGTCCAAATGAACATTATTTCCTTTGCCAAGTAACAACACAGTCATTTCATTCACGTGCCATCAATAAGACGTCATCGCACACCGGCACAAGAAAGACAGATCTCGCCCATTCCTCTCACCTTCCTCCGAGGAAGGCGTGAGGATTGGTCTTCTTATAGCCGGTCGCGCAATGATCTCATCGGCTTTGCGAGTAAAATCGCTGTAATGAACCTGGCAAGGAAATGAGTACATTTGGACCATCTCATGGAGACAGTCCTAAACATGATTGAGTGGAGCAGGACGCCAGCAAGATTCCAGCAGTAAGGGAGGGTATGGGAGGCTAATGAACAACACAAAAACCTTTTTATTAAAGCCACAGCTATCCAGTAAGCTAAAGTTATTTTTACAGTGTAAATACACTTTAAAGGAATTGTACACTGAGAAATGCTGCCACATTCAATCTATAAATAAATACTGCAGCACACTTCATCTAATTTGTTTGCGTTGCTGCTGACTTTAATCCAGTACTTGATTTGCTAAGACCAGTCCCTTAAGGTTCGTACACACATCCAATTGGGCACTGAGCCATGCTGCCGATACATTGCTCGATGAACCGCCATTTCGGGCGAATTGCGTTTGTGTATACCAATGAATACAAACGTGTGATTCTGGTCCGATACGGCAGTTCATCACGCGGATGTATCGGCATCGGGGGCGTTGCTCGCTGCACACATTGGACGTGTGTACGAGCCTTAAGTCCCCCAGGCCCTGCCAGACTTTCTGACTCTCTGTGAGGGCAAGCATGCTCAGTAACCCCTATGAGGGCAGCATTGGGCGAGGGAATTTCCTACATGCAGTTCATGTACCAACTGTCACCATTCCAGTTACCGCAAAACTATACATAATAGAAAATAGTGATACTAAGGCACTTGATTGACAGCTGAAATGTAAGATGTTTTAGACAGGCTATCTAAAGAAATAGGGGACAGATCAACAAAAAAATGGTACAGTGATGTTGGGAAGATTTATAGTTTCCAGTAATAAAAGTAAAAAATTTCACCCTGTGTATATAACCTTTAAAGGGCATGTCCACCCCCAAAACTATAATCCCCCCAACTACTGGCCCCACCAAGTAGTGTAGTGGAATCCTTACCTCACATCCCAGCTCCATAGGGTTCTCCTGTAAACCCCCCCCCCCCCCCCAAAGTCTCAAAACTAACCACCAGGAGGATAGCAGGTCTCTGCCTGCTATCTAGCCTCCGGCGATATTTGCCATGCGCACTGCAGCCCTTCTCCCCTCCCTCCCCCTCCCTCTCCCTCCCTTTCTACTATCCCCCCCCTAGCGTTAAACCCCCTTAATATGCTGCTCCCCATGTCCCCCAGCCCCAACCGATGTTTTTTTTTTTTCAAAAAGCTCCCCAAACTCTTACTTACCTCTCCGCTTTCTCCGCTGCACTGAATGGACCGGCGCCGCGTCCGTGATTGGCTGCCGCTAGCCAATCACAGACGCGACTGCCGGTCCCGCCCCTCTGCTTGCATTCTCGCAAGCAAGGGCCGGCAGTGCGCGGGAGGATCGAGGGGAGGTAGTAAGAGTTTGGGGAGCTTTTTGAAAAGAAGAAACATGCGGTTGGGGCTGGGGGACTGGGGGAGCAGAATATAAAACCTATTTAGGGTGGACATAACCCTTTAAAGGTATGTCTATGGTTCTCCTGTAGTGTTTTCCCAAAGTCCAGGAAAGTGAAGAGCAGGAGCCTGGCAGTCTGTGTAAAGGTCTCTGCCTATCCTGTGTCCCGAGAGGTTGCAAACATGCGCAAGGGAGCAGATTCCCCCCTCCCTCCACCATCCAGAACCATCGCGCTCTTTTCAATTCTTCCTTAAAACCCCTTTCTGTAATGCAGCCTCCCCCTCCCAGCCCCAACCACATTGTCAGTTTTAAAAATAATATCAGATTACTTACTTTCCAGCGCATTCTCCATACCCGACAGGGTTGTCTGTGATTGCTGCTGAAGCCAATCAGACGCGGCTGCCGGTCCTTCGCGGAAGTAACTTACTGGCAGAGAGCGTGGGAACGAAGGCTGGTAGTAAGTGATCGGGTATATCTTTTAAAAAACTGACCATGCGGTTGGGGGTGGGAGGGGGAGTCTGCACTACACAGTAAATATGGGTTTAGGGTGGACATACCCTTTAAGCTGTCTGTTACTGCAGGAGTAAAACTTGCTTAATACCATTACCAATACCAACAAGATCTAGGAAATGTACAGTATAGGGCACTATTTTCTATTTTTTTTCAACGTCCAAAAAAATTCTAACTAGAGTTAGACTGAAACCTACAGTTTTGTTGTTAATAAAAATGCAAATTTACCTTATAACGGCGGAGTTGATTAAAAAAATAAATATCAGGTAAAAAGTCAAGTCAATGACACTCAGAAGAACAATTTTCCCTGTAAGAAAAAATAATCACCATCATGCATTATAATTCCACACCGCATTATTATTTATTTTCCCCTGAAACCACCTATATACCAGGCAAGTTGCTAAAGCTTCTATTTATGGTGGTAATCTATGTGATAGGATTTTAACCAAGAAACGGTTTTAGTAAAGGTGGCCATACACCATGTGATTTTCAATGAATGTGCCTACAAATCACACTGGTATCTGTCGGCACATTGCAAAGTTAACCAACCAGTTGATCGGTGGCCATGCACTTAACACAAGAAGAACGGGAAAGGCGGATCGGTCCAATGTCGTGGGATCGCTCGGGCTGGAGTTAAAATCGGCCTAATGTATGGCCACCTTTAGACACAGGACTGAAATCTTGGTGAATATATACCACCTCAATCACCTGCCCTCTGCTTCTCTTTCAATAGTGGTATCTACAAGATAGATACAACAATCTCCAGGCTATTAAAGCATGCTATACTGAGCTTAACTGAACAAAACAGCCCGGGGGCAAGGACTAGTCATTGGCCATGACATTCAATCTACGAATATAGTGACCGATGGACCATTTTAATCACTGGCAAACATCACCAAAGAAACTGAAACACTGATGGAATTGGTATGCAACAAAAACCAATAGATAACTCTTACGGAGTCCAAAGACCAGTATAAAAACATGCCAAAGTTGTGTTGGAAATCATCTGAGACAAATGTAGTGTCACAATCCGATGTGGTGAGATCGTTCTTACAGGTGGAATGAGACTGGATTGTAAATTGGGTTTTCTATAGCTCCTTTAGAATATTGCTTGGGGTTCAGGGAGGCAGACGCTTGAGGATGTTTAAGGAGAACTAAACCCCATTTTTTCACTCCAGAATCTGAAAATATCCCATCTAAAAACACCAATACAGTAAAAATCCCACTACAGTAATGTAACCTCTTGAAGAACTGGATGAAATAACTGTATGCACAGGAATGGCCACACCCTGACCTCACGTCACATGCCCCTTATCTAATCCGTTCTTTAAAATGATTAGCTATAAGATACTAGTGGGGTGTGACCAACTGTAACAAGTTTCCTGCAGTATCTTAGGACTGAGCAGTGTAAAGAACATAATGTGTCAGTGACACACAGTGTGCGATATGGATTTCTGGGAAATAAAACACAAACCACCATGTTAGAAAGGTAAATTTCTTCAACAACCATATTAAAATGAGAGGCGAGACACAGATTACTGATTTTATATCAAGGAGATCTACCTTCTAATTCAATGTTGTTATGAGGGCTTTAGTTGTCCTTTAAAGTTCATCCATTCTTCAGTGTAAGTTGTAACACATCTTGCTTTCACAATCACAAACAGATGGCAATCCTTGTTTATCACATATGATGACTTCACAAATCTCATATCATCACATTTATCTTGTGTGTGGATAATTTAAGAAAGAGGATATTTTTATCTAGCTACTGTCAGAAAGATTTCTATCACATTATAAACTACCATTACACTCTATTTCAGCTAAAGGACTAAAAAACATTATGAAATATTCTGTATAATATTTTAAATCTCCTTATCTATAAAATATTTTCTCAAAAGTTGACCAAAGTAACAGTAATTTTGTTTTCATCCCTTGTTACAGGCTATGAAATGGAAACCTGTATCTGGCACAAACACATGCCTATAAAACACATGGCAGAACCAGCTCAATGTTCCGGACCCACAGCTGAATAGACATGGTCAAGCATGAAAAGCAATCACCCCATTGAAGATACCCATCCCACTTGGAATGACATTTTTAATGACTATATTGCAGAGTGAAAACATACCAAGTTGTAACTAAGTTAAGGGAATGGTAAACTAGCTTGTGGAAAGGGTTAGTGCAAGCTTTCACTGGGCAGTTTGCAAGGCTCAGCCAAGGAAGAGAAGGCTTTGTGGGACACAAGGTGGAAAAAAGCGTTGCGCGAAGTCAATGGTAACAAAATTCGCTGCGAAATAAATCAAAGCAAGAATAGTAAAAAAAAAAAACAACCATGAGTTTGAAGACGCCCATTCCACTAGCAACATTGTTTACAGTCTTTGACTCTGTAGTCAACATTACAGTGACTGCCATCCACCCAAAAGACACATACAATGAATCAAGGAAATTTAAGTACATCTCTCTTGCCAACTATATTTGTCACTTTTACAATATAATAAACTAAAGACATATTGCATGTTATAACCTGATCAACCATTGTGTGAATAGGATAGTGGGGTTGCTGACAAAACGGGAGGTAGGACTGAGGGTCAACCCACTACCTCTTGGAAATAGTATTTGCTTCGCTTCAAGACGAATTCTTCCAAGCTAAATCAGAACTAGCAGTGATGTTTATAACTAAGCCATTAAAGGGCGTTAGGGTGCGGAACTAACACTGCTTGCTCCTCACCACATTTAACTTTCCCCACCGTCGTTGTTGTACCTGTCCAGTTGAAGATTAACAAGAAAGCGGTTCTGTACAAAAAAGCCTGTCTTTCCATTTTGGCCAGAATCTACAGACTACACGAAACGGATCAGAGTGACGCGAAAGATTGATATAATTTGTAATATATAGCTTGGGAGATTTATACACACACACCTTTATTGGCGTCAAAAAGTGCAAAGGCAAACATTTCGATCTTAAGCTCCTACACGGGTGCAATTGGGGGCCTGCCAACCGATTACAAAGGGCGCTTCGGCAGACCTGTAAAGCCTCCCTACCCCCCAAAAACCTGCAAAATTAGAAAGGCAGATATTGAAAATACAACACGTTATAAACTAAAATGACGCGATGTTCTTTAACTCCTTTTTGTCGCTCCTGGTACCTTCCTTCAGCAAATTAAGCATGGATGTTATTCCACTGGACTGTCTTCGGCACACCAGCTTAATACAAGAGAGTGAGCTTTGGTAGGAGGCAGAATCTTTAAGATACAGAAAAAAGGCGAAGGGGCGTAAGATAATTTTGTGCATTCAAGGTTAGTCTTACATGTTTTAGCTTCTATTGGCGTAGGTTTGGGGTGTAGGAGGAGATTCACCTAAATGTCATGTTTCATATTGAGGGTTAAACTGGCCGTAGGATGTTTATAAACAACACATACCACCATAGGATCTTATCTCATATTTAAAATTGTAAGTTTTCCTAGTGAACTGTGTTATATTGAGTAGAATTGTTCAAATGTTTCTTATAGGTCTACACACTAGAGAAGAAGTAATTGTGAATATTCTAAAGGAGGTCACCCGGAAGTGTGCAGTTAAAGGGAACTGGTGGCTCAAATTTTTTCCAAACTCGTAAGAATAATAAAAAAGCCTCCACTCGTACCTTCAAAATAAAACCTAACTCACATCTCTAGATAAAATATTAGAAACGTATATGGGGGCGGAAAGGTTTTCAATATTTACTCCTGCTAAACACTTCTGGGTCAGCCACTGGACGCCATGGCTGCATTATAGGCTCCCTTTCCTACCACTGTCATTTTTTCCCCAGCGGTAACTCTACCCGATTTCACAGCACAGAATGCTTCTCCCCAGGCGGGGGTCGAATATCTCACCCGGCTGGGTTATGATGGGATGCCAATCGGCAACCCCAATATTAAGGAGCGCAAACGGTGCATTATGCGCCACCTGCAGGCGAAACTGCGGATGCAGTTTCACATTGATCTGACCACCTCTCAGCTCCAAAAGAGGTGGTCAGACCTCAAAAGGCAGAGACAGAACTACGTCCAGGATATCCAGCAGAATGTCCAAGGCAAGTATCACATTTATATATTAATTTTTATCTGTGATTGAGTTGTATAAAACACCACCTTTTGCACCACTAATCAGGCGGTTCTGCGGCAGATCTTTCTGACAAGCTCTGTCTTAGTATCACCACTATACGAAGTTAGGCTGAGGCCACACTGCAACGCACAGGAATCGCGCACAAAATCGTGAGCGTTATCGCACGTGATTGTGTGCGCTTTTCTTGTACGTTTGCATTTTGCGCATGCATTTTTGCCATTTCACGTTATGGAACCGCGGGCGCAATCGCGAGCGCGAAACGCGTGCGCAAACGTGCTAGTGTGACCTAGCCCTAACTGCACTTTTCTTGTTACTTTTATAGCACGATTGCGGGGCCTTTAGTGCTTTTCTCCTTAAGGACTCAATGTGCATGTGTTAGTGTTAATTAGTGTTAGCAAATTTTAATGTAACAGTTAATGTTAGTAGATGTTAGTTAAAGGACAAGTACACACGAAAAATATTTACAATATTTACTTATAATACAGATTTTGAAAGCTCTTTTCTCATAAACGACTCAAAGTATATTTTTTTTTATGTTAGTAAGGGTGAGGCAACACTGCAATGCACAGGAATCGCGCACCAAATCGCGAGCGTTATCGCACGCGATTGTGTGCGCGATTCTTGTGCGTTCTGCGTTCCTGTTTTGCCACGGCGTTTTTCGTTTTTTTGCGTTATGGAAACGCATGCATTAACACACCAGAAATGGTGAACGCATGCGTTACCAAAACGCGAACGGACGCGCAAACGCATCGGAAAACGTGGGGATTTTCGCGTTCCCGCGATTTCCATTTTAGCAAAAATCACTGGAGAGTATGGACAGGCGCCTGCGGCGCTTGGAGAGCAGGCAGAGGGACATTTTGCGCATTAAGTGCGAAATTTTAAAGAAATAGGTGCTGTATTTTTTTTTTTTTTATTCCTATTTTTTTTTTATTTTTTTTAATATTTTTTTTTTGTTTTATTTTTTTTATATATCGGGCGCAATCGCGAGCGCGAAACGCGTGCGCAAACGTGCTAGTGTGACCTAGCCCTAACTGCACTTTTCTTGTTACTTTTATAGCACGATTGCGGGGCCTTTAGTGCTTTTCTCCTTAAGGACTCAATGTGCATGTGTTAGTGTTAATTAGTGTTAGCAAATTTTAATGTAACAGTTAATGTTAGTAGATGTTAGTTAAAGGACAAGTACACACGAAAAATATTTACAATATTTACTTATAATACAGATTTTGAAAGCTCTTTTCTCATAAACGACTCAAAGTATATATTTTTTTATGTTAGTAAGGGTGAGGCAACACTGCAATGCACAGGAATCGCGCACCAAATCGCGAGCGTTATCGCACGCGATTGTGTGCGCGATTCTTGTGTGTTCTGCGTTCGTGTTTTGCACGTGCGTTTTCGTTTTTTTGCGTTATGGAAACGCATGCATTAACACACCAGAAATGGTGAACGCATGCGTTACCAAAACGCGAACGGACGCGCAAACGCATCGGAAAACGTGGGGATTTTCGCGTTCCCGCGATTTCCATTTTAGCAAAAATCACTGGAGAGTATGGACAGGCGCCTGCGGCGCTTGGAGAGCAGGCAGAGGGACATTTTGCGCATTAAGTGCGAAATTTTAAAGAAATAGGTGCTGTATTTTTTTTTGTTTAGCACCATGTTTGTTATTATTATTGTTGATATATTTTTTTTATTTTATTATTGTTATACTTATTATTGATATGTAAGCACCTAAGAAACAGGTGCTTACGTTTACTAAAAAAGTTAAACTAAACAAATCTCTGTGTTTTATCTTTACAAATGATATTGACTACAAACATAATTATTTAGGCTTTTCCCATACCCCATTGGCTTCTCTCCCTCAGAGTATGCTTCGTGCGAGGGAAAGCGGGGAAGGGGATACGCTTTGTAGGAACAGCACCATTGAGTAGCAGTAGATTCACTTCAGTTTGACAACATTATTGAGGAGCCAGGCAGGCACACAACTGACAGCAAACAGCAAACAAACAGCAAACAGCAACAACTGACACAACTGACAGCAAACAGCAGAGCAGACAGCAAAAGCTGCTGATTGCTGCTGAACGCAGCACTGTCAGTTACACAAACACACAGACACTGACACACAGATACAGAAACAAAAAAACAGGACACCTAGACCTCTAAAAGGTCTAACACAAAAATTGTCCAAAGGACTTATAGGGGGGGTTAGTCCTTAAAAGGACTTTTGGGTCTCACAAGGAAGGTTAGTCCTTAAAAGGACTGTTGGGTCTCAAGATGTGTGAATTCAGGGGTGGGTAACTACAAGATCTAAACCACCACACTGAAATCCACACACAGAAAGCTCAAAAAGCGCAAAAATCTCTCTCCAACTCCTACACTGTCAGGTCTCCTCTAAACACACTGACTAAATGGTGCTGGTCACATTGCCTTTTATACCCAGGGGCTGGCAATGCTCAAATTAGCTGCCATTGGGTGATTTTGGACATGTGGGCACTTTTTTTTTAAATTCGATGATTTTTTGAATGTTCGACCGTTCGAACATTCGATAAATCATTGAATGTCCGGGAAATATCGAAAGTCCGCGTCCAAGATAGTTCGAGAAGTCCGGGTCCGTTCGAACTCGAACAGTTCGGCTGGAACTCGGGTTCGAGTTCTATGCCATCCCCTACTCTTTAAGGGATACACATGTGTCCTTCGAGATGATCTATTGGTGAACTGCATCTCAGATTTTATTGTGTCCCATTAACATGTTTGTATTGTGCGTGATCTCCATGCCTCTTCTCCAGTGTGAATAAACATCTATGGTTTCAGTGTTGTTGGATCTCCTTCCTCTCTAGCTAAACTGCACATTTCTGTTACTCAACTCTGAATCTCACTGGTTATTACTGAATTTGGCTGGGTAAATGCTAGTGGACATTCTAGCCAGACTGACCAAACATTGCCCATAATTGACAACACAAGATAGTTGGATTATTTTCATCAAAATCTATAATAAATATGTAGTACAGTTTGTTAGTTTTCATCTGACCCTATGTATTTTAATAATCGGGATCTGGTGATCAGGTGAAAATATGGTCTGTAATGGCCGCTTGTTCAGAAATCGCTGCCCGATCTGCTGGGCGGATCTCCGAATGAGCGGCCATTTCAGTGCCTGCACACGGTCCGTTTATCGGGTCGGCACCTGCGATCGCACGTGTGTACGAACCTTTAGTACCATGAAGAATCAGTGAATACAATAACCACCATGACTCCCTGACAGTGTTAAAACCATGTCTGGAAAGGGCAGTAAAGCAGGATATTTCTCCTTGTCCCCACTGGTCCTGCCTGTGTGCCTGTTTTCTCATTCCTGGTAGCAGGAAGTAATAGCCAATGACTTATGGCAGCTTTTCAGTTGTGGTGTTGTGAGCACTTAAAGAGCCAATTGACCTTGAAGAGGAGGTGGGAACCTTTCAGTCCTGTGCCAGCAGAGGAAAATCTCACTTCAGGTACCCCAGAAAATAAGGTATCAAGGGGGTTAAAGGGTCCTTCACATATATGCACCATGGAAGAAGTTGGCGCTATATAAATCCACAATAATAATAATAATATATCATTGTTACTTAGGGGAAATATTAAGGTGGCAGAATAAATAATGTATTGTTTCAAAAGGTTAGTAATAATAAATAAATGTTCTATAGTACTGTAAGTACATTTTCCTCTATAGACACCGATCAGGTTTAGAAACTACTAAATAGCTGAAATTTTTTATGTATTTCTTATAAAGGAAAAACTTCTATAGAAAGAAGAAGAACGAAAAAAGCAAAACAGAATTATAAAAACTCAATAACAAAGGGTCAATTTCCTGAAGTCCTGAGTTCGATTCCACCCTTGGACAGTTTGTATGTTCTCCCCGTGCTTGCGTGGGTTTCCTCCGGGCACTCTGGTTTCCCCCACAATCATAAAGACATCCTGATAGGGTGTATGTGTCAAATAAATGTGATTAGATTGTAAGCTCTTGTGAATGTATAAATGTAATTATAATGCGCTACGGAACATGTTGGTGCTAAATATATCCACAATAGTAATATAAGCAAAAACACTTTTGAGTTGTTATGAGCTAATTAGAATGACTTACAGCACCATCATGAGGCCAAATATGAAACTTCAACACATGAACAATTCACATTAAATTGAACAGTCGAGTCCCTGGATTCAGTTGCAATGTCAGCGTACCTATCCCTGTCAATCGTGTTGTAGTTAACATTTGATAAAAGGGCCAGTAAAGATAATGTTGCTGTAATGTTGGGAGGTAAATGATTGGTTATCCAATCTAATGTCTAATAAGGTTATGGGCAGTAATAGTCAGAAACATTCTATGTTCTTCTCTACCCTGTACAATCATTGTCCAGTTTTCTTACTTTTTGCGTTCCGATTTGCGTTCGGCATTTTAAATCATGCGCATGCGCAAACGCAACGAATCGCACATGAAATCGCATGCATTGCAGTGTGGCCGTGCCCTATGTTGTCCAAAAAAAGCCGAAACCTGGACTTCGTTTTGTTTATAATCATTAATTCTGCTTCCAGCATGGGATTTTATACTTACAAGTTCCACGATCCGCCTCTGCGGAAGCAGAATTAATGATTATAAACAAAACGAAGTCCAGGTTTTGGCTTTTTTTGGACAACATAGCGATTTTTGTCCAGAGGGGTGGACAGTCCCTTTAAGTGTTACCAATAGGTTTACCATGGGGGGGGGGGGGGAGAAAAAATGATTGTTAGTAAAGGTGGAAGATTTCTACCAAGGCGGTATTGCTGGGCGCTGGTTTATCAGCTGGGCGCTGGTTTATCAGCCCATTGATGCCCACAGGGGCTATTTTATGGTGCGCTCACAAAACACAGTGATCCATTATTAATCCGGCCCACAGGGCCATCGCATCCATGAAGCAGGGTGAAAATCCTGCTTATGGCGTTGCTATTGACTTATATATTAAAGGGAGAGGCACCAGAGCCAATCTGCTCATGGCAGCTACTGCCCCCCCCCCCCCCCTTACATGAGGAATGTTATCTACCTAGCTTGTGGGATTTTTCATCCTGAATTAAAATTCACACCCCAATTGGTCATACAGCGAACATACAGCAACCAATCAGATATTATTTAACATTTGAAAGTTAACATCTGATTGGTTGGGGCAGGGATCTTCAAACTACGGCTCTCCAGGTGTTTGAAAACTACAACTCCCAGCATTCCTAGCACATTCACAAACATACAAGTTGTTTCTCACCTCTCCCTGCTGTGGCTGCTGGGTGATTTTTGAAATTAACCTGTGGGTACTAGGAGTACCACCTTAGCTGGGTGACTCGCAGTTAAGCTTATGCAGTGCATGTCATACTCTTACCAGACTCAAAACAAGGAAGCTGCAACCTTGCTTCCTAGAAGCTGCCAGCCAATCATAACAGCACAGAGATCAACCCTCTGCCTGACACAGAAAGGGATTTCAATGCAGTTTTTGTGTAAACGTATTTCAATGCTCCCGTCTCTAACAATATATTCCTTTGCTTTTCCCACACACACACACAAAAAAAATCAGAAATAGACTCCGCCCTGCACCAAACCAGATTCCCCATGTTTTAGAATGTATGGAACATGCAATAAACATACCCGGATTTCAAGGACTGAATTATGGCACGATTAATGTCTGAAATGACGGTTTGGTTAACATGTGGTTGGGAGGGGGAATGGCAAAAGATCTCCTGGGCCGCAGATGCCCAGTCTGACAACCCTAGGGACGCTCTGTATCAGCAGTTAATCAGTCTGGTCTATTTCTGCCTTTGAATTGTGTCTGTAGTCTGGCCAATGACAGGATACGCCCTTCCCATAGTCACGTCACTAATAGTCTGAAAGGCGAGTTAGATTGAACCAGTGAGGGAATATTTTGGTAGGTATTACAGCTGATAAAGAGCATACACGCCCCTTTAATATGACTAGATCTATGGATTCCTTTTTTAAAATTACCATATATACTCGAGTATAAGACAATGTTTTTAGGTTTAAAAATCAGCCTAAAAACCTTGCCTCGCCTTATACTCAGGTCAAAAGCAGACTTACCTTAATGCCGGATGCAGCCGCAAGTCAGGAAGGAAAGCCGGCAGTTCCCAGTAGTAGTTCACAGGTGCGCAATGACATCACTCAGCAGCGTAGCATTGGGAACTGCCGGCTCTGCACAGAAAGGCCTGTAAGTACCGTAAAGTAAGTAGCCATCATTCCCATGGCCACCAGTATGTTATGCAATTCCCATGGCTATCAGTATGGGATTCATTCCCATGGCTAAAAGTATGTTATGCAATTCTCATGGCTACCAGTATGGGATTTATTCCCATGGCTACCAGTATGTTATGCAATTCCCATGGCTGTCAGTATGGGATTCATTCCCATGTCTACCAGTATGTTATGCAATTCTCATGGCTACCAGTATGTCATGGGATTCATTCCCATGGCTACCAGTATGGGATTCATTCCCATGGCTACCAGTATGTTATGCAATTCTCATGGCTACCAGTATGTTATGGGATTCATTCCCATGGCTACCAGTATGTTATGCAATTCCCATGGCTATCAGTATGAGATTCATTCCCATGTCTACCAGTATGTTATGCAATTCTCATGGCTACCAGTAAGTTATGGGATTCATTCCCATGGCTACCAGTATGTTATGCAATACCCATGGCTATCAGTATGGGATTCATTCCCATGGCTACCAGTATGTTATGCAATTCTCATGGCTACCAGTATGGGATTCATTCCCATGGCTACCAGTATGTTATGGGATTCATTCCCATGGCTACCAGTATGTTATGCAATTCTCATGGCTACCAGTATGTTATGGGATTGATTCTCATGGCTACCAGTATGGGATTCATTCCCATGGCTGTCAGTATGGGATTCATTCCCATGGCTGTCAGTATGGGTCATTCCAGGTGTCAGTATGGGATTCATTCCATGGGCTGTCAGTATGGGATTCATTCCCATGGCTACCAGTATGTTATGGGATTCATTCCCATGGCTACCAGTATGTTATGCAATTCTCATGGCTACCAGTATGTTATGGGATTCATTCCCATGGCTGTCAGTATGGGATTCATTCCCATGGCTGTCAGTATGGGATTCATTCCCATGGCTGTCAGTATGGGATTCATTCCCATGTCTACCAGTATGTTATGGGATTCATTCCCATGGCTACCAGTTTGTTATGCAGTTCTCATGGCTACCAGTATGGGATTCATTCCAATGGCTATCAGTATGGGATTCATTCCCACGGATACCAGTATGTTATGCAATTCTCATGGCTACCAGTATGTTATGGTATTCATTCCCATGGCTACCAGTATGTTATGCAATTCTCATGGCTACCAGTATGTTATGGGAATTATTCCCATGGCTACCAGTATGTTATGGGATTCATTCCCATGGCTATAAGTATGTTATGGAATTCATTCCCATGGCTACCAGTATGTTATGGGATTCATTTCCATGGCTACCAGTATGTTATGCAATTCTCATGGCTACCAGTATGGGATTCATTCCCATGGCTGTCAGTATGGGATTCATTCCCATGTCTACCAGCATGTTATGAAATCTCATGGCTACCAGTATGTTATGGGATTCATTCCCATGGCTACCAGTATGTTATGCAATCTCATGGCTACCAGTATGTTATGGGATTCATTCCCATGGCTACCAGTATGTTATGCAATTCTCATGGCTACCAGTATGTTATGGGATTCATTCCCATGGCTACCAGTATGTTATGCAGTTCTCATGGCTACCAGTATGGGATTCATTCCAATGGCTATTAGTATGGGATTCATTCCCACGGATACCAGTATGTTATGCAATTCTCATGGCTACCAGTATGTTATGGTATTCATTCCCATGGCTACCAGTATGTTATGCAATTATCATGGCTACCAGTATGTTATGGGATTCATTCCCATGGCTATCAGTATGGGATTCATTCCCACGGATACCAGTAGGTTATGCAATTCTCATGGCTACCAGTAGGTTATCCAATTCTCATGGCTACCAGTAGGTTATCCAATTCTCATGGCTACCAGTAGGTTATCCAATTCTCATGGCTACCAGTATGGGATTCATTCTCACGGATACCAGTAAGTTATGCAATTCCCATGGCTACCAGTATGTGATGGGATTCATCCCATGGCTACCAGTATGTTATGCAATTCTCATGGCTACCAGTATGTTATGGGAATTATTCCCATGGCTACCAGTATGTTATGGGATTCATTCCCATGGCTATAAGTATGTTATGGAATTCATTCCCATGGCTATCAGTATGTAATGAAATACCCATGGCTACCAGTATGTAATAAATTGCCCATAGCTATTGGGGGTACTGTATGGGATTACTGTCCATTTAAAGGGCAACTAAAGCATCAGAACAATACAGAGTTAGAAGGCAGTAATGGTCAACCCTCGGCTTATAGTCAAGTCAATCATGTTTTCCTAGTTTTTGAGGTAAAATAGGTACCCCCACTTATACTCGAGTATATACAGTAGTCATTTTCTCCACCATAGTTACCTCCCCCAAAATATTTGGTACATAAATTAGAAATATGCTATAGTCTAGATGTTAACATTCATTCATTGTATAATAATGTGGGTACAGACCAATATGTATGGTTAATATGTTTAGACCAGACTCTGATGAACAATACCTTTTTGAGACCAATGGTTATTTTGCAAAGGAAAGTTCTCTTCACTAATTTGGTTTGATCGTTATTGATGGTTTTTTTACAATTATTTATAGGCAATAGTCTACATGTTTTTTGCTTTTCTTCTCTGCTCCCATAAAGAGTTAATTAAAAAAAAAAAAAATTGTGTGAAAAAAAGTATTTATTTACAGAACCTACTAAGCAATAATTTATTGGAGGAATAGTAAATATCAAGGTGATCTAGAAAAAAATAAGAACATTTTAGGTGATGTCATGAAAGCTTATGACTGAAAGGTTTAAATATTTTTGATAAAACACCTATTTAAGGTAAATAGTACCTTAAATAGGTGCACATTTTACTTTTTTTTTAAGACTTCCAAAAGGAAGGGGAAAAAAATGCTTTCCTCAATATTTAAAAATTAAACCTTTAAGCGGCCAAAAAAACAGTTCATGACTGTGACAAAGTTGTATTTTCCTTGCAAAAGTATATTTAAGAAAATGACAAATATTTCTTTATTCCAGTTTTGGAATTCAGGTCTTGTCAAACTTGCAATGTGGACTTTTGGAGGACAGAGAGCACCATCCAGACTCCAATTCTCCTTTCAGTATTTTCAAGACATTTCCCATAATGTCCATCAAGTGTTCATCGTTTGCTTTGGTAAACACTGGATTTTCCACAGAATCTTTCTTTTTTTTTGAAGAAACAATTTTGGATCGTTTTTTTCCTTTCTCCAAGGAGGATTTTGATGGGTAATGAGTAACCACCTGCTCGTGTTTAGCACGTCCGTTATGTGACAGGGCTGCAAGTGTAGTTCTGGCATACACAGAATCAATTCTGTACGACAAATTTTTACTGCAAAATGTCTGAATTTTACGACGATAAACTTCCAAGGCACCGGTGTGGCAACATTTTTCCATTTGTCGGATGTCTTTGATTAGTCCTGGTGCAGTGATAATGCTCTGTAATATTTTAAATGCTTTGTCTTCTTGTTTGATCCACGGTGTACGCTTCCTCTTACTTTTGGAAAGTTTTTTGTGCTCGCATTGGCAACATGTAGGATTCCCGGGAAACCTGTGAATATTCTGAATGTGATATAGCAATGACTGCCATTTTGCAACGAGGAGATCGGGATTGTGGTCACAAGTTTTGGCGCAGTACCAAAAATGGTCTGTAATTGACCTGATCCATCTAGCCAGAACAGCACAATTGGGTTTTCTACTTGCAACTTCCAGTGTCTCGGTTAGGCTTTTACAAATGTGCCAAACATTGAACTGATGGGAAATTTTAAGATAATTGGAATGCATTAGTTTATGTATAGCGGCATTTCGATCGGTTGCCACCATTTTAACGTTGATATTCCTCTGTAAAATTTCTTCGAGACAGGTTTTGAATGTTCTCTTTTCCATACCAACTGGTGAAATTCTAGGGCCAAATCGGTCAATATTGAAATGGACTATTTTATTTGTCAACGAATCCATCATGGTATAGGTACAACAATTTGCACGGTCACCCAGACCAACAATCCGGACATCTCCTGCCAGGATAACATCCTTGTCTTTCAGGTCCTTCTCAATTCTCTTTTTTTCAACTTCCCACTCATAGTGAATTGCAGGGAACAGGTAAAGTTTTTGATATTTGAAAAAGAGAGAAGATGATATCGATGGTATACCAAAAATAGAGAACATTTCAGCAACCTTTTTGAAACTGGAACCACTGAAGAGTATACTAGCCGCCATTTGGACATTACCAATAGATATTTCTCCTTCCAGGGGTTGGCTCTCCCACTGAGTTAAATGTCCATTCATACATGTCATGGTCACAATTAACATGCTTTCAATGACTTTTTTGTGAATTTTGATAAACGGGGCAATACACCGGTCAGTGTTATGGTGCTGACACTGTATTAGAGACAGCAAAATGTCAAGGGAACTCTCATAGATTATAAATTTCCTTTCGTGAACATGATCTTTTTGAAAAATGGGCGTACTATCCGGAGGATCAAGAATTTGAAAGGACGATTCTGCAGCGAATGGTTCCTCGTCAGGGGGATATGAACAGTCCATTGGACTATCCACATCAAAATAGAAATCCTCAGTTGTAATATCAGGTAAACTGGATTTTACTGGTGTTTCTACTTGTACTGGGGGAATTGTCATGGTTTGTGAAGATTCTTGCTCCAACAATATCCTTTTATGTCCTCTGACCTTCTCGGAGGTTAACGATGTACTAATTGGTGAAGGTAAATCGCACGCATAAGGCTGGTCTCGGGCAATCCGCTTACTCCGTGCACGTCGACGCTTGCTAGTTTGTGTTTGAAATGCTGGTAGGATATCGGTGGGGTCGGTTTGAGTTGCCACAGTCCGTTGGTTAATCCAGTGCTCTGTACTGCAATACTGGTCTTTTTGCATGAATTTCCGTTCAGTCTGCGTGTGCACATTAAAAACACTGTACAGTTTAGGTAAGCTTGGACCCGAAAGAAATGCTTCATCTGTACCCGATTCTGTTTTTACGGTTTGCAGTGATTGTAAAAAAGGGACACTTGGATGATATTGTGGAAAATTGATACCTGGGAAAATTGTTGGCATGGCAGTAGGTTTGAGAAGAATTTTTGATCCTTTAATCATATAAGAATCTGCAGAGAAATGACAAGAGCACATCCTATAGCTATTATGGATTTTTCCTTGTAGAACCTTTTGCGACATCCTTTCAATGTCTGTGGGGTATTGCCGTGTTTGTTGTAACCATAATTTAATCATCTCAATGTTTTTAGGGAAAGGATGAAGTGTTACATTGGGATACTTCAATTTCTGTCCCGTTGCATGAGAACATCCCTGTACAATACATGCCGGCATCTTGCAACCTACAATACAATGGAATAAAGAATTTTATAGAATCAATAACTGTAGCATCATTTATATTGCTGAATTTAACAAAATAAGTTTCAAATTTAAATATACATGTAAATGAATAGAGTATACACTGTGCCGCGTGACAATGGATTATTAGACCAAAATAACGCCAAGTGATAGAGGGAGAACCCACTTTGAAAAAAGAAGCAGATTTGTTCCCATCTAATCTGCTCCCCCTCCATGTCTATCATATTTGTCCCCTCTCCTTATTAATCCTATCTATACCTCATCCAAGTCTATCAAATCCGTCCCTCAATCATTTCCATCATATTTGTCCCCCGTCCAATATACCCAATGTCCATTAGAAGTGTCCCCTTTAAATATGACCCCCATGTTCAATACATCTGTCCCCCATTGAATATAGACACATTCACACAGTGTAAAGAAAACTAAGGGGCTGATTTAATAAAATGTTCACCTGTGCTATTAATCTACAGTAACCTATCAGATATTTTCTAACTGCATTAAACCAATTAAAAAACTGAATGGTTGCTGCACTTTAACTGCATGGGAAAACTTTTGCAACTCTTATTGCATTAGCCCATAAATGATTTTAGGCTTGAATAAGAAGTCAGGGATAGAACGCGGAAGGCCATTTCAAGAGTTAAAACATGGATAGTGTAGATTGAAACTGGCTTTGGTCATAGGAAGGGCTACAAATGAATTATCCACAGGTAAACATGTAAAGGGACACTATACTCTCTGCATCCAGTCACAGCCAGTGTTGACACGCCTCTAACCTATGTTAATAAAGGGGATAGACGTTAAAGGGCATGTACACTGTAGCTTACTAGATAGATGTGGCTTTAAATATAAAGTTTTTTTTTTTTACCCCCCTTTACTGCTTGAATCTTGCTGGTGTTCTGCTTCACTCTAATCCTGTTTTTAGGACTGTTTCGATGAGATGGTCCAAATGAACATTATTTCCTTTGCCAAGTAACATCACAGTCATTTCATTCACGTGCCATCAATAAGACGTCATCGCACACCGGCTACAAGAAAGACAGATCTCGCCCATTCCTCTCACCTTCCTCCGAGGAAGGCGTGAGATTGGTCTTTCTTATAGCCGGCACGCGCAATGATCTCATCGGCTTTGCGAGTAAAATGGCTGTAATGTAACCTGGCAAAGGAAATGATGTACATTTGGACCATTTCATGGAGACAGTCCTAAAACATGATTAGAGTGGAGCAGGACGCCAGCAAGATTCCAGCAGTAAAGGGAGGGTATGGGAGGCTAATAGAACAACACAAAAACCTTTTTATTTAAAGCCACAGCTATCCAGTAAGCTAAAGTTATTTTTACAGTGTAAATACACTTTAAAGGAATTGTACACTGAGAAAATGACTGCCACATTTCAATCTATAAATAAATACTGCAGCACTTCATCTAATTTGTTTGCGTTGCTGCATGACTTTAATCCAGTACTTGATTTGCTAAGACCAGTCCCTTAAGGTTCGTACACACATCCAATTGGGCACTGAGCCATGCTGCCGATACATTTGCTCGATGAACCGCCATTTCGGGCGAGAATTGCGTTTGTGTATACCAATGAATACAAACGTGTGATTCTGGTCCGATACGGCAGTTCATCACGCGGATGTATCGGCATCGGGGGGCGTTGCTCGCTGCACACATTGGACGTGTGTACGAGCCTTAAGTCCCCCAGGCCCCTGCCAGACTTTCTGACTCTCTGTGAGGGCAAGCATGCTCATTAACCCCTATGAGGCAGCATTGGGCGAGGGAATTTCCTACCATGCAGTTCATGTACCAACTGTCACCATTCCAGTTACCGCAAAACTATACATAATAGAAAATAGTGATACTAAGGCACTTGATTGACAGCTGAAATGTAAGATGTTTTAGACAGGATATCTAAAGAAATAGGGGACAGATCAACAAAAAAAATGGTACAGTGATAGTTGGGAAGATTTATAGTTTCCAGTAATAAAAGTAAAAAATTTCCCCCTGTGTATATAACCTTTAAAGGGTATGTCTATGGTTCTCCTGTAGTGTTTTCCCAAAGTCCAGGAAAGTGAAGAGCAGGAGCCTGGCAGTCTGTGTAAAGGTCTCTGCCTATCCTGTGTCCTCCGAGAGGTTTGCAAACATGCGCAAGGGAGCAGATTCCCCCCTCCCTCCCACCATCCAGAACCATCGCGCTCTTTTCAATTCCTTCCTTAAAACCCCTTTTCTGTAATGCAGCCTCCCCCTCCCAGCCCCAACCACATTGTTAGCTTTAAAAATAAATATCAGATTACTTACTTTCCAGCGCCATTCTCCATACCCGACAGGCGTGTCTGTGATTGGCTGCCTTGAAGCCAATCAGACGCGGCTGCCGGTCCTTCGCGGAAGTAACATTACTGGCAGAGGCCGTGGGAACGAAGGCTGGTAAGTAAGTGATCGGGTATATCTTTTAAAAAACTGACCATGCGGTTGGGGTTGGGAGGGGGAGTCTGCACTACAGTAAAATATGGGTTTTAGGGTGGACATACCCTTTAAGCTGTCTGTTACTGCAGGAGTAAAACTTGCTATAATACCATTACCAATACCAACAAGATCTAGGAAATGTACAGTATAGGGCACTATTTTCTTTTTTTTTTCCAACGCCCAAAAAATTCTAACTAGAGTTAGACTGAAACCTACAGTTTTGTTGTTAATAAAAATGCAAATTTACCTTATTAATCGGCGGAGTTGATTAAAAAAAATAAATATCAGGTAAAAAGTCAAGTCAATGACACTCAGAAGAACAATTTTCCCTGTAAGAAAAAATAATCACCATCATGCATTATAATTCCACACCGCATTATTATTTATTTTCCCCTGAAACCACCTAATATACCAGGCAAAGTTGCTAAAGCTTCTATTTATGGTGGTAATCTATGTGATAGGATTTTAAACCAAGAAACGGTTTTAGTAAAGGTGGCCATACACATGTGATTTTCAATGCAATGTGCCTACAAATCACACTGGTATCTGTCGGCACATTGCAAAGTTAACCAACCAGTTGTGATCGGTCGGCCATGCACTTAACACAAGAAGAACGGGAAAGGCGGATCGGTCCAATGTCGTGGGATCGCTCGGTCGGGGAAGTAAAATCGGCCTAATGTATGGCCACCTTTAGACACAGGACTGGAATCTTGGTGAAATATATACCACCTCAATCACCTGCCCTCTGCTTCTCTTTCAATAGTGGTATTCTACAAGATAGATACTAACAAGCTCCAGGCTTAAAGCATGCTATACTGAGCTTTAACTGAACAAAACAGCCCGGGGCAGAGGCACTTGTCATTGGCCATGACATTCAATCTACGTAATATAGTGACCGATGGACCATTTTATCACTGGCAAACATCTCCCAATGAAACCTGAACACTAGATGGAATTGGTATGCAACAAAACCTAATGATAACTCTTACTGGAGTCCAAAGACCAGTATAAAAACATGCCAAAGTTGTGTTGGACATCCTCTGAGACAAATGTAGCACAATCCGATGTGGTGAAGATCGTTCTTACAGGCGGAATGAGACTGGATGTGTAACTTGGGTTTTCTATAGCTCCTTTAGAAATATTGCTTGGGGTTCAGGGAGGCAGACGCTGAGGATGTTTAAGGAGAACTAAACCCCATTTTTTTCACTCCAGAATCTGAAAATATCCCATCTAAAAACACCAATAAAGTAAAATCCCACTACAGTAATGTAACCTCTTGAAGAACTGGATGAAATAACTGTATGCACAGTGACTGGCCACACCCCTGACCTCAGTCACATGCTCCCTTATCTAATCCGTTCTTTAAAATGATTAGCTAGAAGCTACTAGTGGGTGTGACCAACTGTAACAAGTTCCTGCAGTATCTTAGGACTGAGCATGTGTAAAGAACATAATTGTCAGTGACCACACAGTGTGCGATACTGGATTTCTGGGAAATAAAACACAAACCCCATGTTAGAAAGGTAAATTTCTCAACAACCATATTAAAATGAGAGGCGAGACACAGATTACTGATTTTATATCAAGGAGATCTACCTTCTAATTCAATGTTGTTATGAGGCTTTAGTTGTCCTTTAAAGTTCATCCATTCTTCAGTGTAAGTTTGCAACACATCTTGCTTCACAATCACAAACAGATGGCAATCCTTGTTTATCACATTATGATGACTTCACAAATCTCATATCATCACATTTCTCTGTGTGTGGATAATTTAAGAAAGAGGATATTTTTATCTTAGCTACTGTACCATAAAGATTTCTATCACCTTATAAACTACATTTTACACCTCTAATTTCAGCTAAAGGACTAAAAACATTATGAAATATTCTGTATAATATTTTAATCTTCCTTTATCTTCACAATATTTTCTAAAAGTTGACAAAGTTAACAGTAATTTTGTTTCCCTTTTTTACAGGCTATGAACTGGACAACAATGTCTGGCACAACAATGTCCTATACAACATGGCATAACCAGCTCAATGTTCCGGACCCACAGCTGAATAACATGGTCAAGCATGAAAGCAATCACCACCAATTGAAGATACACCATCCCACTTGGAATACACTTTTAATGACTATATTGCAGAGCGAAAACATACCAAGGTTGACTAAGTAAGAATGTTAAACTAGCTTGTGGAAAAGGTGGTAGTGCAGCTTCACATGGGCAGTTGCAAGGCTAGCACGGAAGAAGGCTTTGTGGTGGCACAAGGTGGAAAAAAAGCGTGCGCAAGTCATGGTAACAAAATTCGCTGCGATATAATCAAGCAAGAATAAAAAAAAAAAAATAACACCATGAGTTGAAGACACGCCATTCCACTAGCAACATCTGTTTAACAGCTTTGACTATGTAGCAAACTAATGTGACTGCCATCCACCCAAAAGACACATACATAATGAAGCAAGGAATTTAAGGTACAGTTTCTACTTGCAACATATATTTGTCAGCTTCTACAATATAATAAACTAAAGACATATTGCATGTTATATACCTGAATCAACCACTTGGGTGAAGTAGGATAGTGGGGTTGCTGCACAAAACGGGAGGTAGGACTTAAGTCACCTACCTCCTTGGAAATTATGTTTTGCTTCTCTTCAAAGAGAAAATTCATCCAACTAAATCAGAACTAGCAGTGATGTTATAACTAATGCCATTAAAGGGCGTTAGGGTGCGGAACTAAACTGCTAGCTCCTCATCCCCATGTAACTTTCCCTCACCGGTCCGGTGTACCTGTCAGTGACAAGATTAACAAGAAAAGGGTTCTGTACAAAAGCCTGTCTTTCCATTGGCCAGATCTCAGACTAACAGAACTGGATCAGAGTGGGGAAGATTGATATAATTTGTATATATAGCTTGGGACTTTATACACACACCTTTATTGGGTCAAAAAAGTGCAAATAGCAACATTTCGATCTTAAAGCTCATACATGGGTGCAATTGCGGGGCCTGACCACCGATGTGTACAAAGGGCCATTTCGGCAGACTGTAAGCCCTCCCCACCCCCCAAAAAACCTGCAAAAGTTAGAAAGGCAGATATTGAAAACTAACCGTATAAACTAAAATGCTGCTGATGTTCTTTTACTCCTTTTTCTGCTTCCTGGTTCCTTCCTTCAGCAAATGTAAGCCATGGATGTTATTCCACTGACTGCCTCTTCTGAGCACACCAAGCTTATAAAAGAGAGTGAGCTTGGATAGGAGGCAGAAATCTTTAGAGACAGAAAAAAAGGGGCGAAGATAATTTTGCTGCATTCAAGGTTAGTCTTACATTTTTTAGCTTCTATTGTGGCTGTGGGGTGTAGGAGGAGATTCACCTAAATGTCATTTTTATATTTGAGGGTAAACATGGCCGTTAGGACTTGTTTATAAACAACATTCATACCAATCATAGGATCTTATTCAATATTTTAAAATTGTAAGTTTTCCTAGTGAACTGTGTTATATTGAGTATTTGGTTCAAATGCTTTTTTATAGTTACACACTAGAGAACGAAAGTAAGTTGTGAATATTCTAAAGGAGGCAACCCGGAGTGTGCATTTAAAGGGTAACTGTGGTCTCAAATTTTTCCAAACTAGTAAGAATTATATAAAAAGCCTTCCATCGTACCTTCAAAATAAAACCTAAATCACATCTCTAGATAAAATTATAGAAAAGTTATTGCTGGAAAGGTTTAGCAATATTACTTCCTGCTTAAACACTTCCTGGTTTCAGCCATGTGACAAGCCTAGGCCTGCATTAATAGGCTCCCCTTCTCCACTGTCATTTTTTCCCCAGGTACTTCCCGATTTCCACAGCACAGCATGCTTCTCCCCCGGGCGGACGGGCGGAGCAGAGGTCAGGTGATCTCACTCAAACTACTGGAATCAGGAAGTTTAAACATTCACCCCAAAGTAATTTTTCACAGGCTCCAGTCAGGGATGTGATTGTCATTTTAATTTAAAAGAAATACTGCAGGCTTTTATTTAACCTTAACTTGTTATGAGAACACAGTTGCCCTTTAAGAAAATGATAAAAGGCTGTGCTCTTCCTGGCACAATATTTCTCTTTAATCCTAACATGGATCTGAATTTGATGTAGTTTCCTGAATTAAATATTGTGTAATGTTTCCTTTATTTCTAAAGATTTACCCCGCCATTGAAGAATATACTTCTGTGCCTTCAATGTTTAAAGGAACAACACTAAACCCAACTGTGGCATCTGTTTCTATTATTCACAGGGAGGTGAGAATGCTTATTCTCACCTCCCTGTGAATAATAGGAAGCTCGGGGGACCTGGAAATTACCTTACCGCCGCTCCACTCACAGCCGCTCTCTCCCGATCGCGCACCCAATCTTTTGTATTAGCGCGCATGCGCCTAAGATAGGGCACGCAGTCGGGACAGAGCGGCTTTCAGTGAAGGAGCGGCGGTAAGGTAAGTTCCAGGTCCCCCGAGTGTCCTATTTTTCACAGGGAGGTGAGAATAAGCATTCTCACCTCCCTGTGAATAATAGAAACGGATGCCACATAGTTATTTTTATGGATAATGGGGAATTTACAGTCCCTTTAAATCGTGGAATTTTAAAAAGGGGGTGTCAGACGTTTTAAAATTTAACATGCTGCAAAAAGTGACAAAAGTGGGGGATAAACAGTTGCCACTGCAACCACAGGCACCCCTAGGCAAGTGCCTACCGTGTAATGGTTAATCGGATCCTGGACGCTTTAAGGGCATGCATACTGTAATGAAAGGTTTTGTCATTACGCCCGAGTCGTCAATGCTTGTGTCCGGATGACATTGCCCAAGCATGCACCCCTGTGACTTCATCGCACCGCGCCCGATATAAGACAGCCAAATGCAGGTAGCAGCCAGTCTCGTACACACCCACTTTACTCCAAAAAAATGATTTGGCTCTCGTATATCGGGTGCGGGTCACAGGGTCTGACGTTCGCGGCAGCGTCACTAGGCTGCGTGCACGCATTGATGTCAAGTGCGTTAGGGAAATAAACCTTATATATAATGGCACAATTATTGTAACGTGTAATTACAATGTACATTCTATTTAAAATAGCTGGATAATTCTATTTTGGAAAAATTAGTTGAATTTATATCCCTTGTTGTTGACATAAGTGAGCTGACATTTCAGGTTCTGTAACGTTTCTTCTTCTTCCCAAAATGCACCCCCTCCTTGGAATGTTCCTAAGAGTCATTTCTACTGATTGGCTGTTGGATAGGTCAAACATGTTCAGATCTCTACAGAGCAACTGAATCAACCCAGGTGCTGGGTTAAGGGCAAGACCGCAACGGTCTCTATTAGGGGTCCTGCAAACAGGAAGTCATTCTAGAAGCATTTACTTACAGGTTAAGGTCATTAGGACGGAAAAATACTGCTCTTTTTTCTTAAAAGTATATGAATTTGCACTGAACTTCCCCTTTAAAGGGTAACTGTGGTCTCGAATTTTTCCAAACTATTAAGTAGTTATAAAAAGCCTTCCATCATACCTTCAAAATAAAACCTAAATCACATATCTAGATAAAATATGTGAGAAGTTATTTGCTGGAAAAATTCAGCAATGTAACTTCCTGCTTGAACACTTCCTGTTTTCAGCCATGTGACAAGCTTGTAGTCATGTACGCAGCCTCTGCCTGCATTAATAGGCTCGCCTTCTCAACTGTCAATTTTCCCCCCAGGAACTTCCTGATTACCCCAGCAATAAGTCTTAACTGAGCATGCTTCTCCCCTGGGGTAAAAGGGCCGCCAGAGGTCAGGTGATGTCACTCAACCTATTGGAAGCAGGAAGTTTGAACATTCACCCCAATGTAATTTCTCAAAGGCTCCAGCCAGAGATGTAATTGTCAGCTCAGGCTTTCATTGACCCCCAACTTGTTTTGAGACCACAGTTGCACTTTAACGTGTCATTATGGGTGATTCCTTCCAAAAGATATACCTGTATAAAATATTTTATTAACTAGTGAAATTTTATTTTTTACTGTCACTTATCCGTAGCACATAAAGAAAGTTCAGTGGAATAAAACCATTTTTTTAAAAATGTGTATTGCATAAATCTAGACATTCTACATATTCTCTGCATTTTTTAAAGAAAGAAAAAATTGGCTATGCCCCACTAGTCAAAGGTAAGTCCATAAGGGACACTATAAGGGGCCCCTCATGAGGAAGTCAGTACTTTCTCTTTAAAGGGGAACTGTAGTCTCCAAACATGTTGATTTTAAATAAAAGGCCAGGTTCCTACCTTTAAAATGAGCCATAAACATCCTCTCTAATGTGCTACATGGACCAAGATATGAAGAAATCACTGAGCCGGCGCTGTTTGTGTTTCAGGTACCCAGTCACCATGATGTGCACAGATCAGCTTGGTTCTGGCTGGGATGCAGGGGCAGGACTAAGTCCGTTTAAATCAGAGTGTGTATTTGTATGTGCACAAGTATTTACGCATGCATGTATGTGTACAAGTCAGGAAAAGGAGCCAAGCCTGCTAGAAGATGAAATACACATTTTTTAAAGGGCATCTATAGTGAAAAAACACATTGGCCCATTGCAAAGTTAAATTCATGTACTCTGTGCTGCCTTTATCCTATCTGTCAGTGACTTTGTTTTTCCATGGTGTCAGATCACTGTGCAACACTCCCCCCTTCCCTCTGTTACCTCCTCCATGTCTCAACTCTGGCTAACCGACAAGCTTATCATGTGCAGTAGGAGTTAAAGTTCAACATCATGAAAAACACACCCACGCACAATGGCCAATAGAAAGCAAGCTATCCTGGAGACACGGAAGAGAAGGGAGTACAGTACAGTTACTACTGCAGTACAATCTCTCTCTTTGTGACCCATCATCAATCAGTGAAAGCTATGAAGAAGGGGCGTCAAGTACAGCCTTATCTCTGCAGTCAAAGCTACCTCTCTCACCCTGGTAATCTTCTTATCTCTAGGTTTGTGCAACAGAGCAGGGAGGGACTTGAGCAGGCAAGGATCAGTCACAGGGATTTGATTGACAGTACAAGCAGGAGTAGATGAATGCAATCACATAATGTTCGGACTTATGTATCTCAGTACAGAGAGGGAATCTGAAAAAAGTGAAGACACTCTGGGGGTTGGGGAGAATTATAGAACACATGGAAGGAAAGGAAAAAAAGTTCACTTTCTCACTATAGATGCCCTTTAAAGTGTCCTTTTTTTGTAGGAAAAAACATTGATCTGTGATGGTTGAGTAGAAAATTACTGTATATACTCGAGTATAAACCGAGGTTTTCAGGCTAATCTTACCTCGGATTATACTCGCATCAACCTGTCTCTTACCTTGTCCGGCGGCCGCGCGATCCGCATCCTCAGTGCGCATCCGGATGTCGTCACTACCCGGCGCCTCTCACTTTGCGGCGCCGAGTAGTGACATCATCCGGATGCGCACTGAGGATGTGGAGCGAGGGGCCGCCGGACAAGGTAGGAGAATACTACGGACGCCAGGGAGGGCAATATTTACAAATAAGGGTAAAACCTTCTTTATTTGTGCATACTGTATGCACAAATAAAGGAGGATTTACCCCTATTCAAGTTTTTTACCCACTTAAGATGTTTGAAAACTACAACTCCCAGCAATAAAGCATGCTGGGAGTTGTAGTTTCCAAACATCTTAAGTGGCAAATACTACCCCCTCGGTTTATACTCGAGTCAATGTGTTTTTTCTCCTTTACCTAAAACTAGGTACCTCGGTTTATACTCGAGTATATACGGTACCTGATATTTCAACCCAATCACCTGAAATATCAAGGCAGACACTTGATCAGGGTTACGTTTACCAGGCCTAATGCAATAATGATTGGCTCAGTGGCATTCCTATCTTGTCAATGGATAATGATAGATGGATCAGGGAGGGGAAATTAAACTGAACCCAAAAGTTCTACTCTTTAGGCCAGGGATTCTCAAACGGTGTGCCTCCAAATGTTTGAAAACTACAACTCCCTGCATTCCCATGGATCCCTCTGTAGTTGAGGAAAGCTGGGAGTTGTAGTTCTGGGGACACGCTGTGAGAATACCTGCTCTAGGCAATGCACTAAAGCCAGTGATATTGAACATTAATAAGGCAAATGTTCAGAAACTACAGCTCCCTGCATGCCTTGGTTACATTTTGCTACTAAGGCATGCTGGGAGATGTAGTTTCCAAAACAACTGGTCTTTCTAGTCTATTGGGTTTGTTTCAAGTTTTTTACCAAAGCCACACATAGGAGCCAATCAGTCAACACAATCATACAATTAAAACACTTATCCATATGGTCTGATCCAGATATGCAGGTTTAGCTGACCTTTATGAACCTAATACCTGGAATATTTACTGCTGTTACGGTGGATCCAGCCTCAGTATCAATATCTTGCAGGTAATGGGCGAAACTAACGTATTACTGCCTGGAACACAAGCACTGAGCCGTTAGACCATCAGGCACCGGAACCGGAAGTAGATCGTTTTAGTCAGGCGTCAGATAGGCGGACCCGGAAGTAGATAGTTTTAGTCAGGCAGCAGATGGGCGGATCCGGAAGTCAGGGGGTTTGGTTTCTCGGACGTTGTGACAGAAGAAGCCGGAACAGGAAGAGTGTGGACTGCATCGGGTCGCAGTTCAGTGTTTTCTACGCTTCTTATCCCCCTTGATATCCCCAGTATGCCGCTCTTCGGCTCCAACCCCTTTGACCAGGATGTCGGTGAGTACAGGGGAGAATGAACTTAAGGGAAATGGAGGAGGGGGGCTGGGCCACCTGTGGGTCACTATGGTGTTGCTGAACTACAACTTCATCTGTAAAATAACAATTTCTCATAACACTGCTGATTAAAATAACGTTTAAAGGGAAAGTTCAGTAGAAAATATATTTTTACAAGTCTTAGTTTATATTATACATACTTTTACAGTTGATTTCATACCTTTTGCTGTTCCCTGCTGTTGATATTAGTGAGCTGACATTTCAGGTTCTAACGGTCTTTCTTCCCAGAATGCACCACTTACTTGGAATGTTCCTTACAGAAATTTCTACTGATTGGCTGTTGGATGGGTCACACATGCTCAGATCTCTACAGAGCAACTAAATCACCCCAGGAGCAGGGTCAAGGGCAAGACCATAACATTCTCTATTAGGGGTCCTGCAAACAGGAAGTCATTTTAGAAGCATTTACTTATACACAGACAAAATGCTGAATGGGCAGGTTAAGGTCATTAGAATGGAAAAATACTGCTCTTTTTTCTTAAAAGTATATGAATTTGCACTGAACTTCCCCTTTAAAGGGTAACTGTGGTCTCGAATTCTTCCAAACTAGTAAGAATTATTATTATATAAGTCAGTATTTCGGAGTATATATTTATACACAGACAAACTTAATGGGCAGGTTAAGGTCATTCAGCATTGTTTTGGACTACATCAAGTGACATTTGATAAAGGACATGGTATAGTTCAAAACATGTTGTGGGACACGTATCAATAAATGTATTTGATTTGATTACAATACAGACATCCCACCCTGCCAAAACTCATTTCAGGGAAGATACCCACCACCTAAAGCCCCACCCCAAGATTAACGCATAATCCATGCATACAGACACACATGTATACAGTCAAACACTCTTGCATACAAACACATGCGTCTCAACAGACACACATGCATACAACAAGTCATGTCACTATTGAGTGTTTTTGTCACTTGTTAACCGCTAAAAGACTCAGACATCATTGTGCTCCCTCACTCTAATTCAAAACCACACATTTCAGGGAGATTGTATATTATTTCAGGGAGTCAGGTATCTGCCATTAAAATCAGGGAGACTCCCTGAACTTCAGGGAGAGGTGGCATGTCTGAAAATACTTTGTGATTGCCTCTGTCTATCAGGTACCCGACTCTTCATTTATTTCTACTGTTACGGAGATGTTTGGAACAGAACATTGGGGTATACCTGAACTGCTCAATTAGGATGTCTGAATACATCAGCTTCTTCATTACCTGGAAAAATACTGCTGTTTTTTTTCTTAGAAGTGTATGCATTTGCACTTCCCCTTTAACTTGTCATTAAGGGCAATTCCGTCCCTAAGATATACCCGTATAAAATATTTTAGTAGTGAAATTATTTATTTTTTTACCGTCACTTACCCATAGCACATAAAAGAGATAGTTTAGTGGAATAAAATGTTTTTTTTAATGTGTATTGCATATATTTCAACATTCTATGGCTATGGCCTACTAGTCAAAGGTTAGACCAAGAGGGACACTAAGGGGGCCCTCACAAGGAAGTCGGTACTTTCTCTTTAAAGGGGAACTGTGGTCTCCAAACAAGTTGATTTTAAATGAAAGGCCTAGTTCTTACCTTTTTAAAATGAGTTATCAACATCCTCTCTGTGCTGCATGGCCCAAGATACGAAGAAATCACTGATCAGAAAGTTAGGGGATGGGAGGTTCTGAATCTGCAGTCACAAATACTAGTTACACATGCTCAGTAAAGGAGAAAGCAGAAGAAACCTGGAAGAGATCGAGTTACAGTGACTGAAGGGGGAGTGGAAGGGGCCACAGGGGTTTTTAAGGCTGGGTACACACGGCCGGACTATTTGTCCCGAGCCACACCAGCCGATATTTTCAACCGACCGAATGATTCATGGCACTTTCGGTTGGTCGGCTGGATCGGGACCGGTCTGAAAATTCAGATCAGTCGTGCGATTCCCTATGGGACCGCACAATCGATCAGTCGCAAATTTAGCCGCGACCGACGGACATAGGGAGGGCTCGGTCAGGACAAATAGTCCGGCCATGTGTACCCAGCCTTAGAAACCCCTGTGGCCACTCCCCCTTCAGTCACTGTCGGGCCGAAAATATTGGCTGGTGTGGGGACTGCAAGGGGAGGGGCCATGGGGACCCATGAGTAGGAAGCAGAAAGTGCAGGGGATCTGGTGACACTGCAACAAAATCATGCATAAAAATGTAAATTTTAAAAAATTAAACTAAATGGCAAAAATACTCAGGAAAGTAATTCCTTTAAATTTACGTAAACTCATTTTTGGATCTTAAGTGCAAATAATTGAACTGATAAATGTAATTCCCTGGACAAATACTATGAACATACCCAGATCAGTGAATTAGGGAGTAGGATGGGTTTCATGACTGAAGGACTTGTTTTCAAACTGGTTTATCCCTGATAAGATTAGTTGAACTGCCTGAGCCATAATCTGACATTCATTATACTGCAACATTGCCATCCCTGATTGATTTAAACCTAGTGTATTTATGGAATGTTGCACACATTTTTTAAAATCAATTTATAATATTGTGTTCTTTACTTGTAATCTCACATGTTTTAGTATGCTTAAAACTAGGATTCAGCAGATCATCAGATATTTGTTTTAGCATTTTAGTTTAAGGCAGCTTGCTCAACCAGGGGTCTCTGAGAGGTTGCATGGGGGTTCTCAAGCGATTGTGACACAAATTGTATGGATATATTCATAATGATGAATACAGATATATTTTTCTATATATTGAAGGGGAATTGTGGTCTTCAAACAAGTTGAGTTTAAATTAAAGGCCAGTTTCTTACTTTTAAAACGAACCATCAACCACCTCTCTACGTGCTCCACAGCCCAAGAAATTACTGCGTAAAAAAGACCAGAAATTTAATGGGTGGGAGGCTAACATGTGACATTCCTAAGGCTTCAGTGTGTGAGGGAGACAGGAAGTCCCTCCTCCTCTCTGCTGTGTGAAGTCCTGACAGAGTAGGTAAGGGAATCTTCAGCCCTTCTCTCCACTATGAGAAAACCCGCCTTTTCAGGCATAGTTCTCACTCTAAAAAGGTGTTTTCCCAGAGGTTTTTGGGGGGGGGGGGAGTTCTGAGTGGCCTACGGCACCCGTGAGTGGATGGGGCTTGTGCACCCATGGGTGGGCGAGGCCATGGCATGCAGCTGGGGGGACCATGGGGTCCATGAGAGGGAGGGACCAATGGGGCTGCAAAGGGGAGGAGGAGACACAGGGCAGATTGACTGACATGGTTTCAGAGCAGGAAGTGCAGGGGACCTGGTGTTGCTGCTGCCATGTCACACACAAAAATGTAAATATCTTCAAAACTATGCAAAATGAAAATAAATTGCAAAAATTCCCAGGAGAGCAATTTACCTAAAGTCATTTTTGGACCACAGTTCCCCTTTAAAGGGCATGTCCAGCCCTTTTTTCAACTTTTCATATATTATACATATTGATGCCCCAGCCGCCGTAATAAAATCCTTAGAAAGTGCCCTGATATGTACTTACCTTCCCTCTATCCTCCACGGCAGTCTCCAGGCCCTCTGCTTGCACGGAAATGCAAGCAGAGCATTGAGCAGCCGGCAGCCGCGTCCCTGATTGGCTGAGAGGCAGCCAATCAGGGACGCGGCTGCCCAGAACGCTGGAGGATAGAGGGAAGGTTTATAAGGGGCACTCTATGAAATGTTACTGCGGTTAGGGCTGGGGGATCAATATATATAATATATAGTGGGGATTTACACTAGGGGGAAGGGGAAGAAAACGGGAGGGAGAGGGGGGGGGGAGGACTCTCCTGCGCATGCCTCAACCTTGTCGAGGTTGAGGCAGAGACAAGCGCAGGATGAGACACACAGACCTTCTACACTACAATTGTCCTGGCTTTGGAGGGGCACATCATGGCAACCATAAGGAGCTGGGATGTAACTACAGAGTGGGGCCAGTATGGGGTTAAATTTGAGTTTTGGAGGTGGACATGCCCTTTAATGGTCTATATTTGTATGAATTATGTGTTTGGTGTATGATATTTGGGTATACAAAGGAAAGGTTTTTTGAAAGATGACAGGTTCTGCAAGATCCTGTCAGTCATTTTTCAAAGATCAGTCCCGAGCGTTCTCCCTATGCCTTCGGGACTGTGTGTTTCCCTTGACTGTGGGAGACCTGTGCGGCAGAGGGAAATTTTCGGTCTTTCCGGAACGACCATTTGGCCGACCCGAACGTTCAATTGCCGCACGCTCATTTGAGAAAGCCACTACACACACTGCCGATAAAACCCCGATACTGTCAGATCCGACAGTATCATGACTTTATTACTAGTGTTTGTACCTAGCTTAATCCCTATTTATTATCCCTATTGAAAAATGTCTTTAATGGCAGAAAATGTGGTTAGTTTACGAAGGTGCTATATGAATTAGTTTATTAAGATAAGAAACTGCTCTTGTTCCATTACACTCTAAGCACACATACTAATCAATTTGTTATTGTTCCTTGTCTTGTGTCATTAAGGATATCAGCTGATCAGTTTTAAGGAAGGGCAAAGAACACTTTTCCTTGTTCCTGAGCATCATATATGAGTCAGTGCATTTATTACTAAATGCTAAAATAAGGTGGTGACAATTTAGTTTATATAGGTTAAAATTAAAGTGTTAGAACTGCCATACTACTTTTTATGACAGGGAAATAAGAAATTAAATCCTTTTACTTTATACAGTGCAGCAGTTCTTTAGTGGCTAATGTCTCGTTGAAGGGCATGTCCAATCTTCCTGCAAAATGTCATACTCACTTCTCCACCCCTAAAACTCCCTGGCTTTCATAAAGACAGAAATTTACAGGGAGATTCAATAAAAGTTCTTATCGTTTAAAATGGTGCTAATTTTGCACCAACCAATCAGAACTTACTTAACATTTAAAAGCTAATATCTGATTGGTTGGTGCAAAATTAGCTCCATTTTAAACGATAAGAACTTTTATTGAATAACCCTTTTATCCTGCAGTTCTCTGCCCTCTCCACCGGTTGTTACCAACTTATCTCTTTATGAGCTTGCACATGCATAGAGGAGGCCGCCCAATATATATGTCGATCGTAATCTGGCCATGGAATGTAGTGGGAACATCGCTGGTAAGAACTGATGAACAGGAAGATGTTAAAGATGATTAGAGTTTTGTCAGAATGAGTGTCTAATTGGCTTTAAAATCTAACTGGTGTATGGCCAGCTTTAGTTATTCCAAGGATAGACTAATCCATTATTCATATCAGTGTCATTCAGAAAATCTAATAGTCAATACAACACTTGTTTATTGTAATTTATACCATGTACTAAGATAGCATGAACAGTATATTGGAATATTGTATACAGCAAGCTGGGAAATCATGTCATAAAGAAGGAGTTAGGTCTGGTATACTCCTGTCTATTTCACACCTATCTTTGGGACCAACAGATTACTCATTGATGAACCAATAATGATAACATTCAGAGCCTATATTGAACATATAATTCTGTATTGTTTTCTTTTTTTTTTTTTATAGAAAAGGCAACAAATGAATATAACACAAGTGAAGATTGGGGACTTATTATGGACATATGTGACAAAATTATTAATACTCCAAATGGGTAATGTTCTCCTCTTAACTATAACAAAATGTTCTTTCAAACTATTGCGCCATTATCCTCTGAAAGTAATTCCATTTTATATGTCCTTCTACTGTGGTTAAGTATTCTGGATAAATTGCTTTTCGAAATGTGGCTAATAATGCCTTTTACAGCCAATGGAAGAAGCAAGGACAGCTGGGTGTGTGTTGTGAAGGGCCAGTTAGTGCGGTGGGGAAAAGTCACTATAAAACAGTTCTGCCTGTTTCCTAGTGATAATTGCTACCATGTAGCCAAGTGACAAGCACCCACTCACCTAATGCCATGGTTGCCATTACTCAAGCATTAAAGACCTATAGAGCGATCAGACTGCCCTAATTCTTCAAAATGAAATAAAGTCTGCTCAGTTTATTCCCTTTGCTGTCAATAGATAATTAATAATGTCCGTTTTCTCCTTTTGCAGAGCAAAGGATGGTCTGAAATCCATCATGAGGAGAGTCAATCACAAAGTTCCACATGTGGCTTTGCAGGCACTTACTGTAAGTACAGTGTTTATATTTTTTTCCCCAGTTAACCCACATGTCCAAGTAAATAGCTACTGAACTTAAAGTACAAGTTAACAAGTATTATATACCTTCTGTTAATATGGATGCCCTCAATCTTAACCAAGGGCTTGAATAAAGTCTTAAAATATTGGCCACAGAGAGTACAGTGTAAGGCAGTAATGATTTGTGTAGTGGAATCCCTTGTCATTGGTTGATGTATGGATTGATTCATTAATTAAAGACAGGGGAATTAAAATTGATCCCAATATTTTCCATGCTGCATTGGACTAGGAGGTGATGCACCACTTTCTCATTTGCATGCAAACTGGTCCTATTCGTTCTTTTGCTGGTTAACTTTTACCCAATTAACGTTGAACTTGCCAAAGCCACACATGGAAGCCTACACAGATATAAAATTAAAAGACTTACTAAGGCTCCCTGACTATATTATTCATATGGTATAATCCAGATATGAAGATTAGTTGTCACGTGTGTTCTTTTCATGTGTGCAATACCAGTTCTGTTGTCAATTCTTTTTCCTTTGTATTCTTAGTTATTAGGGGCCTGTGTGTCAAACTGCGGGAAGTCTTTCAATTTAGAAATATGTTCAAGAGACTTTGCCAGTGAAGCACGAATTGTTATTACCAAGGTATGAACTCGGTTGCTCTTTTTTGAGAAAATCATTCAATTCCTTAAATTAAAGTAAAAAAACCCCAAAACATTGTCAACCACTGTATTGTGACTAGAGGTTTGCTATTGTAGGTTGTGTTGTGCATTGTGTGTCTAGGTTGATTCAGCACTGTCCTAGTTAGCAGATATTCTCAGCATATTGAACCCATCTAATTGGTTCATGCCTCCCAGTACATCAAATTAGGACACAACCAACCACACATGATAGTCACACACCTACAACACATGGGTCTGTTTTCCAACAAAGGCTGTTTTGGGCAATTTTCGTTTAATGTATGGGCACTCGGTCAGGAGAAACGGCATTGAGTTGGCTGATAATCTGTCCAAGCAGCCATAGGTCAAATTATAGTTGGGCGAAAACGTCCGCTTTGGAACACACTCGTGCTCCGCCCTGTGATTGTACGCGTCTACGAAGCTTTAGAGTTAAAGTCTATTGTCCAGGATAACACAACACTATTCTATTTAACATATAACCTACCCCTGTAATGTATTTCTATGGGAGGAACTGTAAGATTATAGCCTTTATAATCTTACAGTTCCAGGAGGAGAAGGAAACCAGAAGCCACAAAGGTGTAGGTTATAATAAATAATGCACCCCCAACTGTAAATTAAAGGGTCACTATACTCACCGAAACAACTTTACATTTTCTGAAACTACAATTTGAGACCAGTAAAATGATGGTACTCACATGTTTATCTGTGCTTGTTTTGTCATTAAATTATTACTGTTTAGTGAGTGCTCCTAATTCCCTGCGGCCTCGTGCTTTTATATGGTCACGGAACTCCTCTGTGACTTCCAATATCCTTATAATTTACAGTTGGGGGTGCATTATCCACTTTATAACTAGTGTTTCTTTAAAAAATGATTTGTCCAATTGCACAATTTTGCATTTCTTAATATTTAACATAATTTTCTGTTTGTTGTCCATATAAACCTATTTGTATCGCATCTTACATTTACTATAATGTTGCAAATGTTATTTTTATGTTTCTGAATGCAGAACTGTACAACAATGTGTATGCAATGTGCTATTGTAAATATTGTTCAGATATGTGTATAGGTTACATTGGCCCTAACTACTTCCCTGTACCATTATGCAGCATATTAAAGCGATAGCTAACATTACCCACCTTTACTGTTAATTCCATTTGGTTAAAGGGTCAGTCTTGGGAATTCAATAGGACACCTTAAAGTGTATGTATACTGAAAAAATTACTTTGCGTCATCTTAATCTATGAATAAATATGTGTAAGTAGCACTTACTCTGAGGTGTGTGTGTTGCTGCATGCCTTCAATAAAGTACTTTATTTACTCAGGCTCTGACCACTGACCTATTTTCCCCCATACCAACTATCAATACTGCATACAGCACACAAACTGTCAAACCATTCCAGCTACAGAAAAACTGCTTACAGAAATTCTGAAATGTAAGATGTTTCAGATTGGATATCTAATGAAATAGGGGGCAGATCAATAAAAAAAAATGATGCAGTGATAGTTGGGATGAATTATAGTTTCCACTAATGGGCAATTTAAGAAAACAAATTTGCCGGTGTATATACCCTTTAAAGGGACAGTGTTCTATTTAATACTACCGTGCACTATTTAGAAATGGTTCTTTTGGTTCACCTCCCATCGATTCTTTCTCCCCTTTCGTTTGATTTGTATTTTAACAATTCTTCCTTTGTTTTAGAGCTTTAACAATACTACACAGAGAAAAAATTACATTGGCTTAATAGGACTGCTAATGCTAAACAAATAGATTCATGCATCTCATATTGTCTTGTGCTTGCTGTTTGCTCCATTTAGTATGAGCTCCTTTACATTGCAGCAACTACCTCCCATATCTCCCAACATGTGTACACCAACGAATCAAAAAACTGAGACCCAACACCTTTAGACCATAAGAAAACTGTGTGCACCGAAACCCAACACTTACTGACCATAGGAGAACTGTTTGAACCAAGACCCAACAACTTATGTTGACCATATGAGAATGGAGACCCTCCCTTACTCATAGAAAAATGCTACTGCTGTCTTGTGTTGGGTGTCATCTGTGTGCACCAAACTGTGCTTACATGTGCCACCTGTTTTACCCCCCAATATGATGGCTTACTGCGGCGTTCTCTCCAGAATTTTTTTCCAACTGGGTGGCATGAAAAAGTAACCGGGTGGGAACCGGACAGGGAAATTTGGTGGTGGGGAAAACTAAATGTGCACTATTTTTACTAGTTTATTATTAATTATTTTCAATTACTTTCAAGGTTTGACATGCTCTTTAAACTCGTGCCGTATAACTGCATTGAAACCAATACAGCCATCTTCATATTCTAATGGGAATACTGATCAGTCTTCATCATGCTCATTATATAGGTCAGAGATGTCTAACTTTCGTCCCACTAGATGTTTAAAAACTGCGACTCCCAGCATTCCTTGGTTGCAGAATGCCGGGAGTTGTAGTTATAAAACATCTGAAGGTAGCCCAAATGTAACATAGCAGCACAAGCACATGTGACCCACATACAGATTGCATTGCAGGTTTGCTGTGCCATCTTATTGCGGCCTTGGGGATCTTGCAAAAACTAGTTAACACGTGCTAAAATAATCTCGCTGTTAAAAAGGGGTCTTGACTGGGAAGTTTTAGTGAGTTTTTACTGACCTGTGTGTACACCTATTAAACCTACATCTAAATTCTTTATTTAATCACAACCGTGTTCTCTTAAAAAACTTTTTCCAGCATGGTGGGTCGTCTGGCTAAAAGACCCTAAGGAGAACACTGCTTAATACTTTCTAATGCAAGAGCAGGCAGTTTTTATTTACAGTGTCACATGCAAATGATGAATTTCACCTCTGTAATAATTTAGTATAATAAGGCTTTCCATCTTGTATAGTATATATTAATATGCATAATGTATTTTTAGGCACACCCAAAGGTATGCGAGAAACTGAAAGCTCTAATGGTGGAATGGGCAGAAGAGTTCCAGAAGGATCCACAGTTTAGTCTCATATCTGCTACCATCAAATCTTTGAAGGAGGAAGGGGTATCATTCCCATCAGGTGGATCTCAGGTAGGAACAAAATCTTAAGTTTTGTGGTTAAGAACAACATCTATTGTGTTAGTGTTAAACAACATATGCTTTCAAACACAATAAGGTCAGGTAAACTTTCTTCCATTTGTTACAATAATATAGCAAAGAGGAACTTGCTGTCAATATGTTCATTTTACATTGGCATTTCGGAAATACCCGCAAGAAACATCCACCCCATTTTCTGCTTGGAATCTTGTTCAATGTTACCTTCATGGTTAGAGTGGAGCAAATAATAATGTAGACCATGCACATCAGTCTTACAAGCCCATGTATTTTATTGTGTCATACATGGGTACACAAAGGTGTAATGTTTCGGTACGCTGCGGTACCTTCTTCACACAAAAATATAGAAGCACAACATAGTGTAGCACACATTTTGTATAGGCAGATAATGTATACCTGCGAACACAGCTAAAATACTATTAAAGGGACTCCATAAGTGGATATAAGAGAGCCTGACAGGAACATTGGTCTAGTTTCCTTTTTTTTTTACGGTTCCTTCTCACCTTGCAGACTGCCCAATAATCCATTGTGCTTTACTTTAAAACAGAAACTAGATTCTAGTCAAGAGCCAGCCTGCTAAAGTTCCAGAGTCTTCATCATCCTATGTAGTGGGCTAATTCTATGCAACTCACTGTGTTCTCTTTTTGGGATTTATGTTAAAAGGAGAACTAAAGTCCCCAGACAACATTGTCCCAATAGACAGAGCATATTCACAAACACACAACAAGCTGTGTCTCATCTATCCCTTTGCTGTGGATGCTGGGTGATTTATGAAAATAACCTGTGGGTACTAGGGGTCAGCTTCCAGAACTCACCTTATCTGGGAACACCCAGCTAAGTGTACGCTGTACACTTCACAGGAAACTGCAGTCTTGCTTCCTGGAAGCTGAAAGCCAATCATGTTACAGCTCAGAAATCATCTCTCCCTCTACACAAAAACTGTACTGATATCTGTGTTCTGTGTCAAACACATTACAAATGCTCCTATCCCTAACAATGATAAATTTCTTTGCTTTGCATACAAAAAAAGAAAAGTAATTTTTGCAGTGTATGTATTTGCAGTGTATGTCTTTTGCAGTGTATGTCTTCTATACTGTGTCTTTCTAAAAAGAAAGCTGTCTACCTCTATGCCACAAGGGCTGAAAAGTAAAAGACTAGTACATGTAGAGTCTTTCAGGCTCATTTACCCAGAGCCGCTATCGCTCTGGGTAAATGCTCCTTCCGCGATCTAATATAGCGATATCAAATCGCGAGCGTTGGATGCGCAGGTGATTTTTGCGTAACCCGCGCATCCAACGCTAATATGGAGTTGAAGTCGCTCTAACCGTTAGTGAACCGGTTAGCGCGACTTAAACGCCATATATTTGTCCAGCGAGTCTGGTAAATGAGCCTGTTTATCTTTTGCTAGACGCATAATAAAAACGAAAAAAAAGTGAGCTTGGAGAATCGAACCCAGCACTTTTGTATTGTATTGCTACTGGAAGACTGTCAGCAATTCACGCTGGTTGGTAAATAAATAACGGTAGATAGCTGCTATATAAGTTTGTGCAAACTTTATATTTTTATGGAAACAAACAAAAAAGCAAAAAACTCAGACAGTAAACTGTTATATTGTTCCATAAGTAAACTAGGGGATTAGAACTTGTGACTTCTTGGTCTGTTAGTTCCTAAAAGCAGAGTATTTACATGGTGCACCACCAGCAACTCAAACTTTGCGCATAGAGCAGTGAATACTGAGGTCGGGGTGTGGCTCTTTGAAGCCAACATGAGCTATGAGTTGTACTGGCAACAACATGGAAGCCTCCTTTGTTACAGAATCTATTACTTATGTCTACTAAATGCAAATAACTAGAGAAGAATCTTTCAATGTATAGGTATTCTGAGGACAAAAGCTTTCACATTAGGATTTTAAATAAATTAAGTTTAGTTCTCCTTTAAGTTGCATTGGCTTTCCAACACTCTGCAAAGTAAAGTTTAAGTAGCAGAAGCTTCATGGCAGAGAATAGGATCCCTGTGAACATAATTCAACACCCACTTTATAATTTGACATGCTTAACATAATATATAATATTTACTTCCCAGAGTACGTCCAACACTCCAAAGAGCTCCGCATTACCCCCAAAAAACAAAGAGGATGAAGATTTTGCAAAAGGTATGTTTATTTCCTGTAAGCAATCCAAATAAAAAAAATCCTCCTGCACGATTGGTATTTATTAATAATATAGGGAAGTGCTTTGGGTAGTATATTTGCCCTTTAACAAATTGGCTGATCAAAATGTTTGTATTTCTTTTTTTATCAGCAATTGAGTTATCGCTACAAGAGCAGAAGCAGCAACCGACCGAGACTAAATCCCTGTACCCATCTGTGGATTCACAGCTCGACACCCAGAAGATGGCAAGGAAAGTTCGCGCACTGTACGATTTTGAAGCTGTGGAGGATAACGAACTTACATTCAAAAGTGGAGAAATTATCATTGTTTTGGATGATAGGTACAATGTTCTTTTTCCTATTTAGGGCTATGCCACATCAGGCCACTTTAACACGCAATCCAATCGCGTTTGCTATCCGATCATATGTTAAAAAGTGGCCACTGTAGGTGAGCTGGGACTGTTTGTGCAGCGGTCTGTTGATCCATATGAGATGACCATTTTTGGTGCGTTTCGCATGTGATCCGATCCCCGGACTTCGGCCTTAGTATGACAGCAAACAACATAAATAGGCCTCATTAAGAAACTTGACAGCCCAAATTGTTTTTGAAAATTTTAAATTAATTGGGTAAATAATGGGAGACGGCCTAATAGTTTTGTCCAGTGTAACCATCTTCCACCATGTGCTCTCCCCAAACACCCTTTAACCAACAGCAATCTAGTGGGGATTCAGTTGGCATTGGAAATTTGGCTTTTTCTCCCCATAGTAGCTATTTATCACCCAAAAAGTGGTCCTATTTGTGACACCTGCTAAAAAGCAGCATGTAACACAAGGAGGACGGGCAGGTATGAATTATACTTTTATCAAGTTTTATTTATTAAAGGGAAAGTTCATTCTAAAACTCATTTTAGAATCCAGGAAATGCTGATGAAGATGACGGGGACATGATTTACACATTTACTTGTCTTTTTAACAGTGATGCCAACTGGTGGAAAGGAGAAAACCACAGGGGTGTTGGACTTTTCCCTTCTAATTTTGTGTCTTCATCTTTAAACGTTGAACCAGAGGAAGGTAAAAATGACAGGATTTTGGACTATACACTGTATGAACCCTGGAGGTTTTAATGATTTATTATTGTCATTGGGATAATGGGCATATGGCTGTCTTGATTTTAAGCATGAATGTGTTTGTATACAGTATTGCAATGCCTTTCCCCTTTGCTAGTAGAAGCAACTCGGCGGATATGTGCAGTGAGTTTTGAAATTATTTGCACAGAAAACCTATACGAGCAATACTGTACTGATAGAATTGCAATGCGTTCGTGATTGTGCAGTGTAGAGTGCTTTCACCAAATGGATTCTATCATCCAAATAAATAGGTTTAAAGGGACATTTTTAGTACAATAAAGCTTTTGCCAAACCTCCAAAAGGTCTACGTAAAAACGTTCTTGAATCCATTTATTGTAAAGATACCACTGTAATGTGTTATTTTGTTGGATGAATGTCAATCAATCAATCAATCCAATATCTGCCTAGTCCAAGTGTATGGCTAATTTCTAACCAGCACATTTTTCAGACATTCACTTCTACCTTTTAGACTCCAGGATCATGCTTTTAGCTTCAGTCTATTCAAAGTTACAGCCTTATATAGGGTAATTTTTCCTGCTATTACTGTGAAATGTGACATCACCAGCACTTGCGGTCTGCCTCCAAGTTTAAGGTTGGAGCATGCCCACTGCTGGGATAGAGCATCATAAGACCGCCCCCAAATTTCTAGATTTAAAGCTAGCCACAAGCATGAAAATATTGTGCCCATAGGTAGGGGAAAGGATAGAGAATGAACTAACTTCATTGATTTTTGGGGATGGGGCTTATGACACTTATAGACATTATCCTAGGCTTGTTTGTACAATAAAGGGCACTTGTGTGGAGACCACAGTTAAGCTTTAAAAGTGAGGTCAACTTTCTTTCAGTAAGAAGCTGTAAAGTGTAAAGCTAGTCATTCACATCTGGATCTGGATTTGGTTAATGTGGTAAATATGTAAATCACAAAAGCAATTGACCTTGAAGATGACAAACTACGACATCAGGGTCTATCAGGCCAGATGGGAAATTTCCATTGCATTGTTATTGGCTTCCTTTACTAAAATAGAAGAAAATCACAAAGTGAGTGGGCACAACATATGATCACTCCTTATATGATATATATAGCGGACAATTCATTAAAGTGTATTTGCGAATCAACACAAATTTACAATCCGATTCCAATAGTTTGTGGCAGAGGTGGCATAAATGGGATAGATTAAGGAGAACTTTAGTCCATATAAAGTTTTTGAAAATCAGTATCAAGGGCAGGGAGGCAGGATTAATAATTCCTACCTGCCAATTTAGTATCTTTAAGGAGCGCCAGCACAAAAAAAACTGCTACTGACAGGCTTCTTCACAGCAACTTTAAAGGGTATGTCCACCCTAAAATAAAATTTCCTTAATAATGTTTAACAACCCCCCAACCTTGGTTTCGCAATATTTGTAAGTTTCAAATATGCCCCTGAACTTCCTTACCTGACCTAGTCCTGCGCTGCTCCTACTGTTGTCAGCAGCTTCACTTCCTGGTTGCGCCTGTCGGTAAAGGCGCCACGCCTAATCACCTAGCAGCTGCGACCAGGAAGTGGAGTGGCTGTCAGCGCAGAAATCCTCTGCTCCTGTTTTTACTCATAACAGGAGCAGGGGGTGGTGCCCAGGCGGCGAGAATCTTTGAACCTTAAGAATATTGCTAGGTTTGGGGGGGGGGTGTAAATTTTTTTTTTTTTTTTTTTTTAAGGTGGACTTGCCCTTTAGTATATGTAAGTCCGGGACACTAACCTGACAAATCAAAACTTTATGTGCTGGCGCTCCTTAATTAATTGATATTGGGGAGGTAGGAATAATTGATCCTATCTCGTTGCTATAGGTTCTTTTTTTTTTTTTTTTTTTTAAATGTTAATTTTTATAATGTAGTTGTCCTTTTAATTACATAATTTAGAGTTTTGGACAAACTTTTCTTTGGGCAACAATGTCCCATTTCATTTGAAATTTACTTTTAAAACCCGGCTAATTAGTTTTCATTTTCAATTGATCATAAAAGGAAATATAATGGCATTATATAATGGCATTTTCCGTTAATGAAAAATACTTTTATCAGCTAATTTTTTCCAGGATTTCACCATCTGAGCAATAAGCGGCAGATGTCTGCTGTGTCCTGTTCTTTCTGTTCTTTGAACAGAGAATGTTTATTTTTGTCTGGTTAATAAGCAGAACACAGACTGCGATGTCAGGAATCTGTGTCCCAGCAACTGAAGTGAATCCCTGTTTTCTGCTTTCAACTCGAATTATTGTAATTGACAGAGTTTGGAAATGCTCATACTAGGGTAGCACAGTGGCTCAGAGGTTAGCTGATGTCCTGAGTTTGAATCCACCCATGGACACATCTGCAAGGAGTTTGTATGTTCTCCCCGTGCTTGCTTTGGTTTTCTCTGGGCACTCCAGTTTCCCCCACAATCATAAAGACATACTGATGGGTTGGATGTGTCAAATAAATGTGCTTAGATTGTAAGCTCTTTGGGGCAGGGCCTGATGTGAATGTATACACGTAATTGTAAAGTGCTACGGAAGATGTTGGCACTATATAAATCCACAATAATAATAATACAATACTGTAGCATTTATACCTTTCAAACCAGAATTGTGTGAACTGTGACGGAGTACTGTCAGTAGGTCTGGTTCCATTTATTGTATGGTATGGTGGGATTTATATTGTTTTTCTTTCCAGTTGCAGAGAAAAATCCTGTTCTTGAGGAAATTGTAGAAAATACTCCTAAAGTGGAACCAGAGCCTGTTTATATTGATGAAGTATGTAAACTGATCAGGTTGTTTAAATTTTTTTTTCACTGCACATGGATTTCCTCCCATTTACCCGAATGCTCTGTTCATTTTAAGGGGCATCTATACTGAAAAATAGGTTAGTTTAAATTGACCATAGCTGGAAACTGTAATTCTTCCCAACCATCACTGTATCATTTTTTTGTTGATCTGCCCCCTATTTCTTTAGATATCCCATCTAAAACTTCTTATATTTCAGCTGTCAATCAAGTTCCTTGCTCTCAAAAGCTATTCTTCTGTGAGTAATTTTACTGTAGCTTGAATGGTGACAGTTTTGACAGTTGGTTTGTGGGAAAAATCAGGTTGGGTGGGAATGGTTAAAAGAGGGAGGGGGGGGATCTGCTCCTAAACAAAATTTGTGCTGGATTGAAGGCATGCAGCAACACACACAAATCATAGTAAGTGCTACTTAGATGTATTGAATTATAGATTAAGATGAGGCAAAGTATTTTTTTCAGTAGAGTGTCCCTTTAATGGACATGTAAACTGGGGAAAATCATGTTTTAACTAATCACACAGTAATTAGGATTAATTACCACCAATCGTAAATCAGTTTTTTTCTAATCTGATCTTCCTATCCCTGCTTTTTCTTTTTTTTTTTTTTTTTTTTTACCTCTGGGGGATTACTTTTTAAAGAGTGCGGGGCACAGTTAGTCAGTAAAGAACTGTCAATCACCCAGCCCCTCCCGCTGCTACTTGTAGAAACTATCAGTTCTATAAAAGTAAAGCTTATTTCTCTATCACTGCATGGCTAATTGATTCAGCATTAAGATCAGGAAAGGGAATAAGCATTATCTGTTTCTCTGTGCTCTTTCTGTGCAGATAAACCCAATCCTGCAGTTAGATGCTGTCTGTGTTACTTAAGACCCAATGTAGCACTGTACCTAAAGAAATCAATTACAAAGTCACCGCACTACACACACATGCACACACACCTTCAAACTCCTGCCGCTACCGCTAAAAGAAAATCTTACTTGATTCAAGCAGTCAGATGAGAGTAGAGTGTTATGAGTGGTAGGAGGGATATTTATCCTGAGCAAATCGAATGCATGCAGCAACACACACAGCTCAGAGTGTGTGAGTTCTTCTCTTTATATCTATTTAGTTATAGATTAAGATAAGGCAGTCAATTTTTCAATATAGTAGTATAGAACATGTTGATTAAACAATGTATCATTTGCCTTTCTAAGCGCATTCTTTACAAAAATACAGCATTATAAAGACATGAAAACATTTCACCAATGTCCGTATTCTGTTCACTGCCCTACCCCATAGTAAAACTTCATAATGCTCTATTTAAAGAAGTCACATAGAAAGTCTAGCAACCTCTGGTTTAGAGTGGATTTCTGTTAATCCACAAACTTTATTAAAGAGATTAGAGAGTAGGGTTGCACTTCTTTATTGTGAATGTATTACTGTAAATATTCCAGTGTTTTCTGTACACGTTAATAATCCAGTACATTATAAACAATAGAATTCTTGTTCACAAACAATTCCAATTGCATAATGGTTATAGCTTCATTAGGTACTTAAAAGTATCTAAACTGGAAAAACCTTTTTTGTTGATCTTTCCTCTGTTTCTTTAGAAATGGCTGTCAACCACTGTGGGAAATTCCCTCAACCAGTGCTGGCTCATAGTGTTAACTGAGCATGCTTGCCCTTACAGAGAGTCAGGCCTGATAAAGGGGGCTTTTGTTAAGAGTGGGAGGGGGATACTTAGCCTGAGAAAAACAAGTACTGGATTGAAGTAACACACTCCTCCACTTCTACTTACATGTATTCATCTATAAATAAAGATGAGGGAAAGTAATTTGTTTTCAGTTTACATACCCTTTAAGTTCATCAAGACAATATGTACCCAGAGTGATTACTCAGGCAAATGTTTAAAATATACAGCTATTGTATTTACATTTAAGGGAATCAGTTATTTAGGGTCTCTTTCGATTTGTGACCCTCTTCATCCAAATGAGAAGTGCTGTGCAGTATGTATTTACTAAAGGGCCAGGAGCAGCTTTCATTTGTCATTATCATTTTTATGGGTTTTTTTCACTATGAACAGTGTTCCATATTGTTTATGCTTAATTTTCCATGCTGACAATAACTGTGGCTCAGAGAATAATAACTATGATTTATAGCTATTAAACCTTTGCTTTTAAGGTTCTGTTTATTTACATTACTGTTATTTACCTTAACAGAACAAAATGGATGAAACATTACAGCTACTTCAGAGCATTGACCCAAAAGACCCCAAGCCTGATTCCTCTTCTCTCTTCGAATTAGAAGGTATGAAACTGTGTGGGGGTGTATTTCTCCAAATATAAAAGGGTGGACATGCCCTTTAAAGAAAGCTTGATAAAAATGAGCTGGGCTATTTTTCACATGTCACCATAACTATACTTTGGACTATGCTTGTGAAGGTTCTCATTCATCCAGGTCATGGTATATCTGTTGTATTCAATTAGAATACAAAAATAGATATAGAACTGTCTGCCATGTACAATGCTGTTTTAACACCTTACTCTGGGCGTTCCTATAACACCTCTTAGCCACTATCTAATCACACCCTTAACACCTGGCTGTGATATGCTAATTGGGATTTTCCAGGGTACATAATTGCCACAGATTCTTGTACAAGTCATTCTGAATTGAGAAAGCCAGTCGGATGACTAGCGAAACGTCTTCAAGAACTAAACTTCAAGTCCAGTTGATCTAATTGAACAGATATACTTTGGACTGTCTTTCCCTTGAGTTGTGTTGCTATAACATACTGTATATAGCAGTTTGCTGTGCTATTACATAGAGGTGCCATTGAAATCAATGGACACTGCTATGCAGTAATGCAGGGGAACATCGCACAACACCGCTGGTTCCACACTGCATAGTGCAAACGTAGACAGAGAGTTTGGGTTTCAGGAGGGCATAATTCCAGGTGATCCCAGAAACATTGTGTATGTGATTAACTGTGAAATCCAAAGGATAAGTGTGCATCTCTGTTCAACATTTGCTAGTTCTATAGCTAACAGTCCCTTGGTAGAGGACTGACTGAGGTAGCACCTTTAAAAAAAAAAAAAAAAAAAAAAAAAAAAAAAAACGGGCAAGTTGCCACGGAGTGTGCTTGGGCCCAAACAGAGTATTTTGGAATTATACACACTCACCATACCTGGTTACAATACTCCTTCTGCCCTCTAGAAACCCAAACTCTCGGGCTACGTTCACACTATGCAGTGCGGAGCCTCTCATTGCTGTGTTGGGCAACTTTTGCTTGTGTGTGTAATGCATTTCAGGAAGCTTGCTTTATATTGATTCCAACGGCAAGTTTGTTTATGTGAATACTCTTAGATATAGTGCTTGTATGTTGTAATACAATCTCAACACATGTTTCCATCATTTCTGCAGATGTGTGCCAACAGATGGGTCCTATGATAGATGAGAAGTTGGAAGAGATTGACAGGTGAATTCCAACAACATAATATTCAATGAATCCATCATAATGTGCCATTGCTGCCATGGTGGCAATTTAAGATGTCTTGTTTGTCTATTGAATTTCTCCCCACATTTTCTTTCATTTTAACTAGAAAACATTCCGAACTCTCTGAGCTGAATGTGAAAGTCCTAGAGGCCTTAGAATTGTACAATAAATTAATGAATGATGCGCCCCTGTATTCTGTGTACAACAAACCCCCTGCACAAGTGCATTACCCTCCTGCCTCAGTTGGAGTGTCCATGCAAGTGAGTAATTTATTTTAAACTATGTTCTTAGGAACATTATAGTGTCAGAAAGTACAGTGGAGCTGTTTTCAGCCTCCCTGTAGGGTGGTTACTTATAGCTATGGGAAATAACGGCTAAGCATTAAAAGAACTAAATTCAGAATGCAATTGTTTAATTACCCTTTAACTACTGTAATATTTTATTTCTATGTTTAACAAGGTAACTTTGTTATTTAAAGCTAGGTACATACGATACAATAATTCAGACCAGCCGACCGACATTTCAGTGTTTTGGTCGGTTGGGCCGAATTATTACATGCCGGCTTTTTGCGGCCTTGAACGACCGCCGACCGTTTTTTGTCCAAATCGAACGAACGAATGTCAGACAGGTCAGAAAATCACAGCCCATCATGCAGTCCTCTATGGACCACACGATCGGCCGCAGCTAACTGTCGGACGTGGCTGCTTTTGCAGAGGCCAAAGTCCTTCCTCCTGGCCGACCGGTTAAAAGCCTTGAACGGTCAGTCAGGAGTAAGGATTTTATAGTGTGTACCCACCTTATGGAGTTGGTTTTCTTCTTTTTGTTGTTCCATCTAATAACTGGTGCAGATTTCAGCTTGCCCCAACAATTGGAGGAAGCCTCCAGCTGATGAGGCCCTTTGCCTATAAAGGCAACTGTCAAACTTGCATCAGACATCCGTAGAAGTTATGTTCAACTTATGTAAATGTCACTGTACTGGACTGATACAGTGATCATTACTGTTGCCTTGTCCAGCTTATCAAACAACACTAGTGGGGTCCCTTACACCCACACACACAGACTCACTTTCACAATAGAGAAAAGGACACCCCAAGTCCAAGATAATTCCCTGTGTCCTGGTAGTTTTGCTTCTTTGCCACCAGCTCCTCAGTTCTTTACCATCCTTTCAGACCAGTCATGGCCAATGACTTGAGGCTGCTTCACAAGCCACCCTCTCTGCTGCTGCACAAGCTTGTAAAGGTGCCAAAGGAGGCAGCAACATTAAGGGCAAGGGCCCACAATGAAGATCTCCTTTCGCAAAGTATTGCGGTTCGGTGGGTTCTTTGCTCTTCAGTGAAATGTAGTGGAAAGCGTAGAATTTCCCTTTAATACCCTTGTTTTTATAATTTGGTAGAGAACATTGCTAGCATAGTGATTACCTGTTACATAGAGCCAGTCTGAATATACATATTTATATGCACTGACTGCTCTGTACACCTACTCTACCAGAGAAAATGCATTGGTAAATAGAGGAAACAATATTCTGCCTTTTGACACAAAAAAAAATGTTTAAAAAACTGTCAGATTATTTCTAAATTCAAACAAATGTAGAAGTTACTTTCATCAGTGTTGATCTGCCTCTTTCCCTTGGACCTTGGTCCGTGGGCAGAGCAGAGCAGGTCTACTTGTATTCATCCCAATTGGGAGGGAGCGCTGTCTGAACTCCCAATGAGCAGAATAGTAATGTTACTGTATTTTTTTAAGGGGATGAAAATTCTGAAAGTGGCTAATTCTTTTTTCGACAAATTTCCTACTTTTGCAGCTATTGAGTTCTTTATAAACCAACAACTGCCTATAATTTTATGTTCCTTTGGCGATTAGGAATTGCTTCACTACTGCTTAGATTGTAAGCTTTCTTGTTCTGGCAGGTGACTTGGTTATGGTTGCAGAACCTCTGCACCAGCACCAGGGATCTGACGGAATCGCCCCTTTATCGTTAAAGTTTGTACCGTAAAAAAGAGCGTTCACTGTCTGCCTCAAAGAATGACCATAAATAACAAAAAATGTCCCTCTGACGCGGTTTCCCCCTGCCCTGAAATATAGGGAGCCGGCATCGGTCATAGGAAGAGTGGCAGTCCCAAATGAGCTCCCTATACTTTATATAGGGAGAATGACTTCTTTAAGAAAAAATTGTTACAATATGTACCCACCTTAAATCTGTATTCAGCACAATAACCTAGAATAGTAATGTAAATCTCTATTTCTTGAAATGGCTTTCTCTTGGGATTAGATCTTTCTGTAGATAATGTGCTACTTTCCATATCAAAACGCTAACAGAGAAAAAGATCAAAGGAAAACATTGTTTGTATCTGCCAGCCCTTCTATTCTATTCTCCGCACTGGAAATAGAGAAACTGAGCATCCTCCCATAGCACTTTGAATGCATTATTATAAAAATAATATTATCCGGTATATACAATAAAAGATCTGATACTTACAATGGAAACTGATTTTTGAAATCAACTTCGAAACCTTTCATGTCATTCTTTAAACAATTTGCTTCCATTATAAACTGCAACAGTATTTTTCTTGCTATCCCCCTAATGTTACCTAAATTTCATGTTTAGACATTTGCAATTGCATCATTATCAGTGTGTAACTGGACTCCTATTAATAATTAATTTGGCTGATCAAACTCTTAAAGCACTATAGGACATTTATAGTTTTTAAAACAATCGTTACATGAATATTCCCTGGGGCAGGGAGGTAGGATTGCTAATTCCAACCTCCCAATATCGTTTCTGTGAGGAGAACCAGTACTTCCTCAGGGCTTGAACACAATCTTAAATACAGCAGGGTCCAAGACACCAACCTGGCAAACTGTGTTAGTTCTCCCCAACAAAGTTAGATTGGAAGGTAGGAATAAACCTGCCCCAGGTGTTCTTTAAGCTAACCGCATAAGTTCTATGTTTATTCATTTTCAATTGACTTGTTAGATACAACTTTCATCTTAAGGTTCATACACACGTTCAGTTGGCACCGAGCCACGATCCCCGACACTGGTACATTCGCACGCTGAATGGCCGTTTCGGCCGAGAATCGCACGTGTGTGTATTCGTTCGGTCAGGGGTCGATCGTTGATCCGCCTAGAGGATCGCCAAACAACCTGTGGCCAAACGAATACACACGTGCGATTCTCGGCTGAAACGCCCGTTCATTGCGTAAATGTGTTGCCGCTGGAGGTCATGGCTCGGTGCACACATCGGACGTGTGTATGAACCTTTACAATAGTAAATGAATCTGTTACAGAACCACACAAGGAAGGTGTGTTACTCCCCAATAGCATCTAATCTTAATTAGGTTTGCCTAAAGCCAGACCAATGTTTAAAGGACCTAGCGCAATGCCATAAGGAGACATTGACAATGGGAGAGATTTTGATTGCAATTCAGTATACTTTTTGTGTTCATTATCATTTATAGAAGCTTTTTATTTTTGTGCTATGCTGCGAACACTAGGTGTTACACTTTTAACAAGCCATGTAATATATACTATCAGGGAGATTTACCAGAGTCGTGCGTGTATGGGTGAATAAGTATTTAACGGCAGCTATCAGCTTGCATTAATACCTACGCAGATAAAGGCGCGCAACCTCTGGTAATTAGGTTACGGCACATGCACGAGTGTCTCCTGTGACACTTTAACCCCCAGCTGGCGGCGGTTGGTAAATGTGACTTTAACCCCTTAAGAGAGTGTTGTGGCTCTCTGTGAATTAGCCTGTATGTGTTAGTGAGAAAAGGAGCATCACAAATATAAACAATTCCAATATCTTAATTTGCTTTCTTCTTGCAGAATTACCACAGCCAATCTCAAGGTGGTAATTACATGGTTCACGGTATGTCACAGGTACAGCCACAGACGCTCTCCCAAGGGTACAGCATGAACCCAGACCAGATTGGGCCCCTGAGATCTCTACCACCAACTATAAACTCTGCAGTAACTACACAGGCTGTCCAACCAACCTATCCCAGGTAAAGTTTATTCCTGGTTGTGTCCAGGTCTAAAGACAAGTAGGTCCAGTTGCCTATTTCTATGTCTGCTTATTCTTGGCCATGCACAGATCAATAGTTTAATTGATTAATTCACTTAAATTAAATCCGTTAGAATTCCTGTCTGTTCGATAAACTGGTCAAGCAGTTTACTTAAAGGGCATGTCCACCCCGAAATTTAACTTTTGATATGTGGTAGGGCATGCTCCCCCAGCCCCAACCGCATTAATATAATTGTTAGAAAGTCCCCCGATTCTTACTTACCTGCCCTCTCTCCCCTGCTGCAGTGTTCAGGCCCTCTGCTTGCATGGAATTGAAAGCAGGGGGCGGGACCGGCAGCCGCGTCCGTGATTGGCTGAGAGGCAGGGAGGGCTGCACTGAGCATGCCTCAACCTTGATGAGGTTGAGGAAGTCTCAGGCACAGCATGAGTCACACACTGCTCCTACACAGCAGTTTCCTGGACTTTGGAGGGGCACAGCAGGGGAACTATTTTGAGCAGGAATGTAAGGTAAGGATTGTTTTAAACTACTTGATGTGGCCAGTAAGGGGTTAAATTTTAGTTTTGGGGGTGGACATGCCCTTTAAATAAAGGATTTGTTCAGACAAGTTGTAAAATTTCATCTGTGGCTACATAATCTAATCAAGATTGTTGGTGCAAGATGGTATATCTATTGCTACTATCCGATCCATTTTACCATCAGGAAGTAGTTCATGGTTTCACCATACCAGATAATAGGAGGGAAAAAAAGAAAAACACACAAACTGCCCTTATGTCTGATTAACACATGCAGACTTCCGTTCGATTTTGCCATTCTAGATTGGGGATCTGTTCGTTGGGATATTAAAATATGCACTATTGGCTGATTTACAAGGGGACCAAAAATATTCCAAACAAGACAGTTTAACAATAATTTCCACCAGATTCGATCAAAATATTGGATTAAAGATAAATTGGGCCAAAAAAGCAGATTGCGTTTACCATGCCTAAGTCTTACTTATGGCTTGTAGTCATTAAAGGGCATGCCCACCTTTAAAACAGAAAACTGGTCACTTGTCAGTTACCTGCCCACAACCTCAACTGATATATTCAGCACTTATTAAATGCATCACTATCCAGATATTTAAAGGGCATGTCAACCCCCCAAACTAAAATTTAACCCACTACTGGCCCCACTGAGTAGTTTAAAAAAAATCCTTACCTTGCATTCCTGCTCCTTATGGTTCTCCTGCAGTGTTTGTCTAAAGTCCAGGAAACTGAGGAGTAGTGTCTGTCTTCCTGTCCAAATGTGTCTGCCTCCACTATATTGTATAGTGTAAAAATGACTGTACTTACAGATCCTCTGCCCCCTGCTTGTAGTTCCAGCAGGCAGGGAGCTGGGTCAGAACGAGGGTCTGTAAGTAGAGTTTGGAGTATCCTTTAAGGATAATTATTGTCCCCATTCTGGCTGGTTACTCACTACATACAGCCAATCAAGGCAGCGACTGCTGATATCACAACCAATGATTAACTGCTTTCTTCCCCTGCTACTCTGCACATACTCAACCTTATAAAAAGCTCACTGAGGCAGATACCTTTTACCAAAAAGGATTAGAACATTGAATAGTTTGTGGTTGGGTAGTCTGACAACATACTTCCAGGATGGTCCTAATACAGTTAGCACCCAGTTCTATATGTTTGTTGACTTGGATCATCCAAAGGTCTTTTCAGATCTTTGTGCGATCCATCAGATGTTTTCTAACTGCAGTAGACTGTTAAAAGGTGACAGCTGATTGGTTGCTATGGATTAATAGCACTGGCAGACTTTTGCCTGACTTAATACCTAATGCTGGTCATACACAAGGCTGTCTATGGACAAAGGTCTAATCTATCAGACCCTTCCTGATTTCTCTACAAAAAGGCTGAATGCGAAAAAAATCATACAAGGTTTTGGGGATGGTGGGAGCAAGTAACCTGCACATTTGACATTGCTTATTTAGCCTAATCACCGAATGGTACATCTATTTTTAATGAATAAATCTACTAACTGAATTTTTCCTTTTCCCCCCACTCCAGCGCTGGTCATGAGACTGCTGCAAATGCTCCGTATATGAACCACAGTTCCGGACTCCAGTCATCCACGGCTGTTTATGGTCCAGCTATGGGAATATCATCAGATATGTCGGTTTATCAAAACACGTCATCCACATTGCCTCCTAGCTCTGGTTACACAATGCAGGCCTCTCTCCCCCCTGCACCCCAGAACTACTATCAGCAGCCCTTGCTCTGAAACCAAAATCACAGACCATGTGTTTATCACCAGTCACGTATCTCCTATCACCAGTTAAATGGTAACCACAGGCACATTAGAAATATGCATTTGTTAGAACAATGGACCAGTAACAAGTATGAGATTCCAACAATACAAAGGTGCTGATTCCAATTATGATTACATTGCCAGTTCTGCGCTTTATTCATTACTAAATGTTAGCATCTAATGCATAAGGCTATATTGGTAACTAAAGGCAGTGGATGTGTTTTGTCACATTTATTTAGAGAGAACATTTCAGCGCACCTATTCCTTACTTGCATTTTGTAGCAACAACTAACTAAATTCATAGTATTAAAGGAAATAAGGTTATTTTGGCGTACAATATATATTGTATCTTCTAGGTAACCAAGTCTACATTTTAAAGTGTATCGTATGGTCTGACAGTTAGTCCCTGGGTATTTCTGGTGCTGCTAATGCCTAACGTCCGTTATTGAATATCCAATAATGTCAGCGTGTTCATTAAAGAACACTTAAAGGGACACTATACCGACTCCTCCCTCAGGTCTGCCCTTACCTACTTTAACGTATTCTCACCTTTGTCAGAGATAGGAGTGTCAGTGATGCTGACAGGAGGAGCCAGTAAGCAGTGGGCTACTGCATGAGATTAGTGTCCTTTTAAGTAAATGTATAATCCAGTGATTTTTTTTTTGTTGTTGTTTTAATAATTCTTCAGTCTTAAATGGCCCAACTTATCTTTGTGTATGGCAGATCACTTATCAACAATCATTTTCTATGGGTGGTTATTTGAAAACAGCATACAGTATTTATTTGGTAGGCTAAACATTTATTGAAGTTTTCTCTTTCATGTTTTTAGAAAATCCTAATATGTATATCATTTTCTGATGCAATGGGCTAACGAGAAGCTTCCAAACATCATTGTTCTAGAGATTTAAGGAAGAAAAGAGACCTATGCTAAGCTTGGTAATTCTAATTGTCATAAGGACATTAACGACTTCTATACTTAGAACATTAACAACACTTGACTGATGTTATTGTTTGCGGTTGCTGCTTATGTTCTCATGTCCTTGCCTGGAAAATTCATTTGAGATCAGCCATTTAGGCTTCATGAGTGGCTGTGGACATTGGGACTGGAGTAGATGTAGTTGCCAATATTTAAGTTCTAATTTTGCATTTTTAAAGCATTGCAGTCTCAAGTAGTCTAGTCTCACCAACTCTCTCTAGTCTTTACTTATGGTGGCCAACAATAGGCTTATTTATGTTTTTAAGATTTGTCTCGCTTACACTTAACTTGCACTTTTTGAGGACCATTGTAGTTATTTGAAGCACACAGGTGACATCATCCATGTCCAGCCAAGATGAATCTCCCTCTTATAACATGACATTAATGTGTTTGGGTTCTGACCAAAAAAAAAATAGATGGCAGCAGAGTGTTTGAACTAAGGGCCGGTAAACACAATTCAATTTTCATTTTCCAAATTAGAATTAATAAGTGAACTGACTGGTAATCTGCTGATCAAAAAAATTCAGCAACGCTGACATCTCTACCTGACCAATCACACATCCAAATGTGTCTGATCGAAGCCAGTTGATCAGGCAAAAATGTCAACCCATGTGTATCTGTCCTGTAGACTTCTCAGATCCATGGAATCTAATTGATATCTGCATCTGATGATAATTATTCATTTTATGGTTAAATTCTTTAATGTGTGTATTTAATTCTGCTCTTTGCAGTAAAGTCCCTTTTTGTTTTTTACACAAATATTTAATTTAATGACATAAGCACCTTTTTGCATGTGTGTTTTGTTTTCCTGGTTGTTTGTCTGTTCAGTGGCCTTTTCTGGAAAGCTAATTTTGCTGCCTGTATATCTACTGCAGAACATGTTTTATAGATTGCTGCATTAAACAGTAGATTTGTTCACCTTTAAAAATAATATGCTCCTGCATGATTGATCTCTGCTCTTTTTGCTTTGTTTATTGACTGCTGGGTTTGACAATGCTTATCTCGTAGAATATATTTTATTGGTTACTATCTAGAAATATGCTGCATTATCTGTGCTGTCCTTTAGCTGATTCTTCGTCCATATATTAAAGGTAATAATATATCTGCCCAAATGTGGCTGCATCCTACATTGATTCATTTTATAGGGTACAAACCTGCCTACCAGTGCCAGTGGCCTCCATCTCATATGATCTGATCAGAGGTGTATTCCAAGGTCTGCCAAGGTACACTGGAAATGGGGTAGTACCACACAAGCCTTGGGTATGATACAAAGTAGACTGCAGATAGTCGTGCCTTTAATAGGCTAAGTTCAGTACCTTTTCAGTCCCTAAAGCTCGCAGTTTTATATCGGGAATCTTGTAAAGGTATTGTTAAACCTCAGTGTTTTTCCTGTTACGTGCTAATAAAGCTATTACTTAAAAAGATATATATTTTTGTTTCATACCATAGCGTTGTCTTGCATGAATCATTTAGTTTTACCCCTAACATTGTCTGTTTGAAGTTGCCACTAGACGTGGCTACCAGATAAACGTTTCCTTTAGTAAAATCTCGCCTTTGGTGGTGAAGTCAACTGAAGTAAGGAATATGGTGGACACATGGTAATATATTCTAAAGAATGGATTAAATAACTTTTATTTATTTTTAAATGGATACTAAATGGGTTTCTGGCTGCAGCTACTTCCTATCAAACAGTTAATCTTTTTTTAAGGACACCTACAGTGTTGTTGGAATTTCACTTTGTTTTACAGTACCTTCTGCTGTAATGTAACTTACTTTTATACTGGTATACGTGTTTATGGTTCAATCTTTATGTTGAACCAAGTCCTGTCCTAACTGTCCCCCTTTTTGTTTCTCTCTCTCCGTGTTTTCTTTTACTCCAGGGAGACAGTCATACATACCAGCCTTTATAATGGGAATGACCTATTTCTCATTTAAGGAGTTTGATAATCCAATAAAAATTACTTTCATATGCAAAGGAAACTGCGTGGAAGTAAAAATCAAGTTTATTTTCTATTTAATTCTAACGTGTATCATTTTATGTAGTCGTAGATTTTGTAAAAATACAGAACGCATTAAGGGCACGGTTGCAATAAAAGGTGCAAAAATGTGCCTGTGCTGTCAATCTGCAGCCACCTATCAGGTGTTCTTTTACTCTAGTTGCCCAGTAAAAAGCTAATCTTAAATTGGTTGCTGCAAATTAATAGCACAGGCAAACATTTACACCTCTTATTGCATTAGACCATAGGTGTGTCAGCTTTAAATCCACCTGGATTAGTCCATTAAAGCTTTTCTAGTTTGCCTTGTGAAACCGAGAAGAAATACACAGAATACACAGATACTTAAAAAAAAAAAAAAAAAGTAATACCTGATTCAATATCCATCCTATAACGTCTTAAAGGGCATGCCCACCCTTAAAACACACCAAAAAAAATAATTTGTTATTTATTTACCTCTATTTCTAACTGCTTTTTAGCACTTTATTGCATGCATTTCTAACCAGATATTTAAAGGGCATATCCACCCCTTTCAATAAATTTTGCCACATAATAGTTCTCCTTCCCCCAGCCCCAAACGCTATAAAAGATTTGTTAGAAAGTGCCCCGATTGTTACTTACCTTCCCTTTATCCTCCGCCGCACAGTCCCGGCCCTCTGCTTGCATGGAGCTGCAAGCAGGGGGCGGGAATGGCAGCTGCGTCAGCCAATCACGGATGCGGTTGCTGGCTTCACAGAACGCTGGGGGAGAGAGGGATTCTAACAAATCTTTTATAGCGGTTGGGGCTGGGGGAAGGAGAATTATTATGTAGCTAGGGGGAGGGATCGCAAAACGGGAGGGGGAACATGGCTGCTGTGCGCATGCCAAATTTTTCCCGGAGGGGAGACAGGAGGGCAGAGTCCTATATGGACTCTGCAGTACTCCTGGTGGACAGTTTTTTTGACTTGGGGGGGGGGGGGGGGGTTTTGGAGAACCATTTGGGGCGGGGATATAAGGTAAGGATTTTTATACACTACAGAGTGGGGCCAGTAGTGGGGGGATTAAAGGTTTAGGGTTGGACATGCCCTTTAATGATAAGTATTAATTCATTGTCCCCATTTCTGGCAGGTTTTTGCCGCCTTCCCCTGCTCAATGAACTTTTTGACTGCAGGGAACCGTGCAGTCAATTATTGGCTGTGATGTCATTTGTTACAGCCTTGATTGGCTGCATAGAGGGATAAGCCGATTCCTCTGGCAGAATTAGAGCAATCATTATCCCTAAATATCAAGTTAGTAATACATATAATGTAAAAAAGTGACCATTTTTTATGGGTGGACATGCCTTTTAAAATATATAAGAAGCCAAATGTCATTGTAGATTGTTCAGAGTTGGAGAATTCTACAGTCAGTTTGGGGTGCGTTTGGCATTACTAAAGGAAAGGAATTTCCCCCCATTTTGTAAGTTTTATCAGAAGAACTTGAGATTATAAAAGCATGAATAAAAGCAATAATTGTGACTGGTGACCGTACCGACTTGTAGAACAGTTAACATGAATAGCTCTAGAAAACTGAGGATATGCAGGTTTGATTGGCTGCTGGGATAGCAATAGAGTTTCCTCTTTATTCATTAAATTGCTGACCTACAACAGTTGAAAGTGTTTGGTTGGTGTATCGGATGTTTATGCAGACTATAGACTGCATCTCTTGAATTATTCTCCTGTTGAAGCTGGCATTGTTTTGCATACTGTGGATGAAATGGGTCTGGAGTCCAGAATGCTGGAGGAACTCGCAGACTAACAGAGATTTCTAAAGTGATCAGTAATCAAGACGTATTCGCTCATAATATATGAAATATAAATAGTGTATATAGACAATTGTCTATGTAAAATTTTATATATACTGCTGCATAAACCATTTTTCTTTGTAGGGGGGGATCCATTACATTTGTATATATGGCGACATTTACTAGGTCGTTTTTTGGGAAATGACTAATTTGGAATCTAATTGCCTCATTTTGTGTAGATAGTTTAACAATCATTTTATTCTTTTGGACTTGTGCATTTAATGGATGCTAATGGGGCTGATGACCTCTGTAAAATGCTCAACTGTTGTATTTATTTTATGGATTGTTCCCAATAAAAGATTTTGCTGCCAAATGTTTTTTCTGTCTTTGACATAATGGCTGTGTTATGAGCTATTGTTTTTCACAGTTCTAGTTACAAAGTCAAATTTTTGAAACTTTACAGAAAGTACTTTAATGTTCCAGCACCCTGGACCGCCGTTATGTTCTCAATGTCTGTGAGGGATGTTTAATTCCTATTAACATTCTCAGAACTGGGTTGTCTTCTGTATAGTCTACCTTTTAGTTCTCTTTCCTTTTGTGTGATGTCATTTGGTAGCCATTTGTGTGCATGAGGTCATCTTTATCATTCATTCATGACCAAACTAAACAATATCTGGCCTTTCGAAATATTCTGATATTTATTTTCTGCATGATAACGATCTTAAAGGGCAACTGTGGTCTCAAAACAAGTTGGGGTTTAATGAAAGCCTGCAGTATTTCCTTTAAAATGAGCTGACAATCACATCTCTGGCTGAGTCCTATAAGAAATAACATTGGGGTGAATGATTAAATTTCCTGTTGAATGACATCACACCTGACCTCTGCACAGCCCATGCGCCCCAGGGTAGAAGCATGCTCAGTTATGACATAATGCTAGGAGAAATCAGGAAATACCTGGGGGGGTAATGACAGTGGAGAAGGGGGAGCCTATTAATGCAGGCAGAGGCGGGTCACATGGCTGAAAACAGGAAGTGTTCAAGCAGGAAGTAATATTGCTGAACCTCTCCAGCAATAACTTCTCACAAATTTTATCTAGAGATGTGATTTAGGTTTTATTTTGAAGGTAAGATGGAAGGATTTTTGTATAATTTTAACTAGTTTTGGAAGAATTCCAGACCACATTACCCTTTAAATGTAGGTTTATAAGGGTTTAAGGTACTGTAATTCCCCATTTACGGTTTAAAGCCTCATACACATATTCGATACTTAGGACGACAAATGACCCCCGATTACGCACGAGTGACGAACGGTCGCTTCGGACTATAAGCCGCTGCCACTGGTAATCGCACATGTGTATGCGTTCATTCGGGTGTCGTTCGTCAATCCGCCATGGCGGTCCAATGAACAACACCCGACCAAACACATACACGTGCCATTACCAGCTTGGGAGTCGTTTGGTAACAAAGGGTTCTTCAGAATGTTGACGGAATTGGAATTTGCATATTATAAATCATCTTATCCATTTTGACAACACTGGGGTGATTTAAATGATTTTATATAATGCTAAAAGTTTGTTTTTGAGATGTTTCAGAAGCTCCCACGTGGACTAGTTTCAACACTTTATCATTTAAGGCCATTGGATGCAATCAATGAAACAGAGTTTTAAGAAATTATTGGTGTGTCTGATGACCAATTCATTGGTGCCATTCAAGAATTCCTTCTGGGAATCAAGTCTTTCAGTATACTGGTATATATGCACAGTTCTGTAAGGCTGGGTGCACTCCATAAATATTTCCTGCCAAGCGATAGTGTATAGGTTGGTCGGAAATATTATATGGTGTGGGCGGCAGCGACCAATCTCATCGGACCTGTTCGTCCGAATAAGGGCAATTGGGTTGAAAAATCATGGTTGATTGTGTGGCTCCCTATGGGGAACACGCAATCTGTTGTGGTGAACTACCAATCGCGGCTACTTTTACTGCAACTGTAATTTGTCCCAGCTGACCACCTGCTAGTGGCGAATGGTTGGTTAGGACAAATGTCAGACTGTGTGTACCCAGCTTAAGATGCTGTTCTCCGAAATCTACCTGGCTGAAAAACAACTTCTGCTAAGGGACAAATGGGCTGTGAACGATGGCTGGATGTTGGGTGATAGGAAAGTGACATTATGTATATGGCTGGCATAATAGGCTCCATTTTACCATTCACTAGAACAGTTATGAGCTTTCAATCTTTTAGCAGTCATTGTGTAGCCAGGGCGTCTTTACCTTTAGACATGCAAGCCTTATGATAGTCTTACGATAGTTTAACTATTTGGGATTAATTTTTGCAGCAGCCACTTGCATTGACACAAAACATCTGTAACTAGCTTTCACATTGTTTAAACAAAAAACACTTCCCTGCATCTTGTCAAATCTAAAAGTATACATGATAAACACACCTTCCTCCAGCCGGAGGTGATTGCCCTGTGATGTGAAGTTGCAAATGAATTGAGCTGAAGCAAGAAGCACATAAAATTTTCACACCTCCTTGGTAATTGGCAATTTATTTAGATGACTACGGTATACTGATTAATTTGGTGTTATTAATATAAAGCAAGTGAACCCAAAATAGTAAATAAAAAGAAAAAAGGTCAGGCGGTGATCTTCCCAACAGTCCTGGAATCTGCAGGACAATCCCAACTTTTACACTTGAGTTACAGCTCTTCCTGCAATGTCCTGAGATCCACAGGAGGGGTGAACAGAGGAAGTGGTTTAGGCTGAGGCCACACTGCAATGCACCAGAATCGCGTTAACGCATGCGCTTCTGGTGCGTTTTTGTGCATTTGCGCAGATTTGTTCTGTCATAACCCCATACCCATAATGTAAAAGGATATGGTATATTCGCCATTCCTGCACACAACCCGGCATGCAACTTAAAGAGCAAACCCACTCCTCAAATGAAAAATTGTATAAATCAGGGTGAAACTGTCATTTAAACTAGTGTGCACACAAAAATCTGGAATATTCACTAACAGGAGGAATCTATATTCCAAAATGCCTATTCCTTACCTGCCCCAGATCCTGCAATGCAAAAATCCATTTGCAAGGTTTATTGCATTGCATTTGCATTGAAGGATCAGGTATGGCTTGCACTTCCAATTCAAAGGCGTTAAAGGGAAAGTTCAGCGGAAAATATTATTTTTAAAATTATTAGTTTATATTATGCATACCTAATTATTCTACATATTCTCTTCCATTTTGAAAAATCCGTTTATACCCCTAGCTATTCCCTGCTGACATTTCAGGTTCTGTAAAGGTCCTTCTTCCCAGAATGCACCACTTCCTTGGAATGTACCTAACAATATTTTTTACTGATTGGCTGTTGATGGGTCAAACATGCTCAGATCTCTACTGAGCAACTGAATTAACCCAGACAGGAAGTCAGTATTTCAGAAGCATTTATTTATACACAGACAAAATGCTGAATGATCAGGTTATGGTCATTAGGGTGGGAAAATACTGCCCTTTTTTTCTTAAAATTATATACATATATAGTAGTGCTGACGAAGGACCGTTGTCGGCACTCCGATCAATTGGGAATGACGGAAAATTTGCATCAAGCTGTATCGGCTCCCTCTACTTCAAATAGATTGTGCGGTGTATGGCCGACCGATCCCCATACCGCATAAGGGGATTGGTTGGGTCCGTGTGTGCTGTTCCCAAAGCATGTGTGCCTACCGATACCAATGTGATCTGTCGGCACACATGCTGTGGGATCACTAATATGGCCAGCTTAAAACCCACTAACCCATTAACTAACCTGTTAATACATTGGGTGTGGGTATAACACTGATTAGGCCGGTTAGTGACCATTAATGTCTCCCCCCCCCAAAATTTAATGTTCCCCCACTCAGAGGTGCAATATACCTTCACATACAAATGATAAAAAGGTAGAGAAATTGGCAGATGTCCACTGCCAAACCCCATCTGAGATTTAGTACCAGATTGTCCTCTAATAAATGAGACATGGGGAGAACTATGAAAGGGGAATAGAAACATTTATATTCCCTGCCCTAGGCTATGTACACATGGATTATCTAGCACCGGATCTTTTCTACTGACACATCTACAGAGCCAGGGACTGGACCGAGCTGTGTATATTCTCCTGTAGTCTGTTGGAAAATAGGTGCCCAACTGACATTCAGCCAACCCTGTATATTGGCTGGAAATGTTACGGGGGACAGGGTGTTTACCATAAGGTGTGTGTGATTCACTAATATGTAAAACACCCTGCCTAGTGCGCACCTCATGCTGCTTTTTCGAATGTTGAGTTGAAGTCCATGTGCAGGGGACAATTGTCAATATTGTGACTGAGCTGTATCTCTTGTTTACATTTCATCAAACACTTCATAGCAGATACACCCGACACCTAGTTTTTTTTTTTAATTAAAGGGACAGTTCAGTGGAAATGATCAATATTTGTTAAATTGTTAGTTTGTGTAATGCCTTCTTAGTTATTCTACATATTCTCCCCCATTCTGAAAAATCAGTTGATTTCATACCCTTTGCTGTTCCCTGCTGTTGACATAAGTGAGCCGACATTTCAGGTTCTAACGGTCCTTCTCCTTCCCAGGATGCACCACATTCTTGGAATGTTCCTAACAGTAATTTCTACTGATTGGCTGTTGGATGGGTCAAACATGCTCAGATCTCTACTGAGCAACTGAATCAACCCAGGCGCTGGGTCAAGGGCAAGACCATAACGGTCTCTACTAGGGGTCCTGCAAACAGGAAGTCAGTATTTCTGTTGCATTTATTTATACACAGACACAATGCTGAATTGGCAGATTAAGGTCATTGGGATGAAAAAATACATATGCTTTTTTTCTGAAAAGCATATGTATTTTCCCATCACCAGAATCTGCTTATTAAAAATGAAGGAATCCCTCCCTACACAAAGATATACCTGTATGAAGCAAGTCAAACCTTTAAATGCAGTTTCTTCTTCGCTTCCTTCTCCCCCTTAGCACAAGGGATGCAGAGGAGCTCATTGGAAAGACTTTTCTCTTTTTCAAAAAATTGTTCCCTTAACTTCCCCTTTAACATTGATGCATGCTCCACATTTAGCAGGGATGTTACTACCTCCCATTTCACCCCCTAAGACCTGAGCTTTCAAAAAGATACTTGTGCAGTGGCTGACAGCTCACCACTAGTCCCAGTGCAGTCTAGTCCTCTCCTTCTCAAACTGAGTGCGTAAGGCTCCATTAGCGAAAGGAGGAGAGTCATACAAGAGGGAATGCTAGGGATATGTAGAGAAGATAGGGGCCTCCTTTTAATGGAGAATAGGGCGTTTTTACAAGGGTGCCATTTATTAACAAAAATTGCAAATCCCGCACAGTTTGAAGACCTTACCACAATATTGTACAACCAGAGATTGTATCGTGTATGGGCTCCTTAACTCTAGTTCAGTATTTCAAAGAAAAAGGGATAGAACAGCACCACTAACCTTGGTACAATATATTGAGATGGGCAGGAGTTATAAAAATAAAATCCTCTTTCTTAATTTAGACAAATTATAAACATGTCCAAAGCTAGAGCTGTGCTTACAAAAGGCTTACCAAAGATACATGCCCATCATAAACCATTATGTAATAGCACCTCCTACCCTCAAAACCCCACAACCAGTACAATTCCAGAATACTTTAACCCCTTTAATTCCCTTTTTAAGTTAAGCTGGTACAATGCAATATTTCAACCAACAGTTCAGTGTATAGTTCAGTGTATCAGTCGATATCAGCAGAAATAATTGCAGGGTTTTTCGTACGCGACCCAACTGAATGAAAGATCATTTCATTATAGAGCCTGCCCGTCTGAATAGATCGGTCCGTGGTCAGTGGTGGAGCTCTATATATATAGAAATAAAGGAAGATCATTTCATTATACAGACTGCCTGTCTGAATATATCGGTCCGTGGTCAGTGGCGGAGCTCTCTCTCTATATATATAGAAATAAAGGAAGATCATTTCATTGTACAGCCTGACCGTCTGAATATATCGGTCCGTGGTCAGTGGCGGAGCTCTATATATATATAGAAATAAAGGAAGATCATTTCATTATACAGCCTGCCCGTCTGAATATATCGGTCCGTGGTCAGTGGCGGAGCTCTATATATAAAGAAATAAAGGAAGATTATTTCATTATACAGCCTGCCCATCTGAATATATCGGTCCGTGGTCAGTGGTGGAGCTTTATATATATATCGGTCTGTGGTCAGTGGTGGAGCTTTATATATATATTTATATATAAATAAAGGAAGATTATTTCATTATACAGCCTGCCTGTCTGAATATATCAGTCCGTGGTCAGTGGCAGAGCTCTATATATATAGAAATAAAGGCAGATGATTTTATTATACAGACTGCCCGTCTGAATATATCGGTCCGTGGTCAGTGGCAGAGCTCTATATATATAGAAATAAAGGAAGATCATTTCATTATACAGCCTGCCTGTCTGAATATATCAGTCCGTGGTCAGTGGCGGAGCTCTATATATATATAGAAATAAAGGAAGATTATTTCATTATACAGCCTGCCCGTCTGAATATATCGGTCCACGGTCAGTGGCGGAGCTTTATACATATGTATAGAAATAAAGGCAGATCATTTCATTATACAGACTGTCCGTCTGAATATATCAGTCCGTGGTCAGTGGCGGAGCTCTCTCTCTATATATATATAGAAATAAAGGAAGATCATTTCATTATACAGCCTGCCCGTCTGAATATATCGGTCCGTGGTCAGTGGCGGAGCTTTATACATATGTATAGAAATAAAGGCAGATCATTTCATTATACAGACTGCCTGTCTGAATATATCGGTCCGTGGTCAGTGGCAGAGCTTTCTCTATATATATATATATATAGAAATAAGGAAGATCATTTCATTATACAGCCTGCCCGTCTGAATATACTGGTCCGTGGACAGTGGTGGAGTTCTATATATATAGAAATAAAGGAAGATCATTTCATTATACAGCCTGTCCGTCTGAATATATCGGTCCATGGTCAGTGGCGGAGGTCTATATATATAGAAATAAAGGAAGATCATTTCATTATACAGCCTGCCCTCCTAAATATATCGGTCCGTGGTCTGTGGTCAGTGGCGGAGCTCTATATATGTAGCAATAAAGGAAGATCATTTCATTATACAGACTGCCCATCTGAGTATATCAGTGGCAGAGCTCTATATATATAGAAATAAAGGAAGATCATTTCATTATACAGCCTGCCCTCCTGAATATATTGGTCCGTGGTCTGTGGTCAGTGGCGGAGCTCTATATATATAGAAATAAAGGAAGATCATTTCATTATACATACTGCCCGTCTGAATATATCGGTCCGTGGTCAGTGGCGGAGCTCTATATATATAGAAATAAAGGAAGATCATTTCATTATACAGCCTGCCCGTCTGAATATATCGGTCCGTGGTCAGTGGCGGAGCTCTCTCTCTATATATATATAGAAATAAAGGAAGATCATTTCATTATACAGCCTGCCCGTCTGAATATATCTGTCTGTGGTCAGTGGCGGAGCTCTATATATATAGAAATAAAGGAAGATCATTTCATTATACAGACTGCCCATCTGAATATATCAGTCCGTGGTCAGTGGCGGAGCTCTCTATATATATAGAAATAAAGGAAGATCATTTCATTATACAGACTGCCCATCTGAGTATATCAGTGGCGGAGCTTTATCCCTTCGTCTTTGATCCAGAATTAATGGAAAACCAACGTTAGATGAATTTACTTTCTGCTGAAATCAGAGCAGTTCCACCCTCCCTGAGTGAGGAGCCTGAGCCTGTGATCTCCTTACTAAGTACCACCTGTCTCTGTGCTATTGTTTCAGATGCTTTTAGGTCTCGCCCACCCACTGCGTTCAGTGCCATATTGGGGCCGACCCCAGTCTTTAATAAAAAGTTCTCTTCCTTTTAGATCTGTATCCCAATACCATTGTACCGTTGTTCCAGCTACTGTGAAATGTAAGGGTCCCTGTTGTGTGAACCTCAGGTATACTTCCTAGGGTTAGCGAACGGTACATACGAAGATTATCGAACGAACGAACGATCCTTCCTAGGGTTAGCGAACGGTACATTCGAAGATTATCGAACGAACGAACGATCCTTCCTAGGGTTAGCGAACGGTACATTTGAAGATTATCGAACGAACAAACGATCCTTCCTAGGCTTAGCGAATGGTACATTCGAGGATTATCGAACGAACGAACAATCCTTCCTGGTTTAGCGAATGGTACATTTGCGGATTATCAAATGAACGAACGATCCTTCCTAGGGTTAGCGAACGGTACATTCGGATTATCAAATGAACGAACGATCCTCCTGGCTTAGCGAACGGTACATTCGAAGATTAGAACGAAACAACAATCCTTCCTGGTTTAGCGAACGGTACATTTGCGGATTATCCATGAACGAACGATCCTTCCTAGGCTTAGCGAACGGTACATTTGAGGATTATCAAATGAACGAATGATCCTTCCTAGGCTTAGCGAACGGTACATTCGAAGATTATCGAACGAACGAACGATCCTTCCTAGGGTTAGCGAACGGTACATTTGAAGATTATCGAACGAACAAACTATCCTAGGTTAGCGAATGGCAATTCGAGGATTATCGAACGAACAACAATCCTTCCTAGGCTAGCGAACGGTACATTTGCGGATTATCAAATGAACGAACGATCCTTCCTAGGGTTAGCGAACGGTACATTCGAGGATTATCAAATGAACGAACGATCCTTCCTAGGCTTAGCGAACGGTACATTCGAGATTATCGAACGAACAAACAATCCTTCCTGGTTTAGCGAACGGTACATTTGCGGATTATCAAATGAACGAACGATCCTTCCTAGGCTTAGCGAACGGTACATTTGAGGATTATCAAATGAACGAATGATCCTTCCTAGGCTTAGCGAACGGTACATTCGAAGATTATCGAACGAACGAACGATCCTTCCTAGGGTTAGCGAACGGTACATTTGAAGATTATCGAACGAACAAACGATCCTTCCTAGGCTTAGCGAATGGTACATTCGAGGATTATCGAACGAACGAACAATCCTTCCTGGTTTAGCGAATGGTACATTTGCGGATTATCAAATGAACGAACGATCCTTCCTAGGCTTAGCGAACGGTACATTCGAAGATTATCGAACGAACAAACAATCCTTCCTAGGCTTAGCGAACGGTACATTCGAGGATTATCAAATGAACGAACGATCCTTCCTAGGCTTAGCGAACGGTACATTTGAGGATTATCAGAATGAGAATGATCTTCCTAGGCTTAGCGAACGGTACATTCGAGGATATTCAAATGAACGAACAATCCTTCTAGGTTAGCGAACGGTACATTCGAAGATTAATCGAAAAAAACAATCCTTCCTAGGCTTAGCGAACGGTACATTCGAGGATTATCAAATGAACGAACGATCCTTCCTAGGCTTAGCGAACGGTACATTTGCGGATTATCAAATGAACGAACGATCCTTCCTAGGCTTAGCGAACGGTACATTCAAGGATTATCGAACGAACAAACAATCCTTCCTAGCTTAGCGAACGGTACATTCAAGGATTATCGAACGAACAAACAATCCTTCCTAGCTTAGCGAACGGTACATTCAAGGATTATCGAATGAACAAACAATCCTTCCTAGCTTAGCGAATGGTACATTCGAGGATTTTCGGACAAACGAACAATCCTTCCTAGCTTAGCGAATGGTACATTCGAGTGTTAGCGAATGTCGGGTTTCGTGAAATCAGAGAGTTCTAAAAGTTTAGTCGGGACTTCAAAACCCTCGGATTTGATTTGAAACTGGGTTCTATTTGAACCCACAGTACATCTCTAGCTGCATGCAACACACCGCATGCAGCATTTTGGTGCATTAACACACAGCGTTGCCATTGAATATAATGGAGCACACACAATGTTCTGCTGCTCTTTAGTGTGAATGAGCCCTTAATGTGCCATTCAGTCAAATTCTGCAATTAAATAAAGAGCTAAAAAAAAATAGGAAATACATATGACTTATAAAGTATATAATGTTCTATCATGTAATATCCCTTTAAGTCACCTCCAGGGGCCTTTCAATCACACACTGTGTATTATTATAAAGGTAGAATTAACTTCCCATTTCTCCATTGGTTTTCCCATCATTCTGACATCAACTGGATATTCAATTAACCCCTTAGTACCCTGCCACAGCTGCCAACAATCACACATTGCCCGGAGTAAATTCAGAATGGGCAGTTCTAGTATTATTATTAGTTTATTATATTATTATTTATTATGACGATAATGATGATGATTATACATTATTATGATGAATATATTATTATTATTTTACTATTATATTAAATATTATTATATATATATTATGATGATGATTATATATTATTACTAGCAGTTGCACCTGGTGTTGCCCATGTACACTTTTACGTGCAGGTGTGTGTTTGCCTTCGATGGAAGAGACAGGGTAAAAGAAGTGCACAGTGGGTAATGTACGTCATGTATTTAATAGTTATGAGTCGAGGAGGTGATGTTGCTTAAGGGACATATAGCACATATGTTTATTGCAAAACCTTAGATACAACGTTATCAGTTTTTCCTCTTGGAGCGTAAATATACAAATGTTGTGGGGAACCTACTCGAGAACATGCTACATGGAATTTGCCATTGGGAAAACATGTTGATTGCAGCTGAATATTGCAGCACTTGAGTGACTGACAGGCGTCAGTGTCTGATTCATGTGAAACGTGCGGCTCTTTGTCTGTGTTGAAAGCGGGCTTATTCTGTTGTGCTGTCTGAGCTCTGTGTGTTTTTATTAAGCTGCTCGTTGTTGCACATTAGATAACAGTATGTCACCTTGTTTGCACTTTAACACTTTATCCTTGCTCAAGGACTTTATATTGACTATTAGATCCCAATCAATAAAGTTACTTTCTGGTCTGAATTGAAAGTGCCATGATGTCTTTGTTCTTTTAGCTGTAACTATGTGTGAGGTGTGTGACACGTGGGCAGTGTGTGTCTGGTGCTTAAGTCCAGGTAATGCAGGTAATTCCTGTGTAGTCCATATCCCTCCCAGTTTGAATAGGTTGATGGGGCATGTCTGCGATGTTGCGGTAGGTGGGGGCTGGTCATTCTAGGGTGTGGACAGTCTGGGTCGTGTCTGTGATATTGTGGTGTCCTGGAGGCTTGGACATGACATTTGGTGGTTGCGATATTTGGGGGCATGGCCACGTTTTAAAGCGTGGACGTGGCCATGTCATTTAGGTGGGTGGGTGTGGTTTGGCAGGTTGCTGGGTGTCTGTGTGGGGGGCATGGACAGATGTTTGTGTATGTGGGTGTGATTCAGGAACAGACCTGGGATGTTTGGGGGTGTGGCCATGATGTATGGGGACGGACCATAATGTTTGAGTTTTTTTTTGTGGGGATGTGTGTGTGACCCCAATATCTGGTAGCGTTTGGGGGCGATGTTTGGGGGCATGGCAGTTATCTTTGGGGGTGTGGCCTTGATGGTTGAGGTATGAGCATGACCGTGATGTTTGGGGGTGTGGCCGTGACAGCAATATCTGGAGGCGTGGTCACATTCCAGGAGGCGCTTTAAATTTCTTAGCATGACGATAACCGCAAATATTGTTCATATCACCAATAGTAACATAGCTTTCCAGCATTTATATTTGTATATAAATGTCATTCATATCACCATAAAGTAACATAGTCTTTCCAGGGTTTATATTTGTATATAAATGTCATTCATATCACCAATAGTAACATAGTCTTTCCAGGGTTTTATTGATATATAAATGTGATTCATATCACCAATAGTAACATAGTCTTTCCAGGGTTTATATTTGTGATATAAATGTGATTCATATCACCAATAGCAACATAGTCTTTCCAGGGTTTATATTTGTTTATAAATGTGATTCATATCACCAATAGTAACATAGTCTTTTCCAGGGTTTATATTTGTATTTATTGTCTTCATATCACCAATAGTAACATAGTCTTTCCAGGTTTATATTGTATATAAATGTCATTCATATCACCAATAGTAACATAGTCTTTCCAGGGTTATATTTGTATATAAATGTCATTCATATCACCAATAGTAACATAGTCTTTCCAGGGTTTATATCTGTATATAATGTCATTCATATCACCAATAGTAACATAGACTTTCCAGGGTGTTATATTTGTATATAATTGTCATTCATATCACCAATATAACATAGACTTTCCAGGGTTTATATTTGTATATAAATGTCATTCATAATCACCAATAGTAAACATATTCTTTTCCAGGGTTTATATTGTTATAAATGTGGTTCATATACAATAGTAACATCATCTTTTCAGGTTTATATTTGTAATAATGTGATTCATATCACCAATAGTAACATAGTCTTTCCAGGTTTATATTTGTTATATTAATGTCATTCTATCACCAATGTAACATAGTCCTTTCCAGGGTTTATATTTGTATATAAATGTCATTCATATCACCAATAGTAACATAGTCTTTCCAGGGCTTTATATTTGTATATAAATGTGATTCATATCACCAAATAAATGTCATTCATATCACCAATAGCACAGTCTTTCCAAGGTTTATATTTGTATATAAATGTGATTCATATCACCAATAGTAACATAGTCTTTCCAGGGTTTATATTTGTATATAAATGTCATTCATATCACCAATAGTAACATAGACTTTCCAGGGTTTATATTTGTATATAAATGTCATTCTATCACCAATAGTAATATTCTTCCAGGGTTTATATTTGTATATACATTGAATCTTCCGCTTAGATAGCTTCCCGGGGGTTTAATTTTTTGTATGATAATGTCGATTTTGAAGAATATCAGCCAATGTACCCATCTTCCAGTTGTATTATGTTAAAGTAATGTGGGCTCATTACCCTAACCATAGGTCTGTCTCAGCGGGTTATATATTGTAGATAAATGTCATTGTACATACCCCGATATGGCGAACATAGTCTTTCCAGGGTTTCCTCACGTATTTGGGTATATACATGCAATCATACCACCCAAATAGTCAACAATAGCCTTTCCAAGGGGTTTATAGTTATGTGTATGATACAAGTACATTCATATCACCAATAGTACATATTTCCAGGGTTGATATGTATTATATAAAGTGGTTCATCATTCACCACATCAGTAACATAGATCTTTCTCAGTGGGTCGTTATGATATTTGTACTATTAAATGTGATGAATATACATATCTCATTCAGATCACCAGTTAGCACTAAGGTTGTTTCCGGAGGTGCGATAATTGTGTAGTATGATGTGATTCCTTAGATCATATCACCAATAGCGAAACAAGTCTTTCGGTATATGTTGATATAAATGTTCTATTGCATACCCAATCAGTAAACATGACGTTTGTCCAGGGTTTATATGTGGTAGATAAATATGTCGAGATCATCATATCACCTCAATGAGTACGGATTCTGTTCCAGGGCGTTGTTATTGTTTATAAATGTGGTATTACAATCATCATCTTCGGTAATGTATATAAATGTGATTCATTCCATAACATAGTCTTTCCGAGTATATGATATGATTCTTCCCAATGTACTGTTTTGCCAGTATGTGTATGTTAAAGGGAAGTCTTGCATATTCACGCGAATATAACATAGTCTTTTTCCAGGGACTTATATTTTAATAAATGGTCAATCATGCAATACGACACATAGTCCCTCAGAGTAGAGTCTTTCCACGTACCTGGGTTTACTACGTTGTCATATAAATATGTCATTCATATCATCCTAACTTCAGTAACATAGTCTTTAGGCCAGGTTGTTTATAGTGTGATTATATTTCCTGAGCGTCATGATTATCTACGCCAGATAGTAAACATTCTTTTCCAGGGGTTTTATATAATTGTCCCTGTACATACTTCAAGGTTTAATATTGATATCATGTTCTTCTATCACCAATAGTAACATAGTCTTTCCAGGGTTTATATTTGTATATAATGTCATTCATATCACCATAGTAAATACTTTCCATTTATATGTATATTCCATTCATATACCATAGACGTCTTCCAGGTTTATTTGTATATAAATGTGTATGTCATAGTAACAAGATTCATTCCAGTATTTTAATACTAAATGTCATTCATATCACCAATATCGCAATCCGTTTATAGGTATTACAATTAACACATTAGGTTTATATTTGTATATAATGTCTATCATATCACCACTAGGAAAACATAGTCTTTCCAGGGTTTAATTTTGTATAATAAGCTGTCCATTCATATCCCATATGTGAGTAAAATAGCGCTATCTTTGTCCAGGGATTTAATGTAAGTCTTATATGAACTGGTCATCATATCAACAATAGGTAAATATGTTCCCGGGACAGGGTTGTTCTATAGTTATGTATATAACTGTCATTTGTCATTATGACCCCATGAGCACAAGTCGTTGACCAAGGTTTCTAGTTAAGGCTATAAAAGCGACGATTCATAGCGCCCACATGCATAGAGCAGAATTTCTCAGGGTTTATATGTTGTATGATAAATGTCATTACATATCACGCAAAATAAGTACATAATTCTTTTCCCCGAGGGGTATTATCGAATTATGTATATAGAATGTAGTTCCTATATCACCAATGGTAAATAGTCTTTCCAGGGTGTTGAGTAGTTCGATCTAAAGTCATTAATATCGCCCAATAAGAATCATTAGTGACTCAGTCAGCGGGTTTACTTGTGTTGGTAAAACGCAAGACTAAAAACAATAAAATTTTTTTTTGTGCCATATCTCAGCCCATAGTAAACAGAGTAGCTGGTGAGTCACAGAGGCTTATATTTTGTATAGAAATGGCGAGTCATAGCACCAAATAAAATGTCATTCACTATCAATAGCACAGTTTTCAGGTTAGATTGGAGTATTAAATGGGTCATGCATTAGCAGCCAATTAGGAATCATGGTCTTTCCAGGGTATTATATGTGTATATAAGTGTCCTTCATATCACAATTAGTAGGAACTAAGTCTGTCCGAGGGTTTTATGATATGTCTATCTATACAAAAGGGCGCAATCATATCACAATAGTAACATGTTGTCCAGCGTAGGTTTAGTTGGTAGATAATGTCAAGTCATATGAGCCAACGCACAGTTTTCAAGGTTTTAGTATGTTGGTAGATAGAATGTGATCATATCACCAAATGCACATTTACGAATTTCGGGTTTCGTATTGTATATAAATGTCATCATCTAGCAACCAATGACGTAACATATTTCATTCCCGGTTTAATTGTGTATAGTAACTGTGCGTCATATCAACCATAGTGGGGGGGTTGTGTCTAATATAAATAGTCTGTCAGGGTCTGTATATTTGTATGATAAATGTCCTTCTCTCTACCAATAGTGAACATGGTGTCTTGGCCAGGGTTGTGATCTATATCTTGCTAGTATACAGAAATTTGCATTCAGTCCTCGAGATGCCGAAACTACGCACCAGTGTGTCCCTATTCCACAAAGGTTGCTATATTGTCTATACATGGATATCAATATCGACAGGAATGTAACAGATTAGACTCCAGGGTTCTATTATTTGCAGGATAGTAAATGTCATTCATACCAACCATAGTAGACGATACTTCTGCCAGGGGTTTAGTATGTTGACGATGTGGAATCGGCCTGGTTGTCATGAGAGTCCTCATTCAGTCACCATTGTAGTCGCTTAGGTCCACAGGGGTTTAATTTCGGTTCCGTCCGGGTTCATTAAAATGTACAGTTCATAGCACCCAATAGTAACATAGTCTTTCCAGGGTTGTGATTATTCGCGGTCGGTTCACCGGAAAAGGGCTTCCCAATTGGATATCAGAGCTCGCTCACTGTGCATCAGTGTAGTCACACGAGTGCGTGTCACGAGCGCGCTTTCGATATTGTGTCGTAACTCTGCACAGTTATATACACGCAATCCGTAACATAGTGGCTTCCTAGGGTTATATTGTCTCTAAATGGGTTATCCAAGTGAGAACGATTAAGTGTCCAGTTCACGCCAGCGGCCCCTTATATTTTTGTTTGTTGAGTATTGTCGCACATGTGCATGTGTGGTCATTCCGGTGTCTCTTACCGCCTCAGTAACAGTGAGTGGCGCCAACCAGGGTCTGATCTCGTGATGGCTGGACCTAATAATGCCCACCCACCACTATCCATGAGTGTCAGACGCCGAGAGCTGTAGGTAATTAGTAGCACTTGGTTCACGAGCCCCGCGCTATTGTATTATTCGGCTGATTAAAGTGCGTTCAGGGTTGAATGTCGCTGTACGGTGATATTATGATCACACAATAGTAAATAGTTCTCTCCGGAGCGTTTATATTTGATATAAATGTCATTATATACCAATAGTAACATTTGCTTCCAGGGTTTATATTTGTATATTTAAATTTGTCATTCATATCACATGAGTAAACATAGTCTTTCCAAGGAGTCTCACGCAGTCATTGTTCGATATAAACATGGATCATTATATACCCCCATCAGTAAAATAGTCTTCCAGGGTTATATTTGTATATAAAGTGTCATTCATATCACACAATAGTAACATACGTCTTTTCCAGGGTTATATTTGTATATAAGATGGTCATATTCACGCAAATAGTAACCATAGTCTTCCAGGGTTATATTGTATATAAATGTGTCATCATATCACCAATAGTAAACAGTCTTTCCAGGGTTGATTATTTGTATAAATGTATTATATCACAAATAGTAACATAGTCTTTCCAGGTTTATATTTTCTAATAAATGTCATTCATATCAGCCATAGTACCTAGTCTTTCCGGGTTTTAATTTGTATATGAAATGTCATCATCATCACAAAAGTAACAAGTCTTTCCAGGGTTTATTTGTAATAAAGTGGATGTCATTATATCACCAATAGTAACAAGTCTTTCCAGGGTTGTATATTGATATAAATGTATTCATATCACCAATAGAACATCAGGTCTGTCCAGGGTTATATTTGTATATAAATGTCATTCATATCACCAATAGTAACATAGTCTTTCCAGGGTTTATGTTGTAGTATAAATGTCATTATATAACCCAATAGTAACATAGTCTTCCAGGGTATATTTGAATTGAAAGATGTCAGTCATTTATGTATGCACCAAGTAGAACCCCCAGTCTTTCCAAGGTTGACTAACTTCTTTATACGAAATATGTGATATCATGATCACTAAGTAGTATCATAGAGTGCTTTCCCGGAGTTCGTTAATTTTGGTCCGCGATAAATTGTCACGTTCCCCTTTCACCAAGAGGCATATCGTACACACCGTGAGGGGTTATATTCTGTATAAAAATGTCATTCATATAGCACACCTTACACTGAGTACACAGTCAGCCATACGGCGGTTATATTCGTGTATACATTATAATGTCTACTCATATGCAGCAAAAGGAATCATCTAGTGCTTATCCTGGCCATAGGTATCTTTAACTCGGTGATGGAGTAATGTCATTCACTCGACCACTATAACCATAGTCGGTTACACGAGGGTTATATATTGGTATATAGCAATGCATTCATAAATCCACCAATGTAAGGACTAGTGTAGTGCACCATCAGGGCGGGTTCCAAGCGTAGCTATTGTATATAAAGTGTCATCATATACCAATAACGTAAAAAGTCTTTCCCAGGGTTTATATTCTGTATAACATGTCCTTCATCACCAATAGTAACATAGACTTTCCAGGGTTAATCTGTATATAAAGTAAGTCTATCACCAATAGAACATTAGCTTCCAGGGTTTATATTTGTATTTATAAATGTTCATTCATATCACCAATGTAACACAGTCTTCAGGGTGGCTTTATATTGTATCTAAATGGCATTCATATCACAATAGTAACCATAGTTTTTCCAGGGTGTATATCGGCTATAAATGGTCATTCATATCACCAATAGTAAACCTAGCCTTCCCAGGGTTTTTATTTGTATATAAATGTCCATTCATATCAACAATAGTAACATAAGCGTTCAGGGTTTATATGGTATATTAAGAGGTGAGCCACACTGAACGCAAGGAATCGCGCGCTAAAATCGCGAGCGTATCGCACGCGATGTTGTGCTTGTGCGGCGGACTCGGCGCGTTCGACGCTCGCTTCGCCGTTTTTGGAGCTGCGTTTTAGCCTTTTAAGTTATGTGAAACGCATGCGTTAAAACGGCACCAAAAGGGTGAACGCATGCGTACCCATAACGCGAAAGGGTACGCGCAATCGCCATGCCACTCGGAAATCGCGGATTTTTTGCGGTTACGCGAATTCCATTCTACGAAAATCGCGGGCGCAAACGATTGAGCGCGAAACGCCCGGGCGCAACGCGCGAAAAACGCGCAGGTGGCCTAGCCCTTAAGCATCCATACACCAAGAGTAAATAGTCTTTCCAGGGTTATATTTGTATCTAAAGGTAATTCATATCACCAATAGTAACATAGTCTTTCCAGGGTTTATATTTGTATATAAATGTCATTCATATCACCAATAGTAACATATCACCAATAGTAACATAGTCTTTCCAGGGTTTATATTTGTATATAAATGTGGTTCATATCACCAATAGTAACATAGTCTTTCCAGGGTTTATATTTGTATATAAATGTCATTCATATCACCAATAGTAACATAGTCTTCCCAGGGTTTATATTTGTATATAAATGTCATTCATATCACCAATAGTAACATAGTCTTTCCAGGGTATATATTTGTATATAAATGTCATTCATATCACCATAGTACATAGCCTTCCCAGGGTTTATATTTGTATATAAGGGTGAGGCCACACTGCAACGCACAGGAATCGCGCGCAAAATCGCGAGCGTTATCGCACGCGATTGTGTGCGCGATTCTTGCGCGTTTCGCGCTCGCATTCGCGTTTTGCGCATGCGTTTTCGCCTTTTCAAGTTATGGAAACGCATGCGTTAACGCACCAAAAATGGTGAACGCATGCGTTACCATAACGCGAACGGACGCGCAAATCGCAAGCCAATCGGAAATCGCGGGATTTTTTGCGTTCCCGCGATTTCCATTTTGCGAAAACGCGGCGCAAACGCGAGCGCGAACGCGCGGCGCAAACGCGCGAAAAACGCGCTAGTGTGGCCTAGCCCTAATGTCATTCATATCACCATAGTAACATAGTCTTCCAGGGTTTATTTGTATATAAAGTCATTCATATCACCAATAGTAACATAGTCTTTCCAGGGTTTAAATTTGTATATAAATGTCATTCATATCACCAATGTAACATAGTCTTTCCAGGGTTTATATTTGTATAAAATGTCATTCATTCACCAATAGTAACATGTCTTCAGGGTTATATTTTGTTATATAAATGTCATCATATCACCAATAGTAACATATTCTTTCCAGGTAGATTATTTTGTATATAAATGTCATTCATATCACCAATATAACTAGTCTTTCCAGGGTTAATATTTGTATATAAATGTCATTCATATCACCAATAGTAACATAGTCTTTCCAGGGTATATATTTGTATATAAATGTCATTCATATCACCAATAGTAACATAGTCTTTCCAGGGTATATATTTGTATATAAATGTCATTCATATCACCAATAGTAACATATTCTTTCCAGGGTTTATATTTTAAAACTTTCCAGGAGCAAATTGTAATGTGTTAGACCTTAAGGTAAATGTCTGGTTCCCTGTTATAGAAGCTGTTGTTCTGTGTGTGCAGCTCTCTGAGTTGTGTAGCTGTACATTACGCTGTTGTTGTGTCACTGAAGTGGCTCTGTGTCTGTGTTGTTGAAGTCGGGCATCACACAGAGCCCAGGCCCTTCATCGGAGTTAATGAATTGGGGAATCACACTCTGCAAGAGACGTGCAGGATTTTTATTGGTCAAACTGGACTTCATGGGCGTCTGCCCTTTCAGAGGGTGTCGCCGTTATGTTGAGTCATTCAGGGGTGTGGCTGTGTGGGGAGCACATACATACATACATACATACATATATACATACAAGATTTTTGCTATATGCATAAATACAAGATTTCTGCTTTATATAGTAGATGATAATTAATTACATTATTTATTATATATAATAATAATGATGATGATTATTAATTTGGCTTGAAAAAGCCAAATTCCTGTTCTTTCTATTTCTTTTTCTTGTTTTTCTTCTTCTTCTGTTTTATTCTTCCACTTTTCTGGACTGTATCTCCTCCCACAGTTTTTGAGCTAGAGACTTGAAATTCGGTACAGACGTGCGGGGCATATAGGAGAAAGTGTGTTTTGCTAAGGAATCCATGGAAGTATCCGTGGAAATAAAAATGCTGATACCCCCAACCCCCACAGACACAGGTACACCCACCTACTGACCTACCTTTCCATTCCATGGAAGCCATATAAAGGGTAACTATAGTCAAAAAACTTATTTTGATCAATTATCAATAAGGTTAGTATATGGTCATACATGCAAAAAACTATACCCCCCACGTTACACAGGTACACCACCTACTGACCTACCCTTTATCTTTTGGAGCCATACCTAAAGGGTAAATAAAGTTAAAAAAAACTAATTTCGATTTTTCCTCAATAAAAGTTAGTTTTATGGTTGTAAACACAAAAAAGACATACCCCCTCAACCAGACCCAGCTACACACACATATGATCTACTTATCCATTACTGTAGCAGCCATACTTAAAAGATAACTATAGTCAAAAATAAATTTGTTTCCAACCTGACACAGGTATATACATCAACTGAGTACCCATTCATTCATGTGGCAATCATACTTAAAGGGTAAGTATAGTAAAAAAAAAACATTTTGACCAATCTTAAAAATAGTTAGTCTTTTATCCCCCAACCTGACACGAGTACAACACACCAAATGGCTCCTGCTTTAATTCATGTGACAGCCATATTTAAAGGGTAAGTAAAAAACAACAATGTCCTCATCATTGGCATTATTGAGTTTTAAAATCGCACACACAAACACACACATTCCCTTCCAAAATGCAGCCTTTTAAGCCAAATTCAAAGTTTATACTTAAAATTTCCCTTTCTAGTTATATATTATTATGATGATGACGATTATTACTATATATTATCATGATTATATTATTATTATTTTATTATTATATTCTATATTATTATGATGATGGTGATTATACATTATTATGATGATATTATTATATATTATAATGAATTGATTATTATATATTATGATGATGACATTATTAGGTATATTATTATTATTATGATGATGATTATTTGATATTATGATGATTATATTATTATTTTATTATATATATTTTGATGATGATTATTATATTATTATGATGATTATTATATATTATTATTATATTTTATGATGGTGATTTATATATATTATGATAGTGACAATTATATTATATATTATGATAATGATCCTTATTATATATTATGATGATTATTATTATAAATTATTATGATGATTATTATAATTTATTATGATGGATTATTATTATATTATTATGATGATGATATTATTATATTATTATGATGATGATTTATTATATTATTTATTTTATGATGATGATTATTATACATATATTATTATTATTATGATGATTATGATTATTTATACATTATATGATGATTATATATATTATGTTATTATATTATTATTATTATTATATATTATGATGATGATGATTATTATTATTATATATTATTATGATTATTATTATTATTTATAGCTGTGGGAAGTAGCTGAACCTCCCATTCACCTTTCTCAGTCTCCCATCAGAGTGTGTAGGCGAAAATCAACTGAGCATCAAATGACATTTAATCTCTTCTATCCCTTCACCTGCTGGACTCCAAATCCTGTTCTGGCTCATTCCTCCCTACATCTGGTACCTGGTGGATGGAGTGTAGGACTGCTCAATAGAGATTAAATACAGTCGCCTTGGGTTTCTTTATGGACCCTTGGAATTGAGACCATAGGGGCAATGTATGGCACAGAAAGGGGCAACTTAGTTTTAGTCTCCAGTTCTGGCCCTGCACCCTGGCCCTGACCCTGCAACTACAATTCATCACCCCTGAGCATCTGCACATTGTGGGTTCAATTCCCAGGGGAGGAGGATGGGTAAGGAATAGAACCCCATCCCATGGAAGATGATGACAGGGGTAGGGGGTGGAGGGGGCAGCCTGGCAATCACTGGTTAAACCCCCTTTCAAGGGAAGGGATTTGCTTGTGAGATCTCCAGCCTATCACGTTGAGCTCCAGCCCACACTTGCCAGTGGATAAGACCTTGAGAGCGAGTAGGTCATAGAGACGGATCGTTCACTGATCGTTCGCTGATCCACCGATGGGTTCCACACTGCGGGCGGGGTGGCGATCTGTCAGCGATGCTGCTCCACGTGGGGTTAATGATGAGCTAGTGAGAGGGGGGCTGGGTGACTGCCGGGGGCTCCTCTGTAGCTCCACAGTCTCCAACCGGGAGGGAGGGAGTCCAGGAATTCCTACCCCAGCAACGGATCTCAGAGGCTCTGAACGCACCGACTTTCCAGGTACCAACCGGGAACTAAATTATTCAAGGGGATACAAGGGGTTACAGAGTCATTATCCACGGGGTGCAAGGGGTTAATAGTCATTTATCCAGGGGTGGCAAGGGGTTAATAGTCATTTATCACGGGGAGTGACAAGGGGTTATTCCACTGGGTGCAAGGGGTTACTAGAGTCATTTATCCACGGGGTGCAAGGGGTTACTATCATTTATCCACGGGGACAATGGGTTATTAGAGTCATTTATCCACGGGGTGTAAGGGGTTAATAGAGCCATTTATCCACGGGGTGCAAGGGGTTAACAGAGTCATTTATCCACGGGGTGTAAGAGGTTAATAGAGCCATTTATCCACGGGGTGTAAGGGGTTAATAGAGCCATTTATCCACGGGGTGCAAGGGGTTAACAGAGTCATTATTCCACTGGGTGCAAGGGGTTACTAGAGTCATTTATCCACAGGGTGCAAGGGGTTATTAGAGTCATTTATCCACGGGGTGCAAGGGGTTAATAGAGCCATTTATCCACGGGGTGCAAGGGGTTAAGAGTCATTTATCCACGGGGTGCAAATGGTTAATAGTCATTTATCCATGGGGTACATGGGGTTAATAGAGTCGTTTATCCACCGGGTGCAAGGGGTTAACAGTCATTTATCCACGGGGTGCAAGGGGTTAATAGAGTCGTTTATCCACGGGGTGCAAGGGGTTAATAGATCCATTTATCCACAGAGTGCAAGGGGTTAACAGAATCATTTATCCACAGGGTGCAAGGGGTTAATAGTCATTTATCCATGGGTGCAAGGGGTTAACAGAGTCATTTATCCACAGGGTGCAAGGTGTTAATAGTAATTTATCCAAGGGGTGCAAGGGGTTAACAGAGTAATTTATCCACAGGGTGCAAGGGGTTACTAGGGTCATTTATCCACGGGGTGCAAGGGGTTAATAGAGCCATTTATCCACGAGGTGCAAGGGTTTACTAGTCATTTATCCATGGGGTGCAAGGGGTTAACAGAGTCATTTATCCACGGGGGTGCAAGGGGTTAATAGTCATTTATCCACGGGGTGCAAGGGGTTAACCGAGTCATTTATCCACGGGGTGCAAGGGGTTAATAGTCATTTATCCACAGGGTACAAGGAGTTATTAGAGTCATTTATCCACGGGGTACAAGGGGTTAACAGTCATTTGTCCACGGGGTACAAGGGGTTATTAAAGTCATTTATCCACGGGGTGCAAGGGGTTACTAGTCATTTATCCACGGGGTACAAGGGGTTATTAGAGTCATTTATCCATGGGGTGCAAGGGGTTACTAGTCATTTATCCACGGGGTACAAGGGGTTATTCATATCACCAATAGTAAAATAGTCTTTCCAGGGTTTATATTTGTATATAAATGTCATTCATATCACCAATAGTAACATTGGGTGTGTTACAAGCTTAAGATGCTGTTCTCCGAAATCTCACCCGTGCCTGAAAAACAAATTCTGCTAAGGACAAATGGGCTGCTTGAACGATTGGGCTGTGATGTTGGGTGATAGGAAAGTGACATTATGTATTATGGCTGGCATACTAGGAACTCCATTTACCATCACTCAGAACTCACGTTATGAGCTTTCTCTTTTAGCAGTCAGTGGTACACGTGGCGTTCTTTACCTTAGACCATGCAAGCCTATGATAGTCCTTACGATATGTTTAAACTATTTGGGATTAATTTTTCAGCAGTCCACTTGCATTGACACATAAACATCTGAACTAGCTTTCATTCACATTGGTTGAAACAAAAACACTTCCTGCATCTTGTCAACATCCTACAAGTATACATGATAATACACACCTCCTCCAGCCGGAGGTGATTGCCCTGTTGATGTGTAAGTTGCAAATGAATTGAGCAAGCAAGAGCACATACAAATTTTCACACCTACCTTGGTACATTGGCAATTTTATTTCGATGACTACGGTAGTTTATTTAATTTGGTGTATTAATATAAGAAGTGAACCCAAAATAGTAATAAAAAGAAATAAAGGTGCTAGGCGGTGATCTTCCCACGTACTGGAACTGCAGACAATCCCACTTTACACTGAGATGACTATTCAAGCTCTTCTGCAATGTCATGAATCCACAGGAGGGGTGGAACCAGAGGAATGTGGTTTAGGCTGCAGGCCACACTGCAATGCACCAGGAATCGCGTTAACGCATGCGCTTCTGGTGCGTTTTTGTGCATTTGCGCAAGATTTGTTCTGTCTCATAACCCCATACCATAATGTAAAGATATGGTAATCGCCATTCCTGCACAAACCCCGGCATGCACGTAAAGAGAAAACCCACTCCTCAAAATGAAAAATTGTAATAATCAGGTGAAACTGTCTTTAAACTGAGTGTACACACAAAAAGTCTGGATATTTCACTAACAGGAGGAATCATATTCCAAAATGCCTATCCTTTACTGACCATCCTGGCAATTCAAAATCATTTGCAAGGTTGTATTGTCATTGCATTTGCATTGAAGGATCAGGTATGGCTTGCACTTCCCATTTCAAAGGAGTTTAAAGTGGAAAGTTCAGCGGAAAATATTATTTTTAAAATTTTAGTTTTATATTATGGCATCCTAATTACTTCTACATATTCTCATCTCCACTTTGAAAAATCCGTTATACCTCTACTTTCCCTGCTGACATTTCAGGTTCTGAAAACCTTGCTCCTCTTCCTTCTCCCAGAATGCACCACTTCCTTGGAATGACCTAACATATTTTTTTATGATTGGCGTTGATGGGTCCAAACATGCTCGATCTCTACTAGCAAACTGAATTAAACACCAGCGAAGTCAGTATCTTCAAGCATTTATTTAATACACGAACAAAATGCTGACGTGGACAAGTAGTTCGATGGTGTCATGTGGTCGGGAGCCGTCACACCTCCCCACCTGAATTCCCTTTTTATCGTGTAAAATGATTATACATATATAGCATGCTACGAAGGACCGTGGTCGCACTGCCGATCAGTTGGGAAATGACGGAAATTTGCATTCAAGCCTGTATCGGCTCCCTCTACTTCAAAGAGATGTGTCGGTTGAGTGTATGGTCCGACGATCCCCATACCGCATAAGGGGTTGGGTCCGGTGTCCCGTGTGTGGCTGTCCAAGCATGCGTTGCCATTACCGATAACCAATGTGATCTGTCGGCACAACAGTGCTGTGTGATCAACTAAGTATGGCACAGCTTAAAACCCACTAACCATTAAACTACCGTTAATACTTGGTGGGGTATAAACACTGATTAGCCGGTTAGGGACATTAATGTCTCCACCCCCCAACAATTTAATGTGTCCCCCACTCAGAGGTGCAATACTACCTTCACATACAAGTGATGAATAACAGGGTAGAGAAACTATGCAGATGTCCACTGCCAACCCCATCTGAGATTTAGTACCAGATTGTCCTCTATAAATGAACATGGGGAGAACTATGAAATGGGAATAAACATTTTATATTCCCTCCCTGATTCAGTACACATGGATATTTAGCACCGGATCTTTCTACTGACACATCTACAGAGTCCATGAGCTTGACGAGCATGTGTATATTCTCCGTAGTCCTGTTGTGGAAATAGGGTGCCCACGACATTCAGCCAACCCGTTGTATATTTGGCTGGAAATGTTGACGGGGACAGGTGTTTACCATAAGGTGTGTGTGATTCACTAATATGTAAAACACCCTGCCTAGTGCGCACTCATCTGCTTTTTTCGAATGTGAGTTTTAAGTCCATGGCAGGGGACAATGTCAATATTGTGACTGAGCTGTATCTCTTTTTACATTTCATCAACACTTCATAGAGATACACATCCGACCCCTAGTTTTTTTTTTAATAAAGGGACAGTTCAGTGGAAATGATCAATATTTGTTAAATTGTTAGTTTGTGTAAATGCCTTCTTAGTTATTCTACATATCTCCCTTCGAAAATCAGTTGTTCATACCCTTTGCTGTTCCCTGCTGTGACATAGTGAGCTGACATTTCAGGTTCTAACGGTCCTTCTCTTCCCAGGATGCACCACTTCTTGGAATGTTCCTAACAGTAATTTCTACTGATTGGCTGTTGGATGGGTCAAACATGCTCAGATCTCTACTGAGCAACTGAATCAACCCAGGCGCTGGGTCAAGGCAAGACCATAACGGTCTTACAGGGGTCCTGTGCAAACAGGAGTCATATTTGGGTGCATTTATTTATACACAGACACAATGCTGAATTGGCAGTATAGGTCATTAGGGATGAAAAATAATATGCCTTTTTTTCTGAACAAGCATATGTATTTTCCCATCACCCAGAATCTGCTTATATAAAAATGAAGGATCCCTCCTACACAAAAGTTATACTACTGTATGAAGCAAGCAAACCTTTATTGCAGTTTCTTCTGCGCTTCCTTTCTCCCCCTTAGCACAAGGGATGCAGAGGAGCTCTTGGAAAGACTTTTCCTCTTTTTTCAAAAAATTGTTCCCTTCTAACTTCCCTTTAAAAACATTGATGCTATGCCTCCACAATTTAGCAGGGAGTGTTACTACCTCCCATTTACACACCATAAGACCTGAGTCTTTCCAAAAAGATACTGTGCAGTGGCTGACAGCTACACCTAGTCCCAGTGCCAGTCTAGTCCTCTCCTTCTCATAAACTGAGTGCGTAAGGGCTCCATTACGAAGGGGCGAGATTCATACAAGAGGGAACTGCTAGGGTATGTAGAGAAGATAGGGTCCTCCTTTTATGGAGAATAGGCGTTTTACAAGGGTGGCCATTTATTAACAAAATTGCAAATCCCGCACAGTTTGAAGACCTTACCCACAATATTGTACAACCCAGAGATTGTATGGTAGTGGCTCCTTAACTCTATTGTTTATAAAGAAAAAGGGATAGAACAGCACCACTAACCTTGGTACAATATATTGAGATGGGTCAGGAGTTAAAATAAAAATCCTCCTTCTTATTTAGACAATTATAAACATGTCCAAAGCTTAAAGTCTGTGCTTACAACAGAAGCTTACCAAGATACATGCCCATCATAAACCTTATTGTAAATAGCAACACCTCCTACGCCTCAAACTCCCACAACCAGTAACAATTCAGAATACTTTAACCCCTTTAATTCCTTTTTAAGTTAAGCTGGTTATCAATGCAATAGTTCAACCAACAGTTCAGTGTATAGTTCATGTGTATCAGTCGACTATCAGCAGAAATAATTGGCAGGGTTTTCGTACGCGTACCAACTGAATGAAAGATCATTTCATTATAGAGCCCTGCCATGTCCGAGATAGAAGACGGTCGGGGGCGGAAAGGAAGATACCGGAATGAGTGGCGCTACACACGTGGGGTGAGCTCTATATATATAGAATACGGATAGATCATTTCATAACCAGACTGCCTGTTGGATATATCGGTCGTGGTAGTGGCGAGCTCTCTCTCTACTCCTATATTATAGAAATAGAAGAATCATTTCATTGTACGCTTACCGCTGAAGATATACGGCGTGGTCAGTGCGGAGCTCATCTCTTATTATATAAAATAAAGGAAGATCAGTTCATTATACCATGCCTGCCCGTCGGAATATATCGGTCCGTGGTCAGTGGCGGAGCTCTCTATATTATAATAAAGAAAAAAAATAAAGGAAGATTATCTTCATTATCCACAGCCTGCCGATCTGATAATCTGTCCGTGGTCAGTGGTGAGTTTTAATCTTCTTGTCCGTGGCGCTTTATATATATAGTATAATATAAGGAAGAATTATTTCATATACAGCCTGCCTCTGAATATACAGTTCCGTGGTCAGTGGCGGAGCTTTTCTATTATAGATACAGTAAAGGTACGTAGATATTTATTATACAGCACTGCCTGTCGAATAATCGGTACGTGGTCAGTGGCGAGCCTCTCTATATATAGAAATAAAGGAAGATTCAAAATTTCATATAGATACAGCTGACCGTCTGTCGAATATATCGTCCGTGGTCAGTGGCGGAGCTCTATGTATATATATATAGAATAAAGGACGATCTATTTCATTTAACAGCCTGCCGTCTGAAGATATCGGGTCCGCAGGTCAGTGGCAGTTATAATGATATAAAGGCTCCTTTCATTTATAAGAGTCGCGCAGATATAGCTGAGCGGGGAGCCTTAATATATATGAATAAGAAAATTCATATACCAGCCTGCCCTCTGAATATATCGGTCCGGTGGTCAGTGGAGGAGCTTTAATATCATACGTCGGTAGTGTGAGATTATTTATTAATAAAGGAGATATCATTTTCATCATACAGGCCTGCCTGTCTGAATATATCGTCTGGGTCAGTGGCAGAGCTCTCTATATAATAGAACATAAAAAAGGAGATGCATTTTATTATACGCTGTCCCGTACTGAATAATCTGGTCCGTGGCAGTGTGAGAGCGTCTATTATAATAGAAATAAAGGAAGACATTTCATTATACAGCTGCTCTTATGGAATATAGTCGTCCATGTGTCAGTGGCGAGGTTTATTATATAGAATAAAGGAGAGTATTTCATTATACAGCTGCCCTGCTAAATATATCGGTCCAGGTTCTGGTCAGTGGCGGAAGCTCTATCCATATGTTTAGAAATAAGGCACTATCATTTTCATTATACAAGACTGTCCGTCTGAATATATCAGCGTGGTCTGACGGAGCTCTCTCTCTATATTAATAGAAATAAAGGAAGATCATTCATTTATACAAGCCTGCCCGTCTGAATATATCGGTCCGTGGTCAGTGGCGGAGCTTTATACATATGTATAGAAATAAAGGCATATCATTTCATTATACAGACTGCCTGTCTGAATATATCGGTCCGTGTCGTCAGTGGCAGAGCTTTCTCTATATATATATAATAGAAATAAGGAAGATCATTTCATTATAATCCTGCCCGTCTGAATATATGGTCCGGGCAGTGGTGGAGTTCTATATATAGAAATAAAGGAGATCATTTCATTATACAGCCTGTCCGTCTGAATATACGGCATTGGTCCAGTGGCGGAGGTCTATATATATAGAAATAAAGGAAGATCATTTCATTATACAGCCTGCCCATCCTAATATATCGGTTCCGTGTCTGGGTCAGTGGCGGACTCTATATATTAGCAATAAAGGAAGATCATTTCATTATACAGACTGCCCACTCTGAGTATATCAGTGGCAGAGCCCTATTATATAGAAATAACAGGAATTCATTTCATTTACAGCCTGCCCTCTGAATATAGGTCCGGGTCTGGGTCAGGCGGGCTCTATATAATAGAATAAAGGAATATCATTTCATTATACAGGACTGCCCAGTGAGTACATCAAGTGGCAGAGCTCTATATATAATAGAAATAAGGAGACATTTCATTATTACAGCCTGCCCTCATGAATATATTGGTCCGTGGTCTTGGTCAGTGGCAGGAGCTCTATATATATAGAATAAAGGAGCATCTTCATTATACATACTGCCCGTTGTCTGATTATACGGTCCGTGGTCAGTGGTGAGCCTTATATATAGCAAATAAAGGAAGATCATTTCATTATCAAGCCTCTGACCGTACTGAATTATATCGGTCCGTGGTCAGTGGCGGAGCTCTCTCTCTATATATAATGAAATAAAGGAAGGACATCATTCATTATACAAACAGCCTGGCCCGTCTGATATAATATCTGTCTGTGAGTCAGTGGGGAAGCTCTATATATATCGAAATAAAGGAAGATCATTCATTATACTGTACTGATCCCATCTGAATAAGTCAGTCCGTGGTAAGTGGCGGAGACGTACTCTTATATATATAGAAATAAAAGGAGAATCATCCTTCATTATACAGACTGGCCATCTGCAGTTATATCAGTGGCGCGCTTATTATCCCCTTCGGTCTTTGATCCAGAATTAATGGAAAACCAACGTTAGATGAATTACTTTCTGTTGAAATCAGAGCAGTTCCACCCTCCCTGAGTAGGAGCCTGAGCCTTGATCCTTACTAAGTACCACCTGTCTCTGTGCTATTGTTTCAGATTGCTTTTAGTCTCGCCACCCACTGCGTTCAGTCCATATTGGGCCGACCCCATCTTTAATAAAAAGTTCCTTCCTGTTAGATCTGTTCCCAAATACCATTGTACCGTTGTTCCAGTCTGTGAAATGTAGGGTCCCTGTTGAACTCAGGTATACTTCCTAGGTTAGCGAACGGTACAACGAGATTATCGACCGAACGAACGATCCTTCCTAGGGTTAGCGAACGGTACATTCGAAGATTATCGAACGAACGAACGATCCTTCCTAGGTTAGCGAACGGTACATTCGAAGATTATCAACGAACGAACGATCCTTCCTAGGGTTAGCGACGGAATTGAGATTACGAACGAACAAAGATCCTTCCTAGGCTAGCGAATGGTACATTCGAGAGTTATCGAACGAACAACAATCCTTCCTGGTTTAGCGAATGGTACATTTGCGGATTATCAAATGAACGAACGATCCTTCTAGGGTTAGCGAACGGTACATCGAGGATTATCAAATGAAGGAACATCCTTCCTAGGCTTAGCGAACGGTACATTCGAAGATTATCGACGAACAAACAATCCTTCCCCTGGGTTTGCGAACGGTACATTTGGGATTATCAAGATAACGAACGATCCTTCCTAGCTTAGCGAACGGTACATTGAGGATTATCAAATGAACGATGATCCTCCTAGGCTTAGCGAACGGTACATCGAAGATTATCGACGAACGAACGATCCTTCCTAGGGTTAGCGAACGGTACATTTGAAGATTATCAACGAACAAACGATCCTTCCTAGGCTTAGCGAAAGGCACATTCGAGGATTATCGAACGACACGAACAATCTTCCTAGGCTTAGCGAACGGTACATTTGCAGGATTATCAATGAACGAACGATCCTTCCTAGGTTGCGAACGGTACATTGAGGATTATCAAATGAACGAACGATCCTTCCTAGGCTTAGCGAACGGTACATCGAGATATCGAACGAACAACATCCTTCCTGGTTTAGCGAGGTACATTTGCGGATTATCAAAATGAACGAACGATCCTTCCTAGGCTTAGCGAACGGTACATTGAGGATTATCAAATGAACGAACGATCCTTCCTAGGTTAGCGAACGGACATTCGAAGATTATCGAACGAACGAACGATCCTTCCTAGGGTTAGCGAACGGTACATTTGAAGATTACCGAACGAACAAACGATCTTCCTAGGCTTAGCGAATGGTACATTCGAGGATATCGAACGAACGAACAATCCTTCCTGGTTTACGAAAATGGTACATTTGCGGATTATCAAATGAACGAACGAATCCTTCCTAGGCTAGCGACGGTACATTCGAAGATTATCGAACGAACAAACAATCCTTCTAGCTTAGCGAAAGGTACATGCGAGGATGATCAATGAAACGAACGATCCTTCCTAGGCTAGCGAACGGTACATTTGGGATTATCAAATGAGCGAATGATCCTTCCTAGGCTTAGCGCAGGTCATCGAGGATATCAAATGACAAGAAATCTTCCTAGGCTTAGCGAACGGTACATTCGAAGATTAGAAGAACAAACATCCTCATAGCTTAGCGACGTATACATTCGAGGATTATTCAAATGAACGAACGATCCTGCCTAGGCTTAGCGAACGGTACATTTGCGGATTACTCACATGAACGAACGATCCTTCCTAGGCTTAGCGAACGGTACATTCAAGATTATCGAACGAACAAAAAATCCTTCATAGCTTATCGAACGTTACATCAAGATTATCGAACACAAAACAATCCTTCCTAGCTTCGCGAAGGGTTACATTCAAGGATTACGAAGAAAAACAATCCTTCCAGCTTAGCGAATGGTACATCGAGGATTTTCGACAAACGAACCAATCCTTCCACTTAGCGAATGGTACTTCGAGTGTTGCGAATGTCGGGTTTCGTGAAATCAGAGAGTCTAAAGTTTAGAGGGACTTCAAAAACCCTCGGATTTGATTTGAAAAGGGTTCTATTTGAACCCACGTACATTCTAGCTGCATGCAACACACCGCATCAGCATTTTGGTGCATTAACAACACGTTGCATTGATATAATGGAGCACCACACATGTCTGTCCTTTAGTGTGAATGAGCCCTTAGTGCCCATTCAGTTCCAAAATTCTGCAATTAAATAAGGCTAAAAAAAATAGGAAATACATATGACTTAAAAGTATATAATGTCTATCATGTAATATCCCTTTAAGTCACCTCCAGGGAGCCTTTCAATACACACTGTGTATTATTATAAAGGTGAATTAAACTTCCATTCTCCATTGTTTTCATCATTGACATCAACGGATATTAAAACCCCTTACCTGCCAGCTGCCAAACAAAACATTGCCGGAGTAAATTCAGATGGCAGTTCTAGTATTATTATTAGTTTATTATATTATTATTATTATGCGATAATGATGCATGAATACTTATATGATGATTATTATTATTATTTTACTATTATATCTAATTTATATATTTATGTGATTTTTTTATAGCAGTTGACCTGGTGTTGCCCATGTACACTTTACGTGCAGGTGTTGTTGCCTTCGATGGAAGAGACAGGTAAAAGAAGTGCACAGTGGGTAATGTAGTCATGTATTTAATAGTTATGAGTCGAGGAGGTTGATGTTGCTTAAGGGACATTATAGCACATATGTTATTGCAAAACCTTAGATACAACGTTTATCAGTTTTTTCCTCTTGGAGCGTTAAAATACAAATGTTGTGGGGGAACCTACTCGAGAACATGCTACATGGAATTTGCCATTGGGAAAACATGTTGATTGCAACTGAATATTGCAGCCTTGAGTGACTGACAGGCGTCAGTGTCTCTGATCATGTGAAACGTGCGGCTCTTTGTCTGTGTTGTTAAAGCGGGTTCATTCTGTTGTGCTGTCTGAGCTCTGTGTGGTTTTATTAAGATGCTCTGTTTGTTGCACATTAGATAAACAGTATGTCACCTGGTTTGCACTTTAACCACTATCCTTGTCTCAAGGACTTTATATTGACTATTAGATCCCAATCAATAAAGTTACTTTCTGGTCCGAATTGAAAGTGCCATGAGTCTTCTTTTTCTTTTAGCTGTAACTATGTGTGAGGGGTGTGACACGTGGGCGTGTGTGTTGGTGCTTAAGTCCAGGTAATGCGGTAATCCTGTGTAGTCCTATCCCTCCCCAGTTTGAATAGGTTGATGGGGCATGTCTGCGATGTTGCGGTAGGTGGGGGCTGGTCTTCTAGGGTGTGGCAGTTGGGTCGTGTCTGTGATTTGGGTGTCCTGGAGGCTTGGACATGACATTTGGGTGGTTGCGATATTGGGGGCATGGCCAAGTTTTAAAGCGTGGACGTGGCCAGTCATTTAGGTGGTGGTGGGTGGTTGGCAGGTTGCCTGTGATGTTCTGGGGGCATGGACAGGATGTTTGTGTATGTGGGTGTGATTCAGGAACAGACCTGGGATGTTTGGGGGTGTGGCCATGATGTATGGGGACGGACCATAATGTTTGAGTTTTTTTTTTGTGGGGATGTGTGTGTGACCCCAATATATCTGGTAGCGTTTGGGGGGCGATGTTTGGGGGCATGGCAGTTATCTTTGGGGGTGTGGCCTTGATGGTTGAGGTATGAGCATGACGTGATGTTTTGGGGTGTGTGGCCGTGACAGCAATATTGGAGGCGTGGTCACATTCCAAGGAGGCGCTTTAAATATTCTTAGCATGACGATAACCGCAATATTGTTCATATCACCAATAGTAACATGTCTTCCAGCATTTATTGTAATAAATGTCAATTCATATCACCAATAGTAACATAGTCTTTCCAGGGTTTATATTGTAATAAATGTCATTCATATCACCAATAGAACATAGTCTTTCCAGGGTTTATATTTGTATATAAATGTGATTCATATCACCAATAGTAACATAGTCTTTCAGGGTTTATATTTGTATATAATGTGGATTCATATCACCAATAGCAACATAGTCTTTCCAGGGTTTATATTTGTATATAAAATGTGATTCATATCACCAATAGTAACATAGTCTTCCAGGTTTATATTTGTTTAATGTCATCATTCACCAATAGTAAACATAGTCTTTCAGGGGTTTATATTGTATATTAACATGTCATTCATATCACCAATAGAACATAGTCTTTCCAGGTTTAGATTTGTATATAAATGTCATTCATATCACCAATAGTAACATAGTCCTTTCCAGGTTTATATCTGTTCTATAAATGTCATTACATATCACCAATAGTAACATAGACGTTTCCAGGGTTTATATTTGTATATAATTGTCATTCATATCACCAATAGTAACATAGACTTTCCAGGGTTTATATTGTATATAAATGTCATTCATATCACCAATAGTAACATATCTTTCCAGGGTTTATATTTGTATATAAATGTGGTTCATATTACACATAGTAATCATATCTTTCAGGGTTTATATTTGTTAAATAAATGTGATTCATATCACCAATAGTAACATAGTCTTTCCAGGGTTTATATTTGTATATAATGTCATTCATATCACCAATAGTAACATAGTCTTTCCAGGGTGTTAATTTGTATATAAATGTCATTCTATCACAATAGTAACATAGTCTTTCCAGGGCTTTATATTTGTATATAAAGTGTGATTCATCACAAAATAAATGTCATTCATATCACCAATGAGCACAGTCTTTCCAGTTTTATATTGTAATAAAATGTGATTCATATCACCAATAGTAACATAGTCTTTCCAGGGTTATATTTGTATATAAATGTCATCATATCACCAATAGAACATAGACTTTCCAGGGTTTATTTGTATATAAATGTCATTCATATCACCAATAGTAACATATTCTTTCCAGGGTATATTTGTATATAAATGTGGTTCATATACCAATAGTACATAGTCTTTCCAGGGTTTATATTTGTATATAAATGTCATTCATATCACCAATAGTAAAATAGACTTTCCAGGGTTTTATATTTGATATAATTGTCAATCATAACACCATAGTAACATAGACTTTCCAGGGTTTATATTTGATTAAATGTCATTCAATCACCAATAGTAACATATTCTTTCCAGGGTTGATATTTGTATAAATGTGGTTCATATTACCAATAGTAACATCATCTTTTCAGGGTTTATATTTGTATATAAAGTGATTCATATCACCAATAGTAAAATAGTTCTTCCAGGGTTTATATTTGTATATAAATGTAATTATATCACCAATAGCAACATAGTCTTTCAGGGTTTATATTGTTATATAAAGTCATTTATATCACCAATGTAACAAGTTTTTTCAGGGTTTATATTGTATATAAATGTCATTCATATCACCAATAGTAACATAGTCTTTCCAGGGCTTATATTTGTATATAAATGTGATTCATATCACCAAATAAATTCATTATATCACCATAGCACAGTTTTTCCAAGGTTTATATTTGTATATAAATGTGATTCATATCACCAATAGTAACATAGTCTTTCCAGGGATATATTTGTATATAAATGTCATTCATATCAAACAATAGTAACATAGACTTTCAGGGTTATATTTGTATATAAATGTCATTCATATCACCAATAGTAAACATATTCTTCCAGGGTTTATATTTGTATATAAATGTGGTTCATATTACCAATAGTAAAATCATCTTTTCAGGGTTTATATTGTTATAAAGTCATTCATATCACCAATAGTAACATAGTCTTTCCAGGGTTATATTTGTTATAAATGTAATTCATATCACCAATAGTAAACATGGCTTTTCAGGGCTTTATATTGTATATAAATGTGATTCATATCACCAAATAAATGTCATTCATATACCAATAGCACAGTCTTTCCAAGTTATATTTGTATATAAATGTCATTCATATCACCAATAGAAAAATAGTCTTTCCAGGGTATATTTGTATATAAGCGTCTTCATATCACCAAATAGTAAAATAGTCTTTCCAGGTTTATATTTGTATATAAATGTCATTCATATCACCAATAGTACACTAGTCTTTCCAGGAGTTATATTGTATATAAAATGTCATTCATATACCAATAGCACAGTCTTTCCAAGGTTTATATTGTAATAAATGTGATTTCATATCACAATAGTAACATAGACTTTCCAGGGTTTATATTTGTAATAAATGTCATTATATCACCAATAGTACAATTCTTTCAGGTTTATATTTAATAAATGTGGTTTCATATACCAATAGTAACATAGTCTTCCAGGGTTTATATTGTATATAAATGTCATTAATATCACCAATAGTAACATAGTCTTTCCAGGGTTTATATTTGTATATAAAATGTCATTCATACACCAATAGTAAACTAGTTTTCCAGGGCTTATATTTGTATAAAATGTGATTATCCCAAATAAATGTCATTCATATCACCAATAGCACAGTCTTTCCAAGGTTTATATTGTATATAAATGTCATTATATCACCAATAGTAACTAGTCTTTCCAGGGTTTATATTTGTATATAAAGGTCATTCATATCACCAATAGTAAAATAGTCTTTCCAGGGTTTATATTGGTATAAATGTCATTCATATCACCAATAGTAACATAGTCTTTCCAGGGTTTATATTTGTATATAAATGTCATTCATATACCAATAGCACAGTCTTTCCAAGGTTATATTTGTATATAAATGTGATCATATCACAAATAGTAAACATAGACTTTCCAGGGTTTATATTGATATAAATGTCATTCATATCACCAATAGTAATATCTTTCCAGGGTTATATTTGTATATAAATGTGGTTCATATCACCAATAGTAACATAGTCTTTCCAGGGTTTATATTTGTATATAAATGTATTCATATCACCATAGTAACATAGTCTTCAGGGTTTATATTTGTATATAAATGTATTCATTATGACCAATAGCACAGTCTTCCCAGGTTTATATTGTATATAAAGTGATTCATATCACAAATAGTAACATAGACTTTCCAGGGTTTATATTGTATATAAATGTCATCATATCACCAATAGTAACAATTCTTTCAGGGTTTATATTTGTATATAAATGTGGTTTATTCACCAATAGAACATATCTTTCCAGGGTTATATTTGTATATAAATGTCATTCATATCACCAATAAACATAGTCTTTCCAGGTTTATATTTGTATATAAATGTCATTCATATCACCATAGTAACACAGTTTCCGGTTTATGATGTACTCTTATATCCAATAGTACTAGTTTCCAGGGTTATATTTGTATATAATGTGGTTTATATCACCAATAGTAACATATCTTTCCAGGGTTTATATTTGTATATAAATGTGCATTCATATCCACCAATAGTAACATGTCTTTCCAGGGTTTATATTTGGATATAAATGTCATTCATATCACCAATTTAGTACATAGCTTTCCAGGGTTTATATTGTATATAAATGTCATTCATACACCAATAGTAACATAGTCTTTCCAGGGGTTTATATTTGTATATAAATGTCATTCATATCACAAAGTAACATAGTCTTTCCAGGGTTTATATTGTATATAAATGTCATTCATTCAGAATAGTAAACATAGTCTTTCCAGGGTTATATTTGTATATAAATGTCATTCATATCACCAATAGTAACAAAGTCTTTCCAGGGTTATATTGTATATAAATGTCATTCTATATCACCAATAGTAACATAGTCTTTCCAGGGTTTATATTTGTATATAAATGTCATCATATCAGCAATAGTACATAGTCTTTCCAGGGTTTATATTTGTATATAAATGTAATCATATCACCAATAGTAACAAAGTCTTTCCAGGGTTTTATTGTATATAAAGTCATTCATATCACCAATAGTAACATAGTCTTTCCAGGGTTTATATTGATATAAATGTCATTTCATATCAGCAATAGTAACATAGTCTTTCCAGGTTTATATTTGTATATAAATGTCATTCATATCACCAATAGTAACACAAGTCTTTCCAGGGTTTATATTGTATATAAATGTCATTCATATCACCAATAGTAACACAGTTTTTCCAGGGTTTATATTTGTATATAAATGTCATTCATATCAACAATAGTAACACAGCTTTCCAGGGTTATATTTGTATATTAAATGTCATTCATATCACCAATAGTAACATAGTCTTTTCCAGGTTTATATTTGTATATAAATGTCATTCATATCACAATAGTACATAGTCTTTCCAGGGTTTTATTTGTATTAAATGTCATTCATATCACCCAATAGTAACACAGTCTTTCCAAGGTTTATTTTTATATAAATGTGATTCATATCACAATAGTATCATAGTCTTTCCAGGTTTATATTGTATATAAATGTCATTCATATCACCAATAGAACATAGTCTTCCAGGGTTATATTTGTATATAAATGTCATTCATATCACCAATAGTAAACACAGTCTTTCCAGGTTTATATTTGTATATAAATGTCATTCATATGACCCAATAGTAAACATAGTCTTTTCCAGGGTTTATATTTGTATATAAATGTCATTCATAAATCACCAATAGTAACATAGTCTTTCCAGGGTTTATATTTGTATATAAATGTCATTCATATCACCAATAGTAACATAGTCTTTCCAGGGTTTATATTGTATATAAAGTCATTCATATCACAATAGTAACATAGTCTTCCAGGGTTTAATCTGTATATAAATGTCATTCATACACCAATAGTAACAAGACTTCCAGGGGTATATCTGTATATAAATGTCATTCATATCACCAATAGTAAATAGCCTTCCAGGGTTATATTTGATATACAATGTCATCATATCACCAATAGTAACACATCTTCCAGGGTTTATATTTGTATATAAATGGCATTCATATCACCAATAGTAACATAGTTTTTCCAGGGTTTTTATTTGTATATAATGTCATTATATCAACAATAGTAAACATAGCCTTCCCAGGGTTTATATTTGTATATAAATGTCATTCATATCACCAATAGTAACATAATCTTCCAGGGTTTATATTTGTATATAAGGGTAGGCCACACTGCAACGACAGGAATCGCGCGCAAAATCGCGAGCGTTATCGCACGCGATTGTTGTGCGCGACTCTTGCGCGTTTCGCGCTCGCATTCGCGTTTTGCGCATGCGTTTTCGCCTTTTCAAGTTATGGAAACGCATGCGTTAACGCACCAAAATGGTGAACGCATGCGTTACCATAACGCGAACGGACGCGCAAATCGCATGCACATCGGAATCGCGGGATTTTTGCGTTCCCGCGATTTCCATTCTAGCGAAAATCGCGGGCGCAAACGCGGGAGCCGCGAAACGCGGCGCAAACGCGCGAAAAAACGCGCTAGTGTGGCCTGCCTTAAGTCATTCATACACCAATAGTACATAGTCTTCCAGGGTTATATTTGTATAAAATGTCATTATATCACCAATAGTATAGTCTTTCCAGGGTATATTTGTATAAAGGTCATTCATATCACTAATAGTAACATAGTCTTTCCACGGTTATATTTGTATAAATGTCATTCATATCACCAATAGTAACCGTCTTTCCAGGTATATTTGTATATAAATGTCATTCATATCAGCAATAGTAACATAGTCTTTCCAGGGTTATATTTGATATAAATGTCATTCATATCACCAATAGTAACATAGTCTTTCCACGGTTTATATTGTATATAATGTCATTCATATCACAATAGTAACATAGTCTTTCCAGGTGTATTTTGTTGAATAAAAGTCATTCATATCACCAATAGTAACATAGTCTTTCCAGGGGTTATATTGTGTATATAATGTCATTCATATCACCAATAGTAACATAGTCTTTCAGGGTTTATATTTGTATATAATGTCATTCATATCACCAATAGTAACATAGTCTTTCAGGGTATATATTTGTATATAAATGTCATCATATCACCAATAGTAACATAGTCTTTCCAGGGTATATATTTGTATATAAATGTCATTCATATCACCAATAGTAACATATTCTTTCCAGGGTTATTTTTAAAACTTTCAGGAGCAAATTGTAATGTGTTAGACCTTAAGGTAAATGTCTGGTTCCCTGTTATAGAAGCTGTTGTTCTGGGTGTGCAGCTCTTGGTTTTGTAGTGTTACATTACGCTGTTGTGGTGTCACTGAAGTGGCTCTGTGTCTGTGTTGTTGAAGTCGGGCATCACACAGAGCCCAGGCCCTTCATCGGAGTTAATGAATTGGGGAATCACACTCTGCAAGAGACGTGCAGGATTTTTATTGGTCAAACTGGACTTCATGGGCGTCTGCCTTTCAGAGGGGTGTCGCCGTTATGTTGAGTCATTCAGGGGTGTGGCTGTGTGGGGAGCACATACATACATACATACATACATATATACATACAAGATTTTTGCTATATGCATAAATACAAGATTTCGCTTTATATAGTAGATGATAATTATTACATTATTTATTATATATAATAATATGATGATGATTATTAATTTGGCTTGAAAAAGCCAAATTCCTGTTCTTTCTATTTCTTTTTTCTTGTTTTTCTTCTTTTCTGTTTTATTCTTCCACTTTCTGGACTGTATCTCCTCCCACAGTTTTTGAGCTAGAGACTTGAAAATTCGGTACAGACGTGCGGGGCTAGGAGAAGTGTGCTTCTTGCTAAGGAATCCATGGAAGTATCCGTGGAAATAAAAATGCTGATACCCCCAACCCCCACACAGACACAGGTACACCCACCTACTGACCTACCTTTCCATTCCCATGGAAGCCATACTTAAAGGGTAACTATAGTCAAAAAACTTATTTTGATCAATTATCAATAAGGTTAGTTATATGGTCATACATGCAAAAACATTATACCCCCACGTTACACAGGTACCACACACCTACTGACCTACCATTCTTTGGCAGCCATACTTAAAGGGGTAAATAAAGTTAAAAAAAATTATTTCGATTTTTCCTCAATAAAAGTTAGTTTATGGTTGTAAACACAAAAAAGGACATACCCCTCAACCAGACCCAGCTACACACACATACTGATCTACTATCCATTACTGTAGCAGCCATACTTAAAAGATAACTATAGTCAAAAATAAATTTGTTTCCAACCTGACACAGGTAATACATCAACTGAGGTACCCATTCATTCATGTGGCAATCATACTTAAAGGGTAAGTATAGTAAAAAAAAAAACATTTGACCAAATCTTTAAAAATAGTTAGTCTTTTATCCCCCAACCTGACACGAGTACACACACCAACTGGCCTGCCTTTAATTCATGTGACAGCCATATTTAAAGGGTAAGTAAAAAACAAACAATGTCCTCATCATTGGCATTATTGAGTTTTAAAATCGCAGCACAAACACACACATTCCCTTCCAAAATGCGGCCTTTTAAGCCAAATTCAAGTTTTACTTAAAATTTCCCTTTCTAGTTATATATTATATTTGATGATGACGATTATTATCTATATATATGATTATATATTATATTTTTATTATTATATTCTATATTATTATGATGATGGTGATTATACATTATTATGTGATATTATTATAGATTATAATGACATTGATTATTATATATTATGATGATGATGATTATTATGGTAATTATTATTATTATGATGATGATTATTTGATAATTATGATGATTATAATTATATTTATTATTATTATATAATTTTGTGAGATTATTAATTATTTATGATGATTATTATTATTATTTATATTTATGAGGTTGATATTAATATTATTATGATAGTGACAATTATATTATATATTATGATAATGATCCTTATTATATATTATGATGATTATATTATAAATTATTATGATGATTATTATATATTATTATATGATGTGATTATTATTATATTATGATGATGATTATTATATATTATTATGATGATGATTATTATATATTATTATATTTTATGATGATGATTATTATACATATTATTATATTATTATGATGATTATGATTATTATACATTATTATGATGATTATTATATATTATGATTATTATTATTATTTATATTATATATTATGATGATGATGATGATGATATTAATATATATTATGATATTATATTTATTTATAGCTGTGGGGAGTAGCTGAACCTCCCATTCACCTTTCTCAGTCTCCATCAGAGTGTGTAGGCGAAAATCAACTGAGCATCAAATGACATTATAATCTCTTCTATTCCCTTCACCTGCTGGGAATCCAAATCCCTGTTCTGGCTCATTCCTCCCATACATCTGGTACCTGGTGGATGGAGTGGTAGGACTGCTCAATAGAGATTAAATACAGTCGCCTTGGGTTTCTTCTAGGACCCTTGGAATGAGACCACTAGAGGGCAATGTATGGCACAGAAAGGGGCAACTTAGTTTTAGTCTCCAGTTCTGGCCCTGCACCCTGGCCCTGACCCTGCAACTACAATCCCATCACCCCCTGAGCATCTGCACACATGTGGGTTCAATTCCCAGTGGAGGAGGATGGGTAAGGAATAGACCCCATCCCATGGAGATGATGACAGGGGTAGGGGGTGGAGGGGGCAGCCCTGGACCTCACTGGTTAAACCCCCTTTGCAAGGGAAGGGATTTGCCTTGTGAGATTCCCAGCCTATCACGTTGGAGCTCCAGCCCCACACTGCCAGTGGATAAGAACTTGAGAGCGGAGTAGGTCATAGAGACGGATCGTTCACTGATCGTTCGCTGATCCACCGATGGGTTCACACTGCGGCGGTGGCGGCGATCTGTCAGCGATGCTGCTCCACGTGGGGTTAATGATGAGCTAGTGAGAGGGGGGCTGGGTGACTGCGGGGCTCCTCTGTAGCTCCACAGTCTCCAAACGGGAGGGACATGTCCAGGAATTCCACCCCAGCAACCGGATCTCAGAGGCTCTGAACGCACCGACTTTCCAGGTACCAACGGGAACTAAATTATTCAAGGGGATACAAGGGGTTAAAGAGCATTTATCCACGGGGTGCAAGGGGTGTAATAGTCATTTATCCACGGGTGTGCAAGGGGTTAATAGTCATTTATCCACGGGGAGTACAAGGGGTTATTCCACTGGGTGCAAGGGGTTACTAGAGTCTTTATCCACGGGGTGCAAGGGGTTACTATTCATTTATCCACGGGGTACAATGGGGTTATTAGAGTCATTTATCCACGGGGTGTAAGGGGTAATAGAGCCATTTATCCACGGGGTGCAAGGGGTTAACAGAGTCATTTATCCACGGGGTGTAAGTAGGGGTTAATAGGGCCATTTATCCAAGGGGTGTAAGGGGTTATAGAGCCATTATCCAGGGGTGCAGGGTAACAGATCATTATTCCACTGGGTGCAAGGGGTTACTAGAGTCATTTATCCACAGGGGCAAGGGGTTACTAGTCATTTATCCACAGGGTACAAGGGTATTAGAGTCATTTATCCACGGGGTGCAAGGGTTAATAGAGCCATTTATCCACGGGTGCAAGGGGTTAAGAGTCATTTATCCACGGGGTGCAAATGGTTAATAGTCATTTATCCATGTTACATGGGGTTAATAGGTCGTTTATCCCCGGGTGCAAGGGGTTAACAGTCATTTATCCACGGGGTGCAAGGGGTTAATAGAGTCGTTTATCCACGGGGTGCAAGGGTTAATAGATCCATTTACCACAGAGTGCAAGGGGTTAACAGATCATTTATCAAGGGTGCAAGGGTTAATAGTCATTTATCCATGGGTGCAAGGGGTTAACAGGTCATTTATCCACAGGGTGCAAGGTGTTAATAGTAATTTATCCAAGGGGTGCAAGGGGTTAACAGAGTAATTTATCCACAGGGTGCAAGGGGTTACTAGGGTCATTATCCACGGGTGGGTGCAAGGGGTAGGGTAATAGAGCCATTTACCACGAGGTGCAAGGGTTTACTAGTCATTATCCATGGGGTGCAAGGGGTTAACAGAGTCATTTATCCACGGGGGTGCAAGGGGTTAATAGTCATTTATCCACGGGGTGCAAGGGGTTAACCGAGTCATTATCCACGGGGTGCAAGGGGGTAATAGTCATTATCCACAGGGTACAAGGAGTTATTAGAGTCATTTATCCACGGGGTACAAGGGGTTAACAGTCATTTGTCCACGGGGTACAAGGGGTTATTAAAGTCATTTATCCACGGGGTGCAAGGGGTTACTAGTCATTTATCCACGGGGTACAAGGGGTTATTAGAGTCATTTATCCATGGGGTTGCAAGGGGTTACTAGTCATTTATCCACGGGGTACAGGGGTTATGAGTCATTTATCCACAGGGTACAAGGGGTTAACAGAGTCATTTATCCATGGGGTGCAAGGGTTAATAGAGCCATTTATCCACGGGTACAAGGGGTTATCCACTGGGTGCAAGGGGTTATTAGAGTCATTTATCCACGGCGTGCAAGGGGTTAACAGAGTAATTTATCCATGGGGTGCAAGGGGTTAATAGAGCCATTTATCCACGGGGTACAAGGGGTTACTAGAGTCATTTATCCACGGGGTACAAGGGTTATAGAGTCATTTATCCACGGGGTGCAAGGGGTTACTAGTTATTATCCACGGGGTACAAGGGGTTAACAGAGTCATTACCATGGGTGCAAGGGGTTAATGAGCCATTTATCCACGGAGTACAAGGGGGGTATTCCACGGGGTGCAAGGGGTTAACTGAGTCATTATCCATGGGTGCAAGTGGTTAATAGAGCCATTTATCCACGGGGTACAAGGGGTAATTCACTGGGTGCAAGGGGTTAATAGAGTCGTTTATCCACGGGGTGCAAGGGGTTAACAGTTATATCCACGGGTGCAAGGGGTTAACAGAGTCATTTATCCATGGGGTTGCAAGGGGTTAATAGTCATTTATCCATGGGGTGCAAGGGGTTAACAGAGTCATTTATCCAGGGGTGCAAGGTGGTGTTAATAGTCATTCTCCATAGGATGCAAAGAGTATTATAGTAATTTATTCATGGGTTGCAAAGGGTTTATATAGTCATTTATCAAGGGATGCAAGGATTAATGAATGAATTACTTTATGGGGTGCAAGGTGTTAATAAAATAATTGGCACATGTAATGCAGGGAGTTTGGGGTATTGGAGGAGATATTTTAGACAGGAGGGAAGGTTGATGTATATTTAAAATATTATGGTCGCAAACATTATCCGGCCTGCAAGACATTGTAATTGAATTTCTTATCAGTGTAGTTGAGTTAGGTATGCCCACCTTAAGATAAGATATTTTATACAATGTGCAAGTAGTTGTTTTTAATTTGATCCATGGCTGCAGGGAATTAGAGGACATATTTTATAAAGGAAGTTGCTGTATGATTTGTTTTATAGAGTGTAGGGGAGTTAGAGGAGATTTATTTCAAGGTGTGCAGGAGGTTGCTGCATATTTGATACATGGAGGCATTCGAATTAGAAGAGATTGCATAACAAGAAGTGCAGGAGGTTTCGTATAATTTGATACATGAGTTGGGCAGTTAGAGGACATATTTTATAGAGGAAGTTAGCTGTATAATTTCATGCAGGGAGTCAGAGGAGATTTTATATAAGCAGCAAGAGGTTGCTGTAAAATTTGATACATAGATGCAGGGAGTTAGAGGACATTTTATAGAGGGAGTTTCTGTATCGTTGATGCTGAAGTGCAGAGAAGTTAGAGGATGTATTTTATAAGGTTGATTTGATAGATGGGATGCAGGAAGTTAGAGGACATTCATAGAGGAAGTCTCTGTATAATTTGATGACAGAGTGCAGGGAAGTGCTGGATGATTGATAGATGGGATGAGGAAGTTAGAGGACATTCTAGAGGAAGTCTCTGTAATTTGATGCATAGAGTGCAGGGAAGTTGCTGGATGATTTGATAGATGGGATGCAGGAAGTTAAGGACATTCATAGAGGAAGTGTGTATAGTTTGATGCATGGAGTGCAGGGGAGAGCTCTTCCCCACAGTACCCTTCCAGGTGTTTGTAGTTGCCGGTGTGTGATTGGATGAAGCTGGGTTGCTGAGAGAGGAGTTTGGTAGATACCCCTATCGCTAATTACTGTAGGTTACACACAGTACAGCAGCTCTGATTCTCCCTGGTCCCTTGTTTCCCAGGTTTCACATGGAACTACATCAAGAGAAGTGCCCTCAAGAGATCAGATGGCAGCACCACTTCCACCAGCTTCATCCTCAGACAGGTAGGGACCAATGTCCCTTTTACCTTCCCCCCCGTTCGCTGGGACCTACAGGGCCTCATGGCTACAAATCAAACAGGGAGAGGGGTGTGTGATTACCATTATATTTTATTATTGGTATTATTATTGGTAATTATATTATATATATTGGTATTATATATTATTATTGGTATTTATATGGTGTTATATATACCTGGTATTATTATCATAAGTACCGTATTATTATTATTATTATTGGTATAATTATATTATATTGGTATTATATTATTATTATTGTATAATTATATTATTGGTATTATTGTTATTGGTATTATTATATTATTGGTTTATTATTATTATTGTGTTTATATATATTAGTAGTAGTATTTGTATTATATATTATATTGGTATTGTTGTTGGTTTTGTTATATTAAAATGGTTATTATTATATTTATTAGCGTATTATTATTTGTATTATTATTTTAGATTGGTATTATTATATTGGTGGTATTATTATTATTATTAGATTATTTGGTATTATTATATTGTGGTATTATTATTATTAGATATATTGGTATATTATATTGGTATTATTATTCGTGGTATTATTACCATCTCTGGTGGAAAGGACAGATTGGCTAGAGAAGAGGGAACAGATTCACTTTTAATGTTCTATTCTCTTGGCCAAGAAAATTAGCAAACTCCCCCACAGTCCTGAGAAATAACCATTGATGATTCAGCAGTTGAATACATTTCCCATCATTCTTTGTCAGCCATCTGCTTAGATTTACATTTTATCAGTTGATAAATAACTAAAGCTGGCCATACACATGCGATTCCACAGCATGTGTGCCGACATATTGGTATCTGCACACCGCGACCGCAGTATGGCGATCGGTTCGGCATGCGGCCACACACTGCACAATCATATCGACTCCCTCTACTTTAGTAAAGGGAGCCAATACCGACCAACGCATATTTTCTGTTATTACCGATTGACGACTATGGTCGGTCGGGTCAGCCCCTACACACTAACGATAATAGGCAATACGTCATTCCCAATGGGATTTACTTATTATTGTTCATATGCATGGCCATCCTAAGTTGCCAATTAGTTTGCCTGCTCAGTATTCAATCCAACGGATACTTCTTTTTAAATGTGTTATTTAACATGCAGGGACTTCCTATGGCCTTACGAGCTGCTGCTCTGTCTCCGGAACTCATCAGGTTAATCACATCTTCCAAATCTGGGTCACTGTCCCGAATCCAATTCCATTGGTGGCAATGGGAAGATTAATTTAAAACTAAAAGTACAGCTGAAATTAACTTGGTTTCATTTAAGGGAAATGATCAGAAATCACCACTAGAGACATAGAGAGTAATAATCGGGTACCAGAAAGTACAAAGGCTGATGGCAGGGATAGAATGAAGTGTGATGTACCAGGTTCTAATTTACACAAGGGTTATTGGATATTCCAATTCAGCTCTAGAAATAACCTGAACTCGGAGACCACAGTGGGTTGGTTTGATATGAGCACGTGTACAGCTCTTGTACACAGCCTGTGCTGTTTAAATGCTAATTGAAGGAATGAATGAATGACTGGCCTTGTCAATTTGCCTTTCTGTAAAAATGCTCTTTCTGTGTTAAATATGAGCTCACTTTCATTGGCTGCTGGGCCCAGTCTGTCATCTGGATGGCAAATGCTGTTAAATGGGCCTGTTCTGTCTATCTGGATGGAAAATGCTGTTTAATGCAGCCTACACTCCAGCATTCCCTTTTATGGCTGGGCCACACTAGTGCAGTTCTTACAAGCTGAGATTGTGATCCGATTGCGCCTAGAAATGCAGAGCGTGCATATCAACGTGGGTTGTTACACTAGATGCGCTGCAATCCACTTTTCGAGTGTACGTGTTCACGATTTTTATGTGAACAAAAATCAGCTCTGATTGCGCAACATTGCAAGGATGCAGCGCAAGGGGATAGTGACGCTAGTGAAACGCATGCCTTTGCCATCGGTGTAGTGTAGACTCAGCCTTAATTAGTACAGTATTGGGAAATAAATTGCACAGAGCTATTCTAAGATCAGGTTCTCCCTGCAGCTCTGTACCATGTAGTTTCTATAAGTACCTACCCCAACATTCCTCTTTAAATAGATACACTATTGAGAAATACATTGCACAGAGCTGTGCTAAGATCAGGTTCACTTATTATCCTCCCCTGCAGCTCTGTACTATGTTGTTTCTGTAAGTACCTACCCTCCAACATTCCCCTTTAAATAGGTACACTATTGAGAAATACATTGCACAGGGCTGTGCTAAGATCAGGTTCACTTCATTATCCTCCCCCTGCAGCTCTGTATCATGTTGTTTCATAAGTACCTACCCCAACATTCCCTTTAAATAGGTTCACTATTGAGAAATACATTGCACAGAGCTGTGCTAGATCAGGTTCTCTTTATTATCCTCCCCCTGCAGCTCTATACCATGTTGTTTCTATAAGTACCTACCCTCCAACATTCCTCTAAATAGGTACACTATGAAATAAGGAACAAAGACTTCTGGGAATTTACCATGTTTCCATGGAAGCTCTTGGAACGCTATATCTTTAAAAAGACTTTACACAGTCCACGAGTTAAATGCAAAACCAGAGCGCAACTACAGACCGGTTTCGGCTTTATTGAGCCATCATCAGTGCATTTAGCTTGTGGAATGCTGTAAAAGTCTTTTTAAAGATATAGCGTTCCTAGAGATTCCATGGAAACATGGTATTCCCAGAAGTTTTTGTTCCTTATTTGCATATTGCTAAAAAGGGAGTTTCACAGCCTGAATTCTCCCCCTACCTATTTAAGGTATTAATAGGTACACTATTGAGAAATGCATTACACAGAGCTGCTTGCTATGATCTGGTTCACTTCATTATCCTCCCCTGCAGCTCTGTACCATGCTGTTTCTATAAGTACCTACCCTCCAACATTCCCCTTAAATAGGTACACTATTGAGAATACATTACACAGAGCTGTGCTATGATTGGTCACTTCATTATCCTCCCCCTGCAGCTTGTACAATGTTGTTTATAAGTACCTACCCTCAACATTCCTTTAAATAGGTCAACTATTGAGAAATACATACAAGAGCTGTGCTAAGATCAGGTTTCCCTATTATCTCTCCCTGCAGCTTGTACCATGTTGTTTTGAAGTGTATTATACTTTGTAAAATATGGCAGTGAGTTATAAATGAGAATAACGAATGAGACTCAAGAAGGGCCCAAAGAGAGAAAAAACAGAAGATATTCTGGTTCTTGCTGCATGTGATGGCAAGACTGTCCTTCCAATATTGCCAAGGCTAGCTACAAATGACGGGGTATTTCGGTTTGAATATCGCCAGTGGTGTCAAAATACCAACATCATTTGGTGAGACATGGTGCATAGAATCAGTTGAAAAAATATCAGTATATACAATCATAACTTTGTCCGATTCGGGTGAAGGATGAATGAGATTAGTTGGTCACGCCAAAAAAAGTATTGACGATTTTTCGACCCAATCAACCAAAAAACTGAAATATTAGCCGGTTGGGTTGAAATGTTCCCTTATAGCCTTAAATGATGACAATGGGCATTATGGATAATGTGAATGTTATCAGGCTATTCTGGGGCTATTGATCTGAACCGTGAGACTGTGCCCAGGCATATCTTTGGAATGTGTGTGATTTATCATTATAAGTAGCAGGTTGGGTTGTAAGTAGATTTAATGGAGACGCTATCACTCCAGCATAGTAATGCATCTTGATAAATAGGATTTTGGATACCTTTTACACCAGGTACCTGCTTCAGAGGCATTTTTGACCATGATTCAGATTATCAGAGCTACCTGTAGTACGCAGAGCAATATTTATTATTCAAATCCAGTCAATAGGCCCTCATTGCATCCCAATTCTGTCTCGTCCTTTTGTCTGTGGATAGAGGAGAACTAAACCCAAATTTTTACACTCCAGAATCTGAAATTATACCCTCTAAAAACACCAATATACTGTAAAAAACTGTTGGGTTTCTATTTGCAGGTTGTGGTTGGGTATCACCTGATGAAGGGGCAAGGCGCCCCGAAACGTTGTGATTTTATGTGTGTGGTTCATTATTAAATTGATTTTTGGAGTGTGACCCTCATCTTATTCTTTGTTGGTTGGGTATCTTTTTCCAGGTTGGGATTGGGTATCTTTTCCAGGTTGGGGCTATCTATTTCCAGGTTGGGATGGGTATATATTTCCAGGTTGGGGTTGGGTATCTATTTCAGGGGTTGGGATTGGGTATCTATTTCAGGGTTGGGTATCTATTTCAGGGTTGGGGTTGGGATTCGGTATCTATTTCAGGAAGGGGGTTAGATATAGATTTCAGGTTGGTTTGGGGATTTTGTATTTATTTCAGCATTAGGTTATCTATTCATGTGAGCATCTATTTCAGGGTTAGGTATCTTTTTAGGGTTGGGATTGGGTATCTATTTCAGAAAGAGGGTTAGATATAGATTTCAGGGTTGGTTTTGTATTATTTCTGCATTGGGTATCTATTTCAGTGGTATCTATTCAGGTTGGGTATCTATTTCAGGGTTGGGGTTGGGATGGGTATCTATTTAGGGATGGTATTGGGTTTCTATTTCTGGAATGGGTTAGGTATATATATCAGGGTTGGGGTTAGGATCTATTTCAGGTTGGGGTTGGGATTGGGTATCTATATCAGGGATAATATTGGGTTTCTATTTCTGGATAGGTTAGGTATATATATCAGGGTTGGGGTTAGGTATCTATTTCAGGGTTGGGTATCTTTCAGGGTTGGGGTTGGGATTGGGTATCTATTTCAGGGATGGTATTGGGTTTCTATTCTGGAAGGGTTAGGTATATATATCAGGGTTGGGGTTAGGTATTTATTTCAGGGTTGGGGTTGGGATTGGGTATCTATTTCAGGGATGGTATTGGGTTTCTATTTCTGGAATGGGTTAGGTATAATATCAGGGTGGGGTTAGGTATCTACTTCAGGGTTGGTATCTATTTCAAGGTTGGGGTTGGGATTGGGTATCTATTTCAGGGATAGTATTGGGGTTCTATTTCTGGAATGGGTTAGGTGTCTATTTCAGTGTTGGGGTTAGGTATCTATTTCAGGGTTGGGGTTGGGATTGTGTATCTATTTCAGGGATGGTATTGGGTTTCTATTTCTGGAATGGGTTAGGTATATATATCAGGGTTGGGGTTAGGTATCTACTTCAGGGTTGGGGTTGGGATTGGGTATCTATTTCAGGGATGGTATTGGGGTTCTATTTCTGGAATGGGTTAGGTATCTATTTCAGGGTTGGGGTTAGGTATCTATTTCAGGGTTGGGTATCTATTTCAGGGTTGGGGTTGGGATTGGGTATCTATTTCAGGGATGGTATTGGGTTTCTATTTCTGGAATGGGTTAGGTATATATATCAGGGTTGGGGTTAGGTATCTATTTCAGGGTTGGGTATCTATTTCAGGGTTGGGTTGGGATTGGGTATCTATTTCAGGGATGGTATTGGGTTTCTATTTCTGGAATGGGTTTTAGGTATATATATCAGGGTTGGGGTTAGGTATCTATTTCAGGGTTGGGGTAGGGTGCCTTGTTATTTTTTGCCTGGCTGTGGTCCGTGTCTGTAGTTTAATAAGATTCTATATTTTTTAAGGGTTTTAATGGTTTGTATATATTTAACCTCATTGAATCTGGGTTTTCCAGCAGTGCGGTAGTTAAATAGACTCAGATAAGAGCAATGCAGGGAGCTCCCGTTTGGCAGAAAACCAGCTAATTTTGTTCCTTTTCGCCTTTGTTTCAGTTTGGCACGTGAGATCTTTAGCAAATGTTTAGAAATCCACAAGCACCAACTCCCTATGTTCTGCCATTAAATCTGGAAATTTCACACAATTGGGAAAGGCGATAGATTCAGAACTTGACTAATATTAGCAGATGGGGGAAGAAAAGCTCTTTCCCTAATGTTTCCCCCCTGTACAGTTTACATTTTCAGTAAATAGTCGGTGTTAAAGTCATCCAGGGGTTAAGATTGACATTAAATTTACCCCACGCCACAAGCACGATATTTAATCCTTAATGTGGTTTCTCCTATGGCACTCCAGTACAATCTACGGCAAGGTTAGGGGTTAATTTATACATTATATATTTATGCCCAGAGGAAACCCTCACAAACACATACAAATCATTGCAAATGTGGCTGAGAGAGGATTTAAACACAGCACTAAGAGTGCTGACCACTGAGCCACCATGTAATATAGTTTATTAGCCCTAGAAATTGCACATGGCTGACCATTGGCTGAACCTACACCAGTTAATATTAGTAACTGCCAGTGTCATGGTCATACCATAATATTTCCCAACCCAACAAATCACTGCAAGGAATGACATCTTAAAGGCCTATTCCAGCCTGGCTTTGTCCCATCCATCCAGATTTCTACTGGCCCTGTTATTATTATTATTATTTTGGATTTATATAGAGCCAACATCTTCCGTATCGCTTTACAATTACATGGATACATTCACATCAGGCCCTGCCCCAAAGAGCTTACAATCTAATCACATTTATTTGACACATACAACCTATCAGTATGTCTTTATGATTGTGGGGGAAACTGGAGTGCCCGGAGGAAACCCATGCAAGCATGGGGAGGACATACAAATTCCTTGCAGATGTGTCCAAGGGTGGACTCGAACTCAGGACTTCAGTGCTGCAAGGCATCAATGCTAACCACTGAGCCACTGTGCTGCCCTGTTCTACTGTCCCGTTATGAATATAGATTAGTTAGGCCACAGAAATTATCAAATGAGAAAGCACCACGTCTTTGGCCCTTACCTTTCACCTAAATCATCACATTATTCTATCAGGGTTATTCAATAAAAGTTCTTATCATTTAAAATGGTGCTAATTTTGCCCCAACCAATCAGATCTTATTAACAAGATAAGATCTGATTGGTTGGGGCAAAATTTGCACCATTTTAAATGATAAGAACTTTTATTGAATCTCCCTGTATGTTGTGTAAAAATCCATGAAGATATGTCTTCTGTATTGTTAAATACTAACAATATGGCCTGGGTTTTGGTAAAACGTCCACCAAATGTTAAATGTCTTTATTTAACTTTGTTACTTGCTTGTTAGAAAAATAAAGTCAATAACGTAATGTAATGTTTAAATAACCTCAACATTTAATTCCATATAAATATATTCCAGTGAAAACACAATTTAGAAGCGGAATCCAACATGCGGGAAGGTTTGTGTGTTAACTCAGCTGTGGAAAACATAGACAATAACGTACGCCCCCTTACATATAAGTGCTGACCTGATCATTGTATCTATGGAAACATGAATCTTTTCTACTTTCTATTGTAAAGCAAAAAGACACACACAGTCCAGAAACAGAAAGCCGAATAAAGCCGGAAGTTCTTCAATTCTTTCGGCTTTTATTTAAAAAGCTTTGAATAACAGAAAAAAATTCACATTTTTCTAGACTTTTTATGAATGAACAAAATTTAATTAGAACAGAGCATTATATACCTTTTAATTCTTTGATGGAAACCATAAACTACAGATTTAAAACAAAGTATTATTTGTCTTTCCAAATATTTTAGTAGCTGCCCTTCCCCCTGGCTCACTGAGTTCAGGCATGCTCAGTGGGAATCATCCATTCAGCTACTTTGTATCTTCCTGGCGCTAAAGCGAGTAAAACTGAAAGTAACTGGACGTCTTTGTGTAGGGAAATACGAACCAAGTAAATCTTTATTTAGGAATTAGATGTAAAGTTTTATTCCACAGTTTATAGACTATCAGAAAGGAATGTGTTGTAGAGTTGGGATTTCCTTTAAAAGGCATGTCCACCAGTAAAGGTAAGGTCACAATACTCACCTTGTTCCCCTGATGATCACAGGTATCCAGCACCAATTCTGCCAGGTGCTCGTGTTCTTCTTCCTTCCCCGGTCCTTCTGGGTAGCAGCCTTCTATAACGATGATGTCACAGCCAATAGTATTATAAGGTACCTGAGATCACCCTGCCCATTCAAAAACCCCTTTCTAACTTTTAATATCAATTTAATTTATAGCATGGGGTAAAATGTCCTATCAATAATTCTGTATTTTGTTTTATCTATATATTACACAGAATTTAACAAGGTTCTTTGTTTTACAAAGTTTTATAGATCTCCAACCCATGTTTATAAAAAAAATGACATGTATGAACCACATTAACCATTACTTACCCAAGCCATGATCCAATTGTGGGTGCTATGAGATTTAGTTATTGGGCAGTCATTCTGTCCCCTTTATTGAAACAAGTAACATTGGCAATTTAATATTGTTAACATTAGACATTAGTTCCCCTTTAAGTCACTTAGGCATTGCAGTCACAATGAATGACCCCCGACTGAACGCATACACACGGACCATTCTCGGCCGAAACAGCCGTTCGTCACGTGTAGCCGTCAGTGTCGGGGGTCATGGCTCGGGGCGCACTTCGTGCGTATGTACAAGCCTTTAGAATGAAACTTTAGTACCTTTACTCTGGCAACATAAAGTACGTCACATAGCAGATAGCGAAGTGTCACCTACTGCTCTGTCACAAAGGAATCAATTAAAGGCAACATTGAACGACAGACAGAATTAATAGATTCTACTGTATTCATCCAGAATTCCTTTGAACATCCTGCCTTTCTGTTACTTGATAACGGGTTTAATCATCCGTCAATTGTGATTGTGTCGCTCTGATGGGAAATGTACAGAACACCGATGAGTCAGTCATTTTACTGTTAATCTACGTGACACACCGGGAACATTTACCAAATGGAATTTATAGGTTTTTTCTTCCCACAGACTTTGTGTCACCAGAAATGAGTGGCACCTTTAAAAAAAAGAAAAGGAAACCCAACTTTCCCTTAATATTTCCCTTAAAGGATTATATCCGGAAAGACAACTTAACTTTCCCTTCTGAATTGATAATTCAGTGGGAGGTAGGAACAGATTTACCTACCACCCATTTTGTCTTGATTTAAAATTGATTAGCTTTAGAAGTTACTAATACTGTTGCTAGTTGGTAATCAGGGAGGAAATCGATAACATAATATTTTTTGGGGGGTCACTTTAAAGGATAAGTGCACTGTAAAATTAAGTTATGTTCATTTGGAAGCTGCAGCTTTAAAAATACCGTTGCCATATTTTTATTTACCTATGCCCCTCCAGAGCCTTAAACAGTAATGCTTGTGAGTTACGTGCACGTGCACGGAACTCACATGCATTACTGTTTGAGGCTCAAGCAGGAGAGTGCACGGAACTCACAAGCATTACTGTTTGAGGCTCAAGCAGGAGAAAGCAGGAAATATCAGAGGGGCGGAGCTTAACATTCAGCAAACCAGTAACAAGATGTCAGCAACTTTCAAGGCACAAAGCTAGGCTCTGGAGGGGCATAGGTAAAAAATATGGCAATGGTATTTTTAAAGCTGCAGCTTCCAAATGAACATAACTTGATTTTACAGTGCACTTATCCTTTAAGCAGTTTCTGTTACTGTGGCTCAATAAAATCTACAAGAGGACATGTGCCCTTAGGCTGCGGGCACACTACAATGCACGTTAACGCGCGCTAAATGTGCAAACGAAATGCGTTACCATACGCTTGTGCTGTGATTCTCCCAATATTCCGTTATCAGCGCACACGTGATTCACAAAAAAATGGTGAAATGCACCACGGCCACCCACATTGTGTTAACTTGGCATGCGTTTCTTAGGTGCTAACGGATTGCAAAACGGGATCGTAAGAGCATGGGAAACATGCCCGTCAGTCCTGGTCAGTGGCCAACTGCTTACTTGGCTTTAGTAAGAAATCGCATTTGGATTAAGCAATTCTTTCATCAAACCCTTGTCCTGCTGCAACATCATTAATTTCAACAAGTCTGCTCTCTAGTGTTAGAGGGCTCTCAGGTGTTCCACAAATAAGTATCCAAAGGGGCCTCAGTAACAGATGCGTAGCTACCAGGAGTAGACCTTGCAGGGAGGGGTTTAAGCATGTTAGTTGCACTTACTCTGATGTGTTTGTGTAGCTGCATGACTTCAATACAGTTCTTGTTTTGCTCAAGCTTAGTCCCCAAGTCCCTTGCCAGACTATCTGACTCTCTATGAGGGTAAGCATGCTCAGTTATCCCTATGAGGCAGCATTCAGAGAGGGTATTTCCCACCATGCAGTTCACGTACCACCTGTCACCATTCCAGCTACAGCAAAACTTAGTTTATGACACTAAGGCAATTGAATGACAGCAGAAATGTAAGATAATTCAGACTGGATATCTAAAGAAATAGTGGACAGTTTAACAAAATATTGGTACAGTGATAATTGGGAAGAATTATAGTTTCCATTTATGGGCAATTTTAAAAAAATTGATAATTTCCCAGTGTACATATCCTTTAAAGGGACAGTTCAGTGGAAATGACCAATATTTGTTAAATTGTTAGTTTGTGTAATGCCTTCTTAGTTATTTTACATATTCTCTCCCATTTTGAAAAATCAGTTGATTTCATACCCTTTGCTGTTCCCTGCTGTTGACATTAGTGAGCTGACATTTCAGGTTCTAACGGTCCTTCTTCTTCCCAGGATGCACCACTTCCTTGGAATGTTCCTAACAGTAATTTCTACTGATTGGCTGTTGGATGGGTCAAACATGCTCAGATCTCTACTGAGCAACTGAATCAACCCAGGCGCAGGGTCAAGGGCAAGACCATAACGGTCTCTACTAGGGGTCCTGCAAACAGGAGGTATTTGGGTTGCATTTATTTATATACAGACAAAATGCTGAATGGGCAGGTTAAGGTCATTAGGATGAAAAATTACTGCCCTTTTTTCTGAAAAGCATATGTATTTGCACTAAACTTCCCCTTTAAAGGTATATACGGAAATGCTGCAAAGGTAATCATTAAAGGTGTCCTATCTGATGGAATGCCATGCATTCATTACTGCAGTATGCCATTGGCTTTCCTATTATTCCACAATATCTTTAACTTTGCAGATTTTTTCCCATAGATACAATAGTTTTTATGTCATTTGGGTCTATGTACAATTCAAATTTTCATCTGGTGTTTGGGAGTTGAAGGTTGCAGTTGTGAAATTGACCACATGATGGCAGTGTATGGCAACATCATCTTACTTGTTCTATTCACGACACAGTAGTAATATTATTTGCACTATTGTGGTAAACTATCTATCTATCTATCTAATATTTATCTACCATATCTATTATCTATCTATCTATCTATCTTATAATATCTATGTATTATTTATCTACCGTATCTATTATCTATATCTATCTATTTATCTATATCTATCTATCATATAATATCTATCTTATAATATCTATCTATCTATCTATCTATCTATCTATCTATCATCTATTTATCTATCATATCTATCTATTATTTATCTATCTATCTATCTATCTGTCTGTCTGTCTTTCTGTCTATATATGCACCCATCCATTTTTCACTATATATCTATCTGTATCTATCTATCTATCTATCTATCTATCATAAAATCAAACAAGCTTTATTTGCAAGATCAAGTTACATGCTGACATTGCCAAAGTAGTATGGGGAATATAAAAGGGTTTAGTCCTAGGATATAACTGTAGGAGATATATTTATGATTAGACAGTTAGTCTATGAATATAATATGATTCATTTAAAGGGGTTTAGTCCTAGGATAAAACAGTAGGGGGTAATAGGTATCTATGGATAAGTAATATATGGACATTAATATAAAGTTTTCCCTCTTCCTCTAAGGTATCTAAGGTAAGCGCTTAGTCGGGCCTCAGTGATAATTCAAGTCATCCAACCCAGTTATTGCATGTGTGTAAGGACCTTATTTAGGGGGTCTGGACATTCCAGGGCATGGTAGGGTCATTTGTTTCAGGGCTAGGCAGGGTTTCAATGCCAACCCCCCTGGGTTGGGAGGTTTAGTTTAATACTGAAAATAATTCCTTTACCCCAAGTTTCATCCCCCAGAAAAGCGCCATCTAATGGTACTACCTATCTGCCCCAAACAGAGATGTTTGGTTGGTTCCTGCAAACAGGAGGCTGATTGGTTTGCAATGGCAGTGACACTTAGCATAGTTAAAATCATTTAATCCTTGTCCCTCCAAAAGAAGAAACCATTGCACTTTAAATGGTTCAAATTGAAATCCTACACACAGGGAATTACAGACGGGGATACAAAGAGCGGCATTAAGAAAATAATGACGTTAATGATTCAATTGAGATAACGTTGGGATCAGTCCATCTGCAGATCGATCTGCACATCACGAATTACCATAAAGCTTACTGATTCAATATGTGGGTGCCTACACTTGCTCATCTAATGGTATAGATTTCTCTACAGCCTCTTCCTATACATAAACCGTATTCATGATTGTGTTTGTTAAAGGGACAGTAATGAATATCCTGCGCATTTCTAATGTTTCTTTACACGATCAAGCTTCGTTGTATGTCAGTTGTGACAGTTTATATGGAGAGATAAAGATAAGGCAACAATAATGATCAGAGACTGTGTATATGTTCGTACACTTAGCTCATCAATAATTTGCCATGATCCCTAGACAGTAGAGCTATAGACAGGGGGAATGTCTAACCCAGTCATGCCAATAATACAGAGAAAAGGACATCAATATACTACATAATATTGGTGTAAATTGCTACCAAAACAGTATCGACGACTTGTGAAATTATCTCCCGGAGTAGCCGGTTATAGCGTGCCATTGGCTGGTGACTGGTGTTGCTTGATATTTTCTTTAGTTTGGTTCAAAATTCTGTTCCTGCAGCCACTCCTGTGATCGGCTAAGATATCGCGCTTTAGCTAGTCACAGGAGCGGCTGCTGGTTGAGCCCCTTCTGCTTGCTTCCGTGCCGTGCCAGGGTTGTGCCAATTTCTTGCAACATGTAATATTTATGTTTGGGGGTGGATATACCCTTTAGCCAATGTTACCACATGGCTGACTACTGCTAGTTTTAGTCTCGTGATGTCAAACCTTGGCACTTTAGATGTTTGGAAACTACAACTGCCAGGGCAGAGAGTACAATTTCTTTTTAACAATACTGCTGATTGGTTGCGGTATTTAGTAATCACTGTGTGTGAATGGCATGATGGGAAATTCCCTCTTCCAGTGCTGGCTAATAGTGATAACTGAGCATGCTTGACTTTACAAAAAGTCATGTCAGTTAGAAGGAGGAGTCAGTTAAGAAGGATGAGTAGTGTATTGAAGACATGCAGCAACACAAGGGCCAGTTACATGTATGTTTATATAGATTAAGAGGCAAAGTTATTTTTTAGTATAGTTGCCCTTTATGGTCAAATTTGTATTTGGGCCCTTGTGCAACACTCATTTTAGACATGACCTCTTAAATTAAAGGGCATGTCCACCCCTCTTTCAAAAATGTAGTATGTAGTAAGACACCCCACAAAAATTTGATTTCATTTTACTTAAGTTTAACAAAGATGCTCCCAGACTGTGTAAAGCTGCTTACAAACCCAGGCTGCAGCGCCTCGGCTTGCAGGTACTTCCGGGTAAGGGCAATCCGTCACGGCCGGGATTGGCTTGGGAATGACTGCCATTCCCGAATGGCGCTGGATCGTGGGTTTGTAAGCAGCTTTACACAGTCTGGAAGCATTTATGTTAAACGAAACCCAGATCTTGTGGGGTGTCCTACTATATACTGAATGTCTGAAAGAGGGGTGGGCGTGCCTCCAATCACTATTGGAGCAATTTTTATTTTCTATTATGAAGAAGATCACATGTGAAGCATTGTGATCCCCATGGATCCCCAGTATAAATATAACAAAGACAGGGCATCAGTATCTGTAAGGGCAAGGCCACACTGAAACGCAAACGCAATCGAATGCGATTTCATGTGCGATTTTCGTTGCGTTTGCGCATGCGATTTCTTCAATAGGTATAGGAAAACGCATGCGATTGCGATTAAAAATGCAGAACGCAAATCGCAACGCACCCAAAAACGTGTGTTTTTACTGCGTTGCCGCGTTTTCAATGATTTTTAAAAAACGCAAGCACAAGCGCAAAAAAACGCAGCAGTGTGGCCTAGCCCTAATAGATTGCTGGCAACAACAAAGATTGATGCAACTATAACGCAAAGGGGCAGATTATCCTTAAATAGGGAGATATTGGAGCCGGTGGGAGATAATTGTATGTGTCCCATATATAACTGATTATGATTCGCAGAAACCAATCCAATATTAGCTTCTTACTGTTCTGTTGCTTCAGTTAAAATCTGATTGGCTGCATTAAAACCTCAGATAAAAGTTACATAAGCCCCCTATGAATTTATCCTGAAACCTTACAATGCATTCTTCTGTTGTGTTGCAGTCAGTTAAAGGGCGACACAGCATTAGACATTTACATGTTAATCCATTAGGTCCAAATAGAAAATCCTTTGGAATTATGTCAACGTCTAGTAGTTTGAGTTACAGTAACTAAGTAAAGGACTTGTTCTGTGACACTTTGGATCATCTAGTTTCATTGTGTTTCTGGTGCGTATGGACGTCTTTCTTTGGCGCTATGAATATCTAATGCATTTGAAGGGATAATGGAACATGCCCCCCCCCCCTAAAAAACAAGCAGAAAGTCTATTGTGCCGATAAGTTAGAAAAAGAAGAAAGCTGGCCTTGTTCTCATCTTGTTCTGAACTTTTTTCGAAGTCACAGAAAAGGCTGGTTGCCATGGAAATAGGCGTAATTTCTACAAGAACTTTGCGCGGTTCCTTCTGCATATTTTTTACTCTCACTTCATCTTCTCTGTAAGACATTAAAGCTTGAACAGTGATTCGGAATGAGTATCTGCAATGCTCTGCCTACAGTACTTTTTTTCCCTTTAACAAAATGGAATGGGGGAAAAAAGCCTCTTTCTTGAAAAATCCAGTAAAACGCGTGGGCTTGAACCTTTGGACATAAAAATGAGTCATTGCTCATCTCTTCAGGGAGTTCAGGATACACCAGGGAGATATCTTGCTCTGTCACTACAGCCAATTAATATCTACAGTGTGCTTGGTAGAACTAAATAATATACTGGGGGCAGGGTAATGCATTCTGAATTTTTAAAGAACCTCTAAACTCCAACTAAGCCCATTGACTGCAACAGGTGTTATTTTACGACGTAGCCAAAATATGTTGCAGACATAAATAACCCCTCCCCTCCTTATGAGCGCATGCCTATATGCCACGGGCGAGGGATATTTTCGGACATTTCTGAATGATCACGAGGCTGACAGTGAACGCTCGTTGGCCTTCAGAGCTCTCGAAAATGTGCTACATACACTTATGTTAAAGGTCCGATACCGTCAGATCCGTACCCAACTTTATATCAGATCCGTACCCAACTTTATACCAGATCCGTACCCAACTTTATACCAGATCCGTACCCAACTTTATATCAGATCCGTACCCAACTTTATGATCTTCCCATTTGTGTATAAGTCATCTTATGATTTGGGGGTGTAACAGCATTTTTTTTAGATTCACTAGACTAAGGCTGAGGCCACACTACAACGCACTGAAGAGCGTGTTGTAGTGTACGATTTTGGTGATTGCGTGTGCGATTCCAGTGCATTATCGCGCATTGTCTCTTGTTTGCGCATGTTTTTTCGCTATTTTCCATAATGGAAACGCATGTGTTTGACAAAAAAATGGTGATCGCAAAAAGGAAACGGATGCGCATTGGAAATCATGGGACTTTTGCGTTCCCGCGATTTCCATTCAAACCAAAATCCCATGCGCAGTCGTGTGTGTAAACGCATGCACAAAAAAACGCACTAGAGTGGCCTAGCGCTTAGTTATTATTATTATTGATTTATACAGCGCCAACATCTTCCGTGGCGCTTTACAATTACATACAGGGTAATATATATTATACAAAGTCATACATATTACATACACAAGTAATACATAATTTAATTAAACAGAGTGATGAGTTTATTACATCAATACCGTGATACAATAGAAGAGTTTACAATCTAGAGGATATGGGGGTGAGACGTAAAGTGACGGGAATCAGTTGGCAGTTAATAGATTGGCAGTGGGTTTTACTGTTACGTTTAAAGGTATTAAGGGATGTTAAATGACAGACAGACGGAAGAAGGGAGTTCCAGAGCAGAGGGGCAGCACAAGTCCTGAATGCGAGCATGGGAAGAGGTGACAAGGGTGGATAAGAGGAGGATATCATTTGCGGAGCGGAAGTTGCGTCTGGGCAATGTCGGTGGATCAGCTGTGAGATATATGGAGGGGCTATATTGGATAGTGCTTTATAGCATAGGGTTAGCAGCTTGAAATGGATCCTTTGTGTGATGGGCAGCCAGTGGAGGGACTGACAGAGAGGAGAGGCATTAGAGAAGAGAGAACAGAAATGAATGAGCCGGGCAGCAGAGTTGAGGATGAATTGAAGTGTTGCCAGGTGGTTGTTTGTTAAACCACACAGGAGTGTGTTGCAGTAGTCTAGCCGGGATATGATTAGGGCATGCTGCTTCTTTCAAGAGGAAGGGACGAATGTAGGAAATGTTTTTGAGTTGGAACTGACATGCGTTGGCAAGCGAATTAACATGAGGTTTGAAGGAAAGATCAGAATCTAGCATTATTCCCAGGCAGCGGACATGAGGAGATGGGGATATAGGTGTGTTGTTAATATTAATAGTAAAACTAGGGAGGGGAACAGATCCTGTGGGTGGGAAGATGACAAGTTCAGCCTTGTCCATGTTTAGTTTGAGGAAGCGGGATGACATAAAGGCAGAGATGGCACTAAGGCAGTCGGGGACCTGGGATGTTAGTGTAGTGAGACCTGGGGTAGAGATGTAAGTTTGGGTATCATCCGTATACAGGTGATACTGAAATCCAAATGAACTAATGAGTCATCCTAGGCCATAGGTATAGATGGAGAAAAGAAGAGGGCCGAGTACTGAGCCTTGCGGGACCCCCATGGGGAAGGGCGAAGGGTGGACTAGCTCTTAGTCTGAAGATCCTATACCTGACAATATATATCTTATTAAACTTCTTTAGGATGAACATATTTTTTTTCATTGTAAATATAGCACTCGGGCCACTATTGGATACAGATGTACTGTAAAATGTACAGCAGTCTTTAGATGGTAATCGGTGTTTAAATTCCCTAACTAATGCTCCGTCTGAATTTGAGGTAAAGCCGAGTGGGGTTCCTCTCACCAGGGGTTTCCTTATTACACTCAGCGTTGGCCTGGTCCACAGGTTTACAGGGCAATCCCCCCGGGGGGCCCCACAGCCTGTTCACCCAAAAAACTGAGAAAATCTGAATACAGAGCCATAGACACAGTAAGAAATGCAGTTTACTAAACAATACAGTGGCAAGTGCAGGATTTTTAAAGGGGAACTGTGGTCTCCAAACAAGTTGAGTTTAAATGAAAGGCCAGTTTCCTACCATCAACCACCTCTCTACCTGCTCCACAGCCCAAGATATACAGAAACGACTGACCAGAAAGTTAATGGTTGGGAGGCTGACATGTAACATTCCTAAGGCTTCTCCTGCACAGTGCCGCTGGCGAGCACAGCCTCAGACTCCCTCAGTGTGTGAGGGAGACAGGAAGTCCCTCCTCCTCTCTGCTGTGTGAAGGAGCTGCAGAGAAGGTAAGAGAATTTACAGCCCTTCTCTCTGACTATGTGAAAACAGCCTTTTTAGGCAGAGTTCTCACTCCCACAGAGTTTTCTGGGGGGGGGGGGTGTAGGGGGGGTGTCAGAGTGGCCCACAGCACCTGTGGGCGAGTGGGGCTTAGGCACCTGTGAGTGGGTGGGGCTTAGGCACCCACGAGTGGGTGGGGCCACATGGGGCTGTAAAGGAATGGGCCATGGGGGGCCTGCAACTGGAGGGACCATGGGGTACATGAGTGGGAGGGACCAGGGGGGCTGCAAAGGGGAGGAGACACAGGGCAGACTGACTGACAGGTTTCAGAGCAGGAAGCAGGGGACCTTGTGATGCTGCTGCCATATCACACACAAAAATGTAAATATCTTCAAAACTATGTAAAATAAACAATGGAAATAAATTGCAAAAACTCTCAGGGGAGCAATTCCTATCAATTTACCTAAAGTCATTTTTGGACCACAGTTCCCCTTTAAGATGGGGCTGAATGGGTTATAACCAAACAAGCACATTAGAAAGTTCGTCCAAATATTGTATTATATATGGATCATATAATATTATATATATATATTCTCTCCTTGCCATGATTATCATCACAGTTATCCCATTTACATCACTTTTGTTAATGTCTATTCATATAAATCGGTTTTCGGTTTTACTTTCCATACTGTGAAATCCACCGTTAACATTTACACTTTATAATCATTAGGGTCTTTCATAGTCAGAGCTGTGACACTGATGTTGGATCTGACAGAATTTGGTGAATATCCTGAGTGTTTATATAAAGGTCCTGAAGCTGAAAAAGTACCGCCACTGGCAGGCGCGTAACTGCAGGGGCACGCCCCCCCCACAGGATTGGAGGCTGGGCTCCTGACCCGATCTTCCCTTCTACAATCAACCTGAGTTTGAGCTGAACAGACCCGGACTTTTCGAACTATCCCGGACCCGGATTTCTCAGACTTTCAATCTTTCTGGACTTTCGATAATTATTGAATCAGTCGAGTGTTCGGTAACCCTCAAATCTGGACTCAAGGGTTCGGTAACCCTCTATTCAAAAGTAGCGCGCGTTAGAATAAAATAGATTTTCTGAATATACGTATGTGTCCCCCAGACCATTTCCCAGGTCCCACAGCCATTTACATTAAGATACCATTGTTATTTTAACTGTATTTCAGCTGAACTTTTTAAACTATTTGACTCCCATTGACTTTAATGGGTCCATTTCTGAACTTTTATCAAAGTCTGAAAGTTTGAAAACGAACCGAATTTTATGAAGTTTGTCCATCTTCTACTACAGTAGAGGGATCTGGTAATATTGGACCATATTTACATATACATATTCTGCTACACACATATACATTACCACCCCACACTTACATACACCGCTACACATTCACACATTTGTACACTCAGCTACACACATACACTGTTAAACACACACATATTGCTGTACAACTAGCTCAGAGTTGTCCCATGATTATCTGCCCTCACATTCATATAATACAATGTTGCCATTCAGCTATACAGACACCACCAGGATCTCTCAGTGTCCACTCTTTCTGCTCACCAAGCTCCATCACTGTAGGTAGGAACAGTAAGTACTGTATATAAAACCAGTCTTGGCAATCACCCCAGGCATCTGCAGGGTTAAAGGGCATGTCCACCCTAAAATGAAGTTTATGAGGTAGGTCTATGTAACAATCTATGTTACAAACTATGTAACAGTCTATGTAATAATCTATGTAACAGTCTATGTAACAATCTATGTAACAGTCTATGTAACAATCTATGTAACAGTCTATGTAATAATTTTTGTAACAGTCTATGTAACAAGCTATGTAACAGTCTATGTAACAATCTATGTAACAGTCTATGTAACAGTCTATGTAACAGTCTATGTAACAATCTATGTAACAGTCTATGTAACAATCTATGTTACAAATTATGAGCATCTGGAGAAGTAGAACAGCAGACTGATTCCAGACACCAGTAACCCCCCCCAAACATGCCACTGCAATAGGAGTCAATAGGAGTAAGATAGATATGTAAATGAGAGATATGAAATGTTTGGTGGGCCCCTAAACCTATTCTGGTGGACCCCTGGTTTCAGATTTCCTGGTGGGCCCAAACAGTCCAGTACGACACTGATTATACCTCAGCTCAGTCACTCAATGTCTTTCTAAAATGCACCTTATAAATATTGACCCTATTTTAATAAATAGGAGAAATACAGTTGAGCGCAGGATATTAATGTATTGAGGTTGGAAACGATCGAAATGGAGCGGTTTATGCAATTACCGAGAATGTAATTTTTAATATGATTTATTTAAACAAAAAAAAAATGTTTTAAAAAAAAAAATGTAATTTTATGGTGTTTTAAGAGTTAATTAGACCAGGATTCAATTATAGCTGCAATTTACAAAAACCAATATAGTCAATACCTAGATTTTCGACAGGACTTCCTGACAATGCTAGTTTTAAGTCCTACAACAAGTAGAAGCTCCCAGAGGGTCTTAACCTTTAGTGATGCTTCTAGAACCCCCTATTTCTTTACTCTAGAAGGTCTATATCTCTACTCTAGAACATCTGTATCTCTACTCTAGAACCTCTGTATCTCTACTCTAGAACCTCTGTATCTCTACTCTAGAACCTCTGTATCTCTACTCTAGAACCTCTGTATCTCTACTCTAGAACTCTGTATCTCTACTCTAGAACCTCTGTATCTCTACTCTAGATTCTCTAGAACATCTGTATCTCTAACTCTAGAACCTCTGTATCTCTACTCTAGAACCTCTGTATCTCTACTCTACAACCCTCTATACCTACTCTAGAACCTCTATATCTCTACTCTAGAACCCACTATATCGCCACTCTAGAAGCTCTATATCTACTCTAGAACCCTCTATATCTCTACGCTAGATCCTCTATATCTCTATTCTAGACCCTCTTTATCTTACTCTAGAACCCTCTATATCTCTACTCCAATTAAATACTTTAAGGGGTGGGACACTTGCAAACATTGCTTTTGGCGTGACTATTCAAACAGTCACGCTGGGATCTATCCACAGAGTTTGCAGATCTTGCTAACTGTATTTTAGTTTGTTTTAATTATGTTTACAGTTTGCCAATTTTTTCCAACTTGACACTTTTTTAAAACCAGAATTTAACTGACATAGCTCCTGCCAGTGTTATAATTGGCAGTGCCACCTCTGCTGCTTCTATTGATCTGAGGTGGACAGCTCACCTTGTTAGTGGTGAACTAAAGTGCTAAATTCCCTTCCCCCCTTTCTAATGTACCCATGGTAAGGATCTAAAAATCTGGGTTGTCACACCTGGGGATAGATAAGATTGGTATAAATGTTGTGTGCTTCCTATTGGCCAGGTCCCAGACTGAGGGAAGGGGTGTGACCAGACTGATTAGGGATCCTATGGAAAATGTGGGATTGGGGTGGATTGGTGATTTCCTCACTGATGTGTTTTTGTTGTCTATGAGTGGGTTAATATAAATAGGGTCCATCTACTATCTTTATCTGTCCTTTCCTTCTTTGGTTACTTGTTTTATTGTTCATTTGTCTGAATTTTGATTGGGAACATTTGATCCTTTCAACCAAAAAATACACACAATAGAATTCAGGCTATTGTGGGATTGTGTTTTCAGGTTACTGGTGTATGGCAGTAGGGATCATTGGGATAGCTCTGCTAAAATAACATAAAATCATTTTTATAGATGCACCCCAGAGGTCCAATTAGCAAAATACATGTTAAAATGTAGGTAACTGCATGCTGCAGCCCGGTAATGCCAGGAGTTGTCGTTTTCAAAACTGCACGTTTGACAATAGAATTTAAAGTGTCCAGTTAAGAACTTGCCATGGTACATTACACACACACATTCCTTTCTAAATATACATATTCTGGTTGTACCACTTGGCCAATGATAAGAGTGTTAAGAGGACTGGAATCTATGTGATAACTTTGTGGTTGAATTGTGGGGGATGGTGTTTCTCTATATCAAGGAAAGATGGCCAATAGACCTCCAGATGTTGGAACAATGCTGGGAGTTTTAATGTTCAAAAATCTGGTGGGCTATGGCCTGCCTATCAGTTCTCTATATCATCTACTATATAAAACAGAAATCTTGTATGTATGTATGTATGTATGTATGTATGTGCTCACCACACAGCCACACCCCTGAATAACTCAACATAAAGGCAATGCCCTCTGAAAGGGCCGACCCATCAAGTCCAGTTTGACCAATAAAAAAGCTGCACGTCACTTGCAGAGTGTGATTCCCCAATTCAGCAACTCAGATGAAGGGCTTGGGCTCTGTGCTGCCCGACTACAACAACACAACTTCAAGACACTGAGTCCACTTCAGTGACACAGCAACAGCGTAATGTACAGCTACACAACTCAGAGAGCTGCACACACAGAACTACAGATTCTATAACAGGGAACCAGACATTTCCCTTAAGATCTCTAACACATTACAATTTGCTCCTGGAAGGTTTCAAATAAAAACCCTGGGAAGGCTATGTTACTATTGGTGATATGAATGCCATTTATATACAAATATAAACCCTGGAAAGACTATGTTACTATTGGTGATTGAATGACATTTATATACAATATAAACCCTGGAAAGACTATGTTACTATTGGTGATATGAATGACATTATATACAAATATAAACCGGAAAGACTATGTTACTATTGGTAATAGAATGACATTTATATACAAATATAAACCCTGGAAAGACTATGTTACTATTGGTGTATGAATGACATTATATACAAATAAAACCCTGGAAGACTATGTTACTATTGGTGATATGAATCACATTATATACAAATATAAACCCTGGAAAGACTATGTTACTTTGGTGATATGAATGACATTTATATACAATATAAACCCGGAAAGACTATGTTACTATTGGTGATATGAATGACTTTATATACAAAAATTAACCGGAAAGACTATGTTACTATTGGTGATATGAATGACATTTATATACAAATAAAACCCTGGAAAGACTATGGTACTATTGGTGATATGAATCACATTTATATACAATATAACCCCTGGAAAGACTTGTTACTATTGGTGATATGAAACACATTCATATACAAAAATAAACCCTGGAAAGACTATGTTACTATTGTGATATGAATGACATTTATATACAAATATAAACCCTGGAAAGACTATGTTACTATTGGTGATATGAATGACATTTATATACAAATATAAACCCTGGAAGACTATGTTACTATTGGTGATATGAAGACATTTATATACAAATATAAACCCTGGAAAGAATATGTTACTATTGGTGATATGAATGACATTTATATACAAATATAAACCCTGGAAAGCCTGTTACTATTGGTGATATGAATAACATTTATATACAAATATAAACCCTGGAAAGACTATGTTTACTATTGGTGATATGAATGACATTTATATACAAATATAAACCCTATGGAAAGACTATGTTTACTATTGGTGATATGAATGACATTTATATACAAATATAACCCTGGAAAGACTATGGGGCATATTTATAAAGGATTGTCTTTTTCGCCAAATAATTAGCGCAGCACATCGCAGCGAAAATAGCGCCATTTGGGGTTCATTTCGCCTTATTTATTAAAAAAGCGAAAAAAAACACACTTCGCGTCTGAAAAGGCGAACGGGCGCGATAAAGAGCGAAAAGTATCGCAGCGAAAACTTAACGCATCTGAAGAAGACTGCATTGTGAAAACATTCAAACACGAAAAGCCCACTCGAAAATGATGTCAAGTTCAAAATGGTCACCTCACATTACCAAGAAGTCAGCCATGTCTTATTTAGTCAATCTTCTTAGAATTTCTCAATTGGAATACAATTTCTTTTGCACTGCACATTCGCCCTTCTAATGCGCGTTCGCTTCTAATGCGCGTTCGCCTTTCTAATGCGCGTTCGCTTTTCTAAGGCAATCCATTATAATGTGTGTTCGCCTTTCTAATGTGCGTTCGCCTTTCTAATGTGCGTTCGCCTTTTAATGCGCGTTGCCTTTCTAATGCGCGTTCATTTCCAAGGCATATTACATTCTAATGCGCGATCACCTTTCTAATGTCGCTTTTCCAAGGCATATTACATTCTAATGCGTGTTCGCCTTTCTAATGTCGCTTTTCCAAGGCATATTACACTCTAATGCACGATCGCCCTTATATTGCGCGTTCGCTTTTTCAAAGCATATTACCCATTAGAATGCCTTTTCGCTCAAACAATGACTTTTCACCACCTTCAGGGTCGCGCTAATCTTTCGCTCTTTTTAACGCAAAAAACCACCTTTCGCTCTTTTATAAATCGCGTTATGCCTTTTGCTCCTTTTTCGCTAAAATTACCATTGCGAAGTTAGGCGAAAAGGGTTTAGCGATAGCTCGCGGAAACGGTTTCGCCATTCTTAACGCTACCTTTAAATAGCGTAACTGCCTTTTTGGCGGAAAACCCCTGGAAAAGGAATGCGAAACTTTCGCTACTTTTCGCTCTTTTATAAATATGCCCCTATGTTACTATTGGTGATATGAATGACATTTATATACAAATATAAAACCTGGAAAGACTATGTTACTATTGGTGATATGAATGACATTTATATACAATATAAACCCTGGAAAGACTATGTTACTTTGGTGATATGAATGACATATATACAAATATAAACCCTGGAAAGACTATGTTACTATTGGTGATATGAATGACATTTATATACAAATATAAACCCTGGAAGACTATGTTACTATTGGTGTATGAATGACATTAATACAAATATAAACCCTGGAAAGACTGTTACTATTGGTGATATGAATGACATTATATACAATATAAACCCTGGAAAGACTATGTTACTATTGGTGATATGAATGACATTTATATACAAATATAAACCCTGGAAAGACTATGGGCATATTTATAAAGGAACGATGTTAGCGCAAAAAAAATTCCGCCGCACAATCGCGGCCGCGAAAATAGCGCTATCGCCGTATTTATAAAGGCGAGCGCTATTCGCGATACCTATCGCGGCCGCGATGTTGCTGCGGTAATTTTAAGCCCTTCGCGGCGATACTATATAGATCGCCGCGAAGGGACTTAAAATCCCTTCCGACGCCGCTCCTAAGGGGCGGGGATACGCCCACCCCGCCCACACCCCGCGGCGCGCCGCCGCCGCCACTTCCCAGCAGCCCCTCCCAACCCGTTCCCCGTTCGCGGCAATCTCGGAAGGGAGGCTAGAAGGGGCTGCCGGGAAGGGGCCGCAGCAGGTGGTCGCGACCACCCGCCGCGACCCCCTCCCCGGCAAACCCTCCAAGCCCCCTGCCCCGGCCGCTCCCGGGGAGGGGACGGGAGGGAGCCGTGGGGGGGTGGAGGCTCCTCCAGCGGGGTCCTGAGAAGGGCCTTTTGGGGCTTAGGGGGTCCCGCAGCCCGAACGGGACCCCTCCCCGGCCTTATAAGGGCCCTTGCGGCATGACAAGTGCCTTTGGCGGGGGTCCCGCAGCTGAAACCGGGACCCCAGTGCGGCTCTTAAAAGAGCCCTTGGGCGACGTCTTCTTTCTTCCAGTCCCGGCGAACCAGCTCCGCCAAGGCCGCCGACCCCGAGAGGTACCCCTGCGGCCGCCAGGGTACCCCCGGCGGGCGCCGGCGACCTCAACGAGGCCGATGTTGCGGCATCTTGATCCGACGGACGTCTTCGGTGGCGACACAACCCCACTCAGGTCGCCGATGCCAGGCAGACTCACTGCGGCCGCCAGTGAGCCGCTGGCACCGCCGGCCTCAGCGGAGCTGATGTTGCCAGCCGCTTCTTTCTTCTTTCTTCAGCCATCTACTGCGATGGCATTGAGTTCCGCGGCGGAAAGCTCCTCTTTATATAGGTTTGCAGAAATCCATAATCCGTTTCTGATTGGTCAATTTTTAATACTTGCTTTACATTAACCAATCAGATTTCTGCCAGAAATCTGATTGGTTAATGTAAAGCAAGTATTAAAAATTGACCAATCAGAAACGGATTAGGATTTCTGCAAACCTATATAAGAGGAGCTTCCGCGCGGAACTCAGATGCCATCGCAGTAGATGGCTGAAGAAAGAAGCGTCTGGCAACATCGGCTCGCTGAGGCCGGCGGTGCCAGCGGGCTCACTGGCGGCCGCAGTGAGTCTGCCTGGCATCGGCGACCTGAGTGGGGTTGGTGTCGCCAGCCCGAAGACGTCGCGTCGATCAAGACGCCGGCAACATCGGCCTCGTTGAGGTCGCCGGCGCCCGCCGGGGTACCCCTGGCGGCCGCAGGGGTACCTCTCGGGGGTCGGCGGCCTCGGCGGAGCTGGTGTCCGCGGGACTGGAAAAGAAGACGTGCCCAAGGCTCTTTTAAGAGCCGCACTGGGGGGTCCCGGTTTCAGCTGCGGGACCCCCGCCAAAGGCACTTGTCAGTGCCGCAAGGGCCCTTATAAGGGCGGGAGGGGGGTCCCGGTTCGGGCTGCGGGACCCCCTAAGCCCCAAAAGGCCCTTCTCAGGGCCCCGCTGGAGGGAGCCTCCACCCCCCAGCGGCTCCCTCCCGTCCCCTCCCCGGGAGCGGCGGGGCTTGGAGGGGTTGCCGGGGAGGGGGTGCGCGGCGGGTGGTCGCGACACCTGCTGCGGCCCCTTCCCGGCAGCCCCTTTTAGCCTCCGTTCCGAGATTGCCGCGAACGGGGAACGGGTTGGGAGGGGCTGCTGGGAAGTGGCGGCGGCGGCGGGTGGTCGCCGCTGCGCCGCGGGGGTGTGGGCGGGTGGGCGTGTCTCCCGGGGCGGGTGCGACCAACCGCCGGGGTTGCCTGACCATCCCCGCCGCGGGAGGTTAGTATCGGCTGACTTCGCCTCCTTCAAGGTGGCGAAGTAAAACAAGCCGATACTAGCCGAGCGAAACCAGTACCGCCGCTTTAAAATAGAAGCGGCGGTAACGGGTAAGTATCGGCGGGAAAGGTTAACGCTTCGTTAACTTTTGTGGCCGGTTTCGGGCTTATAAATCGCGGTAAACGCGATTTATGCGTTAATGGCCGCGAAAACGGGCCGGAAAAGGTAAAGAACTTTATAAATATGCCCCCAGATTTTACTATTGGTGATATGAATGACATATTATACAAATATAAAACCTGGAAAGACTATGTACATATTGGTGATTGAATGACATTTATATACAATATAAAACCTGGAAAGACTGTGTTACTATTGGTAATATGAATGACATTTATATACAAATATAACCCTGGAGAAGACTGTGTTACTAGTGGTGATATGAATGCCATTTATATACAAATATAAAAACCTGGAAAGGATGTGTTACTATTGGTGATAGAATGACATTTATATACAAATATAAACCCTGGAAAGACGTGTCTATTGGTGATATGAATGACATTTATATACAAATATAAACCCTGGAAAGACTATGTTACTATTGGTGATATGAATGACATTTATATCAAATATAAACCCTGGAAAGACATGTTACTATTGGTGATATGAATGACATTTATATACAAATATAAACCGGAAATGGAAAGACTATGTTACTATTGGTGATATGAATGAATTTTATACAAATATAAACCCTGGAAAGACTATGTTACTATTGGTGATATGAAGACATTTTATATACAATATAAACCCTGGAAAGACTATGTTCTATTGGTGATATGAATGACATTATATACAAATATAAACCCTGGAAAGACTAGTTTCTATTGGTGATATGAAGACATTTATATACAATATAAACCTGGAAAGACTATGTTGCCTATTGGTGCTATGAATGACTTTTATTACCAAATATAAACCCTGGAAAGACTATGTTACTATTGGTGATATGAATGACATTTATATACAAATATAAACCCTGGAAAGACTATGTTACTATTGGTGATATAAATGACATTTATATACAAATGTACACCCTGGAAAGACTGTGTTACTATTGGTGATATGAATGACATTTATATACAGATATACCCTGGAAAGACTATGTTACTATTGGTGATATGAATGACATTTATATACAAATATAAACCCTGGAAAGACTATGTTACTATTGTGCTAAAGGATATAAATAAAATGGACAGGGTTTATATACAATATAACCCTAGTGCAAGACTTGTTACTATTGATGATACAGACTGATGCATTTAATAAAAAATCCACATAAAAGACACACTTAGAACAGACTATGTTGACTACTATTGGTGATATGAATGACATTTATATACAAATATAAACCCTGGAAAGACTATGTTACTATTGGTGATATGAATGACATGTATATACAAATATAAACCCTGGAAAGATATGTTACTATTGGTGATATGAATGACTTTATATACAAATAAAACCCTGAAAGACTATGTTACTATTGGTGATATGAATGACATTATATACAAATATAAACCCTGGAAAACTATGTTACTATTGGATATGAATGACATTTATATACAAATATAAACCCTGGAAAGACTATGTTACTATTGGATATAATGACATTTATATACAATATAAACCCTGGAAAGACTATGTTACTATTGATGATATGAATGACATTTATATACAAATATAAACCCTGGAAAGACTATGTTACTATTGGTGATATGAATCACATTTATATACAATATAACCCTGGAAAGCTATGTACTATTGGTGATATAATGACTTTATATACAATATAAACCCTGGAAAGACTATGTTCTATTGTGATATGAATGACATTTATATACAAATATAAACCCTGAAAGACTATGTTACTATTGGTGATATATGACATTTATAACAAATATAAACCCTGGAAAGACTATGTTACTATGTGATATGAATGACATTTATATACAAATATAAACCCTGGAAAGACTATGTTACTATTGTGATATGAATCACATTTATATCAAATATAAACCCTGGAAAGCTATGTTACTATTGGTGATATGAATGACATTTATATACAAATATAAACCCTGTGAAAGACTATGTTACTATTGGATATGAATGACATTTATATACAAATATAAACCCTGGAAAGACTGTGTTGCTATTGGTGATATGAATGACATTTATATACAAATATAAACCCTGGAAAGACTGTGTTACTATTGGTGATAATGAATGACATTTATATACAAATATAAACCCTGGAAAGACTGTGTTACTATTGGTGATATGAATGACATTTATATACAAATATAAACCCTGGAAAGACTATGTTCTATTGGTGATATGAATGACATCTATATACAAAATAAACCCTGGAAAGACTATGTTACTATTGGTGATATGAATACATTTATATACAAATATAAACCCTGGAAAGACTTTTTACTATGGTGATATGAATGACATTTATATACAAATATTAACCCTGGAAAGATTATGTTACTATTGGTGATATGAATGACATTTATATACAAATATAAACCCTGGAAAGACTATGATACTATTGGTGATATGAATCACATTTATATAAAAATAAACCTTGGAAAGACTATGTTACTATTGGTGATATGAATCACATATGTGGTTATTGTCATGCTAAGAAATTTAAAGCAGAGTTTCCTGGAATGTGACCACGCCCCCAGATATTGCTGTCATGGCCACACCACCAAACATCACGGTCCCGCTCATACCCCAACCATCAAGGCCACGCTCCCAAACTGCCATGAATTGCAACCATGCCCCAAAATGTTATAACCACGCTACCAGATGTTGTGGTTACCCCCCAAAACCCCCTCCAAACAATATGGTCCGCCCCCATACATCATGGCCACACCCCCAAACATCCCAGGTCTGTTCCCGAATGTTATGGTCCACCCCCATACATCATGGCCACACCCCCAAACATCCCAGGTCTGTTCCCGAATCATACCCACATACACAAACATCCTGTCCATGCCCCCAAACATCACAGGCACACCCCAAACACCACACCCACACCTCTAAATGGCATGGCCACGCCCATGCTTTTAAACAGCATGGCCATGCCCCCAAATATTGCAAATGTCACGCCTAAGCCTCCTGGACACCACATCACAGACACAACCCAGACTGTCCACACACTAGAATGCCGTGCCCGCACCCACCGCAAGATAACAGACATGCCCCATCCACCTATTCAAACTGGGGTATGGACTACACAGGGACAAGTACCACAAACAGTGTAAGGTATAAATTCCTTGACCTGACAAAGTGGTCAACCCTGAAACACTGCGCACTAATATCACAATAAAATACTTTACACTGATTGTGTTGGCTGTCAATGTCTGTTCTTCTGCCTCAAGCAGCCAACGCACATAACAATCCTTCATAATCTCTAAGATCTATGAACTTCATAAAATCTTTCTAGGCGGCAAGATTTCTCTTTCACTTCAGAAAATACCCACTGACGATATTTTGGCACACCCCATTGTCTTTATTATTACTAGATTTTCAATCGTTTTGGACGACCTAAAATTCGATCGGAAGTATCGATCCAATCTTCCCACCTTGCGCTGAAGATCTTCCATAGATTTCAGCTTCAAATCTGGGGAGGATAGGAAAAATGCAATAAAATATTTGCCCAACTTGATCAAATCAGTTAAAATATCAATGCTGTGTATGGCTAGCTTAATTCTCCCTCAGATTTTGGTGATAATGTCTGATCTCTTGATATTGCACTCTTATGCACAAACTTACATGGTGGAAGGATTCTATTTTTTAAATATGGTTTACTTACATTTTGGTGGCATATCAAGATATGACCCTCCCTGTATAAAATGTGTTTGGCCCTACAGAGACATGGGGACACAGAATGTCCTTTCACCTGTTTGGCTGTGCATAATTAAGTTACTGAATGTGACAAAACACAAATACTCTGAACAAAAAGGGGAACTCATTGATAAAGGTTCTAGGACATGAGCCGGAACATTGCTATATCACTGTTTTAATAAAAGTCCCTTTGAGTGCACCAGTTTTTTTACTTGACAGTAAGGTTAGTGTTTCATAACTATTTCAAGTTTCAGGATAATTACTACTTGCAGGCCAAGGGGGCCGCAAAAGGATCGAATGTGACCCCATCATACGCCAATGCATTTATGCGTGGGTTTGAGGAACATGTCTATTGTAATGTACTCCTTGTCTATTGTAATGTACTCCTTGTTTAGCCTGGCATAGATACATTGATGATGTGTTTGTCCTATGGTGGGGCCCCATTGGATTCCTTCAGCGGTTGGTCAATTGAATGTGTGTAATGTGCGCATAAAATTTACTTCTGATATAAGTGCCACTCAGATTGCTTTCTTAGATGTCTCTGTTTATAACAAAAATGGCCACCTCCATACCCATTTACATACCAGATCGTAACACGTTATTAAGCTACACCAGTTTTCATTAAAAAAATATCTCGTAGTCAAAAAATGAGGGTCAAGCGCATAGTCTCTGATAAAACAATATCAATAATCAGAGGATACAATACATGAAAGGTACCCCAATAGATTAATGGATCAAGTGATCCAAGATATTGGGAGGGACCAACTAACATAATGAATGAATGTAGCCCTCAATAATCTAGAATTATTGGCCGTCATTGACGACTATTGAGATATAGCTATTCGGAAATATCTGAATTTCAGCAAGTGCCTTTATTTTCATACAGGAGGGGATACACACTAAGAAACAGATTAGTTAATGCCAGGGTTAAAACACCTGACCAGAAAGGTTTTCTTTCACAAAGAAGGGGTATGTTCCCCTTGATACTCTTTGCACAATGTAAATAGGACATGTCAGTTTGAAGGTGAAGTTGTCAAATTGCAGGGTTTATTTACGTGTAATAGAGACTTTTGTGTCTATCGCTTATGTTGTCCATGTGGGATGTAATGTGTTGGTGAGACCACTCAACCAATTAAAGATGGCATCTCCCAACACAGATCGCACATACTTAACAAACAAAAAATGTTACCTGTCCCGCAACACTACTGTGATAAGAGACATAAATCCTTGAACACATCCCCAAATTGAAAAGCCGTGGGGATTGGATTTTGAAATTCACACAGCAAGAAGTCTTCGTCTTCGGACGTTGCACCCAAAAGGTCTTAATAGGGATTACAATCTAATCCAGTTTTTGTGATATGACGATGTGTCAATCTATCCAATTGTGGATAGGATGTATACATTTTGTGGTGGAGTCTACAGGGTTTGTATCCCTTTAAGGCACACCATCTTGCTATTGGATATTTTGTGATGTTTTGACTTGTTGTATAAAGTTATGTTGAATTTCCCAGAATTCACAGCTTGATAAAGGGGTGGATACCCCGAAACATGGCTGTGAGAACAGTCTGGTGTGAGACTATAAAAGAAAGTGTTTGATTGGATTCACTTTTGTGTGCTGTACCTTCTTGTGGAATCCCGGTGTCAGCACCCTAATAAAGACAATACGTGAGTGCAGTCTTCCTTCTATTGTACATATATATACATATATATACACATAATGTATTTATATATAGAAAATCCCAGAGCTGGTTATGTGATTCCGTGTGTGTGTGTCACTGCAGTTCCAATGGACTCACCACTAGAGGGAGAAACATAAGAAACACACACGGAGGCATAGAGACCAAGAGCAGATAAGCAGATAATGTAGATTCCTTTGGTACAGAGGGGGGGGGGCTCTGCCACAGGGGGGAGACTCTGCCACAGAGGGGGGTACTCTGCCACGGAGGGGACTGCCACAGTGGGAGGACTCTGTGATGGGGGGGACTCTGCAACAGAGAGGTGGGGAATCTAGGCTTCTAGCACCCATTAATGTAACAGGCTCAATGTCTAGTATGTATATAATAAATATATGCATATTAAAAGTCACTAAGATGTTCCATAACCATATAAATGGTTACTGGTCCTTTTACTCTGTAGGGACTTTTAAAATAAATGTAATTGATATAAATAGGCAGTATTTCCAATAAAACACAAGATGCAGTGTGTCACATGACACTGATGCCATAGCTACAGTATGAGGCAATTATAAATTATGACGTCGTTAAGCACTGTTTAGAAGGATATCATTTAAAGGATATTCTTTCTGGATGCATTGTAATATATATATATATATATATATATATATATAAAAGAATGAAAAGGCCAATGGGAAATGCATAAATAAAAGGGAAATGATCTGTGTACATTAAGAACTTAAGACTCTGTACAATGGCTAACAGCAGTTAATGGCCACACACCACACCACACACACACACACTTAGAGGTATTTCCAAACTATTGATTCCTTGTTGTAGGAATGAACACAGGGGCAGGAGTCTCTCTCCGTTTGCATCCTTCTATTATAAAGCAGCATCCCCCGATCGTCATCTACTATCAAAGCAAATGAACTTCCAGCTGACAGATCGCAGCCAATAGCGCGCCACATTCCTAGGTCTCTGTCTTTTCTCCCCCCCCCCATATCCTAGTCTTTGGTTGGGGAAAGGATTGCTGCCTTTTTTTAATGCATTGAATTTGGAAGAGAGATAAAATGCCAGGTCTGGACTGTCTCTAGGGATAACCTCCCCTCTTATGATGTGAATGATCAGCATCTTGGCTTGGAGAATCTACACAGTACACACACACACTACAGGGCAGGTTCACTGGTTTTTCCCCTGTTTACCTATTAGGCCTTTATCTGTGTGTGTGTGTTATTTATTTTTTTTCTGTTTGTGGTGGTGGATTTGTAGCAGTTCGTTTCTGAATCGAGAGGTGCCCTGGATTACTAGACCTCCATGTACGACAATTTGTACCTGCATGGATTTGAAGATTCGGAGGCGGTGAGTGTCTTTTGGGGTATGCAGAGGGATAAGTGGCGGAGGTGGTGGGGGGTTGGATGGGGGGGTCTTTGCTTGGATGCAGCAGACAGGGAGAGCTCACACACGCTAAACGACAGAAGCCCGGAGGATTCAAAATTCATTATTTAACAGGACACCGAGCACCTTCCATTATATGATTTGTGTGTGTGTCCTCCCCTATCCTATTGTTCCACGGTGTCATTAAGAGCTTTGACATATTTATAAAGCATCCTGCTGTATAGCTACAGGGGGGGAAACTGTATCTCGGTACATTGGGAACATCTGCATTCAATATGGAATCTTCCGTTTCCCCCGAGCTGATGTAAGAATAATGCAGCCCTGCCATAAGAACAGGAAGGATTGGCTGGTTCTTTATTAGTTTAAAGAAGCATCTCTCGGTTTTTTACCAAACCTACAGTTTCTCTAATGAGAATAAATCATTACGTGGTGGTGTCATTCAACTTTAACTGTATAAGCGATCTTCATTCACAACCCTGCCCTACTAGGGGTTGAAGTCCTTTAAACCCACAGGGGGCAGATTGTATAGGACAGTGTGTGTGTGTTTGAATGAGAAGAAGGCCTTTGGCCAGAAGAATGAATGAGGTGCATTACATAAGAAAGAAACAATTTCCATAAAATAGCCCAGCGTGTGTCTACGTCACTGCAGATGTTTAAACCTACAGGGTTTCACAGCTATGGGCGAAGATAATACAATTTCTGGGCCTGGGTTAAAAATAAATGGGTGAAACAGAGAAACCTACCTGGGGAGGTCGTGATTTAGGAAAATATTAATAACGCTAATTTGGAACTTTCCCTTTTGAAGTTCCACTCTCACAGCCCTCCTGATAGGTGGAGAGGGCATAGAAAGAGCTGGAGGGCTGCAGGTTGTAGCATTAAATAGTGTGAGAATTTTACCAATGAGATTTTGCCCTCCCCTCTGAGACTGGAGACAGTGGAACATTCCTTCTGTGCCTTCACTAGAAACAGGTCCTGGTCGCTGTTCCACAAGGATCGTCCAACTTGTATTTTGAATTTTGGACTCTATCTAGGGTTGCCGCCTCTTTAAAAAATGAACATGTATGAAATCTACATGCTGCAAGGATAAGCACTTGCTCAGTGCATGCTGCAAGGCTACAATGAAATCGGTGCAGCCCGAATCATGCTTCTAATGCAAATCCCGATCAGCCTTCTTAAGCATGTTGATAGGTGTTTGGTTTTACAGGAAAGAGGCTACAGCTCTGTTTATCTGTGAATGGGTGTTGGTAGATTAAACCTGTTCTTAATGGAAGATCTCACCCTGTCCATCAGTGAAAGGCTACAGTCTTAATACTTCTTCCTTTTGTGTTAATTGTGTCTATTAAAGGAGAATTGTGTGTTGTCTGGGTGCTACAGGGGATAACATGTCCTGCTGTTAGAGACCATCCTAAGACCTTTTTTTCCCCCTGGGGGGAAGGATCTTGGAAACGGGAGAATCTCATTGTGGTCTCAGGAGAAATATTCTTTATGTAATGGTTAAAGCCCCCCAGTTATAAGAATGGCAGATAGAGTGACCTTTTCTTTTGGAGATGTCTATGTAACGGACTTGCTTTCAGAAATGGACAATTGTTTATTTCCCCTTTATTCTCCATGATGGTTCATGTTTGTTGGGGCTGTCGCTTTCTTCCCAGATTGGGTATGAAAAGGGTTAATTGTATGACTGGAAAGGGGAATTGAGATCTTATATATGGTTCAGCCTTGCTAATCATGGGGTTAAATGTGAGAGCATAACAATGTGGCTGAAGGGTCCACTAATTGAGAAGCCAAAGGGTTAATTCGCACACTCTTTTCATTGGGAGTTGAGTACTGTTGTGCTAAGAGGATGATGGGATTTGTAGTTTTACAGCAAGTGCCTTCTGCACATGGCTGCTTGGATTTCTTTAATTTAAGGAAATAGAATTATTAATAAATAAACTGGGCATTTCTTATCTGATGGAGCGGCTTTACATTGTATGTGTGTCTATGTATATTATACCTACCCTGGATTTTTAAAAACCTCTGGGAGTTCTGAACAATGGGCGCATCCATATTTATAAGAATAATGTATGTGTTTATACATAGCACAGGGCTACTAAGTTTATAGATTTCCATCTTCTGTTAACTGCAGAAACCCCCAAACATCACCTATAAGGGCTGCTGGAGCATGTTGGGAGTTGTAGTTCATTACAGTGGAAGGGTCATCATTTAAACATAAATTATATATATATTTTAAAAACAAGAGTTAATATAATACAGGGGATTGTTTGTGGATTATCCATTAGTTTTCATTGGTGATTGCACTGAATGCCTTAATGCAGCTGACTTTAGGCAATCAGACTTTTAATGGGGGGACAGCCAATCAGGATGTAAGTACATTCCTAATATAAACCATTGCATAAAATTAGGACTAAATAGGTGTCATAGTTAAGTTAATTTTTTTGTTTTTTTAGTTGTTGCAGAAAGTGGACGACAATTTTATTTGATCTTGATACAGGGAAGAAATGTAATAAATGATTTTGTGAGAAAAGCAAGTGCTACGTTGTTTAAATGAACAGTTTCAATGCTGAAAGTTGTAGTGTGTAAAATCAGGGCTTTTTTTTTTTTTCATTTTGCGATCTAATCACGCAGAACCATGTACACCTACGGGAGTGGCCCCACTACATGCGTTGCGCAACTTGCGCTCCAAGACATTTTGGTGCACCATTGTGAGCTTGTGCTCTTCTGTGCGTCCTAGTGGGCCTCAGCCATAATGCAGTGTGATTGATCGTTTTAACTTTCTTAAAGTTTAAAGGGCATGTCCACCCCCAAAACTCAAATTTAACCCCATACTGGCCCCACTCTGTAGTTACATCCCGGCTCCTTATGGTTGCCATGCTGTGCCCCTCCAAAGTCCAGGAAAGTGTAGTGTAGAAGGTCTGGGTGACTCATCCTGCGCTTGTCTCAGCCTCAACCTCGACAAGGTCTGAGGCATGCGCAGGAGAGTCCTCCCCCCCCTTTTTTTTCTCCCTCCCCCTAGAGTAAAATCCCCATTATATATTATATATATTGTTCCCCTAGCCCCAACCGCCGTAACAGAATTCATAGAAAGTGCCCTGATAGTTACTTACCTTCCCTCTATCCTCCGGCGTTCTGAGCAGCCAGCAGCCGCGTCCCTGATTGGCTGCCTCTCAGCCAATCAGGGACGCGGCTTCCGGTCCCACCCCCTGCTTGCATTTCCATGCAAGCAGAGGGCCTAGAGAGTGCTGCGGAGGATAGAGGGACGGTAAGTACATATCGGGGCACTTTCTAAGAATTTTATTACGGCAGTTGGGGCTGGGGGATCAATAACTACAATATATGAAAAGTTCAAAAAAAGGGGTGGACATGCCCTTTAATTCTTTATCTTCGAAAGGATCTTGCAGATCCTGTTTGTCATCTTTCAAACATCTTTACTGTGTGCACCCAGCTTTACATGTATTCATTTATTGATTGAAATGAGGCAGTATACATACCTGTTAGGACGCCTGTGACATAGATCTGTAGGCGGAAATACAATTTTCCTAATGAATAAGCCATGCACAGACTGTTTGTCTGTTTGTAACTGGAAATTCTGTAGAATTTAAATAGATCCAAGGGAACTTCATGTTCAGTTTTATAAAACATTTTAACAGTACAAAGGGTGCGTAATTACCCCTGGTTGCTGGGAGTTATAAAATGATCCATTGGCGCGTATTTCAGAAAGGAACTGCAACTTTCCAGCATTGACTTAACCTAGTTTCAATGTGCTGAAACAAACTGCACAATATCTCATGCCCGAGTTAACTCCAGCGAAAGTCACAACCGCTGTATTTAGTATTATGGCGATGTAGTAATGCCCGTCCGCCAGAATGACTTAGCTATTCCTTTATATGATGTGTCAGTCAGTTTAAACTTTAGCGATTCTATTAGAAAGTTAAATACATTGAAACTGAATGGTCAGTAAATGATGGAGCTTGTCAGTTTAAAGGACAACTAAACTTTTGAGGGAAAATATTAAGTAGCAATCTGGCATTGCGGATGGAATGGGTGATGCCACTTCCTGTGCTCTATGGAGGAGCGGCAGAAAATGAGAAAGTTCAGTGGAAAGTATAATTTTTTAAAATTCTTAGTTTATATTACACATAGTTATACTACACATTCTCTTCCTTTTAAAACTGAAACAATTGATTTCATCCCCCTTGCTATACTTTGTTATGGTCAGAAGTGAGCTGCCATATCAGGTTCCGTAACTGTCCTTCTTCTACCCAGGATGCACTACTTACTAACGGTAATTTCTACTGATTGGCTGTTGGATGGGTCAAACATGCTCAGATCTCTACTGAGCAGCTAAATCAACCCAGGGCAAGACCTTAAAGGGACACTATACTGGAAAAAAATAATTTGCCTCATCTTAAAGGAATACTAAACTTAAAAAAAACATGTATTTGCCATCTGTTTCTATTATTCACAGGGAGGTGAGAACGCTTATTCCCACCTCCATGTGAATAATAGTTTGCTCGGGGGACCTGGAACTTACCTTACCTCGCTCCTCTCACAAGCCGCTCCTGCACAGAACAGCTGTTCTGTCCCGATCGCTCGCTCTATCTTTTGTATTGGCGCGCATGCGCCTAAGATAGGGCGCACGGACAGGACAGGGCAGCTGTCAGTGAAGGAGCGCCTTGCGAGAGGAGCGCGGTAAGGTAAGTTCCAGGTACCCCAAGCAAACTTTTATTCACAGGGAGGTGGGAATAAGCGTTCTTAAGTTTTTAAGTTTAGTGTTCCTTTAATCTATAATTACATATAAGTAGCACTTACTCTGATTTGCGTGTGTTGCTGCATGCCTTCAATCCAGCACACATTTTGTTTAGGAGCGGTATCCCCCCTCCCTCTTTTAACCACTCCCACTTCCATCCGACCTGACTTTTTTTTCCCAAAAACCAACTGTCAAGCCTGCACACAGCATTCCAACTGTCAACTCTCTGTCACCATTCCAGCTACAGTAAAACTACTCACAGAAGTATAGTTTTTGAGAGCTTGATTGACAGCTGAAATATAATAAGTTTTAGATTGGATAGCTAAAAAAATAGGGGGCAGATCAAGAAAAAAATGATACAGTGGTGGTCAGGAAGAATTACAGTTTCCAGTTATGGTCAATTTAAAATAACCTATTTTTCGGTATAGATGCCCTTTAACTTAACACTATTAGGGGTCCTGCAAATAGGAAGTCAGCATTTCAGAAGCATTTATTTATACACAGAGACATGATTGGATGGGGAGATTATGGTCACTGGAATGTGAAAATTCAGTTTCTTGAATGCATATGGATTTGCACTTGGCTTTCCCTTTAAATATATTCAGGGTGCTGCTGAATTGCTGTGTTGTGTAAATTAAAAATGAGTATTTATTGGTATATTTATTTTAGTCTGACATCAATACAACATCAATACAAGTGCCTTAAACTTGCTTAACTCATTCTCCGTCCATTTGTGAGTCCACAAGTCCTTGGAGTTTTTCATAAGCCGTGCCTTTAGATCAATCAGCATTTTCTGTTTTCCATATTATAGAAGATAGAACAGCAGCTTATTAAAGGGTCACTATACTTACTCACTGTAAAATTTCTAAAGTAGGTCTCCCGACCCTTCCACCCTCAGGCCCTCCTTAGCACCAGGTAGTACAGTACTGGCTGACACCACAATCAGCTGTTTTAAGCGGCTGTTTTGCAGTTAGCAGTGCCAGACAGCTACACCCTTGTCCCATGGACCATTACTGGGTTATGGGGGCTATAGTTACACCACTTAATACTTCCTCCAGACTTGTATATTTAGGTGAAGGAAGTTGGGTAGAGTGACCCTTTAATGTAAACATTTATTTTAATATAAATATATATAATGTTTAAAATAGAAAGTCACTCTACGCCATTGAAGTCTGCCCGCCTGGCAAAACAGATACGTTCTCCTGTTCTTTTAGGTTTGGATTAGTTACAGTGCAGTTCTCTAATGATCTCTTTTGATTGGTCAGATCATTGAAGAAGATCAGTATCCTAATGGATCTAATATTGACTTAAATCCAGGAACGATTGTGAAAAAGGAATGATTGTGTGCTTTGCTCTCCACTATCCAATGAGGGAAAGAGGAGAGGATCTAGGTCATCTCACTGCAAATGGTGCATTTCTCTAATTTATTGTATAATTTACACTTACAGCTGCTTTTCTTTAGGGCTTCCAAGTCTTAAGCTTCGTACACATGGCAGATCATTTTTGCACAATGTGCCTGTTGTCTCATTATACACTAGTTCTGCCAATGACACTTGTACATTCATCAATGATAGTAGATAGATAGTGTTTGTTGGTAAAGTTGTTACGTTAAGTGCTTAATATTGCGTGATCTCGAAATATTGCACACGCGCATTTCATTCAATCATATATCACAGTCTACGATCTGCCAACTATGTACAAACGATAATCGGCAGAGCAAATCCACCAAGCTGATCGTCAGAAAAAGCCGAGAATCATCATGGACATTTGCTGAAGCTTCAATTTCGCACCATTATCATGCGATTGGTCGTTCTTCAAATAAATCGTGTGCGAAAATAATCTGATGTGTGTAAGAAGCTTAACAATGCAAAATCCAAATCCATAAAATCTATTAAAAAGACCTGAGATCCATCCAGATTATTCATGAGCTGATAGCATTAAATTAACGACATTACAGCTGCCATTGCCTTGATATAAATAAGTCAGGTCAAGAGCATAAATGGCTTTACATTTTTATACATTTATATATATATAATACTCCTAACAGCATTAGATGGTTATAATCTAATGTTGAGATTAGTGCAAATACCATGAGGGTATAGTATGGAGAGACTGAACAGGTCTTCAACTGGTCAGCTAACTGAATTGTCTTTGGAAACAAGGGGGCGTGGCTAAACATTGCAACCCCTCTAGAAATACCTTTAGTGTTTCTAGAAATATTTTTTAGAAACTTGACCAATTTTTGAAATTCCGTTTATATTTATTTTTTACAGTATTTAAAAAAAATAAAAGTTAAAAAAAAAAAATCTAATAAGAGTTCCCCTTTAACACAGGTAATAATAATGTAAATAGTAAGTTGAGTTTTCCTAGGAATGGCCTGAACCAGTTCCCCTGTTTCTGTGTGTATAGTTTCTGCTTTTTGTTACAATCCCCTGTGGACACAATGATTTATGTGGGCGATGTGCATGGAGGTATATGTGGGAGGAGAGGAATACTAGAGCCTACGACATGGAAATGCATCTTTATGAGGGACAAAGGATCTACAGTCTGTGTGTCTTTCAGTATTAGAATGCTAAATATTGAAATAGAAAACCAGTCATTGTAATAAAAGATAGCAATAGAAATAATGTAGGTTTATGAATGTTATTTACAGTTATTTAAGGTGCGTGTCATAGATTAACTCAACTGTTTGCAATACATTGCAGGTCCTACCATGCGTCATGTGTACAGGGGTGTTCCTAGGGGTTTTGACACCTGAAGTGACTTAAATGCTGCCTATCGGCAGGCAGGGGGGAGGCACGTGAAGCTGGCATGGCTTCATCAGGGAACATAGGCGTGGCTTGTGGAGGTGGGTATGGTGGGCTGACTAACACTTACTGGTGGACTGGAGGGCTGACTTACCACTGATTGGTGGACTGTTGCTGAAATGCGGTATTGCAGGAAGGAGAATTTTTTTTAACTAACGCTTTTTCAGTGTTCCGCAGGGGCGTGCCCTGAGCAAATGTTTCATGGTAGGGGCACCCCTGCATGTGTATTCCTAGCTGGACAATGGTGTGGCCGTAAGAGAGCATGAAGTGTAACGGTATGTCGCGCACACATACTTAAAATGCCCTCATGACCAATGGGCACAGACTGGTAAATATAACATACCCATATATACTCGAGTATAAACCGACACGAGTATAAACCGAGGTACCTACTTTTTACCTCTAAAAAGGCGTAAAAGTGATTGACTCGAGTATAAACCAAGGATATAGGACCACAACTGCCTTCTGATTCTGTATTGTTTTAAGGCTTTAGTTGCCCTTTAAATGGACAGCAGAATTCCCATACAGTAGTCACATACAGTAATAGCCAAATCCAGTATGGTTATTACTGTATGGGACTACTGTATGGGAATGCTGTTGTCCATTTAAAGGGCAAATAAAGCCTTCAGAATCAGAAGGCAGCAATAGATATCATCCTCCTTCTATTTCTGTATTGTTTTTAGGCTTTAGTTGCCCTTTAAATGAACATCAGAAGTCCTATACAGTAATAACCATACTGGATTTGGCTATTACTGTATGGGAATTCTTATGTCCATTTAAAAGGCAACTAAAGCCTCATTCCTTGGCACTCCAGATGTTTGGAAACTACACCTCCCAGCATGCTTTAGTTGCTGGGAGTTATAGTTTCCAAACATCTGCAGTGGCAAGGAATATCAGCACAAAAGACAGGGCATCTCCCCATCTTCCTTACGGCCAGGAATTCCACGAAACGCGTAGGGCGGAGCTTGTTTGTGTGCTTCCTAGTACACCTGTTTGGACCCTGCATACCTTGCTTTTAAAAGTTCTAATAAAGTATCGACTTTTATTTATATTCCTGGAGTCTGGTTGCCTGCCTTCGTACTGGGGAGATGCCCCGTCTTTTGTGCTGATCTACTAACCTATTGGGAGATAGGTCTTACCGGGAGGCGATTGTAGCACTGGACTCACACGTGGCGTTAGACGCTCCTAACACGCACAGGTACGTACCTATCTTGTAGTGGCAAGGAATAGCCACTGCAGGAATTACTCTACTTCCCCCCCTTCTGAGTCCCCACAGTTGCCTTCTGCTACCTGCTCCACATGTTCCCCTGCAGGCTGCTCTGGATCCTCTTCTCTGCTCCGGCGGCCACATGCTCCACTTTCCTCTGCTGGCTGACGTCACTACTCGGCGCCGGGAAGTGAGGCCGGCGCTGAGTAGTGACGTCAGCCAGCAGAGGTGACTCGAGTATAAACCAAGACTCTTTTTAGGCTATTTTTTTAGCCTGAAAATCTCGGTTTATACTTGAGTATATACAGTTCCTTTAAGCCAAGCCCACACAGACTGGATCCCATATTAGACCCCATATTATATTCTACATTAGTGTTGCTTAAAACGTATTTCTATTGATATATTCACCCCTTTCTTCATGCTCAAATTCTTACACCTACCCACTTTTGCACTGTCTGGAAAAAGGCTGCCACTATTGCCACACAGCATGGCAGCTCCACACTCTGTCCTGCCTATATCCATATTTCTATCTCAGATTGCAGCTACACACACCATCTCTATCCTGTCTATATCCTGATAATAGAGATGGTGTGCTGCAGTGTGACAGACACAGAGATAGAAATTTGGATATGAGCAGGATAGGGATGGTGTGAAGTTGCCACACTGCTATATAAGACACAATCTCTATCCTGCTTATATCCATATCTCCATCTCAGTGTGGAGCTGCCATAGTGCTATGTGACAGAGATGGAGATATGTATATAGGCAGGATAGAGATGCTGTGGAGCTGCCATGCTGCCCCCATGGGGTAGGTAATATAGCCCAGTAGCCCTATTAGGCTATTACCTACCCCATGTGCAGGGCATGCCTTAGTAGCAGAATGCAAACAAGGCATGCTGGTAGTTGTAGTTTCTTAACATGGGAAGTTACAAGGTTTTCCATCACTGCTATATAGGTTCTGGCACCAGCAGCCCCAAAGAGGAAGTTTATCAGTCCCTGTACACAGCAGTGAGACAGAGGGTAACAATGCCCCACATGGACTCTCACAATCAGAAATGGGATCAGTATAACTTACAGTTACTCCCTCCTGCTCTCTATGGAGATCACAGCACAGAAGATACAAGTTCAGGGGAGGGGCGGATCCACATAGACAGAAACACCCTGTTTGTCTTCTCTATCTAGGAGATAGTGGCTAGTGGCTGAATTCAGTATTGCAGAAAAAAAATATTTTTTTTTCCCCTTCCTTTCACTCTCTGGGCCCCTTTTAAGTCCGGGCCCCATACAGGAGTACCCCCTGTACCCCCCTGATGGCGGCCCTGTACAGTCGGGGTACACTGGTGAAGCCATCAGAGCCAGAGGTGTAATGGTATTTTGGGGTACACTGGTAAGGCAGTCAGAGCCAGAGGTGTAATGGTATTTTGGGGTACACTGGTAAGGCTGTCAGAGCCAGAGGTGTAATGGTATTTTGGGGTACACTGGTAAGGCTTAACCAGCACAGTATATGATATCTATATACTATAATGATAAATCTACCCTTACATCCTACCTATCTGGTAACCAGCACAGGATATGGTATCTATATATCTTATATATGATAAACTACCCTTACATCCTACCTATCTGGTAACCAGACAGTATATGGCTACTATATATTATATATGATAAATCTACCCTTACATCCTACCTACCGGTAACCAGCACAGTATATGGTATCTATATTCAATATGATAAATCTACCTACATCCTACCTATCGGTAACCAGCACAGTATATGGTATCTATATATCTATATATGATAAATCTACCTACATCCTACCTATCTGGTAACCAGCACAGTATATGGTATCTATATATCTATATATGAAAATCCCCTTACATCCTACCTATCCGGTAACCAGCACAGTATTGATATCTATATATTATATATGATAAATCTACCCTTACATCCTACCTATCTGGTAACCAGCACAGTATATTATATTAATATCTTATAAACTATAATAATTACTTTCTAAACCATACATGATAACAACAATACAAACCTAACTACCAATATGATATCTATATATCATATGTGAAATCTACCCTTACATCCTACCTATCTGGTAACCAGCACAGTATATGGTATCTATATATCTATATATGATAAATCACCCTTACATCCTACCTATCTGGTAACCAGCACAGTATAGGTATCTATATATGCTAATCTACCCTTACATCCTACTCCCGGTAACCAGCACAGTATATGTATCTATATACTATATATGATAAATCTACCCTACATCCTACCTATCTGGTAACAGCACAGTATATGGTATCTTATTATTTATATGATAAATCTACCCTTACATCCTACCTATCCGGTAACCAGCACAGTATATGGTATCTATATATCTATTATGATAAATCTACCTTACATCCTACCATATGGTACCAGCACAGTATATGGTATCTATTATATATATGATAAATCTACCCTTACATCCTACCATATTGGTAACCAGCACAGTATATGGATATCTATATATTGATAAACTACCCTTACATCCTACCTATCGGTAACCAGCACAGTATATGATATCTATATATCTAATATGATAAATCTACCCTTACATTCACTAATCCAGTAACCAGACACATATATGATATCTATATATGATAAATCTACCCTTACATCCTACCTATCCGGTAACCAGCACGTATATGATATCTATATATCATAAATGATAAATCTACCCTTACATCCTACCTATCCGGTAACCAGCACAGTATATGTATCTATAATCTAATATGATAAATCTACCCTTCATTCTACCTATTGTAACCAGCACAGTATATGATATCTATATATGATAAATCTACACCTTACATCCTACCTATCCGGTAACCAGCACAGTATATGATATCTATATATCTATATGATAAATCTACCCTTACATCCTACCTATCTCGGTAACCAGCACAGTATATGGATCATATATTATATATGATAAACTACCCTTACATCCTACTATCTGGTAACCAGCACAGTATATGGTATCATATATATATATATGATAAATCTACCCTTACATCCTACCTATCGGTAACCAGCACAGTATATGATATCTATATATCTATATATGATCATACCCTTACATCCTACCTATCTGGTAACCAGCACAGTATATGATATCTATATATGATAAATCTACCCTTACATTTACCTATCTGGTAACCAGCACAGTATATGTATCTAATATCTATATATGAAAAATCTACCCTTACATTCTACTATCCGGTAACCAGCACAGTATATTGATATATATATATGATAAATCTACCCTTACATCCTACCTATCCGGTAACCAGCACAGTATATGATATCTATATATATTATTTGATAAACTTACCCTTACATCCTACCTATCCGGTAACCAGCACAGTATATGGTATCATATATTATATATGATAAATCTACCTTAAATCCTACCTATCCGGTAACCAGCACAGTATATGGATCTATATATATTATGATAAATCTACCCTTACATCCTACCTATCTGGTAACCAGCACAGATATGGTATCTATATATCTATATGTGATAAATCTACCCTTACATCCTAATATTGGTAACCAGCACAGTATATGGTATCTATATATCTATATGTGATAAATTACACCTTAATCTACCTATCTGGTAACCAGCACAGTATATGCTATCATATATGATAAATCTACCTTACATCCTACCTATCTGGTAACCAGCACAGTATATGATATCTATATATGATAAACTACCCTTACATCCTACCTATCTGGTGACCAGCACAGTATATGGATATATATATCTTATATGATAAATCTACCTTACATCTATCCATCTGGTAACCAGCACAGTATATGATATCTATATATCTATAATAATAAATCTACCCTTACATACTACCTATCCGTAACCAGCACAGTATATGATATCTATATATGATAAATCTATCCTACATCCTACCTATCTGGTAACCAGCACAGGTATATGATATCTATATATGATAAATCTACCCTTACATCCTACCTATCTGGTAACCAGCACAGTATATGATATCTATATAGATAAATCTACCCTTACATTCTACCTATCTGGTAACCAGCACAGTATATGATATCTATAATATCTATATGATAAATCTACCCTTACATCCTACCTATCTGGTAACCAGCACAGTATGTGATATCTATATATCTATATATGATAAATCTACCCTTACATCCTATCTATCTGGTAACCAGCACAGTATTTGATTGTTTTTTTTGCACCGCATACATCTCACTCCAGTATTTATACCTATTCCATTGTATCTGTATGTTACCCACCTAACTAGATGTGAAGATCTACGGAGCAGGGACATCCTTTTACCAGATAGGTAGGATGTAAGGGTAGATTTATCATATATAGATATCATATACTGTGCTGGTTACCAGATAGGTAGGATGTAAGGCTAGATGTATCATATATAGATATATAGATATCATATACTGTGCTGGTTACCAGATAGGTAGGATGTAAGGGTAGATTTATCATATATAGATATATAGATATCATATACTGTGCTGGTTACCAGATAGGTAGGATGTAAGGGTAGATTTATCATATATAGATATATAGATATCATATACTGTGCTGGTTACCAGATAGGTAGGATGTAAGGGTAGATTTATTATATATAGATACTATACTGTGCTGGTTACTGGTAGTGTGTATGTACGGACTAGATTTCTTATATATATAGATATATAGAATCATATACTGTGCTGGTTTACCAGATGGATAGGAATGTAGGGTAGATTTATCATATATAGATATATAGATACCATATCGTGCTGGTCACCAGATAGGTAGGATGTAAGGGTAGGTTTATCATATATAGATATCATATACTGTGCTGGTTACCAGATAGGTAGGATGTAGCTAGATTTATCATATATAGATCCATATACTGTGCTGGTTACCAGATAGGTAGGATGTAGGGTAATTTATCACAATAGATATATAGATACCATAATCGTGTCTGGTTACCAGATAGTTAGGATGTAAGGTAGATTTATCACTATAGATATATAGATACCATATCTGTGCTGGTTACCAGATAGGTAGGTGATGTAGGGTAGTTTATCACATATAGATATATAGATACCATATACTGTGCTGGTTACCGGATAGGTAGGATTTAAGGAGATTTATCATATATAGATATATAGATATCATATACTGTGCTGGTTACCGGATAGGTAGGATGTAAGGGTAGATTTTCACATATAGATTATAGATATCATATACTGTGCTGGTTACCGGATAGGTAGGATGTAAGGGTAGATTTTCATATATAGATTCATATACTGTGCTGGTTACCGGTAGTAGAATTTAAGGTAGATTATCATATTAGATATATAGATATCCATATCTGTCTGGTGTTACCAGATAGGTAGAATGTAAGGGTAGATTTATCATATATAGATACTCATAATTACTGGTGCTGTTACCAGATAGGTAGGATGTAAGGTAATTTACTATATAGATATATAGATATCATATACTGTCTGGTTACCGGATAGGTAGATGTAAGGGTAGATTTTACATATATAGATATATATACCATATACTGCTGGTTACCGACTAGGTAGGATGTAAGGGTAGATTTATCATAATATAGATATATAGATACCATATACTGTGCTGGTTACCAGATAGGTAGGATGTAGGGTAGATTATCATATTATAGATATATAGATATCATATACGGTGCTGGTTACCGGATAGGTAGGATGTAGGGTAGATTTATCATATATTAGATATCATATACTTGTGCTGGTTCCAGATAGGTAGAATGAAGGGTAAGTTTTATCATATATAGATTAAGTATCTATACTGTGCTGGTTCCGATAGGTAGGATGTAAGGTAGATTTTATCATTATAGATATATAGATATCATATACTTTGGCTGGTTACCGGATAGGTAGGATGTAAGGGTAGATTTATCATATATAGATATCATATACTGTGCTGGTTACTGGATAGGTAGAATGTAAGGGTAGATTTATCATATATAGATATATAGATATCATATACTGTGCTGGTTACCGGATAGGTAGGATGTAAGGGTAGATTTATCATATATAGATACCAATACGGTGCTGGTTCCCAGATGTAGGATGTAAGGGTCGATTTATCATATATAGATATATAGATACCATATACTGTGCTGGTTACCAGATAGGTAGGATGTAGGGTAGATTTATCATATATAGATATATAGATACCATAACTGTGCTGGTTACCGGATAGGTAGGATGTAAGGGTAGATTTATCAATATAGATATATAGGATACCATATACTGTGCTGGTTACCGGATAGGTAGGTGTAAGGGTAGATTATCATATAGATATAAGATATCATATACTGTGCTGTTTACCGATAGGTAGGATGTAAGGGTAGATTTATCATATATAATATACCATATACTGTGCTGGTTACCAGATGGTAGGTGTAAGGGTAGATTTATCATATATAGATAATATCCATATACTGTGCTGGTTACCAGATAGGTAGGATGTAAGGGATGATTCATCACATATAGATATATAGAATCATACTTGTTGGTTACCTGATAGGTAGGATGTAGGGTAGATTTATCATATATATTGATATATAGTCATATACTGGCTGGTTACCAGATAGGTAGATGTAAGGGTAGTTTATCATATAGATATTAGATATCATATACTGTGCTGGTTACCGGATAGGTGGATGTAAGGGTATATTCCATATATAGATTATAGATACCATATATACTGTGCTGGTTACCAGATAGGTAGGATGTAAGGTAGATTTATCATATATAGATATATAGATACCATATACTGTGCTGGTTACCGGATAGGTAGGATGTGGGTAGATTTATCATATATAAATATAGATACCATATCTGTGCTGGTTACCGATAGGTAGGATGTAAGGGTAGATTTATCATATATAGATATATAGATCCATATACTGTGCTGGTTACCAGATAGGTAGGATGTAAGGGTAGATTTATCATATATAGATATATAGATACCATATACTGTGCTGGTTACCAATAGGTAGGATGTAAGGGTAGATTTATCTTTATAGATATATAGATATCATATCCTGTGCTGGTTACCAGATAGGTAGGATGTAAGGTTAGATTTATCATTTATAGATATATATATCCATATACTGTGCTGGTTACCAGATAGTGTAGGATGTAAGGGTAGATTTATCATATATAGATTATAGATATCATATACTGTGCTGGTTACCGATAGGTAGGATGTAAGGGTAGATTTATCATATATAGATAATAGATATCATATACTGTGCTGGTTACCGGATAGGTAGGATTTAAGGGTAGATTTATCATATATAGATACCATATACTGTCTGTTTATCAGATAGGTAGGATGTAAGGGTAGATTTATCATATCAGATATATAGACCATATACTGTGCTGGTTACCAGAAGGTAGGATGTAAGGGTAGATTTATCATATATGATATATAGAATCATATACTGTGCTGGTTACCGGATAGGTAGGATGTAGGGTAGATTTATCATATATAGAATATAGATACATCATATACTGTGCTGGTTACCGATAGGTAGGATGTAGGGTAGATTTATCATATATAGATATATAGATATCATATACTGTGCTGGTGTTACCAGATAGTAGGATGTAAGGGTAGATTTATCATAATAGATATATAGATATCATATACTGTGCTGGTTACCAGATGTAGGATGTAAGGGTAGATTTATCATATATAGATTATAGATACTCATATATTGTGCTGGTTACCAGATAGGTAGGTGTAAGGGTAGATTTTCATATATAGATATATAGATATCATATACGTGCTGGTTACAGATAGTAGGATGTAAGGGTAGATTTATCATATATAGAAATATGAATCATATACTGTGCTGGTTACCAGATAGGTAGGATGTAAGGGTAGATTTATCATATATGTATATAGATTCATTATGTGCTGATTACCAGATAGGTAGGATGTAAGGGTAGATTTCATTATTAGATATATAGATACATATACTGTGTTGGTTACCAGATAGGTAGGATGTAAGGGTAGATTTATCATATATAGATATATAGATATCATATACTGTGCTGGTTACCAGATAGGTAGGATGTAAGGGTAGATTTATCATATATAGATATATAGATACCATATACTGTGCTGGTTACCAGATAGGTAGGATGTAAGGGTAGATTTATCAATATAGATATATAGATACTCATATACTGTGCTGGTTACCAGAATGTAGGATGTAAGGGTAATTTATCATATATAGATATATAGATACCATATACTGTTCTGGTTACCGATAGGTAGGATGTAAGGGTAGATTTATATATATAGATATATAGATACCATATACTGTGCTGGTTACCGGATAGGTAATGTAGGGTAGATTTATCATATATAGTATATAGATACCATATACTGTGCTGGTTACCGATAGGTGGATGTAAGGGTAGATTTATCATATATAGATATATAGATACCATACCTGTGCTGGTACCAGTAGGTAGATGTAAGGGTAGATTTCTCATATAAGATATATAGATACCATATACTGTGCTGGTTACCAGATAGGTAGGATGTAGGGTAGATTTATCATATATAATATATAGATACCATATACTGTGCTGGTTACCAGATAGGTAGGATGTAAGGGTAATTTATCATATATAGATATATAGATACCATATACTGTCTGGTTACCAGATAGGTAGGATGTAAGGGTAGATTTATCATATATAGATATATAGATACCATAACTGTGTCTGGTTACCAGATAGGTAGGATGTAAGGGTAGATTTATCATATATAGATATTAGATACCATATACTTCTGGTTACCAATAAGGTAGGATGTAAGGGTAGATTTATCATATAGATATATAGATACCATATACTGTGCTGGTTACCGATAGGTAGGATGTAAGGGTAGATTTATCACATATAGTATATGATACCATATACTGTGCTGGTCCCGATAGGTAGGATGTAAGGGTTAGATTTCTCACATATGATATATAGATACCATATACTGTGCTGGTTACCGGATAGGTAGGATGTAAGGGTAGATTTATCATATAGATATATAGATACCATATACTGTGCTGGTTACCGGATAGGTAGGATCTAAGGGTAGATTTATCATATATAGATATATAGATACCATATACTGTGCTGGTTACCAGATAGGTAGGATGTAAGGGTAGATTTAAACCTGCTAATAGAGGTTTCTTGACTAAAGGGGAATGGAATTCTAGAGGATGGGAGCCACAAGGGAGAAAGGTTTATCCCATATATATGTTTATCCATACCACCGGTCTAGGAGCCGCACATGTTCACTCTTGCTCCATATACAATAGGATCGACTATGTTAATTTTAAGGGGTGTTTTTTTAATTGCTGACTTTTTTGTGATACTATTTATCCACATGGATTAAAGGATTTTTAGACTTTACCCTTGAGTGTGAAATATTATTCAGGTCTTTCCTTCTCCTTATTTAACAATTGTTCTTATAGCTGTTTTTGCACCTCCTCCGGATATAGTGGAGTATATGTAAAGGTTTAATGTATACCTGTCTCCTAATACATGGGGGATAGATGCACCACTTTGGAAACACCACGTGGGTCACCCAAAATAGGGTGGTGCTAAGGGAGGTAATACCTTCACATAGAAAAGACAAAAAACGGCAAAACAGATTCCCCAACAAATACCAAGACCTCCCATAAACAGCACTGCCACATATGGTAGAAAAAGTAAAAAATCTGTTTATTAACCCCCCCCCCCCCTTTTATAATTAAACAACCCCAAAAACCAAAACCGGGCTTCCCCGGATGGAGCAGTCACTTCTGGATAGGAACGGTAACCCTAGCCCACAGTCATATTGGCTCCAAAGGCCACACAGAGCTCTAAGGGTAAAAGTTCCAGATCATCGTTCCTTGGATTGCGGTATATGAGTGTTGGTCCGTCCACGGGAACGATAAGTATCATCAACCTGTGTGACCTGGCTTCTCACGGAAAGCCCCATATTGAAAATTGTTTGTCCTATAATTACGTGCTTGAATTTTCGGAAGTGGCCATTCGAGACCTGCTGAACGTTGGAAAATCCTCGCACATGCGAGCTCATAAAGTTCGTCTCGAACTCGGGTTCGGGTTCTAGTCCATCCCTACATATGTACATACTCCCAGACTAAAGGTGCCTGCCCGTACACTACATCTTACCTGAGTGTAGCTCGGATACACAATGTCTGCAGTTGCATGTGTAGCATTTATAATTGGACTGAGTGAATGTACCCCCCCCTCGTTTATCTTGGCCGGAGTCGCTATGTAGGAACTTAACTGATTTAATTCATTTCCTAAGCACTTTTGTAAACATCTGTGAAATACGACATGACTCAGAGACACTACCTGATTAATCAATAGGAGGATATTTCACTGGCCAGTTACAATGTCCAAAAGCTTAGCCAACAATGCATCATTCTGAGAGCCAGTGAAATGCTTCTACCGGGGAAAAATAATACAAAAGATCCCAACATTGTGCGATTGTATTGATATTATAGGGAAAACTGACACATCCCCAGGACAGCATCCAGGGATTAATGAAATGTTATTTCTCTTAGGTTGTTGACTTTTATTATTCCATAGGAGAATAAATAAACAAACTTTAACTTTCGAGGGAGATAAACCAACAATTCAGGTTAAAACTCAATCTGCTCATTAAAGTAATGGCTTTTCTACACAAAGATACACGTCTGTCAAGTCAGTTTAAACTCTCAATGTAAGAGGCACAACAGTTGTTTCCCAAACCCACACCCAGCTCACTCTGCCTCCTTCTCCCTGTACCTTAATAGACCATTGATCCTCAAGCCTTTTCAGACCGTGGCACAATTGGCGACTTAATGTTGTAAAAACCCGGATTTTATGCACCTTACAGTGTCTATTGTAATCAAATTTGGTTATAGTTAATGAAGCATAAAATGACACAGCATTGACTGCATTGAAATGTTATCAGAATATATTTGAATACATAAGTAATACAACATGATATTAAAGTAATTTATACTGATGAATATATTTCCATTACCAAAATTAAAACCTCTGGCTCTCTGACAGCCAAACCAGTGTACCCCGACACACCCTCACCCCTCTGGCTCTCTGACAGCCCCACCAGTGTCCCCCGACATACCATTACACCTCTGGTTGTCTGACAGCCCCACCAGTGTACACCAACATACCGTTACACCTCTGGCTTTAACAGCCTCACCCGTGTACCCCGACATACCATTACACCTCTGGCTCTGACAGCCTTACCAGTGTACCCCAAAATACCATTACACCTTGGCTCTGACAGCTACCAGTGTACCCAAATACCATTACAACTCTGGCTCTGACAGCCTTACCAGTGTACCCACAAAATTACCATACACTGGCTCTGACGCCTTACCAGTGTACCCCAAAAATACCATTACACCTCTGGCTCTGACAGCTTACAGTGTACCCCAAAATACCATTACACCTCTGGCTCTGACAGCCTTACCAGTGTACCCCAAAATACCATTACACCTCTGGCTCTGACTGCCTTACCAGTGTACCCCAAAATACCATTACACCTCTGGCTCTGATGGCTTCAAGGCATCCAGAGCCAGAGGTTGTAATGGTATTTTGGGGTACACTGGAAGGCTGTCAGAGCCAGAGGTGTAATGGTATTTGGGGTACACGGTAAGGCTGTCAAGCCAGAGTGTAATGGTATTCGGGGGGTACACGGGTGGCTGTAGAGCCAGAGGTGTAATGGTATGTCGGGTACACTGGTGTGGGTGGGGCTGTCAGAGGACCAGAGGTGAAGGTAGTTGTGGGTACACTGGTGGCTGTCAGACAACCAGAGGTGTAATGGTATGTGCGGGGACACTGGTGGGCTGTCAGAAGCCAGAGGGTGAGGGTGTGTCGGGGTACACTGGTTTGGCTGTCAGAGAGCCAGAGGTTTTAATTTGGTAATGGAAATATATTCATCAGTATAATTACTTTATATCATTTGTATACTTATGTATTCAAATATATTCTGAAACATTTCTCATGCAGTCAATCTGTGTCATTTTATGCTTCATTAACTATAACCAAATTTGATTACAATAACACTGTAAGGTGCATAAAATCCGGGTTTTTACAACATTAAGTCGCCAATTGTGCCACGGTCTGAAAAGGCTTGAGGATCAATGGTCTATTAAGGTACAGGGAGAGGAGGCAGAGTGAGCTGGTGTTGGTATCCTTTAATCCATGTGGATAAATAGTATCACAAAAAAGTCAGCAATAAAAACACCCCTTAAAGGACAACTCCACCCTCATAAGAACATCTTTTAGAAAGAACGGCCTCTTTAAAATATGTTGATATATCATACTTTGTCCTTTGAATTCATTACTGTATGCCTGCTATGCTTCTGGATGCCTCATGGAAACTGAGCAATTTAGAAACCTGTACTGAGCATTTACTGAGCCTGGGCATGCTCAGAAGAGGCAGAAAGGGGATTAACATTCATTCATTGGCTGTGATGTCAACTGTCAAATCCATAACTGACGGTTACTAACTGGAAGAACCAGGAAGCAGAAACTGGGGCAACAAGACATTGTGCAGGATTTTAGGTTAGACTTATATATTTCAGATTTCAAACTATTACAGTTTAGGGTTTTGGGGGTGATTTACCTGTATGTAAGTTTTCATTTTGGGGCTGGACTTGCCCTTTAAAATTAACATAGTCGATCCTATTGTATATGGAGCAAGAGTGAACATGTGCGGCTCCTAGACGGGTGGTATGGATAAACATATATATGGGATAAACCTTTCTCCCTTGTGGCTCCCATCCTCTAGAATTCCATTCCCCTTTAGTCAAGAAACCTCTATTAGCAGGTTTAAATCTACCCTTACATCCTACCTATCCGGTAACCAGCACAGTATATGATATCTATATATCTATATATGATAAATCTACCCTTACATCCTACCTATCACTTGCTGGTTACCAGATAGGTAGGATGTAAGGGTAGATTTATCATATATAGATATATAGATACCATATACTGTGCTGGTTCCGATAGGGGATGTAAGGTGTAAGGGTGATTATCATAATAGATATATAGATACCATATACTGTGTGGTTACCAGATAGGTAGGATGTAAGGGTAGATTTATCATATATAGATATATAGATACATCTACGTGCTGGTTACCGGATAGGTGGATGTAAGGGTAGATTTATCATATATATAGATACCATATACTGTGCTGGTTACCAGATAGGTAGGATGTAAGGGTAGATTTATCATATATGATATATAGATACCATATACTGGCTGGTTACCAGATAGTAGGATGTAAGGGTAGAATACATAAGAATAAGATATACATATACTGTGCTGGTTACCAGATAGGTAGGATGTAAGGGTAGATTTATCATATATAGATATAGATATATATACTGTGCTGGTTACCAGATAGGTAGGATGTAAGGGTAGATTTATCATATATAGATATATAGATATCATATACTGTGCTGGTTACCGATAGGTAGGATGTAAGGGTAATTCATTATATAGATATATAGATACCATTTTACTGTGTGGTTACCAGATAGGTAGGATGTAAGGTAGATTATCATATATAGATATATAGATACCATATACTGTGCTGGTTACCGATGTAGGATGTAAGGGTAGATTTATCATATAGATAAAGATACCATATACTGTGCTGGTTACCGATAGGTAGGATGTAAGGTAGATTATATATTAGAATATAGACATATACTGTGCTGGTTACCGATAGGTGGATGTAAGGGTAGATTTATCATATAAGATATATAGATACATATACTGTGCTGGTTACCAGATAGGTAGGATGTAAGGGTAGATAATTTTATATAAATATAGATATCATATCTGTGCTGGTTACCAGATAGGTAGATGTAAGGGTAGATTTTATATTATAGATATATAGATATCATATACTGTGTGGTACCAGATAGGTAGGATGTAGGGTAGATTTATCATATATAGAATATAGATATCATATACTGTGCTGGTTACGATAGTAGGTATGAAGGGTAGATTTATCATATATAGATATATAGATATCAATACTGTGCTGGTTACCGGATAGTAGGTAGATGTAAGGGTAGATTTATCATATATAGATACCATATACTGTCTGGTTACAGATAGGTAGGATGTAAGGGTAGATTTATCATATATAGATATATAGATACCATATACTGTGCTGGTTACCAGATAGGTAGGATGTAAGGGTAGATTTATCATATATGATATAAGATATCATATACTGTGCTGGTTACCGATAGGTAGGATTGTAAGGGTAGATTATCAATATAGATATATAGATATCATATATCTGTGGGTTACCAGATAGGTAGGATGTAAGGGTAGATTATATATAGATATATAGATATCATTACTGTGCTGGTACCAGATAGGTGGATGTAAGGGTGATTTATCATATATAGATATATAGATATCATATACTGTGCGGTTACCGAGATAGGTAGGATGTAAGGGTAGATTTATCATATATAGATATATAGATACATATGTGTGCGTTACCAGATAGGTAGGATGTAAGGGGATTTATATATAAGATATATAGATATCATATACTGTGCTGGTTACCAGATAGGTAGGATGTAAGGGTAGATTTATCATATATAGATATATAGAATCATATACTGTGCTGGTTACCAGATAGGTGGATGTAAGGGTAGTTTATCATATATAGATATATGATACCATATACTGTGCTGTTACCAGAAGGTAGGATGTAAGGGTAGATTTATCATATATAGATATATAGATATCATATACTGTGCTGGTTACCAGATAGGTAGGATGTAAGGTGTAGATTATCATATGATATATAGATATCATATACTGTGCTGGTTACCAGATAGGTAGGATGTAAGGGTAGATTTATCATATATAGATATATAGATATCATTATACTGGCTGGTTACCAGTAGGTAGGATGTAAGGTAGATTTATCCTATATAGATATATAGATACATATACTGTGCTGGTTACAGATAGGTAGGATGTAAGGGTAGATTTATCATTATAGATATATAGATACCATATAATGTGCTGGTTACCGAAGGTAGGATGTAGGTAGATGTAGGGTAGATTATTATATATGATATATATACCATATACTGTGCTGGTTACCGGATAGGTAGGATGTAAGGGTAGATTTATCAATATAGATATATAGATACCATATACTGTGCTGGTTACCGGATAGGTAGGATGTAAGGGTAGATTATCATATATAGATATATAGATACCCTAATGTGCTGGTTACCAGATAGGTAGAGATGTAAGGGTAGATTATCATATATAGATATATAGATACCAATACTGTTGCGTGGTTACCAGATAGGTAGGATTTAAGGGTAGATTATCAATATAGATATATAGATACACTATACTGTGCTGGTTACAGGATGGTAGGATGTAAGGGTAGATATCATATATAGATATATAGATACCATATACTGTCTGGTTACCAGATAGGTAGGATGTAAGGGTAGATTTATCATATATAGATATATAGATTACCATATAACTGGCTGGTTCCTTTCCTCTTGTGGCAAAGCTTTAGCACTTCTATTTATATCATTTATATATTTATGTACTGAACTATCTATGTATTTATCCCCCTTGTATGACTTTATTGTATTTTGTTACTGTACCGCGCTGTGTCCCCATGTGGCACTTTATAAATAAACTATACATACATACAAGCAGACTAGCCCCAACATTTTAAGTGCAATCTAAAGTGCAAACAAGAATCTATACTTTGCAGATTCTATAGTAAGTCAGAGTATGTCAGACGTCAAGTACAATGTGCCAACTAATCCCCAGTTCAGTATCTGATGCCAGCATATACTAAACGGGGGGGCAAACAGCACTGTAAAGGGAGTTCGCATGTAAAGAATCCGTTCTATGAAAGGACCATGTGGCTAGGCCTTACGCTCATTGTATCCTGTTAGGCACCCTTTATGTAAAGCCTCTTGGGTAAAATATAGCAACCAATCATATCATATCTTTTACAGCATTAGACCAGTTACAGGTCTCCTAACAGGTTACTTACTGTAAATTGAACCCGTGATGCTTGCTACATAAGTCTCCATGTTGTTGTTCACTTTCTTTCCCAAATTGGTTTCAGGCCCTTTTACTAGTGTGCCTAATGGTAAATGCAGCCCTGATCATCATCAGAAACCTGATTGGATGGTACTGAATTGTATTAATATTTACTGTTATCAGTACAGTCAGATGGGATTGCATGTTCCCATGAACAAGAGAAATCAATATGCCCTAAAGGTATATACCAAAGGTAGGTGAAAATACTATGCATTGATAATGTTAATGAATTCAACATTCAATGGAATGCATTTCTATATTGACTACATTGGACAAATACAGCTAAAGTTATTCATAAGGCTATCTATATCCTAACCACATGGTTTCATAGACATACATGTGATATATTTAGCTTGTTTGAGAACTCCACACAAAAACACATTTTCTCTGACATGCAACCCAAAGACTGCTAATTAAAACCAATCTATTACTTGTAGTTCTATAGATATGAAATAGAATCTTGCAGCTCGATGAGCCCAGACATGCTCAGTATGATCTAGAGAGAGGGATTATACAATAAGCTACTTTATTTCTCCCTGTGCTAAAGGGAGATGAGGAGGGGGGTAACATTGAAGTGAAAGGGAGAGAAATTTCTGTAATAAAAGTTTTTTTTTTGGTGACAGAAAAGTTTATCTTTGTTTTAAAATTACAGAAAAAGACATATACCACATTTTAATCCATGGTTTCTGGCTTAGAATAAAGGGAAAATACTACGCAGTCGTTGTTTTGGGGTGCGGACTGTTTTTTGTGCCAAAGATGTAACATACCACTGATACCAGTACCAGCTGTATTATGCAACTGCCTTAAAGGAGCAATTTAGCAATATCATTTATTTGTAAAGCTCATTTTAAAACTATTTAAACTATATTCCTACCAACTATTAAACTATAAAATATATTACTCCGATAGTCTGATTAGAGTAGCAGACCTTGGGCAAACTCTAATTCTCAGTAAGTTACTAAACATAAGCAAAGCTTATAAATAGAAAATAAAAAAGATTTCCTGACTCTGGAAAAGCCAAAAAACCTGCAGAAATACTTTAAGTTGGTCCTCCTTAAACCTGTTCACACCTGGTTTATATTTTTGCTAAAAGGGCATTTTACCTTCTTTGCCCCCTCTGTCAGTGATAGTTCACAGGGCAAGGACCTAAACCGCTAGGGTCTTAGTATATAAAGTTCACGGACAGAGAGCGCAATCCAGGCCTACGCGTTTCTTGGTGATAACCACTTCCTCTTTTTACTAGAAACCTTTCCAAACAATCTTTGCTTCTCTTTGTTTGTTTAAAATGCAAATCTACAGGTAATATGACATTAAATAACATAAATTAAAATATCCAAGTCACCCATGTGAAATGCTCCAGAGTACTTAGTATTATTTTCAAGCTATTTAGAGGCCTTCCTGAGAAGAATGTTTTATACAAATTGAAGTGGATCAATTAGCTTTCATATATAACAGAATCCCAGGGAGTAAATACGGGTTCTGCTTTAATCGCCACCTGTACGATTGTTCAGCACTGGAATTAAATTATTTTGTAGGCTGCGAAAGTCGGCATCATTCTGTGCAATTGCAAGAACACAGGGGGAAACTGCTGAATGTTTAATGGCTTCCTCGTTACTACAAGAGCTGCTGGTAATCCCACGGTCCAATTGGGAAGGCGGAGATATAGGGAAAGAAAGAGGTATTTTCTTTTTCTTTGCTGGATGTTGGGAGATATTTTGTTTGTTATATGAAGGTTAAACAGTGTTGATGTTAAGTCAGGAAAAAAGTTAGGACCTGAAATTTAACATAGTATGACATAGTACTAAAAAGTTCTAAAGTACTGTCCGTTTTAGTACAAAATAAACAAAACCAAAAACTGGTCACTTGTCAGTTAAGTGCCCCAATCCCAACCAGTATATTCAGCACAGTATTAGATGCATTACTAACCAGATATATAGAGGTACTTATTGCCCCCTTTCTCGGAGAGGAAGCTGGCTCCTCTTTGAGAAAGGGGGCAATCAAGGCTGACATCAGAGCCAATGATTCAGTGCTCTTTCCCCTGCTGTCTCCTCTGCACATGCTCATGTTCCTAAAAGCTCATTGAGCTGGAAGAGGAGGTGGCAACCTCTGCCAGAAAGGGCAATACTTATTCCAAAGTGCTGACCTGTTTGCAGAACCCCTAATAGTGCCGGTTGTGGTCTCAGTGGGTTGATCAAGTAGAAAAATCATCATTCTGATTATTCGATTGGCCTTGGTCAAAAGTGTATGGCCAAATGGTCTCAGTCCAAAAGGTATGGCCTACCTTCCAATAAGGGCGGTAACTGCTTTTGTCATTCTGGTTAGCCATTATGGACAGATTTTCAGGGAGATGTAATAAAATTTACTATTGTTAAAAATGGTGCTAAATTTGCCCCAACCAATTAGACTTGTAAAAGGTAAATAACATCTGATTGGTTGGGGCAAAATTAGCACCATTTTTAACAATAAGAACTTTTATTACATCTTGTTTGTGTTTTAGGGAAATGTTCACTGAATATTTACATTTGGGGCCTTGTACACAAGACCTACAGACAAGCAACCCTACCAATATTTTTCCAGGAGAGACAGGACATACTGTCAGGTCCCAATCTCTCTCCATACAAACCCGTGGGACTGTCCCACAAAAATCAGTAGCATTAGGAGATATGGAAAGGTTCTCACAATAAATACTGGGGTTAACCTAGAGAAGCAAATGATTTCTTTATTTCAAGGGCGAGGCACTAACTGACTTGCAAGAGTTTTTCATTTAAAAATATTTGTTCATTTTAAGGAGAAGCCAAGAGCTCTAGAATGTCAGTGTTACTTTAATTGGTTGCAAAAGGACAAGTAATTTCTAACAGTTCCGGCTATATTTAGCACAAATTCATCAATTTCTAATTATATATTCAAAGACGTCAGCTGTTTCTTTTCTCTCCCTTTCTATCCGGAATGTCTGATTTTATGAAATGCCGACTGGTAAATGAAGAAATTATCATAATGTATCATGTAGCCAAATGTTTGCAGAGTAATAAGAGAAAAGGGTGTTGAATAAGACGTCCAACCCATTGTGTTGCTGTTAGATGAGTGGGCAAATTTCATAGGAGAATGCATGGATAGTGTATGGAGGTGGAAGTGGGCTGTCTATTGACAGAAGCAAGAGAGGAGTTTGAGTATATGGCCATATAGCAATGATTGATCTCTTATATTGCAATATTCCTAATGCTACCTTGCTTTAACCCAAACAGTAATATTTCACATTTATTTCTTCTTTATTTGCCTTGGATTAAATGGACCATTGATTGCCACCATCGAGCATCCCAAATGTTTTTCGGTTTTAGAGAAAATAAAGGGCACACCAACCACCAGCTTGGTGGCTAAAAACTATCAGGGAGATTCAATAAAAGTTCTTATTGTTTAAAATGGTGCTAATTTTGCCCCAACCAATCAGATCCTATTTAACATTTGAAAGGTAACATCTGATTGGTTGGGGCAAAATTAGCACCATTTTTAATGATAAGAACCCCCAACACATTCTCCCCAACTCCTTCCAGATGCCATTTCTCCCATTCTGCTCTCCTCTTACCTACGTATATTCCAATAACCTCACTATTCTGTCTGTTTTTTACCAATCCTATTCTGCTTCCTGTTCCCCTTATTCCATTCACCTACCATTTCTCAGTGGAGCAGGGGAGTTGCTACTAGTGCTATCTGGACCCAAATAGAACGTGTTCTTTCAGAAGGGCTTCCAGACCATTGGGTCTAGTAGGACCATGTGTGCAGGGGCATAACTAGCAGTGGGAGCAACTGCAGGGGGGCCTGGAAGCCAAAGGGGGCCCTATATTTTTATTTTTCCTTTGACAGATATAGCCTCCTCTCAGAAAACCACTATAGATCATGCATAGAGGGGACAGTGATTCCTTGTTATGCCACTGCATGTCAATCCAACCCTGAGCACAGTTATGCTTGTTCTTGTCTCATACATGGCAGCCCTGAGTGTTTTGGTTCATCCACGGAAGTATTGTTTTATTTGCACATACATCTCTTTCTATTCCTCTCTCTATTGTTAGTGTGGTGAAATGTGTTTGTTCTTTGTAAATTGGTACCTACAATAGAAATTATATGTTAAACCTCTTGGAATCCAGGACCTGCTGTGCTTTTGGCACGGAGTTGTAATTTATAACTTAGTGAATGTGTTTGTAGGTGCTGCATTAAATTGGGGATACCTAGAAACATGTGAATGGTGCTGTTATGGCTGGGAACAGATAGGTATGCTTTGGTTTTAGGATGTTTAAATATAGGAAGCATTTCCAATTCGGAATAAAAGAAAATGGTAACTGCCTTGTGATACTGAAACGCTATAAAATTCTGGTGTCCATTCCTTGCTGTGTTTTTCATGTTTTTTAGGCTTCTAGAATTGAGTATTCCTAGGTCTTTAAAGGGGAAGTTCAGTGGGGGAAAAAAATATTTAAAGGGCAAGTCCAGCCCTAAAATGAAAACTTACATACAGGTAAATCACCCCCCAAAACCCTAAACGGTAATAGTTTGAAATGTGAAATATATAAGTCTAACCTGAAATCCTGAACAATGTCCTGTTTCCTATTCCTGCCTCCTGGTTCTTCCAGTTAGTAACTGTCAGTTAGGAATTTGGCAGTTGACATCACAGCCAATGACTGAATGTTAATCCCCTGTCTGTCTCTTCTGAGCATGCCCAGGCTCAGTACAGACTAAGTACAGGTTTCTAAATGGCTCAGTTTCCATGAGGCAACCATGGAGTTGTCCTTTAAATTATTTATCTCTATTACAAATACTTTTATGTATAAAAGTATAAATATTGTCTTTTTGAAAATGAATTGATTTCCTACCCTTTTCTATGCCTTGCTGTGGTCAGTAGTAAGCAGCCATTTCAGGTTCCTCCCAGGATGCACCACTTCACTGGAATGTTCCTAACAGTAATTTTTACTAATTGTCTGTTGGTTGGGTCAAACATGCTCAGATCTCTAACGAGCAACTTGATCAACCCACTGAGACCACAACGGGCACTATTAGGGTCCTGCAAACAGGTCAGCACTTTGGAAGCATTTATGGTGATGGAAATGACAAAAATACTACCTTTTTTCTTGAAGGTCAATGTATGGCTAGCTTCAGTAGGCAGGTAAGATTGCAGAGAGATGTTCCATCCCTGTAGAGGATAGATATACCGTACAGTCTATTTTGGTAGTTACGTTTTGAGCTCTTATTTTTCCACTTATTTATACATAACATTATCAATATGTTACATTCCCAATATCATATCCAGGAGTGTAAATCTGGGTACACACCTGCCTATTATTTGTCCCGATCAAGCATTTGATGTGAGTGAGCGCTCGGCCAGGTCAATAGTGGCTGCAGCCGCACGATCGGCCTTGATTTCCTAACGGACCCCATCACCTGTTCGTCTGATTTGGACAAACGTGCGACCAAGGTCCGATTAGTGTGATGTGTACCCAGCCTTAACCTTATATGGATGTCACCATGTTAGTAGGAAACAAAACATAAAAATACAATCCGCACATCCAATGCTCTAATCACATCTTATTTAAATGAGTTTCTTTCATTGCTTCTTTCCACTCAACCTCAAGATAACATCAAACAGGTTCTATAATTACCCAGTAGGGACCTACAGGCTGCACTAGGAGTTTATTTACTTTCTATTACTAAAGGGGACATTAGACTGAGGGCTCGTTCACACTAGAAACTGACAGTAACGCACACCATGTGTTTCTGTCCATTTGTATCCATTTTTTAACACTGTGTATTCCATAGATTTCTATAGAAAATGCATGAAAAAACGGACAGAAATGCTGCATGCAGTGCGTTTTTTAAACGGACTGGCACGGATTATAACGCAGCAGGTGTGAACGATATTATGAAATCCTATGGGGTTTTACGGTCTGTCCATTTTTTTAAACGAACCTGCGTTTTAAAAACGGATACAAACTGATGTAGTGTGAATGAGCCCTGAATGTTTTTTTTTTATCGTTTATTAGCAGCATTTTGACATTTTATTATCATCACTCTCCTACTAGTTTTGGAAACGTGATTTTCTTCTTCATGTTTCAGTGGCTGCTTTATTTAGTTAGTTTATTATAAGTAAGAGGTAGGGGGAAAGGGGATAATTATTTACAAGGGAGAGAAAGGAATTATTGAATGGTTTCTCCACTGGGATTTGCTGGGACCAGGTGTGTTTTATTCTTACTACAGCCATCACTTTGTTAAAGGGAATGTCCACCCTTTAAACAAAAAACTGGTGACTTGCTAGTTATCTACCCAGATATATATATCAGTTGGGGTTGGGGGCAGGTAACAGACATGTGAACTGTTTTGTTTTAAGGGTTGACATTCCCTTTAAATAAACCACAGCTAGAGGCTAAAATGAATAGAGAGGCCATTTGTTTTAGATAATAGGAAGGTTTTAAAATGAATGAAAATGATATGGGCAGTTCTGGCAAGCCGGTAAAGCCAATAGTCTTCTATGTCATTTGGAGAGAGAGACAAGTGTTAGGAGAGATATTTCTTGGCAGCGATGATGTACCCAGTTCTGCATTGAGCATGTCTGGACCCACTGGGTAGGGGTCAGGACTGATAGCAAAGGAAGAGACTGACTTTCCAAACTTGCTAGAATTAAATTTAAGTTTCCTGTTTTAATAAAACAGAATTTCATCTAATTCTTGTACTTGATGCAGAAAAAAAGCTAAATGTAAATGTAAATGGGAGTTTATCTGAAATCCAGGGGCTGCACCTCCTCTTATGGGTTTGTAAATCACAGAGATATCCATTGTGACGCACCTTTACTTGCTTGATTGCTCAGGGTAAACTAGCAACCAAAAGTTCCATTAGTGAAAGCTAGCCAAATTCACATATTCACTTGTCATTTCAATAGCTGAAATATTTATCTAACCCAATAAGTATAAACATTAGCCAACTTGGGTTCCCTAGTTAAACCCTTTTTTCTACCCTTCTCCAACAGCCCTTATGTTTTCTTCCTCCCTGACTATAAAAGACGTCAGGGCATATGTCTCCATAGTCGTAGTCTTCTAAATATAGCCCGTCACTAAAGCATGTCACAGCCATCTGCCTAATAAACAAATCTTGGCTGGCCACCAGAGTTATTCACTGGGAGATCTGCAAGAGGAAAGTGTTGGAACCTGATTTTGCTGAATAGAAGTGGCCTGTCAAGTGGCTGATGTGTTTGGCATTTATGGCAGTTAATGTATATTGTTACATTATATAGATGGCATTGCGCAACCCAACGCCTGGGAATCAAATATGGAAAAAACATCAAAGTGAACATTTCGCTGTAATGTTTTATTTTTCAGTCTTTAAACGAACTGAGTGCTTTTCTTTGTAGTCTCTTATCCAACCTCTACCATGTACCAACTGTACTGCAACCTGGCTGTTCATTTAATGGCATAAACCATTAAAGAGATATTCTAACCTGGGCCCCATTTGTATTGGAAATGTTTACTTCTGAAAATGGAAATATTTTTCTTATTCCCTTTGTAAAGTCTAAGGGTTGTAACACACAGGGCCAAACCCACGCCCAATATTTTTGCCGATGAGGCGATAAGAAGTCTGGGAATTAAAGCGGTACCCCCAATATTTTGGCCCAATCATTCTTGCATTCTATTGAAGACCACAGACCATCATATCCTATTAATTAGCCTGGGCAGTTTTGCCCAGAAGGCAGTTGGGATGGTAATTACGATATTTCATCCCTATTGACCAAAATACTGTCTGCTGTGGTTAATTGCAAGTAAATATTGACCCATGTATACTAACTCTAAAGCTTTAATCAGGAACAGGATTCCGTAGGTTCAAGTCTTTATCCTGATTGGCTCACTGATTATGTCTGCAACTCTCCAAATGGCACAATTAATAATGACCAAATAAACATACCGTACTTATTCCCTAATGGTAAATGGTTTGTCAGGATCAGATGGGGAGATAAAATTACCATAGGTGGAAAAAACTGTAAAGGGTAACGGTGTCTGGAGTGCCAGTTTGATTCCACAATAGGACAAGGCAAAAGAGTAAAAACATGGGTGGGATAAGGGGGTATCTTGCCCTTTAATTTAAACCCAGGGCATCATTACTAACAAGTGAGAATGTCTCTATAAGGATCTTTTTTTTCTGATTGCTGATTTCTGTGTACACATTGCAATTACGTCTCCTTTTTCAGAGGAGGTTTATTGCCGTAAGCCAACTGTACTGTTACCAAAGGATAGTCAGGCTATGTAATGATCATTATGGCTACACATATACTGTAATGATAAGGGTGGAATTGAAATAAAAATCCCAACTGGCAATATATACTATGAAAATAAAGAATGTTTATATCTGTGGATCTTCCCAAGGATCAGCATTTGGCAATCTTTAGTTTATCACCCAGCCACCCAGTTTATTATGTTGACAGCCAATTATAATCCAGTAGGTAGAGTATCCCAAATTATTAGCTTAAAGGGCATGTCCACCCCCAGAACTATAATTTCCCCCACTACTGGCCCCACTGTGTAGTGCATAAAAATCCTTACCTTACATCCCAGCTCCAAATGGTTCTCCTGTAAAGTTCCCCCAAAGTCCAGAAAACTGCCCACCAGGAGCCTGGCCATCAGGGAAATTGTTTCCACCTGTGAGATGTCCTCTCAGAGGGTTTTGGCTTGCTCAGAGCAGCCCTTCACTCCCTCCCCCACCCCTCCCTCTCCCACCCGTTTTGTTCTCCCTCCCCCTAGTGTTAATCCCCTTGTAGATATAGTAGGGATAGTTCCCCCAGCCCCAACTGCAATATTATCATTTCCAGAGACTCCCCAGAACTCTACTTACCTTCCCTCTCTCCTCCGGCGTTCTGAACTGCGGGCAGCCACGTCCGTGATTGGCTGCCTTTCAGCCAATCACAGACGCGGCTGCCGGTCCGGCCCCCTACTTGCAGTTCTACGCAAGCAGAAGGCCAGGCAGTGCGGCGGAGGAGAGAGGGAAGTTAAGTAACGATCGGGGGAGTCTCTGGAAAAGATAATATAGCGGTTGGGGCTGGGGGAACTAGCCCTACTATATATTTAAAATATTGAAAAAGGGGTGGACATGCCCTTTAAACTCTAATACTGTTCCAGTTTGCATTGATGTCTTTGAAACGTTCTTGACTTGGCATTCAAAATTCCATCCTATAAACACAAGGGACTTTCCTGCAGGTCCCTTACGTTTATAAGGTGGAACTTTGAGTGCTAGTGGATCTTCAGCAGGAATTCAGCTTGGCAACTCATTATGAAATACTGTGAGCGATAAAAGACATGAAAACATTTGTAATTAAACGCTATTGACCTTAACAGATACCCCAGTTTGTTGTAAACCCTGATACAAGCCCTTTAACACTCTACACAGCACCAGCATCTTCTACTGCTTCCAGCTCTGACATATGTTAAAGGGAAACTACAGTGCATATACAGTTTTTCAAAAACAGTTAAATTGAAAAGTACCTGGCACAGGGAGGTAGGATTGCTACTTTCAGCCTCCTAATATAATTTCAATGAGAAACGGCAGCATAAAGAAAACTGCTTCTGCCAGGTTTCCTGAGTGCTTTTAATATAGGAAGGCCCAGGACACTACCCTGGCAGTGGAAACCTATATGGGCTGTAGCTCCTCAAAGAAACAATTTAGGGAGGTGGAAATAATAAATCATATCTACCTACCCCAGGTACTTAAAAAAAAAATTTAAATTATTGTTGTCCTTTAAAATGTAATTTAAATGGCAGAGACCTCTACCTTGTAAAGGTTATACCCAGTGCCCATTGACATTAACGTTAAAGGAGAACGTATGGCCCATGAAGTCAGACTTTTCCTACTGGGGAAAGCAACATGGCAGTTTCCATCCATATTGTATTTATGTTTCTAATCCGGGGGGTAAATATGACACAGCTAATGAAAAGCCAAGGCAGATAAATAACATGTGATGTGTGCCCCTTTTTTAACTAGCAGGGCCAAATGTCAGGCCCCACTGCACCAGGGGCTGTATAAATTGTATAAGCCAATCATGGCCAATTGAACTTTCAGTTGGATGGTTCAAAGATTTGCCCTTATTGCCACAGGCCACATAACCTGCCTGCAGTGAGACAGAGATTCAGCCCCCTGGATCACTATCTTATTCTGTCCAATATCTGGACCCCATAGAGATGCAGTGAGACTGGATGATCTCTGTCCCATTGACAACACGGAGACTTTGATAATCTGCAAATATTTAACTAAATCATCCCCTTATATTTTTGCGTGAGGTTAATATTATCCCTGTAGTTCTGTAATAGAGCCTGGCAAACTGAACAATCTGGGAAAATGGCAACTTTGTGAATCCTGATGTCCATTGTCTTTGGAAAAGTGGCAGATCAATGTCTGTGTGTCGCAGATCAGGGTGTACTATAGCTAGTGTGGGATTTTATGGAGAACTGCAATGCCATTCTATTAATAATACCTATCCATTGCTTCCTATCTCTCTCTTTCTGTCTGTCTACCTATTCAATCTATCATATTCTATCTCTCTTTCTATTACTTCTATCTATCATACTCTACCTCTTTCTCTCTCTCTCTCTCTATACCTATCCGTCCATCATCTATTTATCATATAATATCTATCTGTCTATCTGTCTGTCTTTCTGTCTATCCTGTCTGTCTCTCTGTCTATCTATCTGTCTATCTATCTATCTATCTATCGTATCTATCTGTGGTATCTATCTGTGGTATCTATCTATCTATCTATCTATCTATCTATCTTCCCTAAGCAGCTCTATTGCATGGTACTGAATTGATCTAGGATTCTATATTTGTCCCTGGTGATAGATCCTGGTTTGTTGCTGAAAATGAGTTGCAAGCAGCCACTCACCAACAATCCTAGATTCAACACGTTTCAGTTTTTATTATTGATGTAGTATATTTATATATATATTGCTTTCCCTATACAGATAATTCTGCTGGGTACTGAAGAGGATCGTATTATAGTCAATTCGAGATCAAATTAGCAGCATTGGCTACATAATAAATCTCTTATATCATTAAACAGCTATTGAGTGTTTCTAAATGAAGCCAAACATTAAAACGATGACAAATCTGCTACATGTTGTAATTATTTCTGCTGCTTTCCGTTATCTAACCCCCACGTCGCTCCCAATACATAACAATCCATTTTCCTTAAGATAAATGTCAGCGTGCGCCCTTGTGACACAATGCAACAGCTGCTAGACTGAGCAGCACAGAGCGCAGGGATTAAAACCAAGCGCAGGTAGTGGGTCTTATAGTAAAGGAAATAGTCAGGATCACTACAGAACAGAAATAGGAATTAACACACGATCCGATTGCGTGTCAAAAACCTCACGCTAGTGTTGGCCAGTTGTTCTGCGCTGCGATCCGCTTACCATAGTGCATGCAATCACCATTTTTTGCTCAATCTCATGCACCCCGATAATGCCAGATTGGCGGATAGCAGTGCACCGACGTGCACTATCATACCGGACACGCCTGCTTGCGTGCGTGATTCCAGTCCGTTACGGTAGGGCCTCAGCCTTAATGTGGAAAATTTGTATTTATTTTCACATAGAGCACAGATTATTCTATCTAGCACTATAAAATAAATTAAATTGAGCCATTTACATTAGGCCCTGTCCCAAAGAGCTTACAGTCTACACCCTTTATTGTACTTTATTGCACCTTTATGATTGTAAAAACCAAAACAGGAAGAACATACAAACTCCTTGTCGATATGGTCAAAGCTGGATTCGAACCTGGAACTAACCTTAGCATTAAAGTGCTAACCACTGAGCCACCGTACTCATGCAATGTTATCTGATTTCCAATTAAAGATAAAGAAAAACTGTGTCCAAATGTACACGGATAATAATAAATGAATAAAGGCAGATACTGTCATTTACTTTACTGTGCCAAACAGTCTTAAAGGGAGATTCAATAAAAGTTCTTATCGTTTAAAATGGTGCTAATTTTGTCCCAACCAATCAGAACTTATGTAACATTTGAAAGCTAACATCTGATTGGTTGGGGCAAAATTAGCACCATTTTAAACGATAAGAACTTTTATTAAATAACCCTGAATGTGCGCCCGCTGCACAAGCCATGACCCCCACAATCCGCCTGGCCAATCAACAAAGACCCCTGACCGAACGCATAGACGCAGATAATACTTGGCTGAAACAAAGCCTTTAAGAGTATATGTGTTCAGTATTAAACATTAATCTATTAAACCTTGATTGAGTGAACTGTTCGGTACTTGTGTTTTTTAAAAACATTTGGAAGTTGAATAATTGAATATGTCAGGCCTTTAGACATTAATAGATAAAATTAACCAGTGATTTACAAAGCAAAAAAAGGTGGTGGACCAAAGACCATGTATATATAAAATTTATATATTTATATCAAGGTGCTGTACACTCACTTTAGGCTAATAGGAGGCACAGGTGTCTCAAACCCTGTGCCTTTCACTTAATAGATCGATTCTCAGGTTTCGACAGTTTCAGCTTTAATTTCAGAAAACTCGTACTCACAGTGGTCCGGGTGCCACTCGCCCCGAAAACCTTCGTTTAGGTTCAATACAGTCAAACAGTCACGATCTGGAGTTTTAGTATGCGCACACTGGTATTCTGAATGGAGGACTCCGAGTGGTAAAATCAAACAAGTTTATGTTGGAGCCGGGTAGGTACTTATAGAAACAACATGGTACAGAGCTGCAGGGGGAGAATAATGAAGTGAACCTGATCTTAGCACAGCTCTGTGTAAAGTAATTCTCAATAGTGTACCTATTTAAAGAGGAATGTTGGTGGGTAGGTACTTATAGATACACCACAGTATAGAGCTGCAGGGGGAGGATAATGAAATGAACCAGATCTTAACACAGCTCTGTGCAATGTATTTCTCACTAGTGTACCTATTTAAAGGGGAATGTTGGAGGGTAGGTACTTATAGAAACATTATAGTACAGAGCTGCAGGGGGAGGATAATGAAGTGAACCTGATCTTAGCACAGCTCTGTGCAATGTATTTCTCAATAGCGTCCCTAATTAAAGGGGAATGTTGGAGGGTAGGTACTTATAGAAACAACATGGTACAGAGCTGCAGGGGGAGAATAATGAAGTGAACCTGATCTTAGCACAGCTCTGTGTAAAGTAATTCTCAATAGTGTACCTATTTAAAGGGGAATGTTGGTGGGTAGGTACTTATAGATACACCACAGTATAGAGCTGCAGGGGGAGGATAATGAAATGAACCAGATCTTAACACAGCTCTGTGCAATGTATTTCTCACTAGTGTACCTATTTAAAGGGGAATGTTGGAGGAGGGTAGGTACTTATAGAAACATTATAGTACAGAGCTGCAGGGGAAGGATAATGAAGTGAACCTGATCTTAGCACAGCTCTGTGCAATGTATTTCTCAATAGCGTCCCTAATTAAAGGGAAATGTTGGAGGGTAGGTACTTATAGAAACATTATAGTACAGAGCTGCAGGGGGAGGATAATGAAGTGAACCTGATCTTAGCACAGCTCTGTGCAATGTATTTCTCAATAGTGTCCCTAATTAAAGGCTAATGTTGGAGGGTAGGTACTTATAGAAACAACATAGTACAGAGCTGCAGGGGAGGATAATGAAGTGAACCTGATCTTAGCACAGCTCTGTGCAATGCATTTCTCAATAGTGTACCCATTAAAAGGGGAATGTTGGAGGGTAGGTACTTATAGAAACAACATAGTACAGAGCTGCAGGAGAGGATAATGCAGTGAACCTGATCTTAGCACAGCTCAGTGCAATGCATTTCTCAATAGTGTACCCATTTAAAGGGGAATGTTGGTGGGTAGGTACTTATAGAAACAACATAGTACAGAGCTGCAGGGGAGGATAATGCAGTGAACCTGATCTTAGCACAGCTCTGTGCAATGCATTTCTCAATAGTGTACCTATTTAAAGGGGAATGTTGGTGGGTAGGTACTTATAGAAACAACATGGTACAGAGCTGCAGGGGGAGGATAATGAAGTGAACCTGATCTTAGCACAGCTCAGTGCAATGTATTTCTCAATAGTGTACCTATTTAAAGGGGAATGTTGGTGGGTAGGTACTTATAGAAACAACATGGTGCAGAGCTGCAGGGGGGAGGATAATGAAGTGAACCTGATCTTAGCACAGCTCAGTGCAATGTATTTCTCAAAAGTGTACCTATTTAAAGTGAAATGTTGGAGGGTAGGTACTTATAGATACAACATGGTACAGAGCTGCAGGGGGAGGATAATGAAGTGAACCTGATCTTAGCACAGCTCAGTGCAATGTATTTCTCAATAGTGTACCTATTTAAAGTGAAATGTTGGAGGGTACGGTTCTTACTGGATCCTTACACCTGGCTAAATGCACAAAGCAAATTACGTATTCACTTCTGTTTAGATTGTTTGGGGCTCTCCAAATTTTTTCCTGCAGCTGTTGTCATCTTACAATGTAATTGCAGTAACTACCTGGCAAATAAGAGTGCAATGCCCCTTTCACTTTAAGAAGGCAAACCCTTTTTTTCTGATTAAATTGCCATTTAAAGGGTTGTGTTGGTTTAAATTGGGCCAATTCTTGCAGTTTCTGCCAGGGGTGCGGTAGCGATTGTAGTTCCAAGGTTTCTGGTTGGAAATCTCTATTCCTCTGTGTAAGTAAAATGGAACAGGAAAAGGCGCAAAGGTCTCTCTGCAGGCGGCAGATAATTTCCGTCTCTCTGATTTAAATAACCACTTGTTCTGTGCTGAACACATTACGCCACTCCATTCTCAGCTGCTAGTGCTTCTCTGCAAAGAAAGAAATTAACTAAAAATCCTCAATTATCTTCATCCTGGTAAATGGTGTTTTAGGTCTCGACTGAAAAGTTCTGGATAAACACACAGGGCGCTCTGTCTAGACATTAACATGGGCACAATGTCTTCAATGATCATTTAAACACACAAATACCGTATTCCTAGAAATAGATAAAAACACAAGCCCTCCAACATTGATACTTAAATAGGGACACAAACCTATTATTGATAAATACATTGCACAGAGCTGTGCTAAGATCATGTTCACTTCATTATCCTCCCCCTGCAGCTCTGTACCATGATATTTCTATAAGTACCTACCCTCCAATATTCCCCTTCAAATGGGTACACTGTTGATAAATACATTGCACAGAGCTGTGCTAAGATCAGGTTCACTTCAATATCCTCCCCCTGCAGTTCTGTACCATGGTGTTTCTATAAGTACCTACCCTCCAACATTCCCCTTTAAATAGGTACACTATTGAGAAATACATTGCACAGAGCTGTAATAAGATCAGGCTCACTTCATTATCCTCCCCCTGCAGCTCTGTACCATGCTGTTTCTATAAGTACCTACCCTCCAACATTCCCCTTTAACGGTTATGTGATATTAATACAAATGTGGCATTATCCCAAGCCTCACTTAAGATGACCCCTACAACGTGTTTTATGGTAACGTTGCCTCCTCTTGCCTTAAAATCTAAACACATAGTACAAGATAAATAAATGCATGGCTACTTTAAAAAGCAATAAGAGTCAAACCAGGTTATGGTGTGGGACAAGCACTCCGTACTCCAGCCGTCTTCCTGCTGGTATGCATCCACTGTGCACACACTTCATCTTTCTTTACCTTATCACAACTGGGTCCTGTGTAGGTTCAGACAGTGATTATATATATAGCTCCAGACTGGTTACTGGGGATATGTATATGTTTAGTTATAAAGCGCCATTTGGGCGCACAGCACTGTACATTATAAGAATATGGATTATATAAACAAGGGGATAAATACAAGCAACTATACAGATAAATAAGAATAATTACATACATAATACACAGTGCCATTAATGGGTTAAGAATGCATAGTATATATATTTATATATATTATACCAATAGTATATATAGCTGTAAGGTCCCCCCACACAGGTGCACCTGGGTCCCCCACCACAGGAAAAATATGCAGAGGAAACTTAGCAATGCAACAAATATATAAAAAAAGAACAACCAGTGTAAAATCCCCTCTTAATAAAAACACAATGAAATAAAAAGACAATCAGGGAGATTCAATAAAAGTTCTTATCGTTAAAAATGGTGCTACTTATGCCCCAACCAATCAGATCTTATTTAACATTTAAAAGCTAACATATGATTGGTTGGGGCAAAATTAGCACCATTTTAAACAATAAGAACTTTTATTGAATAACCCTGTATGTATTGCTATGGCTAAACGGTGTACCAATATAACCTCACATACGTAGAGTATAAAATATAGCCGGCCAGCTAAAACACTGCACAGTAATAAATAGAGAATATGCATCTAAGACAATATAGATATTTCGTGTAACTGTAACAATATAATACTCTGTCCATATTCTCAGAGCAGACAGTCTCTCTCTCCAGATAAAGTCACGTAACCCCACACTCAATTCTGGTTTACCAGATAATGATGTCACCGAGACGCGTTTCACTCTAATGAGCTTCCTCAGGCAGTCTGGTTTTACACATTGTTGATTTTAGACATTATGTATATGGAGAAATATTTGAATATATGGAATATATAGATTAATTTTATCTACATTTTCTTATTTGCATATTCTCTGTTTATTACTGTGTAGTGTTTTAGCTGGCCGGCTATATTGTATACTATATGTGTGGTTATATTGACACATGAGGTCCCCGGCCCAAAGAGCTTGCAATCTAAGTAAATACACATACCATCATGCGCAGTAAGGGCTAGGCCACACTAGCGCGTTTTTCGCGATTTCCGATGCGCATGCGATTGCGCGTCCGTTCGCGTTATGGTAACGCATGCGTTCACCATTTTTGGTGCGTTAACGCATGCGTTTCCATAACGTGAAAAGGCGAAAACGCATGCGCAAAACGCGAGCGCGAAACGCGCAAGAATCGCGCACACAATCGCGTGCGATAACGCTCGCGATTTTGTGCACGATTCCTGTGCGTTGCAGTGTGGCCTCACCCTAAGAAATGTTTCAGTTCCGAGCAAAAGAATTTTGGACGTTGGGCCCAGATGTCCAGATTTGGGTAGGACTGCACCTTGGGGCCCGAATCCTGGCAACCCTGATAACCCTGCACACATTTAGAGTTATGGCCTGTCTTCACTTCATCCCCATGAAGCGAGGCATCTGCAACATAATGCCTCCCCATATCTAGAGCATCTAGATCCCCCCTATTAGCACCTTACCCAACCGCAGCCACGCCCCATGGGCCCCAAAACCCCACCATCCCCTGTTAAACCAAACACAATCAGTAGGAAAAATAGCACTGATTTTATTAATTAAATAAGTATTACTCTATTAGAGGCCCAGGCTTAAAGCCACCATATGCCTATAATACAAAATCTATAGGTGCTTATCAAGGAAAGAGTTGAAAGGCTCCATTGGCATCTCAGATAGACATTTCCCTTCCGACTATTGATTTAGACATACCCCCCAGTATAGTTTTGGCTGAGGATTGTGGGAGATGAAAGCAGCTAGTCTGAGATGTAAGGCGTCCCATCTGTAGAACTATTTACTCATTTTCTGGCTTTGTATTTCCTGCAGGAGAGATTAATTTGATTGGTGATTTCATTCTGTGATCTGAGAATTGACCTTTTGTGAGCAGCTGTAGATTAAAGAGCGGGTTAGAGCGCCATACTGTTAAATGTGTTACCGGGCGAGCGCGCAGTATCCTGTCCTGCTGCTTTCCACGCTGTGATATCAATGCGAGCAGATTAGTCTCATTCGACACAGAGAAACTATACATAGACCTGGACTGGAATATGTTATTTTTTTGTTTAACATGGCAGCTAATAGTAAATACACGGAACACTAAGGAACATTCTAGATCATTAGGTACGTTTGTTTTTATACAATTTAAAGGGACTGTATCAATGTGTTCTTTCAATGGTGCTGTGTTTAATAAAGAAAGAGGGACTGAAAAATAAAATTTGCATTGCCACAGTTGGGGGCATTATGTAATGGTTAAAGAACAGATGTTTACTCGGGTTACTTAATATCTGCCATTGATTCCCCTTTAAAAATCCAACAGACCTGTGCTCAGGAATGCTGACTTCAAGCTTCATTGGTTGTCGACAGTAACATAGAAACATTAGTGTTAATTGTTGGAATACAGAGCTGTTAATTTATAAAAAAGCTACAGCTCTAAACATTGTATGAAGGTAGTAATGATATTTAACATAACGCTGCATTAGTCTAATGTCATTGTATAAAGCAGGTACTGATCATGTCTGCTGCAGACAGGAAGATTAAATGGGGTTTAACAAATAAATGAACAGTGTTTGTTTCACTCGTTGGGGATAAGCTCCATATACCCTGTTGTGTTGACTGTGAAAGCTCGAGAAGGAAGACGTTAAGCTTACAGCTCTTGCTGGACGTTGAGAGACAGACGGGTCATTCTCCTGTCACTCACATGGGCACTGAAGAGACACAGTGAGGTTACACTGTGCCCCCTCAGGGACGTCATAATTCCAGAATAGTTTCCCTTCTACTCTGGGATGTCAAACATAAAGCGTTCCCACTGTGGCTCCGCGGTTGGATCAATAACCCCTCAAGAGCCATAGAAGCAGAACTTTATTTTGGTCAGACCAGTTGCACTTGGAATTCTTTTTATCGAGTCACATAATACTGGATTCATTGTGTGACACTAAAGCAGTTGATTTTGAGAGTTTCTTAGTGATGGAAAATGGCATTGTGTACAAGGCTTTAGTCTATACTTAATAAGCAAATGTCTCCTCTTAAAGGGCATGTCCACCCTTTTGCGCACTATTACCTGTATTACTAAACATATATTTTAGGATAATTATTGTCCCCATTCTGTCAGTGTTAGCTGGCCCTTCCCTCCATGCAGTCAATCAAGGCTTTGACATCACAGCCAATGACTGACTGCTGTTTCACCTGCTGCCTCCTCTGCACATGCTTAAGCTTACAAAAAGCTCTTGGAGCAAGAGGGAGCAGATACCTTTGCCAGAAAGGAAAAGAATGTATCATTAAATATCAAGTTACAAATACATGTAATAAACCGAAAAAATAGAAGTAGAGGCTATGGACTAATAACTGACAATTCCCCATTTTTATAGGGTAGACATGCCCTTCAAGCTGCTGTCTTTAAAGGGTATGTCCACTTCCTAAAGGAAGTTTGGGGATTTCAGTTTTATTGAAGAATGGGTAATAAAGGAACTGTGTCTTACCTCCCGTTCTTTAATAAAACCTGCAGGAGCCGTGAGCGAAGTTAGGGAACCTACCTTAACTTTGTACTGGATGCGCATATGTGCCGTGCACATAGTCCATAACAGTAGGGAAGTGTGAGATCCGGTAAACTCCCTAGCTTCGTTCCTGGGTCCTGCAGCTTTTATTGAAGAATGGGTGGTAAGACATAGCTCCTTTACCTCCCATTCTTAAATAAACTGAAATCCCAAACTTCATTTAGGCAGTGGACATACCCTTTAAAGTCACCTTGTATTTTGATAATGATTACTACATCCATATACCCTAATGGATTTTCATTGTGTTATGCATTCCTTTGTAGGGTTCAGCAGATTCTTACACAAGCAGACCATCAGATTCTGATGTATCTCTGGAAGAAGACAGGGAAGCAATCCGCCAAGAGAGAGAACAGCAAGCTGTCATCCAGCTCGAGAGAGCCAAGGTAATATCCATTTCTGCTTACTAAGAAGCAAAATGATTATTTTGCTTTTCTGCCATTAACCGTTTTGTAGCTAAATGGGACCTCAAGTCATTCAAGGCCTAAGTGTTCGATTGAGTGGGTCAGAAATCAAATCCTGTTTACACTTCTGATCGATAGACTTCTCATTGATTGATCAGCAGTTTATTGACCAGTTGGAAAATCTTCCTATTTGCTGCCCTGTCTTAAGCGTGTTTCAGGTGGAAATCTGCTCAAGATCAATGGTGCAAGTTGGTTCACTATGACCTATACTACGTATGGTGCAGCTGTCGACCTGTCGACAAGTTAACAAATTGTTGACTACTGTCAGTAGGAACTTTGATATTCTGGGTGGCCATTTTTATAAGACATCATTTTTGAAGTTGAATATTAATATGGACATAATATGGGAAATAAGTTGGTGCACTAGAGCCTATTTCGAATTAATATTTGGGCAGTGGCTATAAGGTGGGGATTATGGGATTTTAATCACAGCAACCAGCCAGTAAGGGGGCAGCAAGATCTTGTCAGACAATCAATTTAACAAGTCATTTTACTCATGGATACTTCATAACAAAAAACAACTTTCAGGGGAACTGTGATGTGAACTGTGAATACACAAAGGGGCTTTTACTGGAAAATTCCATGAAGATCTGGAGCTCCGATGTTTGAAAAAATCACCAGCTCTTCCTGATGGTGACATCGCTCCCCAGGTCTCTACTCCCCATAACCATAGGTCAGGGCACGCGCCATCGCTATTTTGTGATGCAAAGAAGAGACACCGCATGCCCTGACATCGCCGAGGGGGGCGGTACAACCGGAGGAGTGATGTTGGAAGAGGAAGAGATAACGATTTCTTCCAACAAGCTGAAGCATCCCAGAGGAATAGTTTTAAAAGTAATATGAAGGGCTTTCATTGGAAAACTCTTTGTGTATTCATCACAATTACCCGTTAAGCCATACAAGATGCCTGTGAGGACTGAATTTGAGTTTATGATTATTGAGGATAACATAGCATTCTACTAAGTGTAGGAGAGACCAGTAGAGCCTGTTACAGAGGAAATCTGGGATTATACCGAATACTGTATTACACACATTGTAAAGTATTGATGTGTTACAATATAAACTATATCTATAAAATAATCAGTTTACCTTCATTTACAGGTGCATTATATAGTTTAGAAAAAAGAAACCCAGTGTATCTGCATTTATAAATGTCCTTGGATGTAGCAGAGATCTCGCTCTAACCTCCCATTTTTGTCCAGGTGCAAAGTGGTGAGCATTGGTTTGTTCTCCTCTAGCTGATACATTCTCATAGGACCACTCAAAGCAGAAGTGCATTGTGTGTTATTTAACAGCTGACTCCCCTGCACCTGGACAAGAATGGTAGGGGTACTCTTTACTACCTCCCCAGAGCTTTATAAGCAGGTTCAATTCAAAAATTGTGTTTTAGCTTCTTTCATGCCAAATTACCTAATTAGAAACCCTTTAACTGTTTATCCTTCTGATTATGGCCCTGGCCTTCAGTTTCCATCTTTAGTACATCCTATGTAGACTATCAGGGTGACCCTGGTCACAGTCAAGCATGTCATATCCCTAATGTGTCTGTCTATGCAATATCAGCGGATCTATCATGTAATATATATAATGATGCTTTGTATTCACAATGGGTCTATATATCTTTAGACAAAGCCAGTGGCCTTTGCTGTAAAGACAAATGTGAGTTACTGTGGAGCACTGGATGAAGATGTCCCTGTGCCAGGCACTGCCATATCTTTTGATGCCAAGGACTTTTTACACATTAAAGAGGTAAATATAGGATAAAGTGCTCTTGCCACCTGCCAATAGCTAATAAAATATCAGCAGAAAGACCAAAGCTTGTTAAGACTAAAAGGAAAACTGACCAGCTGCCAAGGTTTGGGAGCAATTAGCTTATTAACCATTTCAGCAGCAATGTACCCAAGGTGCTTCCTGCCTCAACATCTGTTTCCGTGCACCTTCTTTTCTCTTTGACGAACAATGAGTTAATTCTGAATGATTATGCAAAGAAGATCAGGGAGAAGTAGCTGCTGCAGAATAAGAACACTCAGCTTCCTTCATTCCAAGGGGGATTTATTTCTTTATATATTTATAATTACCTGCACACTGATAATAAGGTTTCTACCTTCGTACACTTGTGAGACAAAATATTGCGTAATACCCCTAAGTAGAGTCATCTGGAAGGATGCAGGCAATCGAAGGCTATTGGTTTTCTCATAGGAAACAAAGAAATGTGTCATATTTTATGATTTTTGATGCAATTATTTACTTCCATTAAACTAATGACCAGCCAATAAAAACAATTTTGGAGGGTATGAGAATGTCTAAAGTCTGTCTAGCACATCCTCATCGCGCTTGCACATCCGTTTGCATTGCAGTGTGGTCTTGTCATTAAGGCTGGGTACACACCATCAGATATTTCTGGCTGAACGGCCTATAGTGACATGTATCATCGGTCAGACGGAAATATCTCATGGTGTGTGTGAGGCAGCTGTGACCATGTTCGGTCGACCGTTCGTCCGGGTGGTAAATCATGGACAATAAGTCACGCGCCACTATTGCCGTGACCTACACACATTTGTCCCGCCCGAGCGATCACTAGTAGCGAGCGCTTGGTTGGGACAAAAACTCGGCTGGTGTGTACCCAGCCTTACACTAACACACTAATAAAAAGAAAAACTTTAAAGAGAATGATGTAGTATAAGTTTAATGAATTTTATTAGGTTTTTAGGACATTTGTACATAAGGATGACTAGGGCACACGTTCTCAAACTTTTTCAGACCATGGTGCACTTGGCAATGCAAATTTATATTGAGGCACACATGTTCAGGGGCATAACTAGAGGGGAGCAGGGGGAGCACCCACAGGGGGGCCCAGGAGCCAAGGGGGCCCCATCTCCTTTTTTTTCTTATGGCAGATATAGCCTCACTCCTGCTGGGGCCCCAGTGATCCCTAGTTACACCACTGCACATGTTCTTATTGTTGGTTGTAATTTCCCATATGTTATGCACTTTACAGTGTATATTGTTTTCTAATCAATGTAGTATAATGTTACACTACACTGACCGTGTTGGCATTTTATCATAAAATATATTGTATTGACAAAATAACAACTGGTGAAAATATTTCCACTACCAAAATTCTATGGCACACCTCTGGCTCTTTGAAGTCCCACCAGTGTGCCCCGGCACACCCTTTGAGAAATCCTGGAGTAGGGACATATTTTATGGCACAATGCATAGTCTGTGACTAATTTCCCGTGGTCCCCTTTCGGCCCAGTGCCCATCCAATGGGAAGACATAATCTGCAGAAAGTGCTTTTTCCAATTGGATAGATCCCAGACCGAGGGGTTGTGGTTGAGCATGCCCATTTAAAGAACAATTTTATTGTCCATGTCCACCCCCAAAATGCCCTGCAGATAGAGACACCCCCCCCCCAGTGGGGTAACTGCAGCCCCTCAATGGTGGAGGGCCCTGGGGGATAAGTGGGCCTGCCAATCTCCTGACTGATACAATTGATCCCCTTCTTGTAAACAGCTGCTCGCACTAACGTAAGTAAAGGTTGCGCAAAGGTTGCAAGCTTTTTTCAACTACTGCTGGTGCGGTAACATTGTAAAGGTGATCGCATGTACCTTACTTACATATAAGCGATCAGCTGTTTAAAAGCAGGGGTTTGAGGTACCAGTTAGGTACCTCAGGGAGAGGAGGGAGTTTTTTTTAGGGGCCTGGCACAAAAGCTGTAGAGGGCTCCGGGCCCTTGCAGTTTTGCCCCTGGACACCCCTAAAATGTAAAAACACCATACTCAACTTTTCCAAGCTTGCTTGTAAGCAGAGATATCCTTTCCTTTCTTCGCTGCCCCCCCCCCCCTAATGTGCGATGTGAAGGTTCGTTTTTTTGTACATCTGCTCTGAGAGTTCACAGAGCTCACACAGTCTGCGAGTGCATAGAGGAGGAGGAGAAAGGGGAAGGATAGCCTGCAAGTAAGTATGGAGAAGGTGAGTATGGCGTTTTAACACATTAGGAGGGCCTCCTACCCACCAGGCATTTTTTCTTTTTGGGGTGTACATCTAGAATAATGAAGGAATAATTATTATTATTGTGGATTTATGTAGCGCCAACATCTTCTGTGGCGCTTTACATTTACATGTATACATTCACATCAGGCCCTGCCCCAAAGAGCTTACAATCTAAGCACATTTATGTGACACATACAACCTATCAGTATGTCTTTATGATTGTGGGGGAAACCGGAGTGTCCGGAGGAAACAGAACTTTAGGCATCGGTGCTAACCACTGAGCCATCTTGCTACCCACGGTGGCTCAGTGGGCAAAAAAATTCTTGTAACCTTCAGAAGGAAGAATGTTAGCATGTTTTTTATGATTCCCGTGTCAGGTTTGACAGGAACACGTCAATAGGCTGAAAACATGTAGGGTCTCTTTAAAATATAAAGTTTACTGCAGTAACGAAGCATAAGAATTTCTTTGTTCCAGAAATACAACAATGACTGGTGGATAGGAAGATTGGTGAAGGAAGGCTGTGAAATTGGTTTCATTCCAAGCCCTCAGAGATTAGACTTCATCAGAATCCAGCAAGAACAGAAACGAGGCCGATCGCATGGAGGGTAAATGGCAATATGTGTTTGTTACTGTCAACTAGGCGTAGAGAACTGTATGTCAGACAAAATGAACATTTCTTCCATTTTCTAATATTGTGCAGAAAAACAAATGTGTTTCCATAGAACAATATCTCTGTGTCGATCCATCTAAGCGATTGACCTATATAAGGTATGATAAGGAATCCTTGGTGGTGTCCTATTTACTTGTCCTCCTATTTATAAATTCCAGTTGGTGCTCTTCAGTGGGGGATTTCTGTAGGTATCCTGAGTGATCTCCTTAGGGAATCAGATGGGAGATTTTTATAAAGGACCATCAGTACCCCCAGTTTTCCTTCACTTTATGTGTTACAGTAATTGTAATAGATCCGAATTAAAGGAAAATGATGGTATACATTTATAAAAAGCCTCAATTAATCCTATTATGGGGATTTAATATTGTAATGGTGACTCTCTGTAAGGCTATGTTCGCACTACACAACGTAAAACACTTGGAAACAAGCAATACATTGAATAGCGGATTTGCATTGCTATAGACTTTCATTGAGTGCGTTAGTATTATGACAGCCCTGTGTGATATTCTTGTCCTTGCGTTATAAATACGTGAAAAAACGCATCTAGTGTGAACAAGGCCCAATCCCTTTTCATCTTAAAGGGCATGCTAACCCCCACTTATAAAGGTAGTGCATACCATTGGACTTGTAGTGTGAATATTACACTCTCTGTGGGGTATTATGGAATATGTTTCCCTTCCCCATATGAGTTATGATTTTTAGTGGGCTAATGGTGGTTGAGTGCCATGGAACTACGTGTTCCATGTAATAGGGGAGTCTAGCTTTCTTCTTTGCTTATTAATTAATTGGTGTTCCCTCCGCTAAGCACGCACCGTAATTGGTGTATACCACCCCCAATATTTAAGCAGGAGGCTTATTAGTCACCATCCGTATAATAGTAAAACTTTATACTTACCTTCCCCAACCCCGAAAAACCACAAGACTGTACTATTTACTTACCTGCCCACATTCCAACGTTCCTGAATGATAACCATTAATGATAAAGGCTGTCAGAGTTAAATACATCTAGTGGTGTGTAGAACATGTAGAAAACCCTAATTATAGGTTGTGATGTTTTACTTGTTATATTGTTTTTATTTCCAACAGTAAATCAAGTGGAAACTCTTCTTCCAGTCTTGGAGAAATGGTCTCTGGTACTTTTCGAGCTACCCCTCCTTCTGCTGGTAAGCACGTATATCATTGAGTAGGGAAAGTATTGATGGTAGGTCATATGGAGAGATATATCCATGATTGCAGAAAGGTGAAAACAGACAGTAACAGCATTTTCTATTGGACTGAACAACATGATTAGGGAGAATCAGGCAAAAAGGAGACAATAACCCCACCATTGTGAGATATATAATGTACAATCCATCTTTACCTGCTCTCTACTATACACATTACTTGCCAAAAAAATCTTCCTGTTTCCAAAATTGTGGGAGGAATGAAATTGCTTAATTTCCAATGGGAATCTAATTTCATGTTCTCTACTTAAAGGAATAGTTGATTGCAATAGTGAACTATCCCTTTTCTACATTGATTGAAGCCGGGGAGGTTAAGGAGCTATCCCTTACCTCCTGTTCTTCGATTAATGTTTAGATAGCCAGGAACGAACTTCAGAAAATCTTACCTTTCACGCGATCCAGCGGGGCTGCTCTGACAGTTCCCAACTGCTTCCTGCTTCTGTAACGCATGCCCGATAATGCGCATTAGAGTGAACTATTCCTTTAATCACAAGAATTACCGTGTTAACGAAAATGAGGGTTTATCATTACTGTAAGTAATTGCGATATGAGACATTGTATGTACTTAAGTTACCAGAACTTATTTAAAACAGAAAAGGTCTTAAAGTGCTAGTACCGGTAATACCAGCAAAAATAAAGTACCTCCTCCTGATAGTGATAGGTGTAGAGTTCATCACCTGACCCTGCTGGATTGACCAATAATACCAGCAGAAATGTGGTGCCTCCAATCAAACAGTAGTGATAGGTGTAGAAATAATCACCTGACCCTACTGGATTGACCAATAATACCAGCAGAAATATAGTGCTGCCAATCAAACAGTAGTGATAGGTGGAGAGTCCAGCACCTCGCTGGATTTCTAAAGGTTCAATGGGCTGATACCAGGTGGCATTGAAATATCGTCCGGTATCAGCATTTCAACCGCAGCAAATATTTTCACTGTGGCCAATATTTTTAAATATTGCCAATTTCCAATAAATTTACAGGGAGATTCAATAAAAGTTCTTATCGTTTAAAATTTTGCCCCAACCAATCAGATATTATTTAACATTTGAAAGCTAACATCTGATTGGTTAGGGCAAAATTAGCACCATTTTAAACAATAAGAACTTTTATTGAATAACCCTGTATATTTGTTATAGGACATTACAAATAATGAACCTTTATAAAAACAACACAGAGTCCATGAAGATAATAATAAACGGCTTGTTCACCAGAATGAGGAATAATAATAATAGCAATGATAATAATAGTAAAAATAATAATAATAGTATTCATAATAATAGTAATAATAATAGTAACAATAATAATAGTAATAATAATATTAATAGTAATAATAGCAATGATAATAATAGTAGAAGTTATAATAATAATATTGCTCCCATTGAGCGTTTTTTAATGCAGAGGAACATCGCGTTCACGGTTTAGTGCGATGTTCCGCTGCGATAATGCACAGTGGCGGACATTATTTTTAATGGCAAAGTGGCACAGTACCAGGTCACTAAATGGCTCAGTTTCCACGAGGCATCCAGAAGCACAGCAGGCATACAGTAATGAATTCAGAGGACAAAGTAATATATATCAACGTTAGAGATGTCTGAACTTCGCAAAATCCGGTCCGCTCGAGGATCCGCAAATTTTCGAAAGAATTTGAAAATCCGCGAGCGGACCCATTAAAACCTATTAAAATGAAAGTTCGGCAAAATCTGCATTAAAATTGGTCTAAATAGCCGTTGTAACTTACACTAAATCACTAAGGGACCTGGGTAATGACCTTGGAAACACGTATCAATGCCTACAATACCTAAAAATTACAGTCCGCTAGCGTGAATGTCAAATGCGCCCGAGTCTTCGTCATTCTTCGGAAATACGAGGATTCTTCGGAAATACGAGGATTCTTCGGAAATACGAGGATTCTTCGGAAATACGGTCCGAACATGTGGCTTGCTTCTGTCCAAAAATGCGAAAAAATCTGCGAAATTTAGAATTTACGAGGATTTCTCGTTATTTCGAAAATACAAGAAATCCTCGTAATTTGAAAATTTTCAAGCGTGGTTTTCGGGAAAAGTTCGGAAGGCGGAAAACCGGAAAATCCGCAATATCCGCTGATCAGATCCGTGAACTGGGCCATCACTAATTAACGTATTTTAAAGTGGCCATGCTTTCTAAAAGATGTTGATTTTGAACCTCACTATATATTTAGCCCAGACTGTTGTCAGAATGCTGGGAGAAGTAGTGTATGGCCAGTAGTATAAAACAACTCCATAGCAAAAGAAATACATAGACATATTGTTTTCTGTGGAGAATAAGCAAGCATATTCATCTTTAAATCATTTCTTTTTCTCGTATTTCTTACACATTGGACCTGACTTTTTTCTTTTCTTTTTCAGCCAAACAGAAACAGAAAGTGGTAAGTCCGTTAATCAGGATATTTCCCCATTTCCCATGTGGATTCTGTTGCTTCATTGGGTAACCTAATGTCATTCTTTTCAGACTGAAATCGTGCCGCCTTATGATGTTGTGCCATCCATGCGACCCGTTGTGTTAGTTGGCCCATCCCTTAAAGGCTATGAGGTATGACTACTTTATAAAACTTCTTTAAAGAAAAACATTATGTATTGGGTTCAGCCTAAAACAATTTAAACTGTTAATCAACACTGTATCACTTGCCTTTTCCAACCAGAGTTATACCTATGTGTAGTCATGCCCACTCCCTTAACTCCTCCTCCTCCCTAAGCTTCTGGCTCAGACGTGCTCAGTGTGATTCACCCAGTGACAGAGATAGATGAGTTGTCTAATTAGCTGCACTGTATCTTAATGTGTTAATGCATTAGAACCAACCAGATTCTACGTACAGTTCCATTTTAATTGGGAGCTAAAAAAAATTCAATTACTATGTAACTCATAACTATTTTTTTGTAAAATGGAAGTTATACTTGTGTAATAACCAATTGTTTATGGCTCCTCACGCAGTTATTATTCCTGAAACTCCTCCTATCTCTGACCAAGGCTAACATATATTAATGAGGAGGAGGGCAGACTGTAGGGAGCCAGAGAGCAGTCAGCTACTACATTAATATAGTGTCCCTTTAAAGAGTAATCTCTATACAAGTGCCCTTTTTTGAAAATAGCTATGTCATACCTTTTAAAGAAGCCTATTATGTTGTCTCTAGCTTCTCTTGAACTTAAGTTATACGCTTGTTAGGTTACTCTTTCCAGGCTGCCCTGTCTCTGTGTCTCTGTGACAGGCATGTGCTATAAGCTGTGTCATAAACCTCCACCCCCAAAATCGATTTTTTTTCTGAAGCTATATAAGCTAGCCATACACGGCCAGATGTTCTTCCGATTGAATACAAAGGAAAAATAGAAATTAGTTTTCGACATTTTGATTTATTGATTAAAATGAATTGTATTGCTCAAAATGTCGATCCCATGTATGCAATGATTCCCTGTCCATTCCGCTACATATGGACAGGCTTATGGCTAGCTTAAAAAAATATTTCGATGTTCAAGGGCAGGGCTTAAGATGTAGATGATGATGCTCTGTCCCAGCAGTGGGCATGCACCAGGCTTAAACTGCTCTTGTTGTGAGCTGGCTATGAGCACGCTCAGGTACAGAGCACGATTGTAACTGCTCGTTCGGTAATGGCAGACCCGCCTCCTTTGCTCCTGTTGTGAGCTGGCTATGAGCACGCTCAGGTACAAAGCACGATTGTAACCGCTCGTTCAGTAATGGCAGACCCGCCTCCTTTGCTCCTGTTGTGAGCTGGCTATGAGCACGCTCAGGTACAAAGCACGATTGTAACCGCTCGTTCAGTAATCGCAGACCCGCCTCCTTTGCTCCTGTTGTGAGCTGGCTATGAGCACGCTCAGGAACAGAGCACGATTGTAACCGCTCGTTCTGTAATGGCTGTCAGCCATTGGCCATGATGTCACCTTTGCAGCCATGACTGACAGTCACTACTGGGAAGAAGTGGAGGAGGTGACAATGGATTGGCTGTTTATAGCCTATAACTCAGCGTAGAAGTGTCGGAGAAAGGTAAGATTAAATTGAAAGTCTGGTATTGGGGGTGATGCTTTTTAATACAATATGTAAATTTAATTTGGGGCTGGAGTTACCTTTTAAAGGTAGGAGTGTGCCATTTTAAATAAAGGCCACTTGTATGGAGACCACATTTCCCCTTTAAATACCAATTTAGTGACTGGCATTGTAGTCCTGAAAATGCATTTAAAACACCGGTGGGTGGAGAGTAAAATTCATATTAGTGAAGCTCGTCATTCCCTACCTCAGAGAGATTTGCATTACAAATAATAGATGCTGAAAGCTGTCAAAAAATCTAAACGTTCTTCTCCTTTCTGATCTGCTGAAAGTGACAGCTCTACCTTCCTACAGTGTTGTTTAGACTGGATACTCGGTAGTTAGAGAATAGAATGTAGCTATAGAATGTATAGTGTCAAATCAGCTAGACAGCCCTCTGAACATACAATGCAGTATACATTTTTATTTTACGCAAAGTTATGTAATGGGAATGTTATCAGTAGTGTTTCCCATACAATCAAAGAACTTAAAGCTAACTTCTTAAATTCTGGATGTCAATCGGTGGGACCAGAGCTACTGGATTTAAGTAGTTTAATACTAAATGTATAGATGCAATATATAAAACTGGATTTATTATTATAAGGCTGGTTATCCAGATACAGCCTGTAAAATATCTCTAAAAAGATTTTACTGGATCTTCTAGTTAGGATGTCACCCACCTACTCAGCCCTTCACATATATAAGTTAATAAATTCATCTAGTCTCACTACTGTTACAATTTACATTTTTTCAGTTTCCATTTTTTTTATTAGCAATGATTAGTAGGGTGAGGCAGAGAAACAGAAATTGTATTGGCAGTCAGGCTGAATACACAGATTACCGTATATACTCGAGTATAAGCCGACTCGAGTATAAGCCGAGGCACCCATTTTTGCCTCAAAAAATAGAAAAGATGATTGACCCTATTATAAAGGACCGTAGGTTATACAGTAACCCTAATACCTTTCCACTGTAGATGTTTGGAAACTACAACTCCCAGCATGCTGGTTGCTGGGAGTTGTAGTTTCCAACCACCTATAGTAGAAAGGTATTGGGGTTACTGTATGGCATACTGTCCCCCACCCTAATACCTTTCCACTGTAGATGTTTGAAACTACAACTCCCAGCATGCTTGGTTGCTGGGAGTTGTAGTTTCCAACCACCTATAGTAAAAAGATAATGTGGGTGTCTGCATGGCATACTGTCCTCCAGCCCTCCCCCCGTACCCAGCACCTCCCCCCAGCCCCCCCCCCCCCGCTCACTACCTGTACCTGGTCTTCAGTTTTCCTCTCTCTTCAATCCAGAGGCAACCGCGAGTTCGGCCGGCAGTCCCATTACGTGCTTCGCGGCTGCGCGATGACGTCATCCCGCCAGCGTGCGTGATGACGTCATCGCGCAACCGCGAGGAACTACTGGGAACTGCGGCCGGACTCGCGGCTGCCTCGGATTCAAGGTAAGTTTCTTCTGACTCGAGTAAGCCAGTCAAGGTTTTTAGGTTAATTTTAAACCTAAAAACCTCGGCTTATACTCGAGTATATACGGTAACCCAATGGGTGAGGAGAAGAAAAGGAGCTGCAGTTATGTCAGAAGCTCCTTATTGAATTTGTTTCGACCATTACAGCCAATCAGCAGCTAGGTTCGTATGATGTAATTCTCCGCCAATAATGAAAGTGAACCTATCATTGGTTAGTTTAAGCTAAATATTTCCCAGGACAACATAAATTAAACTACTAAAAAGTGTGTTCTGTCCATATAGAAAATACCAAATTTTCTATTGGTAAAATGTGATATTATTTGCACTTTATGAAATGTTTACAAAAAACATAAAACTTTCATATTCTTCACAGTTAAGCTTGAACACCTCTTGGGAAACAGAACACCTGTGAGAATATATTGGTGGGTGTTAATTGTTTATTCCAGGAAAGCGAATAAAAAGTCTAAAATGGCATAGAAACTTTTAACTTGGGCATTGAGTGACACTTGGATCTCCCTCTGGACTTCTCTTATTTCTTCTCTTTTTCTTCTCACTCAATGCCCAAGTTAAAGTTTCTATGCCATTTTAGACTTTATTCGCCTCCTGGAAAAACAATTAACACCCACCAATATATTCTCACAGGTGTTCTGTTTCCCAAGAGGTGTTCAAGCTTCATGTGAAGAAATGAAAGTTTTATGTTTTTTGTAAACATTTCATAAGTGCAAAAATATCACATTTTACCAATAGAAAATTTGGTATTTCTATATGGACAGAAACAACTTTTAGTAGTTTAATTTATGTTGTCCTGGGAAATATTTAGCTTAAATAACCAATGATAGGTTCACTTTCATTATGGCGGAGAATTACATCATACGAACCAGCTGCGATTGCCTGTAATGGTCGAACAAATTCAATAAGGAGCTTCTGACATAACTGCAGCTCCTTTTCTTCTCCTCACCCATTGGGTTACCCGATTACTCGAGTATAAGCCGAGGTTTTTAGGTTTAAAAATTAACCTAAAAACCTTGACTCGGCTTATACTCGAGTCAGAAGAAACTTACTTGAATCCAGAGGCAGCCGCGAGTCCGGCGGCAGTTCCAGTAGTTCCTGCGGTTGCGGATGACGTCATCACGCACGCTGGCGGGATGACGTCATCGCGCAGCCGCGAAGCAGTAAAGGGAACTGCCGGCCGAATCGCGGTTGCCTCTGGATTGAAAGAGAGGAAAACTGAAGACCAGGTACAGGTAAGTGAGCTGGGGGGGTGTGGGGGGGAGGGCTGGGGTACTGGGGGGAGGGCTGGAGGACAGCGTTGCCATGCAGACACCACATTATCTTTTTACTATAGGTGGTTGGAAACACCACTCCCAGCAACAGCATGCTGGGAGTTTGTTAGTTTCCAAACATCTACAAGTGGAAAGGTATTAGGGTGGGGGACAGTAGCCATACACGTAACCCCACATACCTTTCTACTATAGGTGGTTGGAAACTACAACTCCCAGCAACCAAGCATGCTGGGAGTTGAGTTTCCAAACATCTACAGTGGAAAGGTATTAGGGTTACTGTTATACCCCGGTCTTATACTGGGGCAATCATGCTTTCTATTTTTTGAGGCAAAAATGGGTGCCTCGGCTTATACTGAGTCGGCTTTACTCGAGTATATACGGTAATCTGTGTATCAGCCTGACTGCCAATACAATTTCTGTTTCTCTGCCTCACCCTACTAATCATTGCTAATAAAAAAAATGGAACTGAAAAAATTTAAATTGTAACAGTAGTGAGACTAGATGAATTATTAACTTATATATGTAAAGGGCTGAGTAGTGGGTGGTGACATCCTAATAGAAGATCAGTAAAATTTTAGAGATATTTACAGGCTGTATCTGGAGAACCAGCCTTATAAATATAAATCCAGTTTTATATATTGCATCTATACATTGTATTAAACACTTAAATCCAGTAGCCTGGTCCCACCGATTGACATCCAGAATTTAAGAAGTTAGCTTTAAGTTCTGATTGTATGGGAAACACTACTGATAACATTCCCATACATAACTTGCGTTTAAAATAAAAATGATACTGCATTGTATGTTCGAGGTGTCTAGCTATTTGACACTATACATTCTATAGCTACATTCTATTCTCTAACTACCGAGTATCCAGTCTAAACAACACTGTAGGAAGGTAGAGCTGTCACTTTCAGCAGATCAGAAAGGAGAAGAACGTTTAGTTTTTTGACAGCTTTCAGCATCTTTATTGTAATGCAAATCTCTCTGAGTAGGGAATGACGAGCTTCACTAATATGAATTTACTCTCCACCCACCGGGTTTAAATGCATTTCAGGAACAATGCCAGTCACTAAATTGGTATTTAAAGGGGAAATGTGGTCTCCATACAAGTGGCCTTATTTAAAATGGCACACTCCTCATTAAAAGGTAAATCCAGCCCCAAATTAAATTTACATATTGTATTAAAAAAGCATCACCACACCAATACCAGACTTTCAATTTAATCTTACCTTTCTCCGACACTTCTACGCTGAGTTATTGGCTATAAACAGCCAATCCATTGTCACCTCCTCCACTTTTCCCATAGTGACTGTCAGTCATGGCTGAAAGGTGACATCATGGCCAATGGCTGACAGCCATTACAGAACGAGCGGTTACAATCGTGCTCTTTTCCTAGCGTGCTCATACCAGCTCCAACGGAGCAAAGGAGGCGGGTCTGCGATTACTGAACGACGGTTACAATCGTGCTTGTACCTGAGCGTGCTCATAGGCCTCACAACAGGAGCAAAGGGGCGGGTCTGCCATTCTGAACGAGCGGTACAATCGTGCTCTGTTCCTGAGCGTGCTCATAGCAGCTCACAACAGGAGAAAGGAGGGGGTCTGCATTATGAACGAGCGGTTCAATCGTCTTTGTACCTGCGTTGCCATGCCACTCACACAGACAATACACAGGAGCCGGCGTCATTACTGAACGAGGCAGGTTCAATGCTTGCGTTGTATAGAGCACCTGAGCGGGCTCATCAGCCAGCTCACAACAGGACAAAGGAGAGGGGGGCCATTACCGAACGAGCGGTTACAATCGTGCTTTGTACCTGAGCGTGCTCATAGCCAGACTCACAACAGGAGCAAAGGAGGCGGGTTGCCATTACCGAACGAGCAGTTACAATCGTGCTCTGTACCTGAGCGTGCTCATAGCCAGTCACCAAGAGCAGTTTAAGCCTGGTGCATGCCACTGCTGGGACAGAGCGATCATCATCTACATTTAAGCCCTGCCTGAACAATCAAATTTTATTTAAGCATGCCAATAGCCTGTCCAATGGAGCGGAATGGACAGGGAATCATTGCATACATGGGATCGACATTTTGAGCAATACAATTCATTTTAATCAATAAATCAAATGTCGAAAACTAATTTCTATTTTCCTTTGTATTCAATCGGAAGAACATCGGCCGTGTATGGCTAGCTTATATAGCTTCAAAAAAAAATCGATTTGGGGGGTGGAGGTTTATGACACAGCTTATAGCACATGCCTGTCACAGAGACACAGAGACAGGGCAGCCTGGAAAGAGTAACCTAACAGCGATAACTTAAGTTCAAGAGAAGCTAGAGACAAACATAATAGGCTTCTTTAAAAGGTATGACATAGCTATTTTCAAAAAAGGGCACTTGTATAGAGTCATAGTTACTCTTTAAAGAGGACATATTAATGTAGTAGCTGACTGCTCTCTGGCTCCCTACAGTCTAGTTTCAGGAATAATAACTGCGTGAGGAGCCATAAAACAATGGTATACACAAGTATAACTTCCATTTTACAAAAAAAATAGTTATGAGTTACATAGTAATTGAATTTTTTTTTAGCTCCCAATTAAATGGAAAAGTACGTAGAATTGGTTTGTTCTAATGCATTAACACATTAAGAATACAGTGCAGCTAATAGACAACTCATCTATCTCTGTCACTGGTGTGAATCACACTGAGCACGTCTGAGCCAGAAGCTTAGGGAGGAGGAGGAGTTAAGGAAGTGGGCATGACTACACATAGGTATAACTCTGGTTGGAAAGGCAAGTGATACAGTGTTTGATTAACAGTTTTAAATTGTTTTAGGCTGAACACAATACATAATGTTTTCTTTAAAGAAGTTTTATAAAGTGTCATACCTCATAGCTTAAGGGATGGGCCCACTAACACAACGGTGTCATGGATGGCACAACATCATAAGGCGGCACGATTTCAGTCTGAAAAGAATGACTTAGGTTACCCAATGAAGCAACAGAATCCACATGGGAAATGGGGGAAATATCCTGATTAACGGATTACCACTTTCTGTTTCTGTTTGGCTGAAAAAGAAAAGAAAAAAGTCAGGTCCAATGTGTAAGAAATACGAGAAAAGAAATGATTTAAAGATGAATATGCTTGCTTATTCTCACAGAAAAACAATAGATTGTATTTTTGTTTGCTATGGAGTTGTTTTATACTACTGGCCAACACTACTTCCCCAGCATTCTGACAACAGTCTGGGCTAATAATAGTGGGTTCAAAATCAAACTCTTTTAGAAAGCATGGCCTCTTTAAAATACGTTGATTAGTGATGGCCCAGTTCACGGATCTGATCGGCGGATATTGCGGATTTTCCGGTTTTCGCCTTCCGAACTTTCCGAACCACGCTTTGAAAAATTTCGAAATTACGAGGATTTTTGTATTTTCGAAAAACTGGAAAATACGAGAAATCCTCGTAAATTCTAAATTTCGCAGATTTTTTCGCATTTTGGGACAGAAGCAAGCCACATGTTCGGTCCGTATTCGAGAACCTGTATTTCCGAAGAATCCTCGTATTTCCGAAGAATCCTCGTATTTCCAAGAATCCTGATTCCGAAGAAAGACGAAGACTCGGGCGCATTTGAAATTCACGTAGAGGACTGTAATTTTTAGGTATGTAGGCCTGATACGTGTTTCCAAGGTATTACCCAGGTCCCTTAGTGATTTAGTGTAAGTTACAACGGCTATTTAGACCAATTTTAATGCAGATTTTGCCGAACTTTCATTTTAATAGGTTTTAATGGGTCCGCTCGCGGATTTTCAAATCTTGAAAAAATTGCGGATCCTCGAGCGGACCGGATTTTGCGAAGTTCAGACTCTAACGTTGATATATATTACTTTGTCTCTGAATTCATTACTGTATGCCTGCTGTGCTTCTGGATGCCTCGTTGGAAACTGAGCCATTTAGTGACCATGGTACGTGCCACTTTGCCATAAAAATAATGTCCGCCACTGTGACATATAGCGCGGAACATCGCACTAAACGTGAACGCGATGTTCCTCTGCATTAAAAACGCTCAATGGGAGCAATATTATTATTAAACTTCTACTATTATTATCATTGCTATATTACTATTAATATTATTATACTATTAGTATTGTTACTATTATTATTACTATTATTAGAATACTATTATTATTATTTTTTACTATTATTATATGCTATTATATTATTCCTCATTCGGTGACAAGCCGTTTATTATTATCTTCATGGACTCTGTGTTGTTTTTAAAAGGTTCATTATTTGTAAGTCCTATTAACAATATACAGGGTATTCAATAAAAGTTCTTATTGTTTAAAATGGTGCTAAGTTTTGCCCTAACCAATCAGATGTTAGCTTTCAAAATGTTAAATAATATCTGATTGGTTGGGGCAAAATTTAAACGATAAGAACTTTTATTGAATCTCCCTGTAAATTTATTGGAAATTGGCAATATTTAAAAATATTGGCCACAGTGAAAATATTTGCTGCGGTTGAAATGCTGATACGGACGATATTTCAAAGCCACCTGGATCAGCCCATTGAACCTTAGAAATCAGCGAGGTGCTGGACTCTCCACCTATCACTACAGTTTGATTGGCAGACTATATTGCTGGTATTATGGTCAATCCAGTAGGGTCAGGTGAGATTCTCTACACCTATCACTACTGTTGATTGGAGGCACCACATTTTGTGGTATTATTGGTCAATCCAGCAGGTCAGGTGATGAACTCTACACCTATCACTATCAGGAGGAGGGTACTTTATTTTGCTGGTATTACCGGTACTAGCACTTTAAGACTTTTCGTTTTAAAATAAGTTCTGGTAACTTAAGTACATACAATGTCTCATATCGCAATTACTTACAGTAATGATAAACCCTCATTTTGTTAACACGGTAATTCTTGTGCATTAAAGGAATAGTTCACTCTAATGCGCATTATCGGGCATGCGTTACAGAAGCAGGAAGCAGTTGGGAAATGTCAGAGCAGCCCCGTGGATCGCGTGAAAGGTAAGATTTTCTGAAGTTCGTTCTGGCATCTAAAATCTAATCGAAGAACAGGAGGTAAGGATAGTCCTAACTCCCGGCTTCAATCAATGTAGAAAAGGGAAGTTCACATTGCAATCAAACTATTTCTTAAGTAGAGAACATGAAATTAGATTCCCTTGGAAATTAAGCAATTTCATTCCTCCACAATTTGGAAACAGGAAGATTTTGTTGGCAAGTAATGTGTATAGTGAGAGAGCAGGTAAAGATGGATTGTACATATATATTCACAATGGTGGGGTTATTGTCTCCTTTTGCCTGATTCTCCCTAATCATGTTGTTCAGTCAATAGAAAATGCTGTTACTGGTCTTTTCACCTTTTGCAATCATGATATATCTTCCATTGACCTACCATCAATACTTTCCTACTCAAGATATACGTGCTTACCAGCAGAAGGAGGGGTAGCTCGAAAAGTACCAGAGACCTCTTCCAAGCTGGAAGAAGAAGTTTCCATGATTTACTGTTGGAAATAAAACAATATAACACAGTAAACATCACAACCTATAATTAGGGTTTTCTACATGTTCTACACACCACTAGATGTATTTAACTCTGACAGCCTTTATCATTAATGGGTATCATTCAGGAACGTGTGGAATGTGGGCAGGTAAGTAAATAGTACAGTCTTGTGGTTTTTCGGGGTTGGGAAGGAAAGTATAAAGTTTTACTATTATACGGAGTGGTGAATAATAAGCCTCCTGCTAAATATTGGGGGGTGGTACACCCAATACGGTGCGTGCTTAGCGGAGGGACACACCAATATTAATAAGCAAAGAAGAAAGCTAGACTCCCCTAACATGGAACACTAGTTCCATGGCACCAACACTTGGATCTCCCTCTGGACTTCTCTTATTTCTTCTCTTTTTCTTCTCTTTTCTTCTTGACCATCTTGCTATTCAAATCTTCTTCTTTCTTCTGGGAAGGTGACAGATATGATGCAGAAAGCTCTGTTTGATTTCCTGAAGCACAGGTTCGATGGGAGGTGAGGATCCAAGTAACCTGCTAGTTCAACAGATGTAACTGATTGATCATTTATACCCTACAGCTAATTACAATGGAAAGCTGGATCCTGAGTGGTTCGGATCTAACTATAACCGTATACCAAACCTAAATAAAAAGGAATGCATGGAATGGGCTGTAGCCACTTATAGAAGCTATGTACCATGTCTTGCTTGAGTAATCAAGCCCTTTTTCATGTTTTTGTGACATAACAAGGAAATGAATTATTATTATGATTATAAATTGTATTTTCTCCATTTGATCTATACAAACTTAAAGGAACACTGTAGTTGTGCAGTAACTGACAGCTACCCATATGGTAACTGACATCTCTGCCCTCCCCTTTATTAACATATGACTGCCAATGTCAGAGATTGGTAGGAAAGTCCAGAAATCTGACTGAGGGAGGAGCCAGGGAGCAGTCAGTTACAGCAGGAGTATAGCATCCCTTTAACATTGCTATTAAGACAATAACTCAGGGAGCAGTCAGTTACAGCAGGAGTATAGCGTCCCTTTAACATTGTATTAAGACAATAACTCAGGGAGCAGTCAGTTACAGCAGGAGTATAGTCCCTTAAAACATTGTATTAAGACAATAACTCAGGGAGCAGTCAGTTCCAGCAGAGTATAGCATCCCTTAACACTATTAATTAACATAACTCAGGAGCAGTCAGTTACAGCAGGAGTATAGCGTCCCTTTAACATTGTTTATTAAGACAATAACTCAGGGAGCAGTCAGTTACAGCAGGAGTATAGCATCCCTTTAACATTGTTATTAAGACAATAACTCAGGGAGCAGTCAGTTACAGCAGGAGTATAGCATCCCTTTAACATTGCTATTAAGACAATAACTCAGGGCACGTCAGTTACAGCAGGAGTATAGCGTCCCTTTAACATTGTTATTTAAGACAATACTCAGAGCAGAGATCTTACAGCGGGGAGTATAGTCCCTTTAACATTGTTATTAAGACAATAACTCAGGGAGCAGTCAGTTACAGCAGGAGTATAGCGTCCCTTTAACATTGTTATTAAGACAATAACTCAGGGAGCAGTCAGTTACAGCAGGAGTATAGTGTCCCTTTAACATTGTTATTAAGACAATAATAAAGAGCAGTCATTACAGCAGGATATAGCTCTTTTACATTGTTATTAGACAAATAACTCAGGGAGCAGTCAGTTACAGCAGGAGTATAGCGTCCCTTTAACATTGTATTAAGACAATAACTCAGGGCAGTAGTTCGTTGAACAGTGTCTCTTATAGGTTCTGGCCTTTCATCTTACTTGTTATGAAACAAAACTCGAGAGCAGTCAGTACAGCAGGAGTATAGCATGCCTTACCTTTGTTAAACACATAACTCAGGAGCAGTCAGTTACGCAGAGAGTATAGCCCCTTTAACATTGTTATTAGACAATAACTCAGAGAGCAGTCTTACAGCAGGAGTATAGGTCCCTTAACATTGTTATTAAGCACAAACTCAGGAGCAGTCAGTTACATACAGCAGAGTATAGTGTCCCTTTAACATTGTTAAAGACAATAACTCGAGAGTCTCATGTACAGCAGAGTATACAGCCCTTAACATTGTTATTAAGACAATAACTCAGGGAGCAGTCAGTTACAGCAGGAGTATAGCATCCCTTTAACATTGTTATTAACACAATAACTCAGGGAGCAGTCAGTTACAGCAGGAGTATAGCGTCCCTTTAACACAATAACTCAGGGAGCAGTCAGTTACAGCAGGAGTATAGCGTCCTTTAACATTGTATTAGACAATAACTCAGGGAGCAGTCAGTTACAGCAGAGTATAGCGTCCCTTTAACATTGTTATTAACACATAACTCAGGAGCAGTCAGTTTACAGCAGAGTTAGCATCCCTTTAACATTGTATTAAGACAATAACTCAGGACAGTCATTACAGCAGGGATTAGCATCCCTTTAAACATTGTTATTAACACAATAACTCAAGACATCAGTTTACAGCAGAGTATATCATCCCCTTTAACATTGTTATTAACACAATAACTCAGAGAGCAGTCAGTTACAGCAGGAGTATAGAGTCCCTTTAACATTGTTATTAACACAATAACTCAGAGAGCAGTCAGTTACAGCAGGAGTATAGAGTCCCTTTAACATTGTTATTAACACAATAACTCAGAGAGCAGTCAGTTACAGCAGGAGTATAGCATCCCTTTAACATTGTTATTAACACTAACTCAGGGAGCAGTCAGTTACAGCAGGGGTATAGCGTCCCTTTAACATTGTTATTAAGACAATAACTCAGCAGTCAGTTACAGCAGTGTGTCCCTTTAACACAATAAAGAACAGTTTTTTTAGCTTATAGGCTAGTTTTCTGTGCCAGTTAGTTATGTGACTTATTGTGCATGTTGTGAAGCAAGATGAATGTTGATTTGGTAGTAGTTTCTTGGTTTTCTTTAAGAGATAATTATTATTTTTATGTTATTTTGTTCTAAGGATATCAATAACAAGAGTCACAGCTGATATTTCTCTAGCGAAGAGGTCGGTTTTGAATAACCCAAGCAAAAAAATAATCATTGAACGTTCAAACACCAGATCTAGTTTGGGTAAGATCTCTAAGAAGTAATTCTGTCAATAAACTTGTCATTATTATAACAATGCTTTGTCAAAATACCGTACCTGGTACATGTACTAGGGACTTCACACCATGAATGAGGTTCATACACATCGTGGCAGTTCATACACATCGTGCGTTGAAGGTCGGCACCCGTGACCCGCGTTCGCACATGTGTACAGAGGCAGCAAATTGTGTAATTCATATGTGAAAGGTTTTATCATTGCTCTTGACTGGTTCTTTACACACAATGCTCTAGGCACCCTGTACTGGAGCCTGGGAGATCTTGCTATACTGTAGTAGATTTCTTTGAGGTTTTTTAGACGTGGCTCTTTCATTTACAAAATACTTGAAATCACTTCCAGTTGGCTGCAGGTTGGAAGGTTTCTAGTAAGTAAAGTAAAAATCAATTTTTTTTTGTGCGCAGACACAAAAAACCCAATATACCTAAATAGAGGACAATGTTCCGCCTCTTGTAAACTATAAGCATATTAGAGGTCACCAAGGAGTTCCGTGACCATATGAAAGCATGAAGGCCTTTTGGTCTGCCATTTATAAGATTATTGTTTACAGGTTAGCCTTATAGGAATGGGTACTTATTGTCAATGATAAGAAAAGTAATATAAGGAAGAATGGTTAGATAAGTGGGCCAGACATATTTGCTCAATATTGAAAACATTTGCCTCTTGGCAGGGCTGCATGTAGGTCTATTTATCCATTGGGACTTTCCTCAGCAGCCAATATGTTCATCCATAATGCAATGCAAGCTGGGAATTCTTCTTTGTATTTCCAAGGGCATTCACTGTACTGTCGAAGCTCTACCTTCCCAATCTTGGAGCCACATGCCTTTTACAATCGTCCCTTTAAACGGTAATAAAATCTGGTGTAGAGCTGAAATAGACCTGATAGAATTATCATCAGCACATTCACATATCCATGCTAAATGTTCAGTTGTGACTTTTCTCACTTTATTTTTAAACCTCCTAGTATCCTGTGTATAGTGGAATTACATGTAGAGAGCTTGGTGGGAAAGCGCTAATTAGATTAGAATTATTAATAAAGTGGCTTGTGTGAGGTTGATAATTAGATCCTATGCAAAGTGTTTTCACAATGATGCCTATATCTGTTTATCTATATATATACAAATACAAGGATATGCCACTCAAACCTTTATTACTTTTAGGTGTGGTGCAAAGGAGGCCCGGTAATTTATACATTACATAAGAGACCCCAGCACTCCACTACACAAACATAAATGAAGTAGATATAAGAGATAAGAGAACATGCAAGCAATGAAGGGTAATGGATACCTTTAGTTACATTGTTTGTACAAACATGTTTTAGCTGACGCGCCCCTACAAGGCAGTATCCCGGCACCAGTCCTAACTAGAGATGGTCGAACTTCATAAAGTTCGGTCCATTTGCAAACGTCAGTAAAAGTTCGAATTCTGACCCATTAAAGTCAATGGGAGAGTGATAGTTTGAAAAATCCGGGTGATTTACAGCTAAACTAACAATGGTAACTTACTGTAAATGGCTGTGGCACCTGGGAAATGGTCTGGGGAACATGTCACTATCACCAAAACCATTTTAAGCACGAGCGGGCAATAATTGGGTTTGGCACGAGCTACATTTGAGGGTTACGGCCAATTCAAGGGTTACCGAACGATATTTACAATGGTTACAGAAAATATAACCATACATTCGAGGGTTACCTAAATCGAAGTATACTTTTGAGGGTTAGCAAAAACGTACGATACTTTCAAAGATTAGTGAATGATACATTCAAGGGTTAGCGAAAGGCTCGTAAATTTGATAATTCTTGAAACCGCGAAGACGAACGTTCGATAATTAGCAAAGTCCAGAAAGATCGAGAAATCCGGGTCTGAGATAGTTCGAGAAGTCTGAGTCTGTTCGGACTTGTTAAAGGGTAACTGTGGTCTCAAATTCTTCCAAACTAGTAAGAATTATATAAAAAGCCTTCCATCACATACCTTCAAAATAAAACCTAAATCACATCTCTAGATAAAATTTGTGAGAAGTTATTGCTGCAAAAGTTCAGCAATATTACTTCCTGGTTTTAGCCATGTGAGCAGCTTGTATTCATGTGACCAGCCTCTGCCTGGATTAATAGGCTCCCCTTCTCAACTGTTAATTTTTCTCCTCAGGTACTTCCTGATTTCCCCAGCATTAAGTCTTAAATGAGCATGCTTCTCCCCCGGGGGAAAAGGGCCAGCAGGGGTCAGGTGATGTCACTCAACCTAATGGAAGCAGGAAGTTTGAAAATTCACCCCAATGTAATTTCTTACAGGCTCCAGCCAGAGATGTGATTGTTGGCTCAGTGTAAAAGAAATACTGCAGGCTTTCATTTACCCCTAACTTGTTTTGAGACCACGGTTGCCCTTTAAGTTCGACTCAAACTTGGCTTTGAATTCTAGTCCATCTCTAGTCCTAACCTTGTGAAAAAATACAATCCCTGGTGGGAGAAAGACCATACCTGCTTCTCTCTTTATTAAGTCCCTCTTCCAGGGAACCATGTGTGCTTACAGAGCTTATAAATCTTCCTTCTGGCTTGACTCTGGTGGGGAATATAAACAGGGAGCGGGCACAAAATAGAGTTTAGCCTTTTTGCCCTTAAATATATACAAATACAAGAATGTATGTGCTGGTCAAAGCTTTATGGAGTAGTATGCTAGTGGATTGCTGGGGTCTGTTATTATATATATATATATATATATATATATATATATATATATATACACACACAAAATCGGGTACTGCACAAAGAACACGATTACACGGTTTTGATGATATAAAATATGTAACAGGTTAGAGGTTAACTGAGAACATATATAATATATGTATAATATAATAGTTTAATATATGATGTCAGTCCCTGCTAATCAGGTCATTTTATACCTGATAAAGATGACGCCGTTTCCTCAAACTGTAATATATAATTACAGATGTGCTCAAGAAGATAATTAAAAGAAATTTTGAAAATTGTTCCTGTGTGCAGTACCCGATTTTGTGTATAAATTTAGGATTTTCAGATGTCATAGAGGAGACCATTTAAAGGGTATCTCCAGACTTAAACAACGCTTAATATGCTGTATGGGACCCTAGTTAAAAAAATGGTTGAGCTTGCCAAATGTAGAAAAATCTTCTAGTGGAAGGAACTGGTAACTGTATAGCACCCCACTCAAAGTTATATACCTGCTCAGCCTCATTTGTGCAAGGATGTCCCGATCAACAGAAATATTGTGGCAGCCAGTTGATCGGTGACCATTGGATCTTGTTTTCAATTGGCCATGTTAGTAAACTTTGACTGATTGTTCAGTCTTCAATAAACGGCTCAGTGGTTAACACAGATGCCTTTTTTCCAGGCACTTTGGTTTCCCCCCACAATCATAAAGACATACTAATAAGTTGTGTGTGAGATAATTGTAAAGTGGAGTGTTATATGTATCGCTATGTTAGAAATAAATAAAAAATATATGGTGCTTTTAGATGTGAAATCAACTGCTGTATACGGGTGACGGGTAGAACATCCCTTGTGTTAAAGGGTCACCATACTCACTCAAACAACATTGAAACTACAATTTGAGATAAATTAAAAAAATATATATATTTATCTGTGCTTGCTTTGCCAATAAATTGTTAATGTTTAGTTAGTGCTCCTAATTGCCCCCCATCTCCCTTACTCACTGCCTTCTTGTAGTGTCTGCGACACTTATAAGTTCTGCACAGCATCACCATGGACACTGCTCTGCTTACACATCTCCACCTCCCTCCCCCTTCTTTCTTTTCTCTGCTCAATCTCTTAAATTTTGCAAAAAGTGTGGTGGCAGGCAGCCAAATATCCTAGTAAGAGGTCAGGGGTGGGGAACATATCATTTCTGTTTCTGGAGTGACAAGTCTGTAAATGCTGTGATTTCAAATGATGATTTCTCTGAATCTACAGCTCAGATTTAAAGGAAAACTCCACCCTCATAAAAACATATTTTAGAAAGAATGGTCTCTTTAAAATATGTTGATATATCATAGTTTGTCCTATGAATTCATTACAGTATGCCTGCTATGATTCTGGATGCCTCGTGGAAACTGAGCAATTTAGAAACCTGTCCTGAGCCTGTACTGAGCCTGGGCATGCTCAGAAGAGGCAGACAGGGGATTAACATTCAGTCATTGGCTGTGATGTCAACTGTCAAATCCATAACTGAAAGTTACTAACTGGAAGAACCAGGAAGCAGAAAGAGGGGAAACAGGACATTGTGCAGGATTTCTGGTTAGACTTATATATTTCACATTTCATACCATTTAGGGTTTTGTGGGTGATTTACCTGTATGTACGTTTTCATTTCAGGGCTGGACTTGCCCTTTAAAATCTGACTGGTTGTTTCAAATAAAGGGCAAGCCCACCACCCCTCCAACTAAAATTTACCCCAGTGTTGAGCACACTGTGTGGAATATGCAGTGCAATTTTGGAATCATGTGTATAAAAATGACATAGAAATGGAAAGGATTCAGAGAAGGGCAACTAAAATAATAAAGGGAATGTGGGAGCTTGAATATGTACACTAGAGAAAAGACGCTAGCGTGGGGATATGATTACTGTGTATAAATACATTAATGGGCCATACAATAAACTATCTGGGGCATTGTTCACCAATAGAACATGTCAGAGGACACAAGGACATCCCTTAAGACTTGAAGAAAAAAGGTTTAGGCTTCAAGCTCGGAAAGGGTTTTTCACTGTGAGAACGGTAAAGCTATGGAACTGTCTTCCAGTGGACGTTGTTATGGCAGGTTCATTGGACAGTTCCAAAAGAAAGCTGGATGAGTTTTGCAAACAAGGAATGTTGCAAGTTACTGGTATTGATACATAAAGTAGAGTTGATCCAGGGATATTTCCGATTGCCACTTGGAGTCAGAAAGGATTTTTTTCCCTCTGGTAGGGTTTTTTGTTTTGCCTTCCTCTGGATAACAGTTAGGCAGGAGATGTGGGTATTGCTGAGTAGGTTGAACTGGATGGACGTATGTTTTTATTCAACTTCAAATACTACTACTATACTATATTATATCACATACCTACCTTTCTTTTCTGCTGCATATGGTTCTTCTGCATGCCGGAAATACAGTACAGGAAACTGAAGAGTAGGATCCTTTCCTTGGTGTAATCTGTTTTTGCCTCTTACTGTTGCTCTGAGAGATTTCTGGCATGCGTTGTGGAGTTCCCCCTCCACCCTCCCTCCTGCTGTCTTCCATGCATGGATCTTTAAAAGTGTAAAAAAATATGTTGCATGTAATCCCTCTAGACTTCTCTTGGTTAAATCCCCTAATACCTAGACTTCATTTGGTTAAAATGTGTCAAATCTGATCTTAAATATACTTACCAGCCCTCAATCCATCGGCCACCTTCTGCTGTGTATGCAGAAGCAGCAGAAGGGGCTGGACCAGCAGCCTCGTCAGTGGGGTGACATCAATATGCGGTTAATATATATTATTGAGGTGGGAGGATGCAGTGTCTTGGAGCAATCTTAGTAGCTGGAAAGTTCTTGTGTTGTATAATATTGGCACAGCTTAGAAAATGTGGCCCTTTCAAATAGTGTCGTAGGCATGTAAGCATTATGAGAACTGCACCAATATTTACCAGGATAGGTAAACAAAATACATTATTGCACACCGGCTATATTTGCTTACTTACACTTGTGGCTAAATTGTATTTCTATCATGATAACAGATATTCCCTTTGATTTATTCCCAGCTGAAGTGCAAAGTGAAATTGAAAGAATTTTTGAACTGGCCAGATCGTTACAACTAGTTATATTAGATGCAGACACCATTAATCATCCAGCGCAACTAATCAAGACGTCATTAGCGCCAATAATAGTTCATGTCAAAGTTTCATCTCCAAAGGTAACTAACCTGTTTATTTCTTTCTTATTAAAGGAACTCCTCATAGGCATAAAGAATATGTACAGATACAACCCTTGTGTAATAAGGAGTAAAAAATGTTTTATTGTTGGTAAAATATGAAATTTATCTTTCTTGACACAGGACACAGTGCTATATTCTAGCTAATAAATCAACATAGAATACCTGCCTCTTGATTTTAGCTGTGTGCAGACCTAATCAGTGCTGATTGTCTGTCCCTTGATTGGATTCACCTGTGAGCAGACCTAATCAGTGCTGATTATCTGCCTCTTAATTGGATACACCTGTAAACAGACCTAATCAGCGCTGATTACCTGCCTCTTGATTGGATTCACCTGTGAGCAGATCTAATCAGTGCTGATTATCTGCCTCTTGATTGGATTCACCCATGAACCGACCTAATCAGTGCTGATTAACTGTCTCTTAATTGGAAACACCTGTGAACAGACCTAATCAGTGCTGATTACCTGTCTCTTGATTGGATTCACCAGTGTGCAGATCTGATCAACGTTAATAACCTCTTCTCTTTCTTGATTTGATTCACCTACGTGTAGACCTAATCAGCACTGATTATCTGCCTCTTGATTGGATACACCTGTGAGCAAACCTAATCAGCACTAGTTATCTACCTCTTGTGTGCAGATTTAATCAGCGCTGATTACCTGTCTCTTGCTTGATTGGATTCAGTGCTGATTAGCTGTCTTGATTGTCTGTGTCACAGGGGAATTTAAATATAAATTAAAGGTACTGAGTAAAAAGAATATAGAGGATCTATTCTTAAAAATTAAACATAAAAGACTCTATCAATAATACATAATAATATTTCTGAGATGGATAATCCTGTTTTCCTATAGGCCAGCTTAAAGGAGAAATTCAGTGCAAATACGTATATTTTCAGAAAAAAGAGCAGTATTTTTTCATCCCAATGAAATCTGCCAATTCAGCATTGTGTCTGTGTATTAATAAATACAACTGAAATACTGACTTCCTGTTTGTAGGACCCCTAATGGAGACCGTTATGGTCTTGCCCTTGACCCAGCGCCTGGGTTGATTCAGTTGCTCAGTAGAGATCTGAGCATATTTGACCCATCCAACAGCCAATCAGTAGAAATTGCTGTTAGTAACATTCCATGGATGTGGTGCATCCTGGGAAGAAGAAGGACCGTTAGAACCTAAAATGTCAGCTCAGTAATGTCAACAACAGGGAAAGCAAAGGGTATGAAATCCACTGATTTTTCAAAATGGGAGAGAATATGTAGAATAACTAAGAAGGCATTACACAAACTAACAATTTAACAAATATTGGTAATTTCCACTGAACTGTCCCTTTAACGAGGAGGGCATAGTCAAGAAGCAGTGGTGTAGAATACGGAAGAGGGGGCTTTTTTTAAAAACAATAAAACAATTTTTATTTTGTGTATACATTTTTGGATCTTTCTATTTGTGTTGCATTACTTTAAATTCTTTCCATTAAAAATAGTGTGGTAGTAAACTGATGTACACATTTTACACCTGATTGACATTCGTTTACACCAGTGTTTCTCCACCATTCCTACCCCTTCATAAAATAATTATTCTATATTTTTATTTATCTCATTCTTTTTTAGCTAAAATACACAAGTCATACAGATATAACAAACATCTATGAATATATCTTTATTCAATATATTCTCTTAAAGGAGAATAATAATTCTAATAATAAATAATAATAAATTAAGTTCAGGTGATTGCCCATGTAATGAGAACACTATTATAATATAATTAATGCTCCCTTTCTTTCTGTTTCCCATGGTCCTTTGCTGCTGCTGATGTAAGTTACATTAAAATTTATAGGGCTGGTGCCAAATAAAGATTTGGCTCACATGGAGGTTTTACCATAAACAGAGGCTTTTGGGAAGAAAAGCAGCACCCACAAACATGTCAATATTTCAGTAGCTGATAGCTTTTCTAGGTATAATAATATAGCAGATAAGGTACTTATTACATGTCGAATTACCTCCTTTAAATTCATCACAAGATGAGATCCGTAAAGTTCCTGCTACTATATCTTGAGTAAACCCTAGCAACCTCTCAGGGGGCCATTAGTGGGGGGGATTATAGTTTGGGGGGTGGACATGCTCTTTAAGTGTACACCATTCTCAACCAGTGGTCCGTGGACCTTGGGTTTACAACATGGTACAGAGCTGCAGGGGGAGAATAATGAAGTGAACCTGATCTTAGCACAGCTCTGTGTAAAGTAATTCTCAATAGTGTACCTATTTAAAGGGGAATGTTGGTGGGTAGGTACTTATAGATACACCACAGTATAGAGCTGCAGGGGAAGGATAATGAAATGAACCAGATCTTAACACAGCTCTGTGCAATGTATTTCTCACTAGTGTACCTATTTAAAGGGGAATGTTGGAGGGTTGGTACTTATAGAAACATTATAGTACAGAGCTGCAGGGGGGGGCCATTAGTGGGGGGGGATTATAGTTTGGGGGGTGGACATGCTCTTTAAGTGTACACCATTCTCAACCAGTGGTCCGTGGACCTTGGGTTTTCAGTATGGTATATATCAGTATAGTATATATCATTATGGTATAATATATCAGTATGGTATATATCAGTATAGTATATATCACTATGGTATATATCATTACGGTATAATATATCAATATGGTATATATCAGAGTGTGATATATCAGTATGGTGATTTCTCTTACCGGCTGTCTATACCATAGTTAAGGGAGCTGGTTACTGATGGTGGTGGTTTGTTGGTTTTGTGTGCTATCCATACACATTTAGGATATTCAAAAAATTTAGCTTGACCTGCCATCAGTGTCACAGCTCTGACTATGAAAGACCCTAATGATAATGAAGCACAGATGTTAAAGGTGGATTAACGCCTACCCCTCGAATTTATATCCCTTGCATGTACCGCTCACTAACCCTCGATTTCGGCCATAACCCTCGAATGTAGCATATTAGCAATAATGTAGCAAAAATTCAATGTGTATACCCAACCAAAGTTAGTGTTTAAACAAGTTTTGATGATATGGACCATTTCCCAGGTCCCAGAGCCATTTACAATAAGTTACCGTTGCTATTTTGCATTGAATTAGAACTTTTCAAACTATTTTCTCCCATTGCCTTTAATTTATATAAGTTATTAATATTATAATAGTTTGTTTTCGAACTATAGAACTTTAGAACTTTTACTGAAGTTCTATAGTTTGGAAACAAACCGAACTTTAGAAAGTTTGGCCATCTCTAATCATAAACTCTTCAACTGTGTGCAGTTTTGCTCTCACTAGAGTAGTGGGACCCCCATGTTGTACTGAGCAACCAGTGAATTCTAACTAGTTGGCCTTGCACGGCCCATTTTTCTGTCTGGCGTAGCAGCTACAAGCACCGCATATAACAGCTTTTGGTACAATATAAGTGTGCTTCATTTTTTAAAGGGCATGTCCACCCCCAAAACTATAATCCCCCCACTACTGGCCCCACCATGTAGTGTAATAAAATCCTTACCTCGCATCCCAGCTCCATATGGTTCTCCTGTAATCCCCCCCAAAATCCACCAGGAGGATAGCAGAGTCCATATAGGACTCTGCCTCCTGTCTCGCCTCCGGGAGAAGTTTGGCATGCGTACTGCAGCCCTTCTCCCCCTCCCTCCCCCTCCTTCCCTCTCCCTCCCGTTTTGCGATCCCTCTCCCTCCCGTTTTGCGATCCCTCTCCCTACCATAAAACCCCTTGCCCATATCTTAGTATTTCTTCCCCCAGCCCCAACCACTAAAAAATAATTTTAAGAAAGTCCCCCGAACTCTACTTACCTTCCCTCTCTCCCCCGGCATTCTGAGAAGCCGGCAGCCGCGTCCGTGATTGGCTGCCTCTCAGCCAATCACGGACGTGGCTGCCGGTCCCGCCCCCTGCTTGCATTGTTTTGCAAGCAGAAGGCTGGGCCGGGCGTCGGAGGAGAGAGGGAAGGTAAGTAAATATCAGGGGACTTTCTTAAATTTATTTTATAGCAGTTGGGGCTGGGGGAAGATATACTATGATATGGGGAACATTTTTTATAAGGGTGGACATGCCCTTTAATGCATCCAGCAGTTGATTTCTTGTTTCATTTAGTAGCAGGACCACTAGACAAGTCTCTATATCTTTTAAACTAGGAGGGCACCGAGTGCATAGGGCTACCTGCAACCAGGGGAGGACTGGGACCTTTTGGCCTGAGGGGCAAATACAACAAAGTGGCCCTTTCACAGTAGATTGCAACATTTGTAACCATGCTAAGGTCACACACAGGGCCATCTCTAGACTTTTTGGCAGCTGAAAAAAAATGTCAAATGCTGCCTCACACATGCTGCTGGAAGGGGTGTGCAGTTTTATAATTGATAATAAGTGGGTGATGCTTTGTCCGGAGGTGGGGTGTGGCTCCGATTCTACCCCCACCCCCAGTGCTGATACATAGTGATTACTGACCATGCTTGACTTCACATAAAGTCAGATCAGATATAAGGAAAAGTTGGTAAAAAATGGGAACCCCTCCCACTCTTAATACTTAGGCTGAGCAAAACATTTGCTGAATGTAATGCATGCAGCTACACATACACCACAGAACAAGGGCTACTTGCATGTATTTATTTATAGATTAAAATGAGGCAAAATCATTTTTTCAGTGTAGTTGCTCTTTAGGCATAACAAACATAAATTGGTGGGAATCTCTTCCCCTACTCGCTTCTGATCATGATTTGCACGTAATAAATGTAAAGCAGTGCAATGTGGATTTGCATGCTCTCGATTGTGCAACATTGCGCAGATTGCAAGTGGACAAAAACTTGCATCCTAAATTTATATTGTGTATATAAGTAAAATGTACCACTATTATCTTATATATCCACAACCTTTGTACCAATGTGCACTGCAGCATAGATGGCATAGTTGGCCCCTTCCTGTGGCCCCTTCCTGTGACCCAGTCAATTTGCTAGACAGGTGCTAATTCCATGAAACCTGCAGTGTAATTCCATGGATGACAAGTAACTGTTCTGGAAGCCAAATCTGCATGGTAAAAATATTTTAGAGTATTACAATATGTAGGCTAATGAATGTGAATGAGCATATAATGCCACAGTGCTAGTACCTGTTGTCAATCAAGCAAAGCCAATATACATGGTACTAACCAACACTAGCCTAGCTCGTCTGTGTGGCCATGTTAACATGTGATCCGATTGCGTGTTAAAAATTACATGCTAGTGTCTGCCAGCTGATCTGGCCACACCAAGTGTGACGCGTTTCTCTGTGATCCGCTCATGTAAAGCGATTTACAGGGTAACTAAAAATGGTGCTAAATTTGCCAACCAATCAGATATTATACACTTAATCTTCAGAGTTCTAAAGAAGATCCTGGAATCACAATCTTACCCAAATGGCCAATGCGTCCGTGGTACCCACTTCTCATGAGACTGATGCTGGATGGTCCATATCACCTTCCTCTGTGGGAAGATCTTCTCTTGCAGGGTGAGCATCTACACCCAAATCCATCGGAGCTGAGCCTAGCAGCCTGGAGATTGAGAGAGGAAGGTTTGTCCAACTAGGATGTTTGTCTAGTCTAGTCTCCACCGTATTTTTATTGTAAAACCAGTCATTTTAAGAACAGTTTTTACCCTTCTGTGTTATGTTTTTGTACTTGTTAGCCTGTTATTTAAGAACTATGTGGAAAATTTCACTGACTCTGTACAATGCTGAGTACGGTGACTAATAAATTGAATCTGAATCTGAAATCTGTAATAAGTGCTAGAAAGAATTCTCCCAACTATAGATATAGTAATATCTGGAACACATTCTCCTCCTGATCTCTCTCTCTAGGAAAATACCCTATGACAGTAACAGTTCCGCAGATTCTAGAATTTCTTCTAGTAGGGCCTGAAGGAGGATTATCCTTTAATACTAAGGGTGGACATGCCCTTTAATACATCTTACGGGTAATACACGTAAGTGAGGGGTATAAGGCCTAAAGTAAGAAAATTAAATTATTATATGGTGGTACTAACAACCAAACTAAGTCACTTCACAATATTCAGATATTTTCTCATACCAGTATTTAGATTTCATTCTTGACGTGGTTCTGTTTTCTGTTCCTCAGGTATTACAAAGACTAATTAAATCCAGAGGGAAGTCTCAAAGTAAGCATCTGAATGTTCAATTAGTGGCTGCAGATAAGCTTGCCCAGTGTCCACCAGTAAGTAAACATTATAATCAGTAACAACGTCATTTTCCTCCCATTTAGTAATGAACTTGCAATAATGTCCCATGCTATCAGCAGGTTCTTGCTATAAAGACCTTTTTAGTTTGTGAGCCGTACATGGAACACTTGGAGGAGGTTGGGACATAAAACCTGAGGCTACTTAATTTTCTTATAACAGAAATCAATAGTAAAATGTTGGGACAATTAACCAACAATCTGCAGAGCACTGGTTAATGCATTAGTTTGTGATAATTATCTTTCTCTATCTCAGGTGCCCACAAGTTCTAAGCTGGGTTGCAAACTTCTCTAACAGTCTGTAGTGCATGGGTTGTCTGTTTGTTGTACTAGTGGAGGTTGCAATTGGTTAGATGATGCGGGTTAGATAGTGCCACCCAGTCTTATGCTGGGTCCTCCAACCTCCATTACTATGTTACTCTTCATTTGAACCAGGATATACAGCACTAGTGGAGGATGCAGTTGGTTAGGTCAGTGACCTCCCAAACTTTTTAGCATCATTTCTGTTCAGTTCCATTTTTTCTTTTGACAAACTGACCAATGCTACAATACAATATGTCATATACTTTACTGTACAGATCACCAGTGGATCTGTTTAGTCAGTTACCAAATAGTACAGATCCATGACCTGGTGGTAGGGGACCGTGTATTAGATGGTGCTAAAGTGGAACCTTAATGACCCCTGTCAATCTTATAAAATGATATACAGCCCATTGCTGCACATTGTGAGAATTGCTAAGAGAAATACATCTTTTTCTCCACAAACAGGAAATGTTTGATGTGATTTTGGATGAAAATCAGCTAGAAGATGCATGTGAGCACTTGGCAGAGTATCTAGAAGCTTACTGGAGAGCTACTCACACTACAAGCACCACCCCCATGACTCCTCTTCTAGGAAGAAATCTGGGATCAACAGCACTTACATCTTACCCAACAGCAATTTCTGGTTTGCAGGTGAGATGATCAGCCATTTTCTATTTGTTCACAATTGTATTGTATTTCATTTTCCTATAAAACTATACTCCTACCTCTCGATTTAGAGTGGGGAGCTGTCAGTCACGGCAGAAGCGGATTTTTTGACAGCAAACTTGAAGAGGGGAGGGGGAGTGACCCCAAGATTTTTTGAAATTAAATAGAAAAACTTATTCAGTTAGATCAACTGGACTTAAAGTTTAGTTCTTGAAGAAGTTTGGCTAGTCATCCGACTGGATCTGTCAATTCAGAAACTTCTAAATTCAGAAAGCCAGTTGGATGGCTAGCCGAGGACTAGCAAAACGTCTTGAAGAACTAAACTTAAAGCCCAGTTGATCTAACTTAATACAACATATAAACCCCAGGAAATAAAATAATAGGCATCTTTATCCACCCTCAAATCGAACTTTGTGGGTAAGGTAGGTAACCCCTACCCACCCCCAACCGCCGCCATAATTCTTTTAAAAAATCCCCAGATTTCTACTTACACAGCCTTCTCTCCCGCAGCGATCCGATCCGGTCTCCTGCTTGCAAGCAGGAGCCGGACCTCAGCCACGTCTGTGATTGGCTGAGAGGCAGCCAATCACAGACACGGCTGACTTCACTGGAAACGCATTGGGAGAGAAGGCTCTGTAAGTCTGAGTTTTTTTTTAAAGAAATATTGCAGTGGTTGGGGGCGTGCAGGGGTTACTTAACTTACATCCAAAGGATTTCCACCTAGGTGCCACGAATGAGTATGGATCCGGATGGGGGGGGGGGGGGGCTGCGCATGCCTCAGACCTTGATGAGAGGAATCAGCATGGAACAGATGGCTCACAGACAGCTTGGAGTCTTCAGTTTCCTAGACTTTTTCCTGGTGAACCAAAAGAAGCAGAGATGTAAGGTAACGTTTATTTTAAACTACAGAGTGGGGCCAGTAGTGGGTTAAATTATAGTTTTGCTTGAGAAAGGACGTTAGTCCGAAACATGTAGCAAACATCTTTGTTTGAATAAAGTCTACTATCCTTCACAGCTTGGAGTCTGTGCGTTTCGTAAGCTACACTTATACCTTTACTTACTTGGATAGTTGCATCTGGATTGGAGGAGACCAGAAAATGTAGCCTACTGGGACGTTTTGCTGTTGGTATAGTTTTGGGGGTAGACATGCCCTTTAATAAAACTTCTAGAAAGCATAACAGTTTTTCCTCTGATTTTTTCTGGGATAACTTCCTATACTTACAGCCTATTGGAATGATTTTGCAATCCAGTCATTCTGCCTCATTTACCAATAGACGTTATATCTCCGATCCTCTGTGCGAGGACTCCATTTACTATTTGGTGGCTCTTGGTAAATTGGCTTTTGGTTGAGGCTTGTTATACATTTTTACAAAAAAATCTGCAACACATCTGCTGAAAACCTACCTTAAAACCACGCTAACCTATCTTTAATAGGCTAGCATTCATCTTTGTCTTGCTTGGCATAAGAATCTGAGGTTAAACATTCATAATTGACCCATTCTCTTTTAACGCTTTAGAGCCAACGTATGAGACATAGTAACCATTCATCTGAAAACTCTCCAATCGAGAGAAGAAGTTTAATGACATCCGATGAAAACTATCACAACGAAAGGGCTCGGAAGAGCAGGAATCGATTGTCTTCCAGTTCCCAGCACAGTCGTGACCATTACCCCCTCGTGGAAGAAGAGTTTTCTGACTCATATCAGGACACTTACAAGCCTCACAGGAATCGTGGTTCGCCAGGGGGATATAGCCATGATTCTAGACATAGGCTTTGAGTTGAAGAAGAAGTGTTCATCAACCCATTTGCTATTCATTGAGCCCATTGTGTGATCAGTAGCTCTAATTTTCTTTGCAGGTTAAAATCAAAAAAAAAAAAAAAAACACAAAGCAGTGGGGGTGATGAGATTTGCCACTACGTTCAATAGATAGAATTTTATGAATCACTTTGCCCGTTGTAACACAGTGTCGGTTGATGCTATATCACAGGCAAAATCGTAACCATCCCCATATGTAAAGGTGTACGTAAGAATTTATTGTGCCCTGAACATGGATATTTTAGTATAGCATTAACATTACGGCAGCATCTGTTTACCATGGAGTGATACACGCATCTATTTGTATTCCAGGGTACTCGCTAAAGGCACGTATACTTACAATTTCCAGCACTGGAAATTCCAAATAAACAGTTCCAGTTGGAACCAATTTATAAGCCAATTCCTTTTGGAATTTGGGTTAATTGACTGGAAAGTCTATTTGAGCATGTTGCATTCACTTTAAATATATTATTACGTTGATATCATTTGGGGGAGGGAGAAACACAGAAGACTGATTTCAAGGGGAAGATAAAAAACCATAGTAAATGTTTATTTTAGTATTGTATAAAAGTGTTTTTCTTGCAGGTTGTAGGCTATAAGGCTAAATCACACAAGCGGATACAATTTAGCGTTCATTTTAGAATAAGTATGAATGGAAGAAAGTCACAATTCCAGCAACAACAGAATTTTGTAATTCCATATTTCTACAGGGCTTGATAAATGTCATGGTTTTAGCATATTATCCTGCTATGTGATGGAGAAAGCAACATAAACATTGATCATTAATCAGTATAGAGAGCGATTGGGGCTTATGTACAGAGAGGTGGAAATGTTTACCTGTGCTATTATGCTGGTCACACACGGGAGGATATTTCGACCCGATAGACCAGATGCTGAAAAAGACAGTGGATGATATTTAGATGCAGTCAATTGAGTCAGTTGTGCAGTATATTTTAGACCCTGTGATTAGCCAACATTTACCAGTCTGATTACATGCTTATCCAGCATTGGTCCACTGCGGGCAAAAATTACATTTTTATCCAACTGCAGTAGGCGAGTTAGATTGGTTCCTGCAGATTAATAGAACAGGGACATTTTTACACCTTTTGGCACACCGAATCTGGTAAGCAGTTATTTATTCTGGGTCATGAATGTAAAATACAAACATTGCAAAGCAATGGGGAAAATGTTGATTTTATTTTGAAGCAAGCAAAAAAAGGTCAGTTACCCTGTTCTAATTTTACTTAATATCCCTACAGAGGGCCTGTGGCAATAAACGGTGCAAAATTTGCCTGATTAATTAAACGGCAGTAACCAATCAAATGTTAACTAACTGCAGTAACCTAAGAAAAAGCTATCATTTGATTGGTTGATGCAAATTCAGCACAGGCATATGTTTGCACTTATTTTATTTGCCCAATAGAGATGGACTAAATCCATACACATATTATTTAGATTAGAATGAGCCAAATTATTGTATTCTGGGATTGCTAGATCTTTGCTTTCTTGGTTTTGGATGTGATTGAATCCTAGGGGCTGGTACAACATGATTGGCTTACCCTTTCCAATATTTTGGTTGATAGAGTTGAAATTTTTGGGAGATCATGTGGAGTTTAATAGGCCAGTTGCACTGGCCTATTAAATTCACAAACAACCCACCGATTGGGTCTGGTCAACCCATGTGCACCAGCCCTTAGAATAGGTATATCAAGGGAATATGACAAGATATACAAACAATGAATAAAGGGTTTAGCGATCTTCTAATGGGCATTAGAACTTTGCAATATGATTATAATAAGTTTATGTTTGCACCCCAAAGCAAAAACAAACTGCACACCAAATCCTGTAAAACTTGAAACCTTACCAAAATCCCAGTTAGATCTGGTGATTATGTCTCTCTGGCACAAACCAGACACCCAAGTTTTATTTAAAATTGAAAGAGTCAGTATAGTCCAATCAACATTTTAATTAAATGGGACTGACTACATTGCCCCTCATTAGCAAAACGCGGCACAAATCCCGGCTGTGGAGCCTAGCCCTTAAAGTCTATTTTAAACTAGTGTCCTGAACTTATTGTTTTAAATGAACATGTTATTCTGGTAAATACAGTTCACCAATAGACAAATTGCCATGAATTCTGTATGTACAAAATATGATAAATCGTGGGCTATTCATTGCAATTTAGTCTTAGAGTATTACTGTCTTAACAGATATTAGAATAGAAATGGTGGCCATACTAGCAATTACCCGTATTGTAAAATAATATATCGGGATATTTCAATATCGTACAATCGCTGGATCGTGTATGGATTTTCGGATGATTTCCCCTTTCGGAAAAGTTGAAAAATGCAAGATTGTTGCGTGTATGGCCACTAAAAGGCTTCAAAACTCAACAATGAGCTCAACTTTAACTACAAACCCATATTTAACAACTAGCTCAACTCACCCAACAAAAGTCAACCCATAGCCCAACCAACCCAATAAAATGCAAGAGATAGTCCAAATCATAGCACTCAGCCCCTATATAAGCGTATCCTATAAAACATAGCTCAACAGTCCATCGCACACAAAAATCAAACCTAGCTAAAACAATGCACAAAACACAACTCGCACACTAAACCCCAATGCTGATTCCAACCTATGCAATGAAAACTCACTGTTTATGTTATGTCCAAAATGGAGCAGCAAATACCATCAGGGAGATTCAATAAAAGTTCTTATAGTTAAAAATGGTGCTACATTTGCACCAACCGATCAGAACTTATGTAACATTTCAAAGCTAACATCTGATTGGTTGGGGCAAAATTAGCATCATTTTTATTGATAAGAACTTTTACTGAATAACCCTGCATGTTTGTTGCAATCGTTTTATTTCAGAATGAAGAACTGCTTAAATAGAAGTTAGCCAGGACTCTTTGGTCTCTACACTCCTGTGTTGCCTCTGTTCTACTCAGTAAACCAATATAGCTGTAACCAATGAATGGAACTGACACCCCCCTTACCAGTGATATGACCCATGTCAGGAATTAATAAGAAACCAGGGAGTTATGTGATCAAAACTATGTACACATGGTGAACAATAATTGTTTTAGACCGGTCATTAGATGATTGCTCCAACAAACTTTATCTGCAGACATTAGTTGAGCAGCCTTCTCTTTACCATATAGAGGGAATAGGGATCAACCAAAAGACCAACCTTAACTCCCTGACATAGTGTGGTCATCCAGCAGGAAGAGGAACACTTTAAGAACAATAAAGGGAGCCTTCACACCTTACATTAACAGCCAAAGTGGTCTTTCATCTAACTAGTACATGGCTCAAAATGAGAATTTTCAAAGACTTCAATTTTCTGGGCAAGCAAAATAATAACAATTATGATAGCAATGTGGAGCCAATGTTAAATATTCTGATAAACCATGTTAGTTACAGTATTACAGAATGAAATCACCCAATTATTTGAGATGTATAAACTATCTTGTATCTGCCTGCACCTAAATACACTTTATACTTCTTAAGGGCCTTATTCACATCTGCAAGTTAAAAGTAACCGTGTTACTAAATACTTAAATACTGATTTTGAACTGACTGTCGGTCACATGCAACTGTAACTGATTCCTAAAGTGCACACGGGAAACATTGTTATATCGCAGCTGGCTGATCGTGCATGTCATTTCCACAAGCTGGGTTAGATTTTCACCAAACTAGCAGATGTGATTAAAGCCTAAGATGATGTTGTATGAGCACTTTTGTTTTAGTAAATGTATTACAGATTGCATTAAAAAGGAATGGTTGAATGACTTTCATTCATGCAGCATGCCACATAGAGTTTAGTTGTACCAATCTCTTGCATCAAAAAAAAACTTGCATCGGAGTTGTTCGTGTAGCATTGGCCATAAGCTTTATTCAATAAAAGGCAAGTAAAAGATAGATACAAATTTTGGAAAGAAGGATAAAGCCTATAACCCTTTGCTCACATGTGGTTTTATTCTACCAGAGGTCTAAAGTTTGCTTTTCCTTTAAGCATGGCAATAAAGAAAAATATGGATTGGTTGTCCATTAAAGCTTGTAATTACAGATGCAGGAGACCACATGGATGCAAGGTGCTCACTTAAAACAGAAGTATTGTATGTTGTACTTTTTTGCCTTTGCTGCACTGTATAGGTCTGTGTGGGACACATCAATAGGGAACAACGACCCTTAATTTTTTTCTGCTTTGCCATCAAAATGCTCTGAAAATGTTAATGAATGCAAATGCTAGTGACTGTGAGTATGTAGCCTTATACCAAAATGTGTACTGTAACCACGCTGTTTGGTGAATATTGTGTATACACCTCTACTCTGGTAGTAATGTCATGGTATTACACCACATGTTTAACACAGTCACTTAATGTTCAGTAGCATCACAATCTTTCTTTATTGTTATTTACAAAATGTGGTAAAAGTGGCACCGGGCATTAATTCATTATCCTTAAAGGGACACTAAACCCTTTATACATGCGCAGTCTTGGAGTTTACAATCTAAGCATGATATAGAGAATGTATTCCAAGGAGCCTATCCAGTAAATGCCCACAGGTCATAGGACAGCAAGGTGACCTTATATTGTAAAGTAGAGGGGCTGTTCTTTTAAACAATGACCAGATGACATAGCTAAACACCATTTCTAAGTGATGACATCACTAATTACCATTTATAATGATATACAGAATATTTATGGCTTTGACCATGCTTTATTTTGCAGCAAGTGAGCTAACCTGTTGAGAAGACAAGCAAAACATCCTTTAAGAGGGGGGTGGGGGCATTTGACCAATTGTGCAAGGCTTGGAAATGTGTATAGGTTTCAGTTACCCTTTAATTACTTTATTGCATACATTGATTACAAGAAGGCTTATAGACTTGGATTTCTAGCTGACATGTACACTGCCTTAATTCTAAGGAATAATGTAATCACTCTGGTGCCTGAACAGGCTATTTCCTTCAAATCCAGAAACCATTTGTTTTGTCCTTTTCTGGCATTGAAGTGGAGCAAAGCTGTTGCTGTAAATCAGGGATATCGAACCTGTGTCCCTCCAGCTGTTGATAAACTACAACTCCCATAATGCACAGTATGGAAATCCCTGATAGAAATCATCACGTACCAATCGAAAACCCTGCACGTGTTTACTAAGATACTTCCCAGTCTGCCTATACCTCTGCTAGTTTAAATATCATTGGAGATTTGTTTTCTGCTTTAAGACGAGTATGTGGTCCTATTTTTTCTATATTTGCTAGTTTTGCTCTACAGGATGTAAAGCAGCATGAAATGTTAAATTCTATTTTGGGACATCGTTTGACATAGTGTGTTAATGTGTTCGATAGCTCCACGTAACCACGCCTGCTAGTAAACTGGTTAAATTCATAGATTGTCCAATGAACAATTAGTTATAATGACTTGTATGATATGTTTTATGTTTTGCATCTGGTTTAATGACCTTTGCATTAGAATTCTTTGTTCTTATGGGGGAACTTGAGTCCACACTCCCCTAACAGTAACCAGGCTTATACCGGAGTGGGTAGAGCTTGGCCATTCCAGGGCATGGTGTTGTTGCCGGTATGGAGAGTCTTAGTTTAAAATACAGAGCAGGATTATCCATTAAGGCAACCTAGGAAGTTGCCTAGGGCCCAGTAAACATCAGGAGCCCCGCTTCAGTACTACAGTCATACAATACAAGAACATGAGGCCCAAAATGTCCGCCCTGCCCGGAGCCCAATTTGACCTTAATCCATCTCTGCTAGAAAGTGTTGATTAAACCTATTCCTAACCAAAGGTACACTTGTGTGAAATCAGTTCTTCATTACAGCCATACCGTATTTTCGGTATTTTCACTTTTATTTCTGCCCACTTCCCTGGTCCTTACAGTGAGAATTGAAGCTCATTGAATTGCTTCTCACTCTGAGCACTAGAAGCAGGTCCCACTGGGTGATGGAAGGAGGAGAGAGAAGTAAACATTTTAATCATTTCACACAGTGGTATCTTTGATAAGGAGCCTTGTGAAAATGCAAACGGTGGATCATTTTAATCAGCAGTATATGGGCTATAGGGCCGGGCAAAAAATGTGTTTTAGGGTTTTATTGAATAATGGATCACTAGATTGCAACACAAAGAACCACAAGTTTAACATCTCTGCTGCACAGTAGATATCTCATTGTTTAAAATATTCCACATGAGTTCACACTGACCATTTCCATTGTACAAAGGTATCAGGCTTAAAGTCCTGTTAGCCTATTGCAATCAGTGGTGATGTTATTGAAGGTTCAACTACTAACTTCCTTCAGGCTGAATGCAAATGTACTATTTTTAGGCCATAGCTCTGATGCGATAAAAGTCGCACCCATAAAAAAAAACTGCTTGCAACCCCAACTGCTATTTATACCAGTTTATTACATGCATTTATAACCAGATATTTAATCATTAGTTCTACTCCTTTCTGGCAAAGGTTTCTGCCTCCTACCTCTGCTCAATGAGCTTTTTATTAGCTTGAGCATTGTGCAGAGGAGGCAGCAGGTCAAACAGCAGTTAATCATGTGTTGTGATGTCAGCCTTGAATGACTGCATGGAGGGAGGGGCCAGTTTACTTTGCCAGAAAGTGGACAATAATTACCCTTAAATATCTGGTTAGTATTGCAGGTAATAAAGTGCAAAATATGTTGGTTAGGGGCAGGTACAATTCACCAGCAAGGTTGTATATTACCATTAAAGGAGAAATATACTTGTGCAGTAACAGACATCTTTCTGGCTCCTCCCACAGTCATTGTCACTGACATTGGAGAACATATGTTAACAAACGAGGGGGAGGAACTTGAAAACTGTCAGGAGTCCTTCTCCTTTAAAAAAACAAGAATTCCATTCCTATTGTCCTTTGTGTAAATAGTCTTTTCTTCAGTAGCGACTCCCTCTCATATATTAATATAATAATAATATTGAGAGAAAGAATGTATTTTGCATACAATAAGCTACAATTTTCACACCTTTAAATCCTCTAAGGGTTATCAAAATGCTTGTTCCAGAGAACTGGAATTCCCCAGTAGGCAAATGATATGAACTATGGAATTTATAATGAGCACACATAAAGAACAATAAAAAGTAATGTTTAAAGTAGAGATGTCTAATTTTGGCCCTTCAGGTGTTTGAAAAGTTGTCACGGTGGGACAGTCGTTTTCAAACATCTGGGGGGGCAACCAGTTATTTAAAAAAATCTTGATCATATTAATTTAGAGGAAAGACACCCTAAAGCTTTATACACACATGCAATCGTGGCACACACAATCACACGTGTGTATGAAGGTTTAGATTCTTCATTCATGGCCGTTCCAGCCATAACAAAGCAACTTCCTGTTTGAAACAGGCCTTTTGCACCGTGTCTGTAGACAGACAATGGTTGCTGTACATTTGTGTGGTTGAACAGGATGGAAATATGGCTCTTCTGTGAAAGATTTTCTCAAATATCAAATTTATCTAATATAAAAAGTATTATAGATGGGCAATAAGCATTTATGTCTTCCACTACATGCCAGAATATATTATTATTGTATATTATATCTCATATTTCATAGTGACACATATAAAATTGTTTTTTTGTGGCTTTTCGCTAATGGACATAAATTATTCACATCTTTAGTCAATTGGGTTTTTTTTCCTATTTCTGACTTCTCTGTTTAGTTTTTGCCAGATATTTGTCATCTACATCATTGTCAAACAACTGTGATATTGCTACCCATACTATACATATTTTTATACAATGTTTTAAACAGAGGTATAATAATTTTACCCATTGGTATCATCATGATTGTTTTTGTAGTGCTGTGGTCAAGCTTACTTTGCATTAGTAGAACTGTTATCTCTCCACAGTTACTGTTTGAAGCTTAGACATTCTACAGTAAAAAGTTGTTATCAGTGTTGGAGATGGTGAACAGGCAGAACAATGCATAGTCTGTAGCCCCCCAATTTAAGAACATTTCATTAGGTTTGCCTAGATACCCTGTAATAGGTCTCTGAAGTTATACTTGTGGTTCCAGGCTGGCCCTTCCATTGTAGGGGAATTGGTCAATGTGAAGACACGTCTTCCTGTTGGTCAGACCTTGAGTAGTCCTGGACATTTGGATGGGAAAAGGCTAGACAAGTGTCATTTTAGATGGATGACACAGGGAATCTAGGCAAAACCAGTGGTTTTGGTCCTCAACCTGGGTATTTTTAAGGAGAAGAGAGGTGTTTTGTATAATTTCTCTTTTAATATTGGTAAACATTCAATGCCTGCATGTGTTCTATCTAAAAAAAAATTGTGGACCATCTGTTCCAATCCATCATTTTCAACCCTTGCATCTCCAGCTTTGAGTTGGCATCAAAATCATTTAGAAGTTATCAAATGTACTTGAACCCAAGGTTTAAAGAAATACGTAATGTAATACTACATGGATTTGTACTCCAGACACAGTTGGAGAATCATGGGCTGAAGATTTTTGTTATAAAGTGCACCATTTTCTTGTGAGCTAATGAGAACTATATTTGAAAGAAATCTAACGTATGATAAAATCTCAATGATGGTTAGGCAACTTAGTCAGTCAGAATTATTTTGTTTTTTGTATTAATGTCCCTACTGGGAGGCTGATTTGGCTTTCTGTCATCAGAATTTACACTATTTTAACAAAGAGATGGCCCTGTAAATGGAATAAAACAATAATTGTGGTCATGGTTATAAACTGTCTAATTGTTTTTTGTGGTTTAACCATCAATGATCAGGATTCCAAGTAAGGTTCTAGGAAGTTCAGCAATAACTAGAGTGTTAAAGCTTACTTATCCTTTTATTACAGGGTCTACCCACTGTGCCCTTATTTTATAAAGTTTGAACTAGAAACAAAATGAGGGACTTTTTGCAAACCTCATTCAATCCGAGTTTCAGGTACTTGATGTATCACTGTGCCATTATATACATAGTTAAAATATATTTCATTTTTTATCCTGCTACTTAGCTATGGACTTAGGGTTTGATGTTATAATAGGTGCAAATGTTTTCCAAAGTTATTAATTTGCAGCAACCAATCAGATGTTACTACAGTAATCCAGTAAAAAGTTAACTTCTAATTGGATGCTGCAAATTGATAGCACAGACAAACTTTTGCACCTTTTATCGCAGTGACCCCAAAGTGGTATGGATTAGTGCAAGATTGCAATAGTTCTCTAATCTGGGGAATTGGCTTGTTAAAAATAAGGAGCTAACAGGGAGATGCATTAAAGGCCATAACAGCAAAAGTGTAAAACTCCTGCTACCTAATGTATATTTGATTATTGTTGGATTTAAACTGAAGTAGTGGAGCCTGCTCAGTTTACATTAAGGATATCAGGCACCTGGTGCAATACTACTACTATGTAGTGTAAAACATAATCAGGAAGATTCAATAAAAAGTCTTATAGTTTAAAAATGGTGCCAATTTTGCCCCAACCAATCAGATCCTATTTAACATTTGAAAGCTAATATCTGATTGGCTGGGGCAAAATAAGTTCCATTATTAATAATAAGAACTTTTATTGAATCTCCCTGAATGTGTCCTGAATGGAGGCCTAGGGCCACACTACGATCCGGCAATGCAGTAATTCACAAAAACGGATTATGCATTGTGGGATCTCTGGCAGGTAAGTAACACGGTTTCCATTATTACATCCCCCTGTAAATATTTTATCTTTGCAATTGTGAAGCTTTTAGGAACATTGCAAATGAGCAGCAGTGCCCTGTAGATCCTACATGAGGTGTATCCAACTGAGAATGTGACTTTCAGTCAGAAATTGTTTGTGAATTGCATCTGTTCTTACCAACTGTACAATATATGAACAGGAAAGGGACATGTGGACTATGAGGCCCCATAATTCCATTAAATCTGCGCCCTCTGGATTGGCCCTAACTCTGATACAAATGACATCATAGGATGATGAAGTAGAGTGGGTTAATCACTAGGAACTTTACGACTCCGATAACATCGTTTAGCACTTTCAGACCAGCGCATTATTTTTGCCCTTCTTTAGGTAGCCCCTCCCTCCTCTGTTTAGCTCAGCTACCTGGCCTGGCTCCTAATTTGTAACTCCTGTTCTGTGGGTGAAAAGGAATCATTATGGCAATGTCCAAGGGAGAAGTTAGGGGCACATTCCCAATGGCACAGCTTACAAGAGGGAAACATCTAGTAAGATAAAATCAATAGGAATTTTATATAATTTTTAAATGTGCTGTTTGTTCCACTGTAGATATTCACTTAACAATGCACTTAAATATAGGAACTGGCGTGCATGACGTAATTAGAGACACTAGTGACTATCAGCAATGAGGTCAGCCTAGTACAGAAAATCCAGTCCAGGTTTTCTGGATAGTATTTGATTACCCAGGGAATGGGGGGGTGAGGTGAGCAGGAACACTTTCATACTGTCTAATCCACTGGTTGTTGTATTCCTTTATACTAAGATGTGGCTAAGGAACCTAGAGCATTTATATTTGCGTGAGTGTGGCTGCTGAAAGTACATACATCCTAGTCCAGGTGCGCCCATATAGTTTTGGAAAACCAACCGACCTTTCAGCACTAGTGGCTCATAGAGGACGGCACAGTTGGCGTGATTTTACGACAAGTCAGATATCTACTGTGGCCGCCTGCAAATACATCAACCAATTTCTAATTAATATCCTTGTATTAAACTCTGTCACTTACACGACATAAGAGCTTTGAGTGTGTAGCAGCAGCCGCCTTGTTCCTTTATGTATATGCTGTAAATGTGTCGATCACCAGGTCTGCTCTGGGATGTTGTTTTATGGCACAAGTCTTGAGCCCCATTTTAACTGGTGTATATGGTGACACATGATATATTGGGTTATTTGGAAGTTTGTAAAATGCAGGTAATGAAAGAAGTTTATCCCTTTAGAGCTCTCAGACCTGTGATCTGTAGATCAGATAAGTCGTCTCTCTCCATTTCCATGGTGTAAGGGAATAATCATTTATCACCAGTCCATTTGCAGATTCTTTGCTCTTGTGATGCCCCTTTAAATCTTAGATGTTCGGTTGTTTTATTTTTTCTGTGTTATGGAAATCAAATAATGTAGCAGAGCATTGTGGTCTGTTCAGCAGAAATAAACAATAGATAACCCTTTAAACCAAAAAAAATAGTCTGCAACCTCTCAACTGGTAATAATTATATTTAAAAAAAAGTCTTTATGGATATATTTAAGTTCTGCAAAGTAAACTTCAGAAACACATTTTCACTTAATGATAATGCATAGGAACAATTATTATGACTCTTTTTCTAAATTCCAATACCCTGGACACAGTCTTGCATGTGCTACAAACTAGTAGTTCATATCTTTATTTAGCACAGTTTAATCGAGTCCTTTTTGATAAAGGGCTACATTGCGCAATAAGCTACTAGGATGAATGACGGCAGTAAGATTTCTGATGGGCTGCACTCAGAAAAAAAAGGCTTCTCTGGACATCGATGTGTCCCCTTCAGTAGCTATCTGGTGTATGTTTATTCATAACTAGGGAATTGCTACATTCTATTGTGGTGGTGATTTTTCCATTGAGAAACTATTGTTGCATTTGCTTTTTTTACTTTTGTGATTACTGGATTTTCGGCATGTTCTCTACATTAAGGGCTGGTACCAATTTACGCCAGATATTTCCAATAACAGATCTACCAATACACGGAGATATTTTCAGCCAGATCAACGTGGAAGGTCCATTAAGGGCTGCAGAACTGGGTGTAATTTACAGACATATCCATGTGAAATGATTTTGCCTTGTTCGAGTTGGATATTTTGGACAATATTTCAGCCTGATTGACCAAATTATTGGTTTGAAGAGGTTGATCGGGCTGATAAATTGGACTGTGCGTACCAGCCATTTTTAATCATTAAAAAAAGTATATCTCGTATCACTACTGCATTCGATTTGGAACAGATTACATTTGTAGATGGTTTTCCTTTCTTGCTACATTCTTTTCATTGTAGAGTCCCCAGTGCACATTCCTAGATTCACCATTTTCTGCTGAATAGACCCCCCCACACAAAAAAAAATCTATAGTATATTTGCGCCTATATTTTTCCAAAATTGTACAAATTTGAAGCACACTAGTATTAGCACAAGTTGATTAGTTTACAACTACAAAATACTGATTGTAAAGTTCGGCAGCTGTGTTTTTAAATAAAAAAATAATAAAAATAAAAAAAGATTAAATCTGTAGATGTAATTCCAGGTATGGATGTCTTTCCGATGCTTTCTTTACATCATAAGCTCATTGTAACAATATTTTTGCTGTAATTGCAGTTTGTGGATACTATCAAGTTTACTTGAAGATGTGTATTTTTCTTTAATATAACATTGTAACAGAAAAAAATACAATATATATATATAATATATATTTCTCTCTGTACAAAGTAATATTCTTATCTTTCTTGATTAGGGCCTTTGAAATTTAATGTGAATGCAGGTCTGTTCATAGAGCGCACAAGCAGTTTGTGTTTTTAAATTAAAGGGCACGTCCACCCTTAACCCAAAAAAATGGTGGCCAACTGCTATTTTTAAAAGTTTATTACATTCATTTGTAACCAGATATTTAATGATACGTTTTCTTCTATTCTGGCAAAGGTATCTTCCTCCTCCCTCTGCTCAATGAGCTTTCTGTAAGCTTGAGAATGTGCAGAGGAGGGGAAACAGCAATTATTGGCTGTCATGTCAGTTGTCAGCCTTAATTGACTGCATGGAGGGAGGAGCCAAGAATGGGGACAATACTTATCTTTAAATATCTGGTTAGTAATGCAGGTAATAAAGTGCAAAATATATCTGTTGGGGCTGGGAACTGATAACTGACAATTTTTTTTGTTTTAAGGGTGAAATTGCCCTTTAAAAAGAAATTAAAATTATGTATTTTCAGAACCGCGATAAACTATGGGAAACTAAACTCATAAGTGATTATTCCTCTCGAAAGTTTATTTTTTAAAAGAAATCATTATGGGATATTATTAATATTATGTTACTGAAAAACTAAAATCTAAGGTTTTAGTCATGCTTGTATAATATTACAAAAATCTCATCTACCCAAAATATCATATTTTGAAGTTGGACTGCGGAGCTCATATTGCCTTTTATTGAACCAAAACAGTCTCAAAATTTGTATATGTTTTATTCCGATTTTCCCTCTCTACTCATGGATATGTGTAGCATTCAACAAGGCATGCTGGGTAACAAAAAATACTATGCAAAACGTTGTGTTGCATGTACTGCCTTCCCTTTTGCTTCAGTAGCTTACAGAGATACAAAGTGGTGTTATTTTTGTGAAAAAAAGGAACATTTAACAAAGAAAATGCAGACTGCATGTTTACAGCATCCTAATTTCTCTGGGCTTGTTTTATGGAATTTAGAAGTGTAAAAAAAAAAAAAAATGAACTGCATTAACATGGTTTTTTTTTTTTCTATAATAAAAAATCTTGTAAAGAGGGTTATTTGAGTTTTTCCTTAATTTAATCTAAATATTCAATTAAAGGCTGGAATGTTAGTCTGCTGATCCCCTCTGAATGTAGTGCTATCAGCCCAAAGAACCAGGCCATACTGACACAATTGGTACGGGCTTCCGAATGCGTTCTGCAAGCCATTAGCATTTGAGAATCGCATGCCAGTGTGCTCCGATCTGTCATCAGAGTGCATGTGATCACCATAATGGTGAAGATTGCATTTGCGTTGATAAAAGAATATTGGGGAAATTTCAGTGCAAGTGCATGGTAACTAGGGATGGCATAGAACTCGAACCCGAGTTCGAGCTGAACTGTTCGAGTTCGAACGCCCCGGACTTCTCGAACTATCTCGGACGCGGACTTTTGATATTTCCCGGACTTTCGATGATTTATCGAATGTTCGAACGTTCGAGTATCGAAATCCGCGAGTAAAATGTACATGGTATCTAGGCGCGAACATCGAATCTGCGAGTAAAGTCTCCATTACAGCCTATACGCGAGTATCGAATCTGCGAGTAAAATGTCCATGTTACCTCGAACGTTCGAACCCGAAAGCTCGAAAGTAGCTCGCGTGAGAGTAAAATCGATTTTACTTAAGTCCTGGATATTGGAACATGCTCCCCAGACCATTTCCCAGGTCCCACAGCCATTTACATTAAGTTACCATTAATATTTTAGTTGTATTTGACTCGAACGTTTCGCCTCCCATAGACTTTAATGGGTCCGTTTTCGAACTTTCGAACTTTTACAATAGTTCGAAAGTTCGAAAATGGACCAAACTTTCAATAGTTCGACCATCTCTAATGGTAACCCACATGAAACACACTGAATTGTGATTGTGCTTTTCACCCGTGACACCATGCGTTGTAGAGTGGCCACAGTCAAAGTTTTCATGAACTTCACATATGTTACAAAGTTTCCTGACTGCAGTAACCCTGTAAAAAGCCAACATCTGATCGGCGAAGGGGGCGAAACTGATAGTGGTGTGGCTATGTTAAAAGATTCAGGGCACGTGTCTTGGATCTTTGGAAAAGTGCCCTGAATCTTTTTTAACGATTTTTCTATTATAGTGCCCAAACCCTTTAAAACCGATTTGTTTACCGTTAGCAGCACTAGCGCACCACACGCTCCCCTTCCCAATGGAAACAATGAGTTTGCTACCAGTATATAATGAAATTCACAGTTTGCTACCAGTATATAATAAAATTCCCAGATAGCTACCAGTATATAATAACATTCCTAGTTTGCTACCAGTATATGATGAAATTCCCAGTTAGCTACCAGTATATAATAAAATTCCCAGTTAGCTACCAGTTTATAATAACATTCTTAGTTTGCTACCAGTATATAATGAAATTCCCAGTTAGCTACCAGTATATAATAACATTCTTAGTTTGCTACTAGTATATAATGAAATTCCCAGTTTGCTACCGGTATATAATAAAATTCCCAGTTTGCTACCAGTATATAATGAAATTCCCAGTTTGCTACCAATATATAGTAAAATTCCCAATTTTCTCCCAGTATATAATAACATTCCTAATTTTCTACCAGTATATAAATTCCCAATTTGCTACCAGTATATAATAAGATTCCCAGTTTGCTACCAGTATATAATAAAATTTCCAGTTTGCTACAAGTATACCATGAATTTCCCAGTTTGCTACCAGTATATAATAAAATTCCCAGTTTGCTACCAGTAAATAATGAAATTCCCAGTTTTCTACCGGTATATAATAAAATTCCCAGTTTGCTACCAGTATATAATGAAATTCCCAGTTTGCTACCAGTATATAATACAATATCCAGTTTGCTACCAATATATAGTAAAATTCCCAATTTGCTCCCAGTATATAATAACATTCCTAGTTTGCTACCAGTGTATAAATAAATTCCCAGTTTACTACCAGTATATAATAACATTCCTAGTTTGCTACCGGTATATAAATAAATTCCCAGTTTGCTACCAGTATATAATAAAATTCCCAGTTTGCTACCAGTATATAATACAATTCCCAGTTTGCTACCAATATATAGTAAAATTCCCAATTTGCTCCCAGTATATAATAATATAATAACATTCCTAGTTTGCTACCAGTATATAAATAAATTCCCAGTTTGCTACCAGTATATAATAAGATTCCCAGTTTGCTACCAGAATATTATAAAATTTCCAGTTTGCTACAAGTATACCATGAATTTCCCAGTTTGCTACCAGTATATAATAAAATTGCCAGTTTGCAACCAGTATGCAATGAAATTCCTATTTGCTACCAGTAAACAATAAAATTGCCAATTTGCTACCAGTATATAATAAAATTGCCAGTTTGATGTCAATATATAATATAATTCCAAGTTTGCTACCAATATGTAATGAAATTCCCATTTGCTACTAGTATACAATGAAATTGACAGTTTGCTACCAGTATATATTAAAATTGCCAGTTTGCTGTCAATATATATGATTCCCAGTTTGCTACCAGTATGTAATGAAATTCCTATTTGCTACCAGTATACAATGAAATTGCCAGTTTACTACCAGTATATAATAAAATTGCCCGTTTGCTGTCAATATATATGATTCCCAGTTTGCTACCAGTATCTAATGAAATTGCCATTTGCTTACAGTATACAATAAAATTGCCAGTTTGCTACAAGTATATAATAAAATTGCCAGTTTGCTACCAGTATATAATGAAATTGAAAGTTTGCTACCAGTAAACAATTAAATTGCCAGGGCTGCCCAGTGTTTTATAATGCAAATTTGGATGCTCCCATTTATTGTGCAAACACAGCAAAAAAAGACACAATGTTTCGGCCCACAGGCCTCTGTCATAGTAACATAGTATTGGAAGTTGAATTAAGACATACGTCCATCTAGTCCAACCTTTATACCCTACCCATAATGTCTGTCTAACAGTTACATAGTAACATAGTATTGGAGGTTATATAAAGACATACGTCCATCTAGTCCAACCTTTATACCCTACCCATAATGTCTGTATAACAGTTACATAGTAACATAGTATTGGAGGTTGTATAAAGACATACATCCATCTAGTCCAACTTTTATATCCTACCCATAATGCCTGTCTAACAGTTACATACTGTAAAAACATAGTATTGGATGTTGTATAAAGACATACGTCCATCTAGTCCAACCTTTATACCCTACCCATAATGTCTATATAACAGTTACATAGTAACATAGTATTGGAGGTTATATAAAGACATACGTCCATCTAGTCCAACCTTTATACCCTACCCATAATGTCTGTATAACAGTTACATAGTAACATAGTATTGGAGGTTGTATAAAGACATACATCCATCTAGTCCAACCTTTATACCCTACCCATAATGTCTGTATAATAGTTACATAGTAACATAGTATTGGAGGTTATATAAAGACATACGTCCATCTAGTCCAACCTTTATACCCTACCCATAATGTCTGTATAGCAGTTACATAGTAACATAGTATTGGAGGTTGTATAAAGACATATGTCCATCTAGTCCAACCTTTATACTCTACCCATAATGTCTGTATAACAGTTACATAGTGACATAGTATTGGAGGGTATATGTTCAGGGGCGTAACTACCACCCCAGCAACCGCGGGGGGGCCCCGGGCGTTTGTAGGGCCCGCCATAAGCCCAAGATCCATTCCACGGTCAGCTGTTTTAAACAGATGATCACGCGTATGAATGAAACATACGCGCGATCAGCTGTTTAAAAGTCCGGACCTGAACTTTCGGTTCTTTGTGGATGTTCAGGTCTGGTCTTTTAAACAGCTGATCGCGCGTATGTTTCATTCATATGCGCCATCAGCTGTTTAAACCAGATGACCGCGGAAGGGAACTTGGATAGGGAAAGGGGGTCAGGGGCCCGGCTCCATTCTTGCAGGGGGGGGCCCCAGGCCTCTGCAGGTACGCCCCTGCATATGTCCATCTAGTCCAACCTTTATATCCTACCCATAATGACTGTCTAACAGTTACATACTGTAGTAACATAGTATTGGATGTTGTATAAAGGCATAAGTCCATCTAGTCCAACCTTTATACCCTACCCATAATGTCTGTCTAACAGTTACATAGTAACATAATATTGGAGGTTGTATAAAGACATACGTCTATCTAGTCCAACCTTTATACCCTACCCATAATGTCTGTATAACAGTTACATAGTAAGATAGTATTGGAGGTTGTATAAAGACATACGTCCATCTAGTCCAACCTTTATACCCTACCCATAATGTCTGTCTAACAGTTACATAGTAACATAGTATTGGAGGTTGTATAAAGACATACGTCCATCTAGTCCAACCTTTATACCCTACTCATAATGTCTGTCTAACAGTTACATAGTAACATAGTATTGGAGGTTGTATAAAGACATACATCTATCTAGTCCAACCTTTATACCCTACCCATAATGTCTGTATACAGTTACATAGTAACATAGTATTGGAGGTTGTATAAAGACATACGTCCATCTAGTCCAACCTTTATACCCTACTCATAATGTCTGTCTAACAGTTACATAGTAACATAGTATTGGAGGTTGTATAAAGACATACGTCTATCTAGTCCAACCTTTATACCCTACCCATAATGTCTGTATAACAGTTACATAGTAAGATAGTATTGGAGGTTGTATAAAGACATACGTCCATCTAGTCCAACCTTTATACCCTACCCATAATGTCTGTCTAACAGTTACATAGTAACATAGTATTGGAGGTTGTATAAAGACAAATGTCTATCTAGTTCAACCTATTTACCTTACCCATAATGCCTGTTGATATAAAGCAGGGTTTAGAGGCCCTTTAAGTAATTTCACATCACTGCAGACAAGAGAAATTTTGGCCAGTATTTATAAAGGAGAGATAAAGTAACATAGTAATTGAAGTTAAATAAAGACATAGAAAAAAAACCCTATTGCCCCTGACTCCAAATGGCAGTCGAAAAATATCCCTGGATTAACCAGAACTACAGTAAACGTATTAATACCAGTAATTCTTAATATTGTATACTATCCCTGGATCAACCAGAACTACAGTATACGGTATGTATTAATACCAGTAATTCTCAATATTATATATTATCCCGTACCAACCAGAACTACAGTATATGTATTAATACCAGTAATTATCAATATTATATAGTATCCCTGTACCAACCAGAACTACAGTATATGTATTAATACCAGTAATTCTCAATATTATATAGTATCCCCGTACCAACCAGAACTACAGTATATGTATTAATACCAGTAATTCTAAATATTATATAGTATCCCCGTACCAACCAGAACTACAGTATATGTATTAATACCAGTAATTTTCAATATTATATAGTATCCCCGTACCAACCAGAACTACAGTATATGTATTAATACCAGTAATTCTCAATATTTTATAGTTTTAGAAACTTATCTAGCCCACTTTTCAATGAACTTGACATTACCACATCTGCTGGAAGACAGTCAAGTGTGACAGGCTCGGTATTCCCCACACCTTTTGTACCCTTGGTATACAGTGACCTCTAGTGGTAATCCCAAACATCAATTGCTCCCTCAAGTGGTAACTTCCTATTATTTCAAAACATTTATCCTGACCTTGTATATTCAGCGATCTCACAGCTTTCATTGGAGCAAAGAGAGCTTCTCTTTTCATTTTCATATTCCGTTTACTCCCCCACTCTGCCTGAAAAATGAACAATATATAAAAATCGTGCGATTTCTTAAAACCACCTTTTATTATTAAAGTGCAATATATAAAGTGCATATACATTTAGTTATTTAGGTATAGTGTGAGAAGTTGGTAAATCAGTTTAAACTGGGCCAATATGCCAACACATTGTGGGCAAATTGATTTCCAATCAGTAAAAGAATCAGTAAAATGGGCAGTGTTGCATATAAAAACATTCCCGATTAAATGTATGGGCTTACTAAATCCAACGGGGGGCCCAAATCAGGTGTCTGTATTAACTATATATACCAAGGTAGGTGGCCAAAAACTCGTCATTGATACATCAGAATATAAGGGACATGTTAGGGTTTATCTGTTTTTCAATCCTTGATACTGTCCCATACAGGCGATTTATGTATAAACTAGAGACTAGTGTGGAGCAACATCAAGGTGGGCTAAAGTTCTAAATGGAGTGCCTCATGGTTCTGTACTGGGGCAGTGCCAGACAACAATGCCAGATATTGTCTTGTATAAAGAGGGGAATAGATTCAAGAGAGAAAAATATTCTACCTTTTTACAAACCACTGGTAAGGCCTCATTTGATACATGCAATGCCGTTTTGGAATCCCATATATAAGAAGGACAGCTTGGAAAAGTAAAGAGTTCAGAGAAGGGCAACTAAGTTAAAGGGGAACTAAAGTCTCCAGACAACATTCCCCCAATAGAAAGAGCACATTCACAAAGATACAAAAACGTGTCTCAACTTTACCTTTGCTGTGGATGCTGGGTATGTATGTATGTATTTTATTTCTTACATCTTGATATATGAAATTAACCTGTGGGCACTAGGGGTCAGTTCCCATAATTCACCTTATCTGGGAACAACCAGCTAAGTGTACGCAGTACACTTGACAGGAAGCTGCAGCCTTGCTTCCTGGAAGCTGACAGACAATCATGTTACAGCTCAGAGATCATCCCTCCCTCTGACACAGAACACAGATTTCAGTACAGTTTTTGTGTAAACACATTACAAATGCTCCTGTCCCTAACAATGATAAATTCCTTTGCTTTTCATACAAAAAAGAAATCTTTGCAGTTTGTTTGCTATCATGGATGTAAGAAACATATTATTAACTTGTCATTAAAAAATAAAAGTAGGTAGGGGAAATTGAACTTGCAACCTTCTATACTGTGTCTTGCTAAAAAAAATATCTACCTCTACCCCACACGAGCTACAAGTTGGTAAATCAGCACATGTAGAATCTTTATATTTTGCTAGGAATATAATAGAAAGAAAAAAAAAGAAGCCTGTGGAATTGAACCTCTTGTTTAAATACAAATCCACTTATGAATCCCACCTTCTTTCTCTGTTTGTCCTCCTACTTCTGTCTGCTGGTGATGTGTCTCCAAATCCCAGGCCCTGTATTTTCCAAGTCTGCCATCGTCCACGCCCTGTTTTACCTTCTCTCGACCCCTATCGTTGTCATCTCTTCTGCTCTAATAATTTTCACCTTCTTATCCTTACTGAAACCTGGCTTTCCTAACATGACTCAGCTCCTGGTGGCCAACGCTTCTACCATTTGCCTCGCTCCTCCGGTCATGGTGGGGGTGTCAGCCTTTTACTTTCCTCCTCCTGTCGATTTACTAAAATTACCTCCCTATCTGATCTTTCATTCTCATCTTTGAGGCTCATTCAATTCAGCTCTCGCACCCCTTGTCGCTACAAGTAGCTGTGGTGTACAGACCGCCATCAATAACATCTCCAGCTGCATTCCTCTCCTACTTTGAAACTTGGCTTACTTTCTTCCTCTCTGCTGACTGATTCTGGGGGACTTTAACTGTCACAATGACAACTCCTTCCTCTCCTGGCACTCTTGTTTCCAAAACATAACCTCCTTGTTTGATCTCCAACAGTGGACTAACAGACAGTGGACGGCCTCTTCCTGGATTTAGTGTTCACTAAAAACCTCTCTGTCTCGTTATGTGACATTAACCCCTTCCCTCTTTCTGATCACTATCTTATCACATTTCATGCTCAACACCCTCTTCTTACTCCTGTCCCTCCCTCATGTGTTTGTTCATAATACTAGATCCAAAGATCTCCCAGCACTCGCCTCACCCGTCCTCTAGTCTCTCTTCCTGCTTGACATTTGATGACACTGACTCGCTTGCTAATGCCTATAATTCTATCCTGACGAACATGATAGAACACTTTTGCCCCCTTGCATTCCCGCAGTCAAGGAAACTCTAATCCTCATCTGTGGCTCAATCCCACTTCCTGTTTTATACACAGGTCCACACGTGCTGCTGAACGTGTGTGGAAAAAGTCCCGTACAAAGCCTGACTTTCTCCATTACAAGTTCATGCTGCTGTGCTCCTGCTACTACTGAACAAACAACAATCCCTCGGGTCAGGACTCAGCCATGTTCCTGCATCTTAAGGAAAAAGGACATACCTTTGAAGATTGTAATGTCACCATCCTTTCAAAGGAACAGGACTGGTTCAAGAGAGGTGTCAAGGAGGCCATTTATAATACATATACTGTAGTTCTGGTTGGTACAGGGATACTATATAATATTTAGAATTACTGGTATTAATACATATACTGTAGTTCTGGTTGGTACAGGAATACTATATAATATTGAGAATTACTGGTATTAATACATATACTGTAGTTCTGGTTGGTACGGGGGATACTATATAATATTGAGAATTACTGGTATTAAAGGGCATGTCCACCCCCAAAACCATAATCCCCCCCACTACTGGCCCCATTGTGTAGTGTAGTTTAATCCTTACCTCACATCCCAGCTCCATATGGTTCTCCTGTAGTCCCCCCCCAAAGTCCCAAAAACTGCCCACCAGGAGGATAGCAGAGTCCATATAGGACTCTGCCTCCTACCTGGCCTCCGGGAGAAGTTTGGCATGCGTACTGCAGCCCTTCTCCCCCTCCCTCCCCCTCCCTCTCCGGATTCGCTCCCCCTAGTGTAAAATCTTTTAGATATATGATTCCCCCTGTCCCCCCAGCCCCAACCGCTCCATTTTTATTCTTAGAAACTGCCCCACACTTTACTTACCTTCACTTGAGAATTACTGGTATTAATACATAATACTGTAGTTCTGGTTGGTTCGGGGATACTATATAATATTGAGAATTACTGGTATTAATACATATACTGTAGTTCTGGTTGGTAAAGGGATACTATATAATATTGAGAATTACTGGTATTAATACATATACTGTAGTTCTGGTTGGTACGGGGATACTATATAATATTGAGAATTACTGGTATTAATACATATACTTACACTGTAGTTTCTGGTTGGTACAGGGATGCTATATAATATTGGTTCCCAATGTACGTTATTACAGATTTACTGTATACTTTATCTGGCAGTTCCGGAGTTTCCGGGACTTAGGTGCTTGCGGGAGACTCCCGGAACTACCAGATCTGGCAAGCTGTGTTAACTCGGAAACGCTTTCACAGATTCCCTTCACTAGGAGACATCGCACTTCTCCCATATGCCCACGCGTTGAATCATCTTGTGTCATTTTCTCCCCTCCTGTTTTTTTCTAACTAAAGACCATGAAACAGGGTGACATTTTATTAATTCAAGGTGCAGGTTTTTTCCTTCCACAAGCATATATTGAGTGACCCCTGCAATTATCAGCTAAACTAACACTAACAGGGTGTCTGAACATCAACCGAAAGGAATCCTGGGTATCGTAGTTTCGCGTCCACGCGCCTCTTAAGTGGATATACTCACGATCGCCTTAGTAAAGCGAGACTGACGTTCACGTGACACACCCGCGAAGAGCGCGCCACGCAGCCTAAACCCTACACAGCGTACTGTGCCTTTGCGTCATCAGCCGTGCGCCATTGACAGCTTGGTCCAGCGGTTAGTGTCGGCGATAGGGACAGTGGGTAATGTCTCGGGCGACGGGGACCATTCTCCACGCCATCAGGCGCTGCGCTTGCAATGAAAAAAACAACAACAATGGGAATCCTGTTCGCCAAGATATGGAGGCTGTTCAGCCATCAGGGTGTTTTGAGGACCTAGGACGCCCAGTCCTATGTAGCGGACAGGAGTCCAGTTCTAACCAGTGCAACTGTGGGGACTTCCTGCTTTGCACAGTGAGCGTGACACCGTCAGCAAGCCCCTGGCTTGAATGCTCAGTTTGTATCATTAGCTGTATTAAGCCCCTTCCTAAAGTCTCTAACTAGCTTCAGAAAGGTTTTTTTCAACCAAAGGGCAATCAGATACGGCCAGGAGCCCCGGGGCACCCCACAACACCGTGCCTTATTTGCCTCGCAAGCCCGCGAACAGCGCACCCTGTGTGGCGCTACGTATCGCCTCTCTTTGACCCCCACGCAACTGTTCCCCTTTCGCACACACCAATCGCTGGGACCACTTTAATCACATCCTTGAGCACCTCCCCCCCCTCGCATACCTTCACTCGTCTGCTTGCGATTTTCTCCCTGTCTGGCCTACCGCCACATCATCACGCGTATGTCCGCAGCCACGCCACACCAAGACGGCCCCTGCTCTGAGGAGATTAGCATTGTCACAAGGGGGCCACCGGAACCCCTGGATGATACCACCCCTAACACTCTTGTATCGCAGTGTACACAGGGCGCGCTGATTCCATCACGTCCGCACCGGTTTTTTTTCCTTTTTGCTCGCAGCCTTGTGACTTTCCCCGCCTGCGATCAACCACTGAGGCCCGATACACCTGTGGCAATCCCACACAAGAGACTCGTAGCCACGAACCTGACTATCTAGGCCGTGTTCATGTCGTCAAGATGGCCAGTCCGCGGTGCTCCCTTTTCATAGTAGGGACACTCTTTGTATGGCGGCGCCCCCGTTCCCCCTTTACGAAAGGCATCGAGCATTGTAACCAATGTGCACCCTATAGCAAAACCTAGCGTGTTGTGAGTGCGAGATGAGAAGGTAGTTGGTAGAGACAGGGCTACTAGACACGGCGTTCATACTCATACATGATCGTACCGGACGGTATAACGATACTGCGCGGGCACACGATGATGAAACCCCTCGGCCGCCACACAAGTCGCAACGGTCCCCATTTCTATGCTGCTTTCTCTCGGCCTCGCCCCACAACCCTCTCCCGCAACACATGGCATCTACGTTCTCCATGCTGCCACAGTCACGCCGGCTGGGGAGCTATGAGCCCGGACACCGTTCATGTAGAATCAGATAACCGGCCAGCATCAGGAATCAGGTGCCAGACCGTCCATGATCGTGATATGTGTCATGATGATACGGTCATAACGACGGAGTCTGATAGAGTGGCGCCGAGTGTCGTGAGCGCCTGCCTCACGATACGACACCTAACACCTCACAGGAGGACCGCACACCGCCAGACCCGAGTTTAAGCGCTAGTGCCCGTTCGTTTGTCGCGACACTAGTTCTCTTTTGGATGTCCTCAGTTGTTCTCCAGTCCGCCCGTGCGAGTTGGACCTGAGCACATCGAGGGCTTTCTCCGCCCTGCCCTAACTGTCCTGAGTATGAGTCAACACAGCTCCTGGCGCCACCTTACGTAATAGTTGGACCCACCCTCCGACCAGCATACCACCCTTAGATACAGGAGACATCATGAGCAAATCGAGTGTGAGCTGGCGACCACTAAAATACAGCAGCGATTGCCTATAGACCGACCTCCTCTTGGCTCCCCTAGGCTCACCTGTCCCACCCTACTTTTTCTCCCCCTATCCCTAATGTTTAAATGTGCCACCTATCCTGTTTGACACCACTCCTTATGTATTTAAGTCTTCCCTTCTGAAACATACTTCTCTGAGGGCACATATTGACCCTAGACCTGTTACCTTTTCCCCCCCCCTTTTTTTTGCTTGGATTTATGTGTTCTGATGTAGTTGGATATGGTCTCCATTGAGTTCGCACAACCTTTACAGCTTACGTTTTACTGCGACGACCCTCCCCCGTGTTGTTGTATGTATTGTGAATACAGGTTTTTAATTCTGGCTTTGGTTTCTTTAGAAGGCGACCCTTAGTGTAGACACATCATGTCCACCTTATATTCTGGGGCGATTCGCGGATGATACCGCCACATCTCGTACGGTTATAGCGCACAGAGCACAAAGAAGGCGTTGTGTAACAGAGAATAAATAAAAACAAAGCAGCGAGGTAGTGGTGAAGAGTCGGACCAGCCTAACAGAGAGTTATGTAAGACACGAACAAAGTAGTGAAAGCGACGAAAAGCAACAAGAGAAAAGAATGAGGCACAAAATAAGGTGACTAAAACCAGCGACAGGAGTACACCGCAAGGAGCCAAGTGAATATGCGATAAACCAAAAGTAAGCACTGGCCAGATACCACCATGGTAATCTATCTTTACTTAATATGACAGGTTGAGCTCTTTGTTTTTCCTCCTTTAGTTGTTGGTTTTTTTGTTATCCTACGGAGGCTCTAACTTGTTGCCACAGAATAATGCATTTCTTGAAATGTCTTTATTTTCCAAAAAAATACCCAGAAAGCAAATGTTGCCACTTGGGTAAGCAGAGTGACTCCCCCTACTGAATCTGACGTACATTTCGTGATGCCCTGACAAAGTCACGCAAGTGACGAAACGTACGCCGGCTTCAGTGGAGGGATGTCGCATGATGCAGGAGTGAGTCTGTGGACGCGGGTGCCATTGCTAAACTTTTGTGTCCAGACTGGGACTTTGAAACCGGAGTATACTATGGACAACAGGTGGTATGTATGAAAGAAGGGGGGGAGATAATCCTGGGAATTTGATGTAATACATATGAGTTTGGCTATTGTGGTTCCTCCTTATTAGATACCTATCCTGAGTACAATATTAAATCATATTGCCAATCACTGTGATTGGTGCGCAGTATTTAACCCTCATGATGACTGTCTCCTTTTTATGTTGTGTTGATTGGTGCACTAAATGTATTATAGCTGTGTGTTGGTGCCAGATTTTAGATTGTGTATGTTAATACCTAGGTCACTATAGGGGAAGCAAATGCTCAAAATCGTCAGTTGATGATATGGTACATATAGGTCATAAAGGGCACGGACTAGGGCCTACCCTTTCGATTATTAATATTCGGTGGGTAAGTTATCTGATCTGACGTTATATAAATAATAGCAGGTGCGGTCTATATTGAAAATAAGTTTGAACTACTTGTAGTACACACTAGTGGATATGAATGGATCATGTTTACGCAATATCCTTAGTAACTAAGCTTCTAAAACCTGTAATGTAGGCTTTTCCAGATTTTTTTATTTGCTTTTTTTCTATGTCAGGCTCCATTCTGTACATTAATGGTGCTCTGGTAGGTGTGCCAAACTTCCTAAATGATTTAGTAGGGACATGTGAATTCTTCGCTGTCGCAGCCAATGCAGAGTGTTAGATTCCCATTGCTCAATATTAAGTGAATGGATGTCATTTAAATAAGTACAGGTACCTTTTCCCCCTTAACATTTTTTGAGAGACAAAATTTTTTTTTTGTATGACGCAGGTGAGGCCACGGTAGGTAGTAGATTTATCGTGAATGCTGTGCACTGAAATTTTTTTTCACTACCTGATAGGAAATATTGCACAATTATCGGCAAAAGTCCATCACAGGCCGACGAACGTACAATTGCAGGTAGTATGACTGCAATTGTAGTTCTGTCACCCCAAAGGCATGAAAGTCACTTGTACAGGACAACAGAGTGGCTATGTACCACTCGCCTAGTAGTACTGGGAAAATGGTCAAATGTATAAAAGGATCTTTGGCTGTAAGTGCCAAGTTTGCATGTGTCAATTGCACTGGAAAAACAATAGGAATAAAACTCCGGCTCCAGACTTAAAACTTACGAATCTTTTAAAGGTTGGATGGTGAGTGTCAAAGTGTTTAGGTTTTTGTTTTTGCCTCAAGTGAACATTTGAACATAGATATACCGTATGTGCAAACCATCTAAATGTACCCGCAGGACTAATAGATCCAAATGACTGATTTTGCTGGAGAACTTGGTTGCTGCTGGAAGCAACAATGACAAAAAAGATTAATTATGTGTACCAGGCCATCTCTAAAGTAGGTACACACAGTACAGATTTCTGAAAGATGACAGACAGGATCTGCAAGATCTGTTGCCATCTTTCAAAGATCTGCATACACACAGTCCCGAGCGTTCTCCCTATGAACTTAATAAGGAGAACGCTGGGACTGTGTGTTTCCATTGGCCGTGCTAGACTCCTCTAGGGAGTCTAGCGCGACCGATGGAAATTTTCGGCCTTTCCCGAACGAGCGTACGGCCGACCCGATCGTTTGGGAAACGAGTGTACAAACATGACGATAAAGCCCTAATAGCGTCGGATCGACGGTATCGGGGCTTTATCGTTACTGTGTGTACCCAGCTTAAGAAACAACTGACTTGAAAAGAAGGGTATATAGCTGTAAGATTAGATAATCAAATCAAACTCTGATTTTACATTTTCCAACATGCGTCCTTCTGTATATTTTTTAATGATCAATACCCCCCATCTTAAAATATATTATGTATAAAATATTACACTTGCAAATAATTGTTAATTTTTATTTAAATTTAGAACACAAAGTCATTTTGTTGGACTGGACAATGCAGGAAAAACAACAATACTGTATCAATTGTAAGTATGCATTGGATCACACATCTGTGCAGTGTTATAATGTTAATAAAATTGGACTGCAATGCAAATAAAGAGCAATACCAGTATATGTCTTTCGTAAAATCAAATGGAGAGAAGAAAACAATTCCTTAAAGTGTATGTATACTGAAAAAAGTGATAGTTGGGAGGAATTATAGCTTCCAGCAATGGGCAATGTAAAAAAACAAAATTTTCAGATTACATATCCTTTAAGGGGATCTAACACCATATGTTCCAAGTTGTAAATCTAGATTTTTCTGAAATTTCTATTAGAAAAACTTGTTTAAAAAATGTTTTTCTCTCCATTTACTTGGATAGTTTATGATCTGCTTGAGTTTGTTCGGGCATTTTGATTTATGTCTTTACTAACTACCCATATCTGGAAATGCAAATATTAATAGTTTTCTACCCTAAAGCTGGGTTCAATCAGTACTGGTAAAGAAGGTCTGACAGAAAAAGCCCTTTATAGGCAGCGTGTGTGGGTGAAAATATCGATCCTGCAGCTGGACCCAAAATTTTTTTTCTTATACTTCAGTGTAGGGAGCCAAATACGTCACTGGCCATCTGCGCTGAACTCCCTATACAAAGTATAGAGAAAATGTAGGTGTGTACCCAGATCTGTAGCCAGTGACAGACTGCTTCCTATAGAATCTGTCTGACAACAATCTCAATGCTTTAGTATGGGAGGCGATAGAGGCTGCTGGACACCCACCAAGTTCCCTATACAAAGTACATAGTGTACCCTTATCTGTAGACAATAATGGACTGCTTCCATAGAATCTGTCTTCCATGCTATAAATCTGTACGGGTGTATTAATAATACTTTCTTGTACATAGTGTCATTCTTCAGTTTAACTGCACACCATTTTCACCCTGCAGCTGTAGAAAGCTTTGTCTAAGAGAGGGGTATTCTCTGGTGGATCATTAACCTACGTTACTGGTATGTGGATATAACAATGTCAGTGCATTCTTAATGTACCAATCATTTAGTTGGATTTGTGGAAAGAGTTATAGTTGACCTAATTTTTAACAACTTCAGGGTGACTGACTGGGGCAGAGCATGGATATTGTTATATATAAAGCTGACCTCTTTATGAACTGACTATACATGTTGAGGTATTTATATACTAATGTTGTTCTGTCCTTCAGCTCTATGAATGAGGTTGTGCCACAGTCACCTACCATAGGAAGCAATGTAGAAGAAATAGTGGTTAATAACACACGGTTTCTAATGGGGATATTGGTGGTCAGGAATTCTCCGTCTTCGTGGAATACATACTACACAAACACAGAGGTAAGAATCTCTGGGCCTACAAAGAAATGGCAAGATTTTTTAAACTAAAGCAATTAAAGACAACCTACCTCCTAAATCTCTGATTTTATTGAAAATCAAATTCTTCTGACGTTATTTAACATAAATTAGCTTTAGAAGTTTTGCAGTTTTTAGGTGTTAAGGTACTATACTCACTCAAACAACGTTACATTATCTGAAACTACAATTTGAGAGAAGTAAAATTGGGATACTGACATGTTTATCTGTGCTGGGTTGTCCTTATTTATTGTTTAGTGAGTGTCCCTAACGCCCCCACCCTCCCTTACTCACTGCTTTCTGTAATCTCTGCGACACTTACAAGTTCTGCACAGCCTCACCATGGACACTGCTCTGTTACACATCTCCCTCCCCCTCTCCTCTGCCTTCTTTTCTCTGCTAATTCTTTTAATGTGCAGAAAGTGTGCTCGCATGGAGCCAAAGACCCAGTAAGAGGTCCGAGACTGTGTCACTATTACAATTTTTGCTCCTGGAGTGACAGGTCTTTTACTGTGATTAATAATGATTTCTAGACTCTACAGCTAAGATATTTAAAATCTGAGAAAATTGGAAGGAGGAGATGCTGTATCTCAGTTTTGAAAATTTGTCTATAGATACCCTTTAAGGTGACACACTGCTTAAGGTATGTCCATCAAAAAAAAAAAAAAAGCCGACTTTATGACAGGGAATTCGGCGCTGGAGCGGGTCCACGGGTAAGTGTCTCCTCCTCCCTGTAAGATTTACTGAAGAACGGGAGGTAAGAGAGTGCATTTACCTCCTGTTCTTCAGTAAATCAGATAGAAACCAACTTACTTTATAGGCATCCTGTCTCTCCTCGGGAGAAAAATGACACGCGCACTGCAGGGCCGCACCCTCTTTTTTCTCCCCTACCCTCTTCCTCCTCCCCCTAGCTGAAATCCCCTTTTTTGTAGTGTAGGGTTCCTCCCCCAACCCCAAACGCCATAGTTATTTGAATCAAAACTCCCCCGATCTCTCTTACATTGCCTCTTCCCCCCAGTTCAGTACAGCCGGAAGCCACGTCCATGATGGCTGTCTCTCAGCCAATCACGGGCACGGCTGCCAGTCCGGCCCCTGTTTCTTGCAAGCAAAGGGCCAGGACTGAACGTTGGAGGAGGAGGCAAAGTAAGTAATGATCGGGGAGTTTTGTGACAAATAACTATGGCTTTTGGGGTTGGGAGCCCTACACTACAGCAAATATTTATAAATGGGGTGGACATGCCCTTTAAGCTGGAGAAATTGAAATGTGTGTATGTTAATGTTAAAGGGAAAATAATAATAACCTATACATTATCTATTAATGCAGTGTTTTGTTAAAACTAGGGATGCAACAGTCACCCGTTAGCCCCACACAAACTCTAACAGCAGTTTTCAAAAGGATCTTGTTGGGCCCTAATACATGTCCAGACATCACTTTACACAACAAATCTGCACTGTTAGTTTAGTGAGAGTTGCCTTTGTTACACATTATACAATTAACTTTATCATTTTCCCCTTCTCTTAACAGAAGTTTGTGATTGTTGTGTGGACGTACAGACGGAGAGAGAATCCAGTAACCAGAGAAGAATTATATAAAATGTTATCGCATGAGTAAGAGAAAGATTTGGATTTCAAAGCTATTTACATTTTGTAATATATTTAAAGTGCAACTTTAAACATTTTAAAAATGAAAAGTACCTTGGGCAGGGAGGTAGCAGTATTGATTATTCCTACCTCCCAATATCAGGGGTGCCATCAGGTACAGTTTACACCTGCCAGGTAAGTATCCTGAGCTTCCTGTTAAGAGAGTGCTGAAACCAGGAGGAAAGAAAAAAAGGGGATGGACTGCCAACAGCTACAGTAAAACTTAGCTTTATTTGCCGAACTGAGCAACTTCACAGAGGGAGACAAACAGTACCCTACGCGTTTCGTGACGAACACCCCGTCATTCATCAGAGGGAAACCAGGAGGAGCCTGGCAGATTTCTTGTGCTGGTGCTTCTACAAAAACATGTGGGGAGGAAGGAAATGGCAAACCTACCAACCTGCTACGGTACTTTTAACTGTTTCTTTAAAACCTTTTTATGCACAACAGTTCTCCTTTTACGTAAAATGTTGTGGATCTCTGTAGATCAGGAGATTATTATTTTTTTTTTTAACGTTCGAAACCTTTGGGGAATTCTAGGACCAATAATTTAGTTTGTTTACTAGGTTTCTAGCTTCTTAGATATCATAGAATGTAAAGCAGGCATATACACTGGTCAACGGATGCCAATAGTTCATCTGACTGAAATGCAAGGTGGTGCATTGATTGGTTCTTCTGATAATGCACCAACTCGCACCGTCGATCTTCAGCAGATTTTATGGATATATCTGACTTTGTGCCTCCTAGGAGCACAGAAAATCCTGGGGAGCTTATTACCCATTTCTACTGTACTGCTAGATTCTCTGAACTTATTTGTTTAAAATTATAACCCTATTGTTACCACGTGGAGATATATTGACAACCTAAAGCTTCAGATCACTAACGATGCCGCACGAACGTCTGTTTCAGCCGACCAGGCGCCATACGCAGCCATGTGTGTACTATTGCATGTGTGTACGGACCTTATGGACAAATAGTTTTCTAAGAGTAATGCATCTAAATTGAAGGAATGTTGCAGCATTACTAATAAAGGGTTTATTTATTTTTACCTGTCAAGGACCTGAAGAAAGCAGGGCTGCTGGTATTTGCCAACAAACAAGATGTTAAGGAGTGCATGACGGTTGCAGAAATATCACAGTTCTTGAAATTAACTTCCATTAAGGACCATCCTTGGCATATACAGGCATGCTGTGCACTGACTGGAAAGGGTAAGTAACCCTTATAAATTTTAACCCTGCATCAAGATATTCTTTGCAAATCAGGTGAGCAAACGACATAAAATCCTTATATACTATAATCTCGAGAGAGTCATCTGATATTCATTAGATTAGGCTTTCAAAAACATTTTAGACCAGAACTACAGCATAATGTTGACTTTTCCTTTTAATTTATTTGAAAGATGTATAAAACCTGGGGTGGGGGGTTCCAGCTGTTCTTTCTTTTCTGGCACTGAAAAAGGGGGAAATACACTGGATGGACCTCTCAAAGCAGAGAAACACGCTCTGCAAGAAGCAAATTCTCCATTGCTGGCCTATAATAGAACTGGCAACAGCGTGAGAGAGCCAGACTGAGCATCGATGGAACCTGAGGTAAGTACCCAAATTGCCAGCTGTAACCCCTGGGTGAGGACTTATCATGTTAGATCCTCACCCTGGAAACAACACACAAAATAAAAAAAACATGAAAACTAACATGGGCAGGATGGTAGGACTGCGTATTCCTACATCCCCAATATAATATATTTGAGGATCGCCAGCATGTACAGTTTTTCATCTGCCAATTTAGTGCTGGCGCTCCTTTCGAAATGATATTCAGAGGTATGAATTACCAACCCTTCCTCCCTGCCCAGGAACTTTTCATTTTAACTTTTTAAAAAATTTTTTAGACTTACTTCTTAAAGGGGAATGGAAGTTCTTTGCCTTTAATTTTTTATCTATTACAAATGTGTACGTATAAGTGATAGTGTAAGGATATTAGAAGTTCTATGACCATGTTAAGGCACGGGCCACAGGCCATGGAACTCCACAGAGACTTATTTTACACAATGAGAGGTATATTGTTTTGCTTTATTTCCTAGTCATTCCATGACATATTAGTTTTACTTTATATGGATATTGTTCCTCTCTGTCATTAAAGTGACAACTTAATACTACAAGTGACACTTGAAAAGGACACCTTGTCCGAAACATGTTGGTCAATAAAAGCATCAAAGATATCCATTGGAGTCTTTTTCAGTCTGGAAGCACCTGTATACCAATTTTTGATTACCTAGTTAAAGTGCTTGGGACAGTGCACAGCAGGATCCAGCAGCTAGAGAGGTGCAGGACACTACCCATTGGTTATCTATTGTTGTCTTTATTGTTCAGGTGCCTTTTATGTGCTTTTTCTCAGGTGATTATACTATCTTTTAAATTGTATATAACTGTAGAAACTATTGTCCCAAATGTGTCTCCAAATTTGCGTCTGCACCAAGGAATTCGAACCACGTGGATCCCTTTCCTTATCCTCCCCACAACATCCTTTTTTTTTTTTTTCTCAGTCCACATGTGTATTTCGGGGATACTATATAATATTGAGAATTACTGGTATTAATACATATACTGTAGTTCTGGTTGGTACGGGGATACTATATAATATTGAGAATTACTGGTATTAATACAAATACTGTAGTTCTGGTTGGTTCAGGGATACTATATAATATTGAGAATTACTGGTATTAATACATATACTGTAGTTCTGGTTGGTACAGAGATACTATATACTATTGAAAATTACTGGTATTAATACATATACTGTAGTTCTGGTTGGTACAGGGATGCTATATAATATTGGTTCCCAATGTAACGTTATTACAGATTTTACTGTATACTTTATCTGGCAGTTCCCGGGAGTTTTCCGGGACTTTAGGTGCTTGCGGGAGACTCCCGGAACTACCAGATCTGGCAAGCTGTTTAACTCGGAAACGCTTTCACAGATTCCTTCACTAGGAGACATCGCACTTCTCCCATATTGCCCACGCGGTTTGAATCATCTTGTGTCATTTTCTTCCCCTCCTGTTTTTTTCTCACTAAAAAGACCATGAAACAGGTGACATTTTTATTTTAATTCAAGGTGCAGGTTTTTCCCTTCCACAAGCAATATTGAGTGACCCCTGCAATTATCAGCCTATAACTAACACTAACAGGGTGTCTGAACATCAACCGAAAGGAATCCTGGGTATCGTAGTTTCGCGTCCACGCGCCCTCTTACGTGGACTACTTACGATCGCCTTAGTAAAGCGAGACTGACGTTCACGTGACACACCCGGAAGAGCGCGCCACGCAGCTAAACCCTACACAGCGCTACTGTGCCTTTGCGTCATCAGCCGTGCGCCATTGACAGCTTGGTCCAGCGGTTAGTGTCGGCGATAGAGACAGGGGGTAATGTCTCGGGCGACGGGGACACATTCTCACGCCATCAGGCGCTTCGCTTGAAAATAACAAAACAATGGGAATCCTGTTCGCCAAGATATGGAGGCTGTTCAGCCATCAGGGTAAGAGACCAGGGACCCCCAGTCCTATTGGCAGCGGGTTCTACCAGTGCAACTGTGGGACTTCCTGCTTGCACAGTGAGCTGTGACACCGTCAGCAAGCCCCTGGCTTGAGCATGCTCAGTTGTATCATTAGCTGTATTATAAGCCCCTTCCTAAACTTCTCTAACTAGCTTCAGAAAAGGTTTTTTTTAATTTTTTTTTATAGGATTTTGACTTTACAAGCCTGTACCAATGGATTGACAACTGCTAGACATCATCTTTGGCTTGTTTGGAAAGTAAGAGAGGGCTCCTTTCAATAGAGGGCATTTGTATGGAGAACACCGTTCCCCTTTAAGAAAGGAATAGAGCATTCACTGAACATATGCAACTATGTATTTGTTGTTGGATGCTTCATATATGTACCCAAGAGCAGGTCCACCCCCAAATCAAATTTTCTATGCTGATTTATCTCGGCATAGAAAAAAAACCCTCTAAAACTGGAATACGTATATAGCTGAATACTGCTTGTAGAAGGAGTTATGCTGCCTGATCTCTCCTAACTCTTTTCTGTAGCTCCAGGCTTTTGCGTTTAGCTGCACAAATCACAGGAGCCAATTTGTGAATGTATACCTTCTTTTGGTGTTTATTTGGAACTGGCTTTCTAAGGCTACGTTCACACTATGGGTTTTTAATGCAGGGCAACTTAGCATTGTGAATGAAGTCTGCATAAAAAGCTAGATTGCCTCCTAATATTGGCTAAACTAGCTCACAATGTCAAAAATACTTTTTCTAACCCTATCCTAATGTTTAAAATGTGCCACCTATCCTGTTTGACACCACTTCCTTATGTATTTAATTCTTCACTTCTGAAACAATACTTCTCTGAGGGCACCATATTTGACCCTAGACATGTTACATTTTTACCAAAAACTTTTTTTTCTTGGATTTATGTGTTCTGATTTATTTGTATATTGTTACTAAATTGAGTTAGAAAAATCTTTACAGCTTACGTTGTACTCCCCCTACCCCGTGTTTTTTGTTGTTGTTTTTTTTAATTCTGGCTTTGTCTTTGAGGCACCTTTAAAAATAAATTATTTTTGTAATGTACCCTCTTTTATTCAACCACATGTTTCCATAACCATCTTAGCAGTCTGTTTTTAAATCCCTGTCAAACAAAAGACCATTGTCCTTTAGCACTTTATAAAGTAGCTTATACCTGTAATTATCTTCTTAATATGACAGGTTGAGCTCTTTGTTTTTCCTCCTTTAGTTGTTGGTTTTTTCTGTTATCCTACGGAGGTCTCTAACTTGTTGCCACAGAATATGCATTTCTTGAAATGTCTTTATTTTCCAAAATAAATACCCAGAAAGCAAATGTTGCCACTTGGGTAAGCAGAGTGACTCCCCCTACTGAATCTGACGTACATTTCGTGATGCTCTGACAAAGTCACGCAAGTGACGAAACGTACGCCGGCTTCAGTGGAGGGATGTCGCATGATGCAGGAGTGAGTCTGTGGACGCGGGTGCCATTGCTAAACTTTTGTGTCCAGACTGGGACTTTGAAACCGGAGTATACTATGGACAACAGGTGGTATCGTATGAAAGAAGGGGGGGAGATAATCCTGGGAATTTGATGTAATACATATGAGTTTGGCTATTAAGTGGTTCCTCCTTATCTAGATACCTATCCTGAGTACAATATTAAATCATATTGCCAATCACTGTAGATTGGTGCGCAGTATTTAACCCTCATGATGACTGTCCTCCTTTTTATGTTTGTTTGATTGATGCACTACATGTATTTATAGCTGTGTGTTTGGTGCCAGATTTTAGATTGTATATGTTAATACCTAGGTCACTATAGGTGAAGCAAATGCTCAAAATCGTCAGTATGATGATATGGTACATATAGGTCATAAAGGGCACGGACTAGGGCACTACCCTTTCGATATATAATATATCGGTGGGTAAGTTATCTGATCTGACGTTATATAAATAATAGCAGGTGCGGTTCTATATTGAAAATAAGTTTGAACTACCTTGTAGTACACACTAGTGAGATATGAATGGATCATGTTTACATGCAGTAATCCTTAGTAACTAAGCTTCTAAAACCTGTAATGTAGGCTTTTCCAGATTTTTTTTATTTGCTTTATTTTCTAATGTTCAGGCTCCATTCTGTACATTAATGGTGCTCTGGTAGGTGTGCCAAACTTCCTATAAATGATTTAGTAGGGACATGTGAATTCTTTCAGCTGTCGCAGCACAATGCAGAGTGTTAGATTTCCCATTGTCTAATATTACTAGTGAATGGATGATCATTTAAATAAGCATTTACGGTACCTTTTTCCCCCTTACACATTTTTGATGAGGAAAAAATTTAGTATATATACCGTAGTTTCGTTTTTTTTTTTTTTTTTTTTATGCTGAGCAGGTGGTGTGTTTTTGTAATGGTGACCACTGAAATTTTTTTTCCAACTGTCCTGATAGGAAATATATTGCACAATTATCGGCCAAAAGTCCATACACAGGCCGACGAACGTACAATCTGCAGGTAGTATGACTGCAATTGTAGATTCTGTCACCACCATAAGGCATGAAAGTCACTTGTCACAGCGAACAAAGGAAAGTGTCTGGCTATGTCAACCACTCGGGTGCCTAGTATAAGTACTGGGAAAATGGTCAAATGTTTATAAGAAAGGATCTTTTTGGCTGTAAGTGCCAGAATGTTTGCACTGTGTCAATTGCACTGGAAAAACACTAGGAATAAAACTCCTGGCTCCAGACTTAAAACTTACGAATCTTTTAAAGGTTGGATGGTGAGTGTCAAAGTGTTTAGTTTTTTGTTTTTGCCTCAAGTGAACATTTGAACATAGATATACCGTATGTGCAAACCATCTAAATGTACCAGCAGGACTAATAGATCCAAATGACTGATTTTGCTGGAGACATTTGGTTGCCTGCTGGAAGCAACAATGACAAAAAAGATTAATTATGTGTACCAGGCCATCTCTAAAGCTAGGTACACACAGTACAGATTTCTGAAAGATGACAGACAGGATCTGCAAGATCCTGTCTGCCATCTTTCAAAGATCTGCATACACACAGTCCCGAGCGTTCTCCCTATGAACTTTATAAGGAGAACGCTCGGGACTGTGTGTTTCCATTGGCCGTGCTAGACTCCTCTATAGGGAGTCTAGCGCGACCGATGGAAATTTTCGGCCTTTCCCGAACGAGCGTACGGCCGACCCGATCGTTCGGGAAACGAGTGTACACACATGACGATAAAGCCCTAATAGCGTCGGATCCGACGGTATCGGGGCTTTATCGTTACTGTGTGTACCCAGCTTAAGAACAAACTGACTTGAATAAGAAGGGTATATAGCTGTAAGATTAGATAATCAAATCAAACTCTGATTTTACATTTTCCAACATGCGTCCTTCTGTATATTTTTTAATGATCAATACCCCCCATCTTAAAAATATTATTATTGTTATAAAATATTACACTTGCAAATAATTGTTAATTTTTATTTAAATTTAGAACACAAAGTCATTATTGTTGGACTGGACAATGCAGGAAAAACAACAATACTGTATCAATTGTAAGTATGCATTGGATCACACATCTGTACAGTGTTATAATGTTAATAAAATTGGACTGCAATGCAAATAAAGAGCAATACCAGTATATGTCTTTCGTAAAATCAAATGGAGAGAAGAAAACAATTCCTTAAAGTGTATGTATACTGAAAAAAGTGATAGTTGGAAGGAATTATAGCTTCCAGCAATGGGCAATGTAAAAAAACAAAATTTTCAGTATACATATCCTTTAAGGGGATCTAACACCATATGTTCCAAGTTGTAAATCTAGATTTTTCTGAAATTTCTATTAGAAATTCTATTATTTTGTTTACAAAATAGTTTTTCTCTCCATTTACTTGGATAGTTTATGATCTGCATTGAGTTTGTCTGGGCATTTTGATTTATGTCTTTACTAACTACCCATATCTGGAAATGCAAATATTAATAGTTTTCTACCCTAAAGCTGGGTTCACTCAGTACTGGTAAAGAAGGTCTGACAGAATAAGCCCTTTATAGGCAGCGTGTGTGGGTGAAAATAATCGATCCTGCAGCTGAGACCCAAAATTTCTTTTTTTCTTTATACTTCAGTGTAGGGAGCCAAAATAGGTCACTGGCCATCTGCATGAACTCCCTATACAAAGTATAGAGAAAATGTAGGTGTGTACCCAGATCTGTAGCCAGTGACAGACTGCTTCCTATAGAATATGTCTGACAACAATCTCAATGCTTTAGTATTGGGAGGCGATAGAGGCTGCTGGACACCCACACAGTCTCCCTATACAAAGTACATAGTGTACCCTTATCTGTAGACAATAATGGACTGCTTCCATAGAATCTGTCTTCCATGCTATAAATCTGTACAGTGTGTATTAATAATACTTTCTTGTACATAGTGTTCATTCTTCAGTTTAACTTGCACACCATTTTCACCCTGCAGCTGTAGAAAGCTTTGTCTAAGAGAGGGGTATTCTCTGGTGGATCATTAACCTACTGTACATAGCTGGTATGTGGATATACAACTGTCAGTGCATTCTTAATGTACCAATCATTTAGTTGGATTTGTGGAAAGAGTTATAGTTGACCTAATTTTTAACAACTTCAGGGTGACTGACTGGTGCAGAGCATGGATATTGTTATATATAAAGCTGACCTTCTTTATGAACTGACTATACATGTTGAGGTATTTATATACTAATGTTGTTCTGTCCTTCAGCTCTATGAATGAGGTTGTGCACACGTCACCTACCATAGGAAGCAATGTAGAAGAAATAGTGGTTAATAACACACGGTTTCTAATGTGGGATATTGGTGGTCAGGAATCTCTCCGCTCTTCGTGGAATACATACTACACAAACACAGAGGTAAGAATCTCTGGGCCTACAAAGAAATGGCAAGATTTTTTAAAATCTAAAGCAATTAAAGGACAACCTACCTCCTAAATCTCTGATTTTATTGAAAATCAAATTCTTCTGTTTTACGTTCATTTAACATAAATTAGCTTTAGAAGTTTTGCAGTTTTTAGGGTTAAAGGGTCACTATACTCACTCAAACAACGTTACATTATCTGAAACTACAATTTGAGAGAAGTAAAATTGGGATACTGACATGTTTATCTGTGCTTGGTTTGTCATTATATTATTGTTTAGTGAGTGCTCCTAACTGCCCCCACCCTCCCTTACTCACTGCTTTCTTGTAATCTCTGCGACACTTACAAGTTCTGCACAGCCTCACCATGGACACTGCTCTGCTTACACATCTCCCTCCCCCTCTCCTCTGCCTTCTTTTCTCTGCTAATTCTTTTAAATGTTGCAGAAAGTGTGCTCGCATGCAGCCAAAGATCCCAGTAAGAGGTCCGAGACTGTGTCACATATTACAATTTTTGCTCCTGGAGTGACAGGTCTTTTACTGTGATTAAAATAATGATTTCTCAGCATCTACAGCTAAGATTTAAAATCTGAGAAAATTGGAAGGAGTGAGATCTTGCTGTATCTACAGTTTTGAAAATTTGTCTATAGATACCCTTTAAGGTGACACACTGCTTAAAGGGTATGTCCATCAAAAAAAAAAAAAAAGCCGACTTTACTGACAGGGAATTCGGCGCTGGAGCGGGTCCACGGGTAAGTGTCTCCTCCTCTCCTGTAAGATTTACTGAAGAACGGGAGGTAAGAGAGTGCATTTACCTCCTGTTCTTCAGTAAATCAGATAGAAACCAACTTACTTTTATAGGCATCCTGTCTCTCCTCCGGGAGAAAAATGACACGCGCACTGCAGGGCCGCCACCCCCCTCTCCTTTTTCTCTCCCTACCCCTTCTCTCTCCCTCCCCTAGCTGAAATCCCCTTTTTTGTAGTGTAGGGCTTCCTCCCCCAACCCCAAACGCCATAGTTATTTGAATCAAAACTCCCCCGATCTCTACTTACATTGCCTCTTTCCCCCCATGTTCAGTACAGCCGGAAGCCACGTCCATGATTGGCTGTCTCTCAGCCAATCACGGGCACGGCTGCCAGTCCGGCCCCCTGTTTCTTGCAAGCAAAGGGCCAGGACTGAACGTTGGAGGAGAGAGGCAAAGTAAGTAATGATCGGGGGAGTTTTGTGACAAATAACTATGGCTTTTGGGGTTGGGAGCCCTACACTACAGCAAATATTTATAAATGGGGTGGACATGCCCTTTAAGCTGAGAAATTGAAATGTGTGTATGGTTAATGTTAAAGGGAAAATAATAATAACCTATACATTATCTATTAATGCAGTGTTTTGTTAAAACTAGGGATGCATCAGATCACCCGTTAGCCCCACACAAACTCTACCAGCAAGTTTTCCCTAAAAGGATCTTGTTGGGCCCTAAATACATGTCCAGACATCACTTTACACAACAAATCTGCACTGTTAGTTTAGTGAGAGTTGCCTTTGTTACACATTATACAATTTACTTTTATCATTTTCCCCCCTTCTCTTAACATGAAGTTTGTGATTGTTGTTGTGGACAGTACAGACAGAGAGAGAATTCCAGTAACCAGAGAAGAATTATATAAAATGTTATCGCATGAGGTAAGAGAAAGATTTGGATTTCAAAGCTATTTACATTTTGTAATATATTTAAAGTGCAACTTTTTAATCATTTTAAAAATGAAAAGTACCTTGGGCAGGGAGGTAGCAGTATTGATTATTCCTACCTCCCAATATCAGGGGTGCCATCAGGTACAGTTTACACCTGCCAGGTAAGTATCCTGAGCTTTCCTGTATAAGAGAGTGCTGAAACCAGGAGGAAGCCTGGCAGATTTCTTTGTGCTGGTGCTTCTCACAAAAACATGTGGGGAGGAAGGAAATGGCAAACCTACCAACCTGCTACTGGTACTTTTCAACTGTTTCTTTAAAACCTTTTTATGCACAACAGTTCTCCTTTTACGTAAAATGTTGTGGCATCTCTGTAGATCAGGAGATTATTATTTTTTTTTTTAACGTTCGAAACCTTTTGGGGAATTCTAGGACCAATTTAGTTTGTTTTTACTAGGTTTCTAGCTTCTTAGATATCCATAGAAATGTAAAGCAGGCCATATACACTGGTCAACGGATGCCAGATAGTTCATCTGACTGAAATGCAAGGTGGTGCATTTCGATTGGTTCTTCCTGATAATGCACCAACTCGCACCGTCGATCTTCAGCAGATTTTATGGATATATCTGACTTTGTGCCTCCTAGGAGCACAGAAAATCCTGGGGAGCTGATATTACCCATTTCTACTTGTACTGCTAGATTCTCTGAACTTATTTGTTTAAAATTATAACCCTATTGTTACCACGTGGAGATATATCTGACAACCTAAAGCTTCAGATCATCAACGATGCCCGAACGAACGTCTGTTTCAGCCGACCAGGCGCCCATACGCAGCCATGTGTGTACTATTGCATGTGTGTACGGACCTTATGGACAAATAGTTTTCTAAGAGTAATGCATCTAAATTGAAGGAATGTTGCAGCATTACTAATAAAGGGTTTATTTTTATTTTTACCTGTCAAGGACCTGAAGAAAGCAGGGCTGCTGGTATTTGCCAACAAACAAGATGTTAAGGAGTGCATGACGGTTGCAGAAATATCACAGTTCTTGAAATTAACTTCCATTAAGGACCATCCTTGGCATATACAGGCATGCTGTGCACTGACTGGAGAAGGGTAAGTAACCCTTATAATATTTTAACCCTGCATCAAGATATTCTTTGCAAATCAGGTGAGCAAACGACATAATAAATCCTTTATATATCTATATATCTTCGAGAGAGTCATCCTGATATTCATTAGATTAGGCTTTCAAAAACATTTTAGACCAGAACTACAGCATAATGTTGACTTTTCCTTTATAATTTATTTGAAAGATGTATAAAACCTGGGGTGGGGGGTTCCAGCTGTTCCTTTCTTTTCTGGCACTGAAAAAGGGGGAAATCACACTGGATGGACCTCTCAAAGCAGAGAACACGCTCTGCAAGAAGCAAATTCTCCAATTGCTGGCTCTATAATAGAACTGGCAACAGCGTGAGAGAGCCAGACTGAAGCATCGATGGAACCTAGCAGGTAAGTACCCAAATTGCCAGCTGTAACCCCTGGGTGAGGACTTATCATGTTAGATCCTCACCCTGGAAACAACTACACTATAAAAATTTACTTTTTAAACATGAAAACTAACATGGGCAGGATGGTAGGACTGCGTATTCCTACCTCCAATATAATATATTTGAGGATTGCCAGCATGTACAGTTTTCATCTGCCAATTTAGTGCTGGCGCTCCTTTCAGAAATGATATTCAGAGGTATGAATTACCAACCCTTCCTCCCTGCCCCAGGAACTTTTCATTTTAACTTTTTAAAAAACTTTTTATGCACTATACTTCTTAAAGGGGAATGGAAGTTCTTTGCCTTTAATTTTTTATCTATTACAAATGTGTACGTATAAGTGGTAGTGTAAGGATATTAGAAGTTCCATGACCATGTTAAGGCACGGGCCACAGGCCATGGAACTCCACAGAGACTTATTTTACACAATGAGAGGTATATTGTTTTGCTTTATTTCCTAGTCATTCCATGACATATTAGTTTTACTTTTATATGGATATTGTTCCTCTCTGTCATTAAAGTGCACAACTTCAATACTACAAGTGACACTTGATAAAGGACACCTTGTCCGAAACATGTTGTGTCAATAAAAGCATCAAAGATATCCATTGGAGTCTTTTTCAGTCTGGAAGCACCTGTATACCAATTTTTGATTTACCTAGTTAAAGTGCTTGGGACAGTGCACAGCAGGATCCAGCAGCCTAGAGAGGTGCAGGACACTACCCATTGGTTATCTATTGTTGTCTTTATTGTTCAGGTGCCTTTTATGTGCTTTTTCTCAGGTGATATCTATTTAACTTGTATTAACTGTAGAACTTTGTCCATGTGTCTCCAAATTTTAGCTTATGCCAAGGACTTGAGTGGATGATGTCCAGACTTAAAGCCAGATGACACAGTGGCTCATTGGAAGAGACATTATTACATTTGGAAACGTGCTGTATTTATGGACCCCTGAGCGGCTGCAAACTGTATTTTTAGGCATTGTATTCTAGTGTTCCATCGTCAACAATGAAAAGAAAAACATTCCCAAATTTCGGGAATTCTCTTAAGTCAAAAAATACGGCGTTTCCATGGCAAAACTGTGACTGCCTTGGTTTTTGTTTTTTTCTCTATGGAAAAGAAGAAAGAATTTTAAACATTTTAAAAAGTAATTTTACAAGTGTAAATCAAGGCAGATGAATGTAACTAACCTGGTAGCAACTACCAGGCATTCAACTGAGCACGGACACTATGACTGATCAGTATTTACAGACCTGATATTAATACAGGACTCTCATTCTGTACAGATCTTTGTATTTCCAGTGTGCTTGCATGCATGCTTCTCTGTATGTGCTAATTTAATAGAATAGCATTGATCCGGCACAGTTGCTGATTTAAAGGTATTGGTGGAATGTTTATATAAACACTAACTGCAGCAATGTTCTAAGGCGGTGATCCTCAAACTGCGGCTCTCTAGATGTTTGAAAACTACAACTCCCAGCATTCCTCAACTACAGAGAGAAGCATAGGAATGCTGGGAGTTGTAGTTTTCAAACATCTGGAGAGCCGCAGTTTGCCCATGAGTGTAAAAGGCAACCACTCCATTTAACCCCTGAAAGTGCTGGTTTCCGAAGGGCGATCCAGATGCATAAGTTGGGGCACATTGTTTGGTACCTCCCCATCTTTCTTTTGGCTTTTTAGGAACAACCAGTTTAAGTGCAGTTGGTGTGGCCTGGTAACACCAGGTAGGACCTTCATTAATTACCAGCAAATTAAGAAAGAGTTGTGGATAAATACACTGTTCTTTAGAGTGCAGCATAAATAGCTGGTTCCCTGTCTATCCAAGCGTTTTCTACTGCAGTCTGCACTCCTACTGGCCTTTAGCTTATTCTGAATACTTAAAACCATTTCAGGGACTGCAGGTTGCTCATTTTGCACTAGACAATTTCAGCAACTTGCTAGGTCTTGGCATTCCTAGGGTTTTCAGTGTGGTAAAATGTCAAAATAAAAAACAAGTAATCACCTTTTCCACACTCATTTTGTGCTTTTTTGCACAATCAGCTTTAAACTCCTGACAATACTTTGTAAAGAGCCTAACGTACATTAGTTTCCTTTGCTTTGTCCAAACAACCTACAGTTTGAACAGCTCTTTCTTAAAAGTATTACAATTGTTCATTGTGACAGTTCATCACACACAGAGTTAGCACAGGATTCAAAAAAGTGACGATGCCTATAATATAATAATAATAATAAAAGATATATAATAATGTTGGAGCTACATCATTTGTTCATATTGCTTAATATCAATTAAAGCGGAACTTCAACTTTTTGTTTCCAATTTTACATACTTCTTAAAGGGTATCTCCACCCCTAAATTAAACTTTTAAACCAGTAATTTGCTTACAGACCTTCAATCCCCTGGCTCTCTGTTCCAGGCTCTCTGCTAGCCAGAAACAACAAAAAATACTTCCTTTTATAAGAATCCCCCAGGGGGAAGCATTACAGGTCCTTACCATGGGTACAGCTTTAAGAAGAGGTGGAATTTCGCTGTAATTTGCCTTTAATTAGTTTAGCCAGATGACTACATTGAGTATCTTCTATAATATTTCATTACCTACCAGTCCTACAGTGCGATAAATTAAAATATTTCTGTAAATCCTGTTATGAGCAATTCATTATTTCTTTTTACATTTCATTTGTCCAAGTAAATCTGAGCTGCAGTGTTCCATTGGATAACACTTTACATATGCCAGAGGTAGCAGTAACATATAATAATATTACAACACTGCCTATCATATGTATTCCATTGTCAAACTATTAAGTTTGCTGGCTGGCAGTTTTACCTTCCGACATTCTTGTAACATTAACGGCCAGGTAGTAGTGTTGATGCGCAAACATTGGGAGAAGTTCCTAGTGTTATGGGCACCTTAACTCTCTCCTGTCAATCATGAGGTTTTAGATCAAAGCTCTGCTGTAACCTATATTGAATTATAGCCCTACTAATTCTTTCACAGTGAGGGCTGACTTGCAGTACATTATTGTGTAGTCACAGCTGTTCCTATGACTTCTTACCAATTATGGGGAGGTGAGCTAGTTCCTGTATTTGTTCTACCATTGCACATGGCAGGTGAGAAACTTAAGCTTCATACACACGTGCGTTCCCTGGGGCCGACCCGTGATGCACTATGTGTATGCATGGCTGATAATTGTGCCATGTATGGGCACTTTGGTTGAAGATCCGCTAGGCTGGTCGGGCAACGATTCCTAAACAAAGGGCAGTGCCGGACGATAAAGTGCCCATACATAGCACAATTATTGGCTGAAACGGCCGTGCATACACATTGTGCGTCGAGGGTTGGCCCCCGCGATCTAACGTGTGTATGAAGCTTTAGATCTCCTTGACAGACACTTTCTCTGGCCCTGGAATTTAATTGCACATACTAACTGTGAAACTAGTTAAAACCAAATCTGCAGTTAAATGCTTGTTTCAAATGATGTGTGGCCTGTTCCATCGTCTCCTTAAGGACTTATAAATAGTTCTAAAGTCCACTAGAGTCCTGTTAACGCGTCCTGTTCAGAGGTCTTACTGCTGACAAATTATAGTTTTGCCACATCACTTGTGTTCTGCTGATAAGCAATCCATTTACATGTATACAAATGCTGCCTGACCAGCATGGTAATGTTATATTGAGCTAATGCAATCAAAGCTGCAAATGTTTACCTATGCTACAAATGATCTGCAGCAACCAATCAAATGTCATCTAAAGCTAGGTACCCACAGCACAGATTTCTGAAAGATGACAGACAGGATCTGCAAGATCCTGTCTGCCATCTTTCAAAGATCTGCATACACACAGTCCCGAGCGTTGAACCCTATGAACTTCATAAGGAGAACGCTCGGGACTGTGTGTTTCCATCGGCCGCGCTAGACTCCTCTATAGGGAGTCTAGCGCGGCCAATGGAAATTTTCGGCCTTTCCCGAACGAGCGTACAGCCGACACGATCATTCGGCGGCCGCGCACTCGTTCGGGAAACGAGCGCACACACATAACGATAAAGCCCCGATACCATCGGATCCGATGGTATCGGGGCTTTATCGTTACTGTGTGTACCCAGTTTAACTGCAGTAGCCCAGTAAAAAAGCCATCATCTGATTGGGTGCTGTAAATGAATAGCTTGGGCAGACACTGTGCCTCTTATTACATTAGCCCATTATTTAGTGTGATGCAGCTTTTCTTATAACAAGTGGCTGCTAATGTGTTAGAAGCAGGTCTAGTGGGTTCTTAGGTGTTGCCAGAATAGTAAATAAGTAGTAAGTGTTAAAGGTCATTATTATCTGTTTACTCAGGCTGTTAGTGACCTCCCCCAACCGTTCATACATTGGAATAATCTTTAGTGAATGCAGTGACTGGTAGTTCAGCAACAGCACATTTTACAATCGTAAACAAAAAGTATAGATCTCCCTGAAAATGAATCTTCTGTTGCAATAATTGTTTGTGTGGCTGGATCTAAATCAGGGTTAGACATTGTAGCCAGACAGACTATCAAATGTTCTTTAGCCATCCATAATCTATAGAACATTGGCTACTTGAATGTTGTTGGCTTCCTCCTCCACTCTAATCCGGTTTTTAGGACCGTCCCCCATGAGATTCTTCAAATCTTCAACATGCCCTGTGCCAGATAATAGCACAGCCGTTTAAAAAGCATGCGGTATGATATCCATGCGCGTCACGCTGTCTTGGGTGCGGTGTTATGATGGCACGGTCCGCGCTCGTGATGTCACAGTGGCGAACGTGCATTGATACCATGTCAAGCGCACTGACATCACTTGCTCTCTCTTCAATCACCAGCGCTATTATCTGTCACAGATGTTGGAGATTTAGCGAATCTCGTAGCGGTCATTCCCTAAAATGGGATTAGAGTGCAGGAGGAAGCCAGCAACATTCAAGCAGTAAAGGTATGGGAGGGTAAAAAAAAAACAACCCCTTTAGAATTAAAGCCACAACTATCCAGTAAGATAAAGTTGTTTTTACAGTGTACATACGGTTTAATAAACCAGTTGCTATAATGATGGTAGCCAGTAGGTGGCACTGGTAATGCTACATAAACGTATCCTATTGCCTGTCATTAACAGCATTGGTCTAGAAAAAGAATCATCAGTTTCGTGGAACCGATTGAATTTGAGATAATCCAATTGAATGGGAAATTTGCAAATTTTCAGTAGCATTTTAAATTTCTCGAAATACGTTTCTGATTTTGCGACAGAAATTTCGATTTTTCAATAGACATTTTAGATTTTTCGAATGGAATTTTAATATTTTCGAATGAGATTTTCCAGTTTTAAATAAAAAGTTTTGGAAATATAGAAAAATCCATTGGATCAGCGGATATTTAGAAACCGTCGGTTCCAAATCAAAACCAGGTTTGTTTGGAAACCAGGATTCGTCACTAATTATGTATATCATATTTAAGTACATGTCCATGCCATGCTTGCATCTTCAAAAGATACACTAAGGGTAAAGGAAACATTTGCCTATTCCCCCTTTTCTAACTGAACTTTTATGTCATTCAGAAGCTCAATGTCAAAATTACATTTTCAATACATTTTATTTTGTAGTGGCAATTTATGGAATGACGGATCACTCCAACTGGGTACACACCATACAATAATTTGGCCCAACTGACATTTCATTGTTTTGGTCAGGCCAAATTATTGTATGGGCTCTTCTTGTGGCCCCACCTGACCACCGCTTGTTTTGACGAATGCTCGATCGGACGTGTCGGAAAACCACAGGTGATTGTGCGGTCCTTTATGGACCACATGGCTAACAGTCGGACACAGCTGCCTTTGCCACAACAGACAGTCCTTCCTCTATGCTGACTGGTTGGAAGCCTTGAATGGTCAGTTAGGAGGAAGGATTGGAACATGTGTACCCAGCTTTAGAAATCATATGTGTATGTATAATTTTTAGAATAAATAAGAGATCCAAATTATAGTGCAAGCAACAGTGGAACATTTCCTGGTATATATATAATATGTGGTATATATCCTGGTATAATATAATATGTGGTATACACTTATGTAATGTAGTTGAGTGACTAATATCAAACGTACGGTTATTATATTAGTTTGCTGCACTTTGTATGTTCATATGTAACTAACACAATAAATGCATATTAGTGTTCTTATTCTCATCCTTACCCAGCCCATACAGTGATTTCTCATTAATAAGTGTATCCGAAGTATTGACTTCCTGTTTGACCCATCCAACAGCCAATCAGTAGTAATTACTGCTAGGAACATTCCAAGGAAGTGGTGCATCCTGGGTAGGAGTACCTGCAATTTTAACCTCATTTACTTTATGTGAAGAGAGCCATGCGGTCAAGCAGAGCACTTGGCCTGGCCCTCAGCTTTACAGGGATTAATTTGCCAATGATTGAATGTTAATTCCCTGTCTGCCTCTTCTGAGCATGCCCAGGCTCATTACAGGCTCAGTACAGGTTTCTAAATTGCTCAGTTTCCATGAGTCATCCAGAAGCATAGCAGGCATACAGTAATGAATTCATAGGACAAACTATAATATATCAACATATTTTAAAGAGGCCATTCTTTCTAAAAGATGTTATTATGAGGGTGGAGTTGCCCTTTAAGGCATAACTGTTATTTTTAATTCTGATGTTGTGATGTGCAATTTTGCAGCCTCCTTGGCTGCTGAAACATGCTTGGAGTTGCAGTCCAACAACAGGTATTAAAGTTTTGGATAAAATGGGAATTCAGCCATTTTGCATTACCCAGCACACCTTTCTACTATTGCCCAGTTACTGGTGACTACCCTTTATAGCCACCAGTATATAATATTCTTTATATAATATAGAATATTGTACAATAATATAAATCGTACCAAGTAGGTTAAAAAAAAAATAAGTGTGTTGGTTCTGTCGGAAAATGAGGGAATGTTATCTGTAAGATTATCCACTACATGAGGTGCGATTCTATAATCTTATTTCAGCCTTGTCTGCTTTTATTCTGACTGCCCTCCCTAGGCTGTATTGAGCAATAGCCAAAGCAATATGTACTACTTGTTAAACAAACATGATGCACAGTCAGCCCTTGGGTTAAAAACAAATGATCCATACTTACCAACAACTCCACAGGTGCCAATAGCCCTGGAATTCATTGTGCCCTACTCAGTGTCATATAATGATGTAAAAATGTCACCAGCACTGTTCATATGAGAATTAGATTTTCAGGGGGTGGCAAACTACTCCTACTGTAAAATGAATGCCAGGGACTTTGTGCTTTTTCTATTCCAACTATCACCTCTATCTTTTATCTACTGTAGTGCAGCACCAACTCATGGCATGCACTGTCCTGTATGATGCCATTCCCAGATAACCAAGCAGAATGAAATGTATTATTCTTATATCACTAATTCCAATCGCATGATCACTACAGACTCCCAGTTTTGCTATACGCAGCAGTAGGCATGACTGTCCGTGAGCAGCACCGTGTGGAATGCTTAGTATCACGTTACAGAATTCTGTGTTCCGGCCTTATAGCTCAGAGGCTAATGGAGAACAAGTGCCATATACCCAAGGAATAAAAAATGAAATGTGCTTGTACCCAATTAGAATCTGGGAAAATCTAAAAATATATAAAGCAGCCAAAGACGGAAACTTGTGAGGGGTGAATGTTGGACTTGTAGCTGAATAACAGATAAAAACTAGAAAGGGAAAGACTGCGTTTTGGAAAGGAATGTGTGCGTCTGTGCAGCAGGTTTTAAAGCTCAATTACCTATGGCAATGAGAGAGAAAATGTATATTTCATAATCCATTAAGATTGTCGGGAGTTAGGGGTAAGTTTTTGCATTTCAGACCATAAAACTAACTTATTGATGAGTTTGGTATAGTTGTATATGGAAACGGAAGGGTACGTTGGGTTTTGAGGGTGTATCAGTAGGTGTTTTACCTGTGTCTGTTGTAGTGTTTAGGTGGTATGTTTTTGTGTTTCTGGCCATAAAAGAGAGGTGTGTTTTCTGTGACTCTGCAGATGTTTGAAAACTACAACTGTCAGCAAAACAAACATGGAGATTCAATAAAATTTCTTATCATTAAAAATGGTGTTAATGTTGCCCCAAGCCAACATCTCATTGGTTGAAGCAAAATTAGCACTTTTAACGATAAGAACTTTTATTGAATAACCCTGTAAATTCATACTAAATACATAAACCACTGTGCTTTACTCTACATATATTTATTATTGTGCTTTTATTGTATACATTTTAGGACTTCTAATTTGTAATTATGTGTGTTTGTGTCAGCGAGACTTACCAGCCCTCGTTTCCACGTCTGCCTTCTGCTTGTGCTCCAGAAGCAAGTAGAAGGGGCCAGATTGGCAGCCGAGACAGGCTGGTAAGTATATTTAGAGGTTGAATTTAAGTGTTTAGGCCATGCAAGGTCTAGGTTATCGGGAGTTTCCAAGCGGCTGAAGATTTTTTGATTATGGGGTGAGCATACCCTTTAAACACTTGACCCTGAAACCTCGGAATGTCGGAATGTTCATGTGAGGATTGGACCCATAGTCAACGGGGGAAAAAATGCAGATAATGCCTCCACGAATTCCTACAGGGAGATTCAATAAAAGTTCTTATCGTTCAAAATGGTGCTAATTTTGCCCCAACCAATCAGATGTTAGCTTTCAAATGTTAAATGACATCTGATTGGTTGGGGCAAAATTAGCACCATTTTAAACGATAAGAACTTTTATTGAATAACCCTGATAGAATCTAGAAGACCCACTTCTCCTGTGTGTCCCTGCACGTCTTTACCGAATTTCATATCTTTATCTCGAAAACTGTGGGCAGAAATATAGTCCTAAAAAGTATAAAAATGAAGAAGCAAAAACTATAGCAAAACTATAATTTGGCTCTTATGTATAAACAATCGATTGAAATTTCAACTTTGAGTTTTCTAACCATCAGTTTCTTAGAATATTCTGCACAGGGCAGATATATGGATCGGTCCATAGCCCACGTACATACACACACATATATATAAAAGGTGCTAACCATAATCTGCAGTGATTGACTTCCTGAAGTGCTTATGTCATGTTTTCCATCAAGATTCATAGAGCAGCTGTTGTTACCATTCAAGGTTCATAAATGAAGCAAAAAAAAAAGAAACATGAGGCAGTCTGCATTTAAGCTTCACTGACTACTGCGTCTTTTTTTGTCAGATTGTGTAGTGTGCAGTTGTTCATTAAAGGAGAACTAAAGAGAAAACCTGACATTTTAGGGATGATAAAGCAATGATGAAGGGTTCTAGATTAGGTTCTTATTTTTGCTTAATTATAATTAATTTTAGGTTTTCTCTTCAGTTCTCTTTTAGATCATTTTATTTACTGAATTGGAAGAGAGGAAAATAAAAACTCTTAATTTTAATTACAATATATTTACAACCCTTTATTTTCCCTATGGGATTTGTTCCTGGGAGTAGTATCCTGCATTGGGTGGCTCATGGGATGTTTGGGTAGTTTACAGGTGGGGTGCGGTACAAATCCTGTTTATGGAGAGGGAGGGATATTGAAGAGAATTCTGGGTAAAGGTTGGGTTTTGGTCAGATTTTGGGTCAGGCATGGGTGTAGAACCTGAATGCATTGGATTGCATGCAAGTATACAGGTGCAGGTCTGGATATTTGGACCCACAACAGGTCTCTGCTTAGGACTACACAATTTATTGTGCAAACAACAAAATATATTTTGGGAGCTTCCTGCCTCTTACCTCATGTATCCTGTGGTTTGCACAATACATTGTGAAATCACATACAGTATGTAGTTTGCTCTTCCATCTTCCATTGCTTTTGAATAAACTTGAACCCCTGGGGTAAGGGTTGGAGCATTGCAGTGCTAGAGTTCTAACTACCCTGCTTAGGCCTACTTACTGAGCATATTCAGATTGCCATGTTACCATGTTACAGTATTCTTATTAGAGACTTGTGAAAATCTTAGAAAGATAAGGCAACAAACCAGAACCCAGGATATCTGCCTTAAAGCTTATCTCCACTGGAAAAATAAAGTTTGGCCATTTAGTTTCATTGAAGAACGGGAGGTAAAGGAGCTGTTTCTTACCTCCCATTCTTCAATAAAATGATCAGGAGCCAGGAGAGAAGGTAAGGTACTTACCCGATCGCTCGCTCCCCCACCTTGTAGTCTGACAGGTCCCGACGGACTCTGTCGCATGAGCAAGTCACTTCTCCAGATCTTTGTGAAACTTCTAAGGTAAGTATCTCTTAAAGGAAATGTACACTGAAAAAATTAAGTTGCCTCATTTCAATCTATAAATGAATACATGAAAGCAGCACTTACTCAATTTTCCCAGTGTACATAACCTTTAAATGGTATCTCCAGTGATTAAAACCCCCTTTTGCTATTCACTTATATTGAAGAACGGGAGGTAAAGAAGCTGTGTCTTACCTCCCAGCACTTCAGAATGCTGGGTTAGCTATTAAATAAAACACCCATGCTGCTGATTTTCCTGGCTTTGGTAGACTCTAGGGGGAAGAAGAAAATCTGCAGGTCATTTCCATACACACCATGAATCACCCAAAGTTGTAATGTGTTGACTGTGTAGAAAGTTAGTTTATTATGTCTATGACACAGACCCCATATGAAGGAGTTCAACGTGTGGTCATGTACTAATTTAAATAAGAAAACACAGAACGAACATTAAATACATTTCTAAATTTTAATGGTCTCACGCATCAGAGTAGATAATCTTTCATGATCTGCTTTCTATTAATGTCTGAACAGTCATAGTCACCAGCCAGAGAAGAAAGGGCATCAGTTATTGTTACATAGAGTACATTTTGTTTTGAACATGTTGGAACAAGGGAGCAGAAAACCTTGACCTTCCTCATCATTTTTATAATAAAGTTTACTTCCTGGAGAGGTTTCTCCTAGACAAACTAATAAAAATAGATAATGACAAGAAGACTGTGTTTTTTTCTTATTATTTTACAGATCTACGTTACAGATTATTGTTATTCTTGATTCAATAAAGTTCTTTATTTTAGAGTTGACATTGTGCTCTGACAATACTATAGAGTTCTATTCCGGCCCACAATTTGAGCTCCAGAACCTTGAACCATTGGCTAAGCTACTATGACTATATGGTCACCTGGTCCTTGTTTTAAATCCATGACTTTTCCAATATAAGGTGACATTGCAGAGTTTTAATCCAGAAAACTGCTAGGAATAATAGATTTGGGCCTCACACACTAAGATACCATTAACATTTCCTTGACCAGGCAACTGCTTGAATTACAAAGTATTTTCCTCTCTCGATCCCTCACTCAGTGTATAGCAATGTGGCTTATTACTTGAAATGCGTTTACTTGTAAGGACTGGCACCCAAGGTCAATATTTCAGCCCGAGAAGTTACCAGAACCTTATTGATCCGGTGATTGAAAATACATTTTTAGACAAATTTGGATTATTTTAGGCAAAATCTTTGAAAACTGTTACCATAGACAAACAATTAAATTGGTTGGTAAATGTTGGGTAATCTTGGGATCTAATTACATAGGTGACAAAATCGTTTGGTTCTTAGTATTAACAAGTCTCTATAAAGGGGAACTATGATTACACTCCCCCATCTAATATACCCAGGATGAGGTACCCTGGGGGTACATTGGGTTGTGCAGATTAATTAATCAAAGGCTTGTTCCTTATCTGCTACCCTTCTGCCTCCTCTCCCTGGGCTGAGTCAGGGAATGTGCTGCTTGTAGGAGGACATGATCCTTGCAGAGCACATCTTCCCATACACTGGCCTGCCTGCCTAGCAAAGGATGCAGATAAGGGGGGCAGTTCTCGATGTCTTGCATGATTTAATGTATCCTGAGGTGAGGGCCTAGCAATTTAGAAGCAAAATGTATAAAGCAACGGTTTCTTAAAACAAAAATTTATATCTCCTTCTCTTACCTGCAGTTCTCAGTGATTGATATCAGCTATGGTTCCAGTTCCCATGATAACCATAAAGTGTGTTAAAGGGGAACTGTGGTCCAAAAATGACTTTAGGTAAATTGATAGGAATTGCTCTCCTGAGAATTTTTGCAATTTATTTTCATTGTTTATTTTACATAGGTTTGAAGATATTTACATTTTTGTGTGTGATATGGCAGCAGCATCACCAGGCCCCCTGCACTTCCTGCTTCCTGCTCTGAAACCTGTTAGTCAATCTGCCCTGTGTCTCCTCCCCTTTGAAGCCCCCCTGGTCCCTCTCACTCATGGACCCCATGGTCCCTCCAGTTGCAGGCCCCCCTTAGCCCATTCCCTTACAGCCCCATGTTGCCCCGCCCACTTGTGAGTGCCTAATCCCCGCCCACTCATGGGGGCCTAAAGCCCCACCCGCTCACAGGTGCTGCGGGCCACTCTGACACCAACCCCCCAACCCCCAAAAACTCTGTACTCTGAACTCTGAAACAGCCTTTTCAGGCAGAGTGAGAACACTGCCTGAAAAGGCTGTTTTCACATAGTGAGAGAGAAGGGCTGTAGATTCCCTTACCTTCTCTGCAGGTTCTTCACACAGCAGAGAGGAGGAGGGACTTCCTGTCTCCCTCACACACTGAGGGAGTCTGAGGCTGTGCTCGCCGGCGGCACTGTGAAGGAGAAGCCTTAGGAATGTTACATGTCAGCCTCCCACCCATTAACTTTCTGGTCAGTCATTTCTGTATATCTTGGGCTGTGGAGCACGTAGAGAGGTGGTTGATGGCTCGTTTTAAAGGTAGGAAACTGGCCTTTCATTTAAACCACAGTTTAATAAAAGTCTCTGTGACAGTCACTAATGTTCTGTGTAAAAAGCACCATCCCCATAAATCAATCTTTTCTAAAGCTATTTACAGACCTGCAACCATTCTCCTTCCATTCTTCTATCTACGGACACCTAAGGGAAAGAAAAGGTTTTTTTTTCGGGCTTGTGGTTAGCTTTAAAAATTATTTAGAGGTTGGGGGGCAGGGCTTATGATGCAGCTGAAGATGCTCTGTCCCAGCAGTGGGCATGCCCCAACCTTAAACTTGAAGGCAGACCCCAAAATTCTAGTGATGTCACACATCACAGTATTAGCAAGAAAAAAACACCCTTTATACTGCTGTAACTCTGGATGGACTAAAGCTAGAAGCATGATCATGGAGTCATTTTAAAGGTAGGAGTGTGCATATTTAAAAAAGGCCTCTTGTATGGAGACCACAGTTTGCCTTTCAATCTCACCTTATAAGATGTATACTCATTGTCCTGTCTATACTCATGTATGATGGAAACAGGTGATCTGTATTTACCTGGACTGGTGTGTATGCATTTAGATCAGCAGAATGGGCTAAACAGGGCTTTACCTGTTGATATTCTGGTGGGTGAAAATTCAGTCCTGAGAGACACAGAAGGCACACACATGCAATTGTGTGTTCGACACCAGCTGTTCATTCACAGTGTGTACTAGACTGATGTTAAATAAGATTATTGGTGTATTACCTCCATTAAAGCAGGGAGACATCTGTTTTCATATCACCATTTAAATGGGCTCCAATCTTATATTTTCCAACCTTACAGGTTATGGGTAATTGGATACAAGCTTATTTAAAGACATGGCTCAAGGAAGTGTTTAATCTTAGGGAACTGAGGTAGAGACAGTGTGAAAGTGAATTCCAAAGGCAGATTCCATTTAATGTGTGGCCCATAATGACAATCCCATATATATATATATATATATATATATATGGGATTGTCTATAGGATGCTTTAAAAACCCAAAGATCAAATAACCCAGTTATTATTGCTTGGCATTTAGGGTACCAGCTCTTCTTAAACTGCAGTTCTATTTAGGTTTTAGCCGCTCTCCATATTCTATAAATGACATATTAGAACGACCTTCTCCTTCTGTATATATGTGCAATATTAAACATATATAGTGCAAGAAAATGCACAGGAATTAGCAGGGAAGGATGCTGTGTACACACCATGTACACAAAAAATAGAAGCCTAGTGCACATCCAATTCAATTGCTTACATTTTTTATTGCCATTGTATTGCGACTTAAAAAAAGCCTGCCCTTCTCTCTGGATAAATTAAAGCCATTAGTTCAATAACTTGGCCAAATTCATTATCCAGAGAGAAGGGCAGGTTTTTTAAAGTCACAATATAATGGTAATATAAAATGTAAGCAATTCAATTGGATGTGCATTTCTATTTTATTATATTAATTTGGTCACTAGTTGCATTCTGAATGGATGTATACTATCCTATTTCTGTATACACACCATATCCAGTTAAATTAATCTATCCTGGAGTAGAATATATCTTCAGGCAATGGATTCCACCTCTTTGTGCATTAACCTCTTAATATTTTGAGAAAGTTGTATTAAACTGAGATACTCTAAACATAATTCCCCACAATTCTCCTTTATCTCAATAGAAATGCTTATATAGCATCTCTTTACCAGTTGCATAACTACAAATCACTCAGTATTCATCTACCCTAAAGAAGAGTATTTTAATGGGTTACAACTAGCTAACATTTTACTTACTAAAACCATGATGCAACCATGCATGGTGCCTCTACTTGTCTACCCATAGTCCTCAGTAAAGATGTCCGAACTTCGGAGGATCCGCGAATTTTCGTAAAAATTTGAAGGACCCGTTAAAATGAAAAATATTCTTGAGATTACGAGTAATCCTCGTAATTACGAAAATTTTCGAAAATACATATTTACGAAAATAAGAGACATCCTGGAACCAAAATTGATTGGATAGTGATAGAAATGTGACCCTGCTGCTGAGGACTAGGGATGGCCAGTTCGCGGATCCGAACCTGGATCCGCCGCGGATTTATCCCGTTCGCGAACGGCGGATTTTTCCGGATTTTCCGCCATCCGAATCGCGGATTTCTCGTATTTTCGAAAAAAAAAATTCTAAAATTTTAGAATTTTAGAGAAATCCGCGAACTGGCCATCCCTAGTCCTCAGCAGCAGGTTCACATTTCTATCACTATCCAATCAATTTTGGTTCCAGCCACTGAAGGAAGTAGAGGGGTGTTTCAGCTTCAGTGCAGGATAGAGTTTAAATGAATAATACTCACCATACTTACATGTATAACACCGACTAGATTTGCAGGTACGGAAAACAACATCTGCTTCTGATTTGATCCTATTTTTATAACAACTGTAATCAGCAACTCTGTAAACTCTCCTGCCATCAAATGATATGTAATATTGTTGAATAACTAATGGTGGTGCCTGGCAAACTAATAGTGTAGATGCAGCCATTCCCTTGAGAAGCTTTTCTTACATGTCACCTTATATTTCATCCTGTCCTGTATTCCCATATTATCTTTCATTCCATTACGAAGGGGCCTACTGCATTTTAATTCTATTGGTATTAGATGCAAAGGGTCCCATACATGCAACAACCCCAATAGAACGATATCAGTATTTTCCAATATCATACGATTGTTGGATTGCCTATTGCCATTTGTAAATTCCCCCTATCAGACCCTTTTTATCGGACCAATACAGATTGTACCATATCGAGGGGGAACAATTGGTATTGGAATGTTCACCCCTAAAAAACTGCACAACCTGCAACCCCCAAAACCCTATCTTGATGCTCAGAGCGAGACGACTCTCGGTAAATGAGACTGAGCATGTTCCAAATCATAACCTGGAATATACAGTATCCATTTGGTCAGGCTATAGACTCAGGCACTTCTCTAGTTATCTGGTTACAATCTGGGACTCTATATATGGATCTTACTATACACAGGGGTTTGTCCAGTGTCCAGTGGGGTAATTAGGAATCACAGGGCCCACCCAGCCACACTATGATGAGGCCCCTATCTGTGAAAAATAAGAAGGTAGCCCGGCAGCCAGGCCCCTCTGCTGTGGTTGCGGGGTCTGTTCCCCTTGTAGTTACACCCCTGGTACTTGTCCAATACCTGTGATTTGGGGACCCTTGCATTGCTATATCCATATTGTATGGACTGTAAGGGCTAGGCCACACTAGCGTGAAACACGTGCGCCTGCGATTTCCGCTAAAATTGAAATCGCGGGAACGCGAAAATTACCGCGATTTCCGATGCGAATGCGATTGCGCGTCTGTTTGCATTTTGGTAACGCATGCGTTTACCATTTTTGGTGCGTTAACGCATGCGTTTCCATAACGCGAAATGGCCAAAACGCATGCGCAAAACGCACAAGAAAAGCGCACACAATCGCGTGCGATAACGCTCGCGATTTTGTGCGCGATTCCTGTGCGTTGCAGTGTGGCCTCAGCCTAAAACTTTTTCATTCTGTAGCTGGGCCCCCTGGAGTTCCCTGGGCCCTAGGCAGAAACTTAGTTTACCTTGTTGATACTCCTGCTCCCTTTAAACGTTAGATCCCCCACATTAATAAACAACCATAACAGAAATATCATTTGTCTCATGTTCTCAGTGCCAGTGGTCTGTATCCTACTGTATGTCGGTTTGGGTTGCAGCAAACCTTCTACTCCACTTGTGGAAGGTAGATTACAGGAATAAAGTCAGATTAATAAATAATACAATCGTAATATATTAAATTGTGTATTTAGCCTTTAACTTACCAATAGTGTCTTGTCCACACTTTCTGTGTTCCTTATTATTCCACTTTTTTTAGTGCTGTACCCAGGGAAGTGATCAAGTTCTTATAGTTACAAATGGTGCTAAATTTGCCCCAACCAATCAGATGTTAACTTTCATATGTGAAATAATGTCTGATTGGTTGGGGCACCTTTTTTAACGATAAGTAGGGAGATTCACTCAGAGCAGCAAATGCTCTAGGCAAATCTCCCGTACGTGTATTACCAGTAGGCTGCGCGGCTATAGTTGGCGTTAAATACTTACGGGGTAAGACCCGCGCAGCCTCTGGTAAATCGCTTTGCGCCGGCTGCGCGAGTGCCTTTTCCGGCATTGTAAATCGGTTAGTGCGACTTAAGGGGCTGCAGCCGGGGCAATTCACCACGGCTGCAGCCTAGGTGAATTGCCCCGAAGAACTTTAATTGAATCTCCCTGAAAGCATCTATGCATCAGATTGCATTTACAGGGAGATTCAATAAAAGTTCTTATTGTTTAAAATGGTGCTAATTTTGCACCAACCAATCAGATGTTAGCTTTCAAATGTGAAATAAGATCTGATTGGTTGGGGTAAAATTAGCACCATTTGAAATGATAAGAACTTTTATTGAATCTTAGTTTCTTATATAGTGCTGAACATATTGCATAGTGCTTTATAACTAGTTTATCCATGCGCATTAGGATAGCCACACACAGGCAGATGTTCTTCTAATCAGATTTCCGTTTGTGTGCAATGATTGAAAATCCAATCGGAAGAACCGCTCATTCCCTACCTTGAGCCTTCCGATATTTTTCAAAGCGCAAATCTGTGGAGAGGTGGGGACTGAACGTGGGGCTGGTGGAAATTTTTCTGCCTGGCCCGATCTTCATTTTTCCAATCAACCGGTTGACACGATTGGAAAAACACCATACACGGGATCGATATTTTGAGCAGTCTGGTCAAATTTATCGGCTTTATGCTCTGCCCCAAAGAGATTCCAATTTAAATACCTTATCACACACACACAACTTGTCAGGATAGTGAACTAGCAGCTGATTGAGGGCTGCAGTCATCGATAATCGCCCGTGTATGTGTTCAGTTGGGTGTCCTTCATTGATCTGTCCAGCAGATGCCTGACTGAACGCATATACAGTGTGATTATCGCCTGCAGCACCTGTTCGTCAGCTGCATGTTCGAAGAGGATCCCTGTACAAAGTCAAAGCTGCACTAAAATACAATCCCCATCATCCTCTGCTAGCCACTGCTGACTGGGATATGTAAGAAATGTCGTTCAGTCCACTAAATAAGTTAATAAAAATAATTGACATTGAACTGTAAATTTAATTATATAATATGACCTCAGTTACGTCACGCAAGCTTGCACCAATATTTATGTAAAGAAGGGAAATCCAGAATCATTCTGGACTCATCCTACTGTAACTGCCTGTGATGCTCAGAATGAGACTAACGCTGTGTGTTCTCTGTGGATATGCTGAACAGGTGGTCGCCAGCAGGGTCAATAGGTATATTTAGCATCTGAAATCTGAGCAAGCATCCCACTGATTGGATGGGCGCAGCACATGATAATTTAGAAGCTGCAGCATTTGCTTTGCTCTCGTCCAGCGTTTCTGAGGAAGGAAGAGTTGGAGAGGCTTTGCTGCTAAGGGAATTAATTAAATATTACCGGTAAGACCCCCTTTATTCCAACTTTTCTATAGGTTCTATTCTATTTCCCATAGGTCCCTATAGGATGTATAGACAATACTGTGGAGTCGTTGTCCGGAACTACTTAAAAGTCCATCAGAACAGGACCATCATTTGGAAGCATCTTGTTTATTTTTTGGAAGCTTGGTGTACTGTGTTCTATTTTCTTCATTTTGATTACATCTTCTCTAATTTGCCATGCAAACCCTTCTACTGAGCAAAGATGCAGACCCCATGCTATGCAAAGATATTAAAGCATTTTTATTCTTAGAAGACTCGTCCCATTCTAAACTGATACTTTCTGATCATGTCCCTTTCTATGTTGCCAGTAAATTCAGACAAACATTCATTTTCATTTATTTTACCTGTAATTTAATTTTAAGACATTTCCTTTTTCTGCTGGCACTAAAACGGGCAGGATTTCATGTTCCTATATTTAAACTATACTAGTGGGGTTTCATTTGCCTCAGAAGGAATGGGGTAGCTGAGCTAAACAAAACCAACCAATCAGTCAGTGGTATTAGTTTACATGTCAAATATCTTTGGACCAGTGAACAGCTGCTTGGAGGCTTCAGCGGTTAACTTTGGTGTCCTGTACCCTGTTATAAAAACTCAAGGGAAAAAAAAAACATTCTGCCAGGCCTCAGTCCACTCATTTCCATATTCCAAGAGAGAGAGAAAAATTACGTTTTCTGCGATTTTTACATTTCTGCTGCAAAATTTGGAATTTTTAAATATTTTTCAGGTCTGATCCACAAAACCCCCCAAAAACAGGCTCCAGAAAAAGGCCCTATGCTGTGCTGAAAGCATTTAATCTCACTGCCTTAAGGTCAATATTCTTACTGTTGTGTTTGTTCCATATTTTGTCTAAAACAATAATAATAATAATAATATATGTGCAAATAGATACAACATTCTTGCAAGGTCTTAAAGAGAGTTTAGTATTAATATTATTCTGGATTTAATACTGTGTTATTAGATGTACTGATATTTATTTATTGTATAAATATAAGAATGTTATAATAGACACTCTAGACAATAACAAGTTCCAATTACTCTTTATTTTTCTATCTCATTAATTGTAGGTGACAGAGTAAAACGCAAACATGGCAGATGAGGAAGAACATGAGGAATACGAGGTAATAATAAATGATCTGTTTGGGGACATGTTAAAGGGCTGGGGATGTTCTGTCTGGTTGGAAACCCTATAGAGATGCAATGGCTGAGAGAGAAAAAGCAATCATTCTGGATATTAATAAAGTTTGGAAATTTATTGGAGGGAACAGACATGTGCAGCCTCAGCTAATTGGTTCAGTACAGATATTGCTGTACTTTCAGATCTATTTAGTCAGCAAATCTTGCCCCAAGGGATACATAGACAGCCATCACTCAACTGACACCATCACATGAACCTTTCTAGTTTGTATCCCAATTGCTCCAAAAGCACAAACAGCACATTCTCTTAAAGGGGATGTAATTAAATTTCCACTTAAATAGAATATTTGTGGGGACAAGAAATGGTATTTAAGGGCCGTTAAAGAAAAAAACTAATTTTTGTGTAGTTCACTTGTTTAATGAATAACTTTTTTCTACTTATTTGCAAACCTTTCACTTTTGGAATACAGAATCCTTAGGATTTTTTTTTACTTAGTAATAATGAGATTTTACTTTGTGGTTTCGAATGTAAACAGTTTGCAGAGGTTGTGGATTTACTTTAATAACGTAAAATATTTGTTCCCTTTAATGCAAACAATCTGTCAATAAAGCATGATAAATATAGACGAGTTACGGCACTTCTACATCGCAGGGATGGGGAGATAACAGTGTCTGTGTTTTTACAGGGCTACAATGAAATGTTTTTATCCATAGGCTACTTTTTGTGGACCATACTGTGCCCATTTATTGTTACATTGTGACTATGCATCCCAAAGTGTTAAGGGACGGGAGTATTCCTGTGTGTTCTGCAATGACGTATGCGCATAATTTTACAGTATGTGGAATTGAAATGGTATGCTGGCTACAAGAGCTTCATGGGTTGTTAGTGTAACTAGAGAAGGAAGGGGAGTTCTAGATCTGTCTACAAGTCCAGAATTGCTGGCAGGATACAAGTGTAACCGTATCTGTATGATAGATCAGTCTTTTATTTTTTGGTTTTTTATAGTATTTTTTTAAAAAAAGTATCTCTGAAAACCACCCTTTGCATTTTGCATGAGACGAGGGGTTGACTCTGCCTGGGTTCTGTTTAACTTCCTTGTGGAGAATAAAAACAATGTCCAGAAAAAAAATGTCCAGAAAAAAAAAAAAGTTGACTCACGCAAACCGTGAAAACCATTACGTTCCTTTATTTTTTATTTATTTATATTTCATTTGTTGTAATATAATTTCTAGAGGTACCGCTTCTCGGTTTGCCTCTACCACTAGACAACCTACACCATAACAAACTTACAATTGTGTTGCTATTTAAAAAAAAGTTCTATTTCTATTTCTATCCTAGTAAGTTTGGCTCAGCGTATTGTTAATGGTTTCCTTCTACGTGGCTCTTAAAATCAAGTGAAAGATAAAACAGTTGGTAAATGAAAACCATTTATCATTCTGGTCTCTGCCCAGTTTTGTAGCTTCTTGTTACATTCCTACAAAGAAACATTTGTCCTTATAACAACGTCACCATACGTGAAGCCTTAGAGGTGCAGCTTTGATAGGAAACACAGGGCAAGGGAACAGATTTCTTTCAGTAATTAAGGGACAGATCAGTTCTGCTGTCACTTTAACAGATGGGAATGTGTTTATTTTGTCAGGAATATAAAGTATTTTAAGGGAGACTGTTCCCTCTAGGAACCATTGTTAATCATTTCAGTTGAATCTGTTTAGCGCTAGAAGGCATTCTAATGCTAACCTGATTGAATTGTATGTTTTGTCTGTGGCTCAAAATATTGGTAGCTTTTATGCAATTGACCACTCACAATATCAAGCATTTTATCGAAAAAACAAAGATCGGTCTAGGCGAGAGATTTTCAGCCGACCCCATCCCCAAGGTGAAATCTGCGGGAAGAAGGCGGAGAACTCCTGGAGATTGGTTCTTCCGATTGGATTTCCGTTTATTTGGACATTCGGAAAAACATCTGCCCCTGTATTACCTTTTCCTTTCACGTTCCCTGTGATTTCTCTATGAAGCAGATTATTCCATTGATAATGGGAGCTTTGAGTTCAGGGCAGTGTCACATATAAATGTCCTTGCCCAATATTTGTCAAGGCAAAAAAATGTTCCCCAAGGGAAGACTATAGGAAACATACAACAACATTATAAAATACCCATCGGTTTTGGGATTTTCCAATGCAACCCTAATTGTGCACCCTGGTTAGAAAATGATAACACTAGTTTCAGGCATTATCTATAGTTGACTGCTTCTCTCTTTGTCAGAGTTTTGTGACGTGACTATTAATAGTGTTATAATATTAGGTTACTAATATTACATGTAGAAGTCCACCCAATAATACTTTCATAGGGCAAAAATGTAACTTTTTTTCAATAGTCTGTTAGAAATACTTAAACTTGTGACCACAGCACTGCTCTGTACGACACCACACCCTCCCCCCTCATTCCAGGACTCGGCCAATGGAAAGGCAGGCCTTTTCTTCCCATAGGCCAGGCCCCAGACACAAGTTGGTGGTGGGGCAGAACTTGAGATTGCAGGTTCAGGTTCATGTATATGAAACATTACTTGTGGGGAGGAGGTGGGGTGGTTTGAGTATGTATGTATTTTATTTATTATATGGCGCTACATATTACACAATTCCCAAAGAGCTTTCAATACAATTACTACACCTCACAAAATCAGGTTGTGTGTGTTATGCAATTGTAAGAAAAGATAAGATCCAGCCCCAGTGATTGTGTTCCTAAGACGGACCTACTTATTCGATACACCTCCTGAAATTCTGTGACTCTCACCCAACCAACTGGCCTGGTCATTTTTGTTACCAGCATGTAATGTCAGATGCTAACCATGATTTGGTTAGGAAAACAGTCAGCGTATGTCCACATTTATTCATCTTTAGATTTTCTATTTTCTGAGATCTCCCTTTCAGGAATATGCTACAGGATTGGGGTTTGTTATCCAACTCTTCCAGAATCACCCCCCCTCCCAATTCTATTGGGCCAGAGTCTCCTCCTCTGCAGATGGTTGGGGGTAGGAGATACTGCAAATGGGGCTGAGTGACATCAGGGGAGATCTCAGGAAATATAAGACAGAAATCCAGAGGTCTGGACTGCTGCCTAGTCTCTAATTTGTTTTCTCCTTTACAGTCCGGCTAATAAAAATTATTAATTAAAAATGCATTAATAAAAATGCATTCTTGTTTTTGAATTTATTCCATAAGAACAAAAATGATACAATTAAATGAACACACATTAAATTATTGCAATAAGCAAAATAACACTTCAAACCTCAACTTCTAAAGAAGATAATCCAGCTCCCTGCAGAGCAGTTTAATAAGAACACACTTCGTAACTGGCTGGTATTTCTCCCTCGGAGCTGGTGAAGTGACCTCCCTGGTCTTCACTTTAGCTTTATAGTCCTCAAAAGTTATGATTTTCTTTTTGCTTTACAGCCTGATTAAATGTCTTTTTTTTAAGAGACTGTGTAAATACAAACATTACATTTCATGCGCTTAAAATATATTTCCTCTAATCTATAAAAAATGTTTTATTTAAAAGCTAGCATTTTTATTAAACTAAAACTGTTAAATTGAATTCGTAGAAAAAGATAATTTATCTCGATTTATTACGTTAAAGTTTTTTTTAACAAAGCAGACTTTCTATTTTAATCTAGCCAACTGTATTTAAAGTGACAAAATCTTTTAAAGAAAGGCTAAATGCCTAAGTGCATGGTGTTGATAGCAGATGAGGACATTTTACAATGCACATCTGATAAACTAAACCTAATGAAATAATTGAAATGGCTTGCAGCAAATGTTACAGATCACAAGGAATCCTACTTAGGCAAAACATCTGAAATTCTAAGACATTTTACAGAATGCATTTTCATTACCAATAAACGTTTTGGGTTTGGCCATTTAATTCTACAAAATAAGTTTGGGTAATGGTTGCTACCATGTGCAGTATAGGCTAAATATAATATGCCATGCATTGGCTTTTTTTAAATCATTGCAATAAACCTTCTGGAGGCTTCCGTAAGCTGACGTGCTGCTCGCAGTGCAGAGTAAAAATAACTTTTGCAACACCCAGAAAATACTTTTCTCTGTTTCTACAAAAAGAAATGAAGTATGCAGAGTCAGAATATTCTGTGTCCTCCCAGTAGGATAATGTTTAATTTTAATAAAGGTTTGAAAGAAAACTGTCATGACTTGATTTCCAATGTTTATTGCTTTGGGAACAGCTTTTTAATGCATATGGCAGATTAATTAAACATAGTTAAACACATTTTAAGAAATATCCTTAAAGAACTTTTTTGTATTTTTTCCTCTATTGCTGATGCTTCTGCCTTTAATGTTAAAAAAAGACTATTCATATTTATAGTAAATAATAGAACGGTCACAACTTTAGTGAATATGTTCAATAAAGAACCATCCTATCAGAGGCATCCACCTTTGAACTGTCAGTTACCAGACTTGCATGCCTCCATTTTCTTCTTTACACTACAGGTCAACACTTGGTACAGTACCTGCTCTGCTAGTTTCTGACATCTTCTGTTTTTGTTGCTTTGGGGGGTAAGGCACGCTCTATTTGTCCTTTGTCCCCAGTTTCGGCTTGTAATGTCTGGTTAATGTTTACAATCAAAAAATAGTATATAAAACGTACAGGAGAAATTAGCTGTCCACTTTGTTTTTAGATTATTATCTTATTCCCTGTGACTTTATGGTCTCTTGCTGTTTATTCTGGCCTTATCAATCCCTTCCAATAATCAGCTCCACTTATGGTGGATAGATTCCAAAATGGAGGCCTGCTTGAGCTTAAGATCATTTTTCACATCCAGAATAAAAGGTAAATATGGTGGCTAAATTCGTATTTATGCAATAAAAATACATGTTTTAGAGGTTGAAAGCCTTACTCCTACCTCCTCTTTTTCCCTCTGATCATGACAAAAAGCTTCAGCTGACAGCGTAACTACCGCCCCCACCACCTCCCACGACCGCGGGGGCCCAGACAGTAGTAGGGCCCGCCACAAGCCCAAGATCTCTTCCGTTTTAAACAGCTGATGCACGTATGAATGAAACATATGCGCGATCAGCTGTTTAAAATGGCTGATTGCGGAAGAGATCTTGGAGGAAGGAGGGGGTCAGGGGCCCGGCCTCCAATCTCACGGGGGGGGTGTTCCCCTGCAGGTACGCCCCTGCTCCAAAAATATTGCCATTACCACTTTCAGTCCCAGCAGAGTATTACCTTTAACACTTTCAGCTGCCAACATTGACATGATATACAGTATGTACCTGCATTGACATGATATACAGTATATACCTGCATTGACATGATATACAGTATATACCTGCATTGACATGATATACAGTATGTACCTGCTTTCCATTTCTCCTCCATTGAGCTCATCCTCCCCCCTCCTTCCTTTACCTTCAGTTCATTTGTAACATTGTATCCCAGTAGAGTGAGTTGAGTCCAGGCTCTGTACTCACAACAATGTTACAAATTACAGCAGAACAAGGAGAGCAGATCTAACACAGCAAGTAGAAGGTGGCAGGTGGCAGGGCAGATGCTTGGGCGCCCTGGTTTAACATAGGCACCCTAGCACATGGCCCTGTTACCATCCTTCTTCTCTGACAGAGTTTTCCTGCATGACTCTTTTAGACATAGAATGTGAGTTGCTTCACTAGTGGCTTTTGACATCTCACTTACAGAGTCATTCACAGAGGTGCGCTGCTAAACCGCAGTGCACTTTTAAGGGGGTAAATTCACAATAAACAATTTAAGATCGCTTAGAATGAATTCATCCCGTAGTTTGTGGTAGCCATGCGAGTATTGGACTTGCGCAACTGCCACAAGACTATTTTCCAGGGGCTGCGCAGATGCTATTAGTATTTAATGCTAGCTGATAGCTGCCATTGTCAGTCACGCAGCCTCTGGAAAATCTGCTATGGGAGAACAAGTTCGGCTCTGGGGGAATCTCCCTGTTAGGCTCTTGGGTGGCAAACAGGAGTTCGCAGAAATAAAATACAAATAAAAAGAACTTGTATTAGGATTGAGCATCTTCCTATTTGATATAATGTATATTGCATGTTGATCTTGGGAAATACTTTCCTCTCTGGGTGATAGGCCTTAGGTTTTGGAAACACATCTCGTGATTTACCTACCTACCTGGAGGCCTCAGTCTTTCTGAAGATTTCAGCTTGAAACCTGTGGAGAGATTGGGACAGAAGATGGGGTAGGCGGAATTTTCAGCATCGCCGGTCTATACGGTTTTCCGATAAACTGCTCGACATTGTCGAGTGGTCAATCAGAAGAATGAAAAAGGGCTTAGAAATCTCTAGTGATTTCTAGTTATTTAAACTGAGAGGACTGTAGTTTATTTCTAAAAATGATATATTTTGTATGTAGCATAGAATAGAAAGGCAAAGCTTGGGTAGATTCATATTAAATTATGTGGTAAAAGGTTCAAGATATAGTATAACAATATCACAGTTGTCTCTGGATTTTGACTTTATGGAGTGTAAGTTAACATCAATGATACTTTTCTTATAGCCCAATGTTCTCAATGTTACATCAATTAGACATTGAATTGATTGTAACATTGACTGAAGCCGCAGTCGGAACATCTAAGGCACCTCGGATACTGTACTACAATGTGTAGAAGTTATTTTTAGTTGGTGCTGTTCTTTTCTTATCATTGAGTTGTCGGAACATTTCAGAAATGTTGGGATGTAAGTCCATTGTGCATGATCAGCTTAATAGTTGTTGCTTTACAGCTGCATCGTTAGCAGCCGTTTTAATTCTACGGTATCTAGTTATACAGCTCTATGGGTTTAAAAACAGGGCCCCTAGTTCCTTGTTCCAAAGGGAATCACCAAAACCAAGACCAAACCATTAAGTCTGAGGGCTAGGCCACACCACATCGTTTTAAGACGCAATCCGATCACGCTTTAAAAATCGCACACTAGTGTTGCAAATTGCTCTGGCCACACTAGCCACACTGCCACAAACATTTTCTGGTGATCTAGGATGCGCTAGTGTGGCCTTGACCTTAAGAAACAATTTGCTTGACTATATCCTTTTCCTGTATGGGTCTATTATATAACAGAATTATCACATATTATCACACAGCTATATTTATTTAAAGGCTTGTCGAGGAGACAATGACAATCACAATGAAGAATCTGCCTGTTGTGCAACTGGAAAGAATGATTCAGACATCTGTGTGCACTGACTGCAGCTTGTAAAAATAGCTCCTCGGAACCTTCTCACCTGTACCCCATTCCTGGAATTAGCTGTCACTGTATAACAAGGACACGTGGCCTGATGAAGAATAAAATATATTAATAGATGGAAAATATTGTGCTCCCAAGCACAAGGGATTTTGGATTGTCTAAAAACATTTTTATTTGTGTTTAGAAACATAACTCTGAGAGATACAATGTAGATACTGTGTATACACATATTTATAGCTACACATTAATCAAATTCGTAGACATTTTCTGCACATTTTCTATTCTGGCTGTGTCTGCCACAAACCCAACTCATGCACTTTTTTTGCATTGCAGCTTTCTCATCCAATGTGTTAATGTAATTATGTTATATGGTAGTGACCCCATTTTGGGCCATGGAGATTTCCATTGTTTGACAGTTTTTCACGGACCAGCTATTGCATTAATTTCAATATTATCTACCCCTGCTATAGATCCCTATGGAACCAACGGTATGATGATATCCTTAGAATCGGCACGCTACTATGTAGTAGTCTGCCAATTATAACACAGAAGTCATCACCAATGTACTGTAAGAATGTTCCTCCCCTATCTCCAAAATCCAGGCTATTGCAGAGAGAGGAAGGAAGGCTGTACAGTATCTGGGCTGCATGAGAGGGGAATGTGTGAGGTAGGAAGGGTAGATTATAATGTATAATGTACCCCTACTGTAAATTAAATTTAAACTAGGATATTAAAAGTCCCCTCGGAGTTCTGTGCCCTGTATAAAAATACTCAGCCTGCGCCCTTGTGTTTTATATAGTCATAAAACTTCTAAGTGACTTGTGAATATCCTTACAATTGACATTATTCACCATATAATCCAGAGTAAGTATACTGTATAGATGATATGTGTGGCCTGACACATAATGATTCAGAGGTTGTAAGGTGCTTCCAGATATGAACTGAAGTACTGTAGTGGTGGAAGGGTATTTGATTTACCATTGTCTGTTATCAATGTGGTGTCACAATATAGTTTTGAAAGGCTTGTGGTGTCGAAGCCTAATTTGGATTGGTTTGGGGTCTGTCTATCATCTAGATGTGGATATCCATCAATACAAAACCACCTTGTCTGATCATTTTGCCATTATGTAATGCTTAATATAGAACGTCATCATTGGTCATTACTGAACAATAAAATGCCAGGGAAACAGCCTTGATATCAATTTTCTATTGAGTTACCATTTATGTTGTGTTGATTGTCACATGGTTTGAGAAACTGGAATCGTGTAGGGCCTGCATCTGTTTACAACAAATCATTGAGTTATAATGAGACTATATCTGGCAAACCCCCCAGTAAAGCTGGATACACACATTTCCGATAAAGGCTGATTACCAGTGGAATTGGCCCTTCACCGATAACGTGTGTGTATGTCTGAATATTCCGTGTCGGCATCACAAATTGTCATTACAAACAAAAAAAATCCTGTGGGTGGCCCCCTGTAAAAAAGTATTGGAAGATGGCCACGTTAGGTGTATGGCAGTCACACTTTGAGAACGATTGTGTGTAGCCACAGCTGTCAAATATGACAGACAGAATCTTACAGATTGGTTCTGTGTGTACCCAGCTAAACAACTCAGCAAGGGTTGTATAAACATTGCAATGTGTTTCCCAGTGGGAGATAAGATAATGTTAAAGCAAGTGATTCCAATGTGTCATTCCTTTATAGTACTATTATGAAGAAACAGTCACCACGGAAGATGGCGGGATGGTGGAGGTAAACTTGAGTGGAATTAAGTCATCAAAACCATCAGTCGCTTACATTTAACCTGCTATTAAACCATACTGTGCAATTCTCACTGTAAACTGGCATCACTCTTATATAGGACACTTCCATCCACATCAGATTGTGAACTTGTCATCCAGTCCTGACTATTGGATTTAACATTCTCCATGGAAAGAGAAACAGAGAAAATCTTCAGTGCTACTTCATTATGGTTTATATAGTTTATATATACTTCATAGTTTATATTTTGAAACCCAAGCAATCACTGTAAGGCTCTGGATGAAACTCCATTGGTACATAATCTACTTGGTCCATGATCTACTACATATTGGTACTGTTTGTACTATAGACATTTAAACTATGCAATGTTTACTGTGAGAATAAACTAACTAACTAATTAAAATCTTCAGCTTTGCAGTTTAAACTTGTTAAATGTAACGTGTGGGCAAATTAACCCATTGCTACAGCAGATATAACAATATACAAGGCACTGGGATGACATAGCCCTCTGCAGGCTTCTTTATCAGGACTAAGCCTCACAACTGCAGTAACACGTTTGCTTATGTAAATAATCCCCAGTACATTCTGATTGTGTCTGATCTGTTTTTGTAGAATAATATAAATTATTTACAAATGTTCTTAACTGAAAATGACAGTTAATCATTTAAAAAACAGGTGGAATATTGAGATTCAAATCCAGTGTTTCTTTTTGAGGAAACATTTCATCCACATTTTGAACAGTTTTATTGCTGTCATTCAACATGGGCTCTGTGTATCCGCTTTGTGTCTGCTTTCTGGCAGCCCGAAGGAGATGGAAACTCAAATAATGAATCAAATTTTGTGTAAATGTTAGTGGCTAAATCTTTCACATTAAAGCAACCCTGCATCCTAAATCACTGCCTTAATCATTTAAAAGTTCTTATTGTTTGAAATGGTGCTAATTTTGCCCCAACCAATCAGATCTTATTTAACATTTGAAAGCTAACATTTGATTGGTTGGGGCAAAATTAGCACCATTTTAAACGATAAGAACTTTACCAGGTAAAAAAATTTACCTGGTAGGTAGAGGGAGGTAGAACTGGTAATTCCTACCTCCTAATATTGTTACTGTGAGGAGTGTCACCACAAAGAATAAGGATTTTGCCAGGCATACTCTTTGCTTCAGCACTATCTTTAACACAGGAAAGCCCAGGACACTAACCTGGCAGATTAAAACTATGCATGCTGACGCTCTTCAAACAAATGATATTGGGCGGTAAAAGTTAATCAATCCTACCTCCCTGCCCTGGGTTTTTCATGATCAAAAAAGTTAATTTTTAGTAGTTGTCCTTTAAAACAACCCATGCAAAAACATTTTTATTGTCTTAAACTTTATCAATTAATAGATACATTATATTATTATATTATATAGACATTTTTATATAACATTTATCTTTAAATATTGGGATTTTCCAAAAAAATGTTTTAATGACAGCATGTTAATCTAAAATTCTATATATAGCAGAGACGGAACTCATCTGAAACCTATAATTTTATTGACAAATATATAATGCAGCCACAGCCAGGGAATTTCAAGAGAACCAGATGCATAGAAATATAGTAAACTATTTCTAAAGTTATAGATACAGTCACCTGGTGGCATGTGCTGGTATTGCACCAAAAATGCTGTTCTTGGATATGCATAGTACAGGGTTTTGATCAGTCGTTCTTTTTCCATTTTAATATGGAGTTTAAATTTTAGAAATTAAACTTTTTTCCATGTACTCCCCTTTTTACTTGTCTAGCCCAACAACACAACACAATAATATAAAAAAAGAACTGAAGTCAAATAATAAATTAATTTCAGACTCCCCCTGTGGCCCTTCAACCAAAAATTCTTTCCTTTCATATTACCAAATCTTCATTTGTTGGCCAAGACTGTCACAGAGGATCATAAGACCAGTCATTTATAAGAAGAAGCATTGATCTTTTTTTTTATTCCTACCTTCGATTTCCCCTTCATTATCTTCATATCAAGTGTCAAAAGTGTTGCTAATTTGAGGATGGGGAAAGACTTTTGCTGCTGGTGGATGGGCAATTTACATTCATTAAGCCTTGATGACTTCTCCTGAGGGAGTCAGGAACCCAAGCTTGTTTCCTGAATATTAAGATAATAAAAGCACAAAATGGGAGGTAGTAATGAAAGAACTCCTTCTTCCTGATCAATTATAGAAACTTCTCTAACAGTGGTTTTAAAAAATATAACGGGACAATGGATGTGTTTTCATTACCATCTTCTCACCTTACCCTTTTAAGATATATCCTGTTTTAAAATTATTAAATTTATATTTTTTGGAAGGATAATTTTGAAACTCCTTTTCTTTCCACTCTTTATCTGTTGACTGGTCTTAGTCCCCCAACATAGTTCAGTAATGCAGCCATCACTGTGGGATATGTACTAGATAATAAAAGGCAAATTTAACATGTTTTTTCCTCTGTAATATAGACACAATCCTCTGGACCAGCGGTGGCTTCTGACCAGCAGGAAAAAAAGAAAAAGCCTAAGAAAAAAGTTGACACTTCAAAGTTTATGACCCCATATCTGGCGCATAGCAAGAAAATGCAAGATATGTTTAGTCAGGTAAAAATCCATTACGTGGTTAGTAAATATGCGTAAAACATACAAACTCATCTTCATAGCCCCAAATGTTTAACTAAAGGGAAAGTAATAAATACAAAAATCTATTTAGTGATTTCCGAGTTGCTGTGGGACAATATACACTGTTATATACAGTGCACATGCTTAATCTGCAGCCAAGTGCTCTTTATTTTTAATAATATAAAAGTACTAGTCCCCAGGCTGGGTTCTACAGGTCAGGTAATATCTCTTTATTACTAGGGTGTACATTATTTCCTATAATGAACAAGTCATATGACACTATCAGAGCTGATCTACGTTTATAAGGTTATCATTTATTATATATTACTATAGTAATGAGAAGGTGTCCTTTGCCTATAGTTAATAATATATTATTGTCAGTAGTTCAAATTTAGGAATCTCCATTACATTAATGGAAAATAAATGATAAGCTTTGTAGTTAATCTCTTGCTAGATGCTAGATGATTGGCTGTAACTGACACAGCAGAATCACACCATGGGGCTACTGAATTCCTATTCTATTTCAGCCCAATGAAGTCTTGGTTAGAAGATAGAAATGTTGGATTATAAGGGTTAAAAATCAGACATGAAACTTAAGAAGTAAACTGTGCTCCAAAGGGTTAACATGGATGGAAAAAAAATCTGTAATTGTTTAAACCAATGACCATGACCGTGTTTTGGGATTTCATGCCGTTTTATCAATGTTTTAGAATAAGTACAAGGAAAATTATGAGAAACACAGAGGGGATCCCTACGCCATCACTACTGATACCCCGGAACTACGAAGGATCAAAAAAGTCCAGAACCAACTAAGTGAAGTACGGAAATCTATCTATCTAGCTATCTATCTATCTATCTATCTATCTATCTATCTATCTATCTATCTATCTATCTATCTATCTATCTCTCTCTCTCTATCTATCTATCATCTATCTATCTATCTCTGCTATCTATCTATCTATCTATTATCTATCCATCTATCTATCATAAGGGGCTACCAAAGCCCGGTATCAGACAGATAGTTTTATAGGACATTAATGTTTCTTGTGGTTCTGAATTAGGTAAAGTACCGTATGGGTGGACAGGCTGCTAGAACAGACTGCCATGTTGATGAGAAGGCCAGGGATATTGAACATGCAAAGAAAGTATCCCAGCAAGTCAGCAAGGTACAGTACATGGATATTGGCACCATGTGTCTGGTATCACAGTCCTGGGTAATCTCTATGGATTTGGACTAGTCGTATTCATACATTACAGAATATACAGTAGCTTCAAAGGGCTGCTTTGTTTCTTCTTCTCCAGGTTTTGTATAAACAGAACTGGGAAGACACCAAAGAAAAGTACTTACTTCCCCCGGATGCCCCAGAACTAGTACAGGCTGTGAAAAACACCAACATGCTCAGCAAGGTAAGTTCCACATATGCCTATGAAATAGATCTGCCAACATTACCATTTACCTATTTCTATATCAGGGATGTCCAACATGTGGACCTCCAGTGCCCAGCATTTCTAGGTTGCAAATAATGCTGTAATAATGTGTTGTATTAAAACTAGAATGAAACCAAGGAATGTTGGGAGATGTAGTTTTAGAACATTCCTGCTCTATATTAACATACTGACATAGCACTTCCTCTACACTGACCATACTGACCAAAATATGACATAGTGCTTCCTCTACACTGACCATACTGACCAAAATATGACATAGTGCTTCCTCTACACTGACCACACTGACCAGAATATAACATAGTGCTTCCTGTCCTCTGACCATACTGACCAGAATATGACATAGTGCTTCCTGTCCTCTGACCATACTGACCAGAATATGAACATAGTTGCTTCTTCTGGCCATACTGACCAGAATATGACATAGTGCTTCCTGTCCTCTGACCATACTGACCAGAATATGACATAGTGCTTCCTGTCCTCTGGCCATACTGACCAGAATATAACATAGTGCTTCCTGTCCTCTGACCATACTGACCAGAATATGACATAGTGCTTCCTCTACACTGACCATACTGACCAAAATATGAACATAGTGCTCCTCACCCACTGACCATACGACCAGAATATATAACATAGTGCTTCCTGTCCTCTGACCATACTGACCAGTATATAACATAGTGCTTCCTGTCCTCTGACCATACTGACCCGAATATGACATAGTGCTTCCTCTACACTGACCATACTGACCAAAATATGACATAGTGCTTCCTCTCCACTGACCACACTGACCAGAATATAACATAGTGCTTCCTGTCCTTGACCATACTGACCCGTATATAACATAGTGCTTCCTGTCCTCTGACCATACTGACCAGAATATGACATAGTGCTTCCTGTCCTCTGACCATAATGACCCGAATATGACATAGTGCTTCCTGTCCTCTGACCATACTGACCAGAATATAACATAGTGCTTCCTCTACACTGACCATACTGACCAGAATATGACATAGTGCTTCCTGTCCTCTGACCATACTGACCAGAATATAACAGTGCTTCCTGTCTTCTGACCATACTGACCAGAATATGACATAGAGCTTCCTGTCCTCTGACCATACTGACCAGAATATGACATAGTGCTTCCTGTCCTCTGACCATACTGACCAGAATATAACATAGTGCTTCCTGTCCTCTGACCATACTGACCAGAATATGACATAGTGCTTCTTGTCCACTGACCATACTGACCAGGATATTACATAGCATTTCCTGTCCACTGACCATAATGAATAGAATATGACATAACACTTCTTGTCCCCTGACCATACTGACCAGAATATGACATAGTGCTTCCTGTCCTCTGACCATACTGACCAGAATATGACATAACACTTCTTGTCCACTGACCATACTGACCAGAATATGACATAGAGCTTCCTGCCCACTGACCATACTGACCAGAATATTACAATACACTTCCTGTCCACTGACCATACTGACCAGAATATGACATAACACTTCTTGTCCACTGATCATACTTACCAGAATATCACATAGAGCTTTCTGTCCACTGACCATACTGACCAGAATATTACATAGCACTTCCTGTCCACTGACCATACTGACCAAAATATGACATAACACTTCTTGTCCACTGATCATACTTACCAGAATATGACATAGAGCTTTCTGTCCACTGACCATACTGACCAGAATATTACATAGCACTTCCTGTCCACTGACCATACTGACCAGAATATGACATAACACTTCTTGACCACTGACCATACTTACCAGAATATGACATAGCACTTCCTGTCCACTGACCATAATGAATAGAATATGACATAGCACTTCCTGTCCACTGACCATAATGAATAGAATATGACATAACACTTCTTGTCCACTGCCCATACTGACCAGAATATGACATGACATTCTTGTCCACTGCCCATTTCTGCCCATTTTAGAAAACTAGAGCTTCTCTTTGTCTAAATAGCTATTTTCTTGGGAATTGTCTCATCCCTAATATACATTTGTGGTTTCTCAACACAGAAACTTTACACCGCTGATTGGGACGAGGACAAGACAATGTATTTTCCTTATTCTGACAGTCCTGAGCTAAGGAGAGTTGCGAAAGCTCAGAAGGCCTTAAGCGATGTAAGTATATTTACCCCAATTATGGGAGCTGTCTCTTTAAAAAATCTACACAAAGATACACAACTAGTTAATCAACTAAAATAAGAGGATGGATTGATTAGATTCTAGACAACTGTAATGTTTTCAAAGTTGCTTCCCAAACCTTTTTCAGACCGTGTCACACTACCACAAGCTGGGCTCCTACTGTGACACTCTTGTGTACTGGAAATTTGTAATATTATTTGCAGCTAATATTAAACTTTACAGCCTACCTAGAAAAGTAATATAGTAATTTAAATGTAAAGTTATTCTTCATTAATTATATTCTGAATTTTATAAACAAGGAATTCCATGACTACCGTATATACTCGAGTATAAGTCGATCTGAGTATAAGCCGAGGTACCTATTTTTACCTGAAAAATTTATAAAAACTGATTGACTCAAGTATAAGCCGAGAGTAGAAATTAAATGGACAGCAGAATTCCCATACATGAATCCCATACAGTAATAGCCACTTCCAGTACCAGTAACCTCCAATTCCTTAGCACTCCAGATGTTTGGAAACATGCTTTGTTGCTGGGAGTTGCAGTTTCTAAACATGTGGAGTGGCAAGGTTAAGTAAACTTTTAATTAAAGGAGAACTAAACACAATTTTTTATACTCCAGAATCTGAAAACAACCCCCCTAAAAACACCAATAATCTATAAAATACCACTTCAGTAAATTGGATTAAAGTACATGTAAGCCTGTTAAGAACTGGATTAAGTATCTGTGTTTATGTGCAGTGTCAGACCACACCTCCTTAACTCAGTCATATGCTTCCTTGCTTTATCTGTCCTGTAAAAGGATTGGCTACAGATTGTTAATGGGTGTGACCAACTGTAACAAGTTTCTGCCATAGCAAAGGACTGAGCATGTGCAGAACATAATGGTTGTTGACCAAACTGTGTGACACTAGAATGCTGTGAAGTAAAGCACAAACCATATGTTATTTAGGTAAATTTCCCAGTGCCCGTATCAAAATCAGAGGTAAGAGACAGATTACTGGTTATATTTCAAGGTGTTCTGCCTTTTTGGTTCAGTGTTGTTCTGTGGCTTTAGTTGTCCTTTAAGCTTACCATCATTTACAATTCTCCTGACACCCATATAGTAAAGGGCACTCTGACCCCCATATAGTAAAGGGCACTCTGACCCCCATATAGTAAAGGGCCCTCTGGCCCCCATATAGTAAAGGGCACTCTGACCCCCATATAGTAAAGGACTCTCTAACCCCAATAGTTAAAAATGTCACCTGAGAGACATTCAGATTTACAGCATCCAGATGAGCAGTGACAGTGCTAAGTGAGTCCAGCAGCCAGACTACAGGAAGCAGGAAGTGTAAAGGCAGATTAGCTCCTGAAACTTTCTATGCAGGATAACACAGCGCCACCTACTGGTTACTATCCACAATTTGGAGCTAAATTAGGACTTGACCTGAGTATAAGCCGAGGTTAGGTTTTCAGGCTAAATTTAAAGCCTTAAAAATTTGACTTATACTCGAGTATATACTGTATATCATAGCACTGGTTATACAGGTCATGGAACATCGCATCACGTGATTGATTATAACCGATGAGGTTGCTAAGCACTGATTATAACTGATGACATAGCAATGCACCGATTATAATAAATAACATAGCTATTCACTAATTTTAACTGATGACATAGCTATGCACTGTTTATAACCAATGACATAGCTAAGCACTGATTATAACTGATGACATAGCTATGTACCGATTATAACAAATGACATAGCTATTCACTGATTTTAAATGATGACATAGCTATGCACCGATTATAACCGATGACTTAGCTATGCACTGATTATAACCGATGACTTAGCTATGCACTGATTATAACCAATGACATAGATAATTAAGTCTGATGTGCCCAAGTTTATGATATGCTGGATACTGCTGCTGGCTACAGCCTTGGAGCACCAAGCAGGAGTATAATAAGGTCTTGAAAGACAAGGTGTGCGTGGACCACTTTTGGAATTAAATGACATAGCTAAGCACTTATTGTAACTGGTGAGTGATGGAAATTATTCACTGATTCTTATATGTGATCATGACGTGAATTGCAGATTAATTACAAAAAAGGAAATGATGAACAAAAGTTACAATTTACGTCCCTGGCTGACAGACCTGACATTGAGATGGCCAAGAAGGTGACACAACAGTTGAGCGACGTAAGTTTATTGTGTCTTCTTTTATTCTCTGGTTCCCTTCATGATTCTTTCCCTTATTCTTCCTTAATGTCCCATATTCCTTCTATCCCTTTTCTCGACCAGAACTTTCCAATGCATTCCTTCTTCTTCTTCACTTTAACACACAACGGTGATTTAAGTTTTTATCTTTCATTTTCTTTAATTAAATACCCTTCTGAAGTATGAACCATCTATCCTTTAGTTCATCTATCGTCTTATATACCAGGTGTTCCTTCTGCCCAGTCAGCAATATTCTATACACTCTACTACCCATCTACATCTACTCGTAGCCTGCTAATTGTATGTAACAGGAAACATGTTTAGATTTCTCCACTTCTTGGGATCTGCTACACATTTATGTAAAGAACTGCAAGGAACACATAGACATGTTTTCTCTAGGGCTGTAATTTTCTCCTTGAATAGACATTCTTTGCTCTACTGAGATGTTCCCTCTACAATCTCACTACATTTTGCACATTATTCATCAAACATTCGTATCTCTTAATACAGGTGAAATATCGTGAGGAGTATCAGAAAAAGATCAAAGGTCACTGGAGCCAAACCCCGTGCTATGAGATTGCGGTTGCAAGAATGAATGCAGACAATCTTAGTGATGTAAGTACTTTGGAAAAATGCAAATAACCAGTGGTGTTAAATACATACCCTAGGGGGCACTCTTTTAAGAATCTTTTTTTATCTTCCACCAACTTAATAATAAATAAAAATTTTAAGCTTTTATGTTTTTAGGTTTTAATGTTACTTAACACAAATTGATCTGTATTATTTAGGAGTTTATCAATCAAAATTGTGAAGGAGAATTAATTTATGACTGACTCAATCTACCGTAATCTAATTCTGTTCCTATAAATTACATTTATTGTAAATTGTATCTATTTACCAGAGGAAATACCAAGAAGACTTTGAGAACATTAAAGACCAAATTAATTTCATGCAAACCGAAACTCCACTATACAAGGCCAATAAGAAAGCCGGACTTAGTGCCAGCGCGGTAAGTGGACTTTCTGTTCAGTTCTTTGTGTGTATGTCTGATAGGTATCTATTTAATGACCCCACTGTACATCTACCCAGTGATGCAAAACTCTCCAAATTCCCTTCTACTCATAGGATTATTACTACATCAAGTAGCATAGAGTTGAACACTTAAATTCATAAATTAAAGGCTTAAATGTAAACCAATAGATGAACCTTTTATATATTAAACTATTTGGTCATCACTTATCACATTAAGATGATATATACAGTAATTAATTAGAACCTCGACGAACGAACGGTCGAGGTTGGTCGGGGACAGCCGACACACACCATCAGATATTTTCAGCCGGCCGAAAGTTCTGTGAATTGGTCTTCTGACGAAAATATCTGCTGGTGTGTACCCAGCCTTAGTCTTAGCTTAGTCTTTACAGGACAACTACACTGGGAAATTACTATTTAGGAATCAGGATGGCTTTATACCTTCCCTAATTGTATGGAAAGTTAGAGGGAGAATTCCTACCTCCAATTCTTCAGTAGAAACAGAGCAATCAGCATTAAAGTTTGATGCAAGTAGAGAAGTAGGAATTGAGAAAGAAATGACAAAAAACGTTTAAAGAGTAACAGTAATAAGGGAAAATAATATCCTTTATTGACTTATTTTTGCAAATTCAGGGGATAATAAACTATTGTTTTTCTTATGATTCTTCAGGTAAAATACAAATCCGATTATGAGAAAGCCAAGGGACCCACAGCCTATCACACTCTTCCTGCCACAGAAAATCCATTGCTCCGCCAACATAAAAATGCTGGCAAAGCCCTCAGCGATGTAAGTATTAAAGGTTTTGTTCTTAGCTTGATTATTTAGAAAATAAATGAAATGTAGTAACATGATTGTAAAAGATATCTGAATTTTACCATAAAAGCCATTTTAAAGTTAAAAAAAAATTTAAGTAACATTTTATTAAAGGAAAGAAACCCCAAATAAATATGAATGGCTTATCAGCCATGTTCTTCCCTAAAAAATAAACAGATAAAATATGAGGACATGGGTCCTTGATTTCAAATGAGCATTTACACTTTATCAGTGGTCAGGACTACAGAAGCAGCCATGTCGCTTGCCATAGTGGAATCATTTCCTCTGAACTGCAACAGTGCCATCTGTTGGCAAACTAAGATATTTGTCCTTCTTTTAATGAAGTTTAAATGACTCAACAGAGATGTCCAAAACTGGCGAGTTTTATTCCCTGGTAACCCTCTAAAGTAGCCCTCTAAAGTAGCCCCGGTAACCCTCTAAGTAGCCCCGGTAATATTATAAAGTAGCCCCGGTAATATTATAAAGTAGCCCGGTAATATTATAAAGTAGCACCGATAATCCTCTAAAGTAGTCTGTATTTTCAAAGTTCAGAGATCCGAAAGTTCCAGATGGGGCCCGGATTTCATCCCTATTAAATACTGAATTTGTTTTGTTTCTATTTTCAGATATTATACAAAGAAACATATGAAAAAGCCAAAGGAACAAGTATCAATTACTGTGACACACCAAAGTTTAAACTTGACAATGTTCTCAAAGACGTCAGTGAAGTAAGTATTTACCAAATTCTATTTTTCTATAATAAGAGCGAAATTAAAAACAGTAATGTTACAAACAATATATATTGGACTCGGAATCCATTCACCTGCCAATCAGTAGAATCAGTAATATTAAGTCATGTTCTGCAAAATCCACATATTTTAAAGGAGAAATCAACGTTTATAATTGCTAATGTTCATATATTTTTCCATAAAATGAACATTTATATGAATACTCTCTCTTCTGCTACACAAGCTCTTCTGATAACAACTTTTAATTAGAGATGGGATGGGGTCCAACGGATCCATCCAACATGGCTCCAAAATTGGAACATTCCTTCGGAAACCGATCTTTCGGATTTCGTGACATCAGGATGTATTTTCAAGGATTGTCGAAAGTACATAATGTATAATGTTATTTGTGAGGGTAACAGAATGTACGAAGTCACTTTCGGTAGCCCTTGAAAATAACCTAGTACATTTGGTAACCCCCGAAAATAAGTTCCGAACCCTCGAAAGTACGTTCCGTTTTCAGATTTTTTTGATCTTCGGGTGTTTCCCGAGTTCAGTAAATCCAAAAATGGAGCAAAACTTCAGAGTTCTGGACATCTGTACTTTTAGTTTGTCAAGGCTATATTCGACAGAAACATTATAAACTTGCCTGAGGTCACCAGCGGTTGCAGAGGACTCTGGGAAACAGATATTATATTGATTTAGTTTATTAGTAGTTTTATGACAAGTTAACATATAGCGGCCCCCATTACACAGAGAATAACGTAATGTTTATACAGTATTTATACTGCAGGTCATATTGTTTATCTTTAGGCTGGGTATACACAAGGATATTTTTTACCACCGTTGGATATTTCGATGAATCAGTTGGTCGGGATGAAAAATCTGAAGTGATTTTGGTCGCCTGTTAGCCAGGAGTGGGCGAAAGGGCGATCAAACACTGCCCATCCTGTGGGGTCCCCATAAAACGGTTTGAGCGAACTGTCTTCATCCGTCGAGATCGACAGTGATCCGTCCTGGCCAAATATTTGCTACTGGCAAACGGTCAGTCAGGATGAAAAATTCCCACGTGTGTACCCAGCCTAAGGGTCATAGAGATACTTTGTGGTCCAAGATGACTTAAACTTTAAAACGAGCAATCTGCATAGTCAAATACTGGTCATTCATTATCATGAAAGGCTCGGATTGTACAACAAGTGGTAGGATTGTACAGAAAGACTCAGATTGTACAGAAAGTGGTAGGATTGTACAGAAAGGCTCAGATTGTACACAAAGTGGTAGGATTGTACAGAAAGGCTCAGATTGTACAGAAAGTGGTAGGATTGTACAGAAAGGCTCAGATTGTACAGAAAGTGGTAGGATGTGGATTGACAGAAGGCTCAGATTGTACACAAGTGGGAGGATTGTACAGAAAGCTCAGATTGTACAGAAAGTGGTAGGATTGTACAGAAAGGCTCAGATTGTACAGAAAGTGGTAGGATTGTACAGAAAGGCTCAGATTGTACAGAAAGGCTCAGATTGTACAGAAAATGTTGATCTTGTACAATTCCTGGATTCCTTATCTTAAAAATTCAACAAGACCTGGAAACCATAAAGGACTCAAGAAGATGTAGTCTTGGGTTCTTTATTCTAGAATAGGATGGGTCCTTTATATAATATACCCATTTCTTTTATTCTAGCTCAGATACAAAGATCACTACCAAAAGAATATTTTGGGACGCTATATTGGCAGCTATGAGAATCCACACATGCTACATTGTGCCAAAGTCTCTAATTTAATAAGTGACGTAAGTACAAAAAAATAAAGAACTTAGCCAATAACATTTTGATATGGATAAACCTCATTTTACATATTGAATTTCTACCTTCATCAGAAAAATTATAAAGCTGATTATGAAGAGGAGAAGGCAAATTGCTACTTTCCACAGACAATTACGCAGGAGTATGAAGCTACCAAGAAATTAGACATGTGCAAAGATGTAAGAACCCAGCTATTGTATTGTGGATTATTGTCAGTGTTGAGTTTCAATACAAACCTGATTTTGATTTAAAAATAAACGTATCCAATGGAATTTTTAAAACTTTAAATCCAAAAAACAAAAATCCAAACATTCGATTGAAATGTTGTGTTTGAATATTCAAAAATTGTGATAGAAAATTAGTAACATTTTCGGTTCAGTTGTGTTTCAATCGGATTTTCAGAACTTTACTAAGTTCTTTGAAACCAACGTGGGAACGAAACTGGCCAGTTATGTCTGTCTCTAATTATGATATATTTAGGCTGAGATCTCCTAGTGAGTAGGGATGGCCGGTTCGTGGATCCGAACCCGGATCTGCTGCGGATTTATCCCGTTCGCAAACGGCGGATTTTTCCGGATTTTCCGCCTTCCGAACTTCCGATTCGCGGATTTTTCATATTTTCGAAAATTTTCGAAATTACGGGGTTTTTCGTATTTTTGAAAATTTTCGAAAATACGATAAAACACGTAATTTTGAAATTTTCGAAAATGCAAGGATTTCTCTTATTTTCATAAATACGTATTTTCGAAAATTTTAGAAATTACACGGATTACTCGTATTTTCGAAAATACATATTTTCAAAAATTTTCGAAAATACGGAAAATATCGTAATTTCAAGGGTATTTTTCATTTTAATGGGTCCGCTTGCGGATTTTCGAATTTTTACGAAAATTCGCGGATCCTCGAGCGGACCAGATTTTGCGAAGTTCGGACATCTCTACTAGTGAGTCCAAGTCTGACAATTTAACCAATGACTATCAGAATAGCAAAGAATGTTTTGCTTAGTGTGTTTACGCTTGTTATTTGTAGAACATGGATATGATACTTTTGGGCATGATATACTCAGGGAGATTCAATAAAAGTTCATATCATTAAAAATGGTGCTAATTTCCCCCAACCAATCAGGTCTTATTAAACATTTGAAAGCTAACATCTGATTGGTTGGGGCAAAATTAGCACCATTTTTTAGGATAAGAACTTCTGGTATAAGGAGGTCATAGAAAGTGTTAATGGAAAAGAGCAATTGGAAAGGGGGGACAGTAACACCAATATTATGAAGCCAAGTTAAAAAAAATCTGGAAAGGAATAATAAAAACTCAATCTTTGTATGTGGGGTTTGGGGGGGAAAGGAACAGATCGCCAGCCTAGAGAGAGAGAGGAAAAAAAATATTCATTTTTCCAGTGTTTAGAAAAGTTGCTATTGAATATTAACAAGTATTTCTGTTTTTTTAGTATGTCTACAAACAACATCCAGATCAAATTAAATACACGCAAGTGGCTGATGCTCCTGATGTTGTCCAAGCACAAGTGAATTCCAAGCAATTAAGTGATGTGAGTGAGAATTTCACCTAAGTTACAGTTTATAAAGGTTCGTTCACACTAGATCAGTGTCTGTTTACGGACAGAAACGAGCGTTGGGGTCCATTTTTGTAATAGATCGATTGACCCAGTCTGTTAAAAATTAACGTACTGCGGAATGCTTTTCTGACCGGAAATGGACGCGTTTTGATTAAAAATATAGGTAAAAACGGACCAAAACCGACAAACACATGGACTGTCCATTGTGGTCCATTGTAGTCCATTTCTAGTGTGAATATAGCCTAAGGACTCAACAATGAAATTAATTAGGGAGGTGCTGTGTAGGGGGTTTGTTTCTGCTGTAAAGAGATTCTTAAAGGACAACTGTACTGTAAAAATTAACTTTTTAGAATTGAAAAGTACCTGAGACAGGGAGACAGGATTGACTATTCCCACCTCCCAATATTATTTTGCTGAGAAGCTACAGCAGTTACAATTTTCATCTGCCAGGTTTGTACCCTTAAAGATAGTGCTGAGGCACTCAGGAAGACTGGCAGAAGCAGTTTTATTTGTGCTGCCGCTCCTTATAGAAATTATACTGGGCGATAGAAAGTACCAATCCTACCTCCCCATCCCAGGTGCTTAATTTTTTAAGTGTTTTTGAAAACCTTATAGACACTATACTTTTAGCAGTTTGGGAGCCAATGCAAAGTTCTGGTACTTTCAAGGCGTTTTCACCATAATTACTTTACAGATCAGATGATAAGAATATCATTGGAAGGTCTAGCTATATGGTAATTAATCCATCACCTAAGAGAATATAACATAAATATCCAATCCTCAGAATTAGCTCAGATTTTGGACTATTCAATTCCAGGATAAAATGAATTACAAATTGGCCAAAAATTCAAAGACAAACCCAATGAAGCCATAATGATTGTACCAAAGGCAAAAGCACAGTACACAATGGAATGTCAATGGAATTTAGCGATTTAGTGATAAACAAGCAGAGTTTTATATCTAAACATTTTCAGTTTATTGTCCACTACACATAGGTGTCTTGTAATCAGCTACGGTGATCTTAACTCACAGCATCTAATAAAATGTAACAGTTGACTGGATTGTCAAATAGACTTGTTTGTCTTATTACACTGTAACCCCTTAATAAATTCACCCTCCATATTAATTTGTATATCGCTTTAACACAACATTGCATTTACACAGAATAATATTGATTTCATGTTTATTTATTTAGCTCAATTACAAAGCGAAGTACGAGAAAGAGAAATCCAAGTGTTCCATCCCAGCAGATTCGCCGTTTATTCTTCAGTCGAGACTCAACGCTTACAACCTCAGTGATGTACGTAGGATTTTCATTATTCTGTACTTTTTATGTGTAGATAATCAGTAAAAGAGAAGCCTGCCATATATACAGTCGGTATAACTATTTCATTCTGTAGATTGGTTGCACCACAATGTCAATCTTTTAAAGTTGAATAGCTGAGCATCTTATGTATTCCCCATTTACGATGGATCTCAACTCACGGCCTTTATGGTTATAAAAACTCTCAAATACAAGTTAGATTCCTAAAACCTTTGTTCTATTTTGCATTCAACAGAAAATCATATGCAACCCCTTCTTCATACCAAACAGCTGGATAGGGCTATACCATTGTATGGTGTTAAAGTGTTTCTTTTAGAAGGTGACGCCATTTTTAACTGAATTTCTACTGTGCATTGGGGATGGTCAAACCCACTGTGTTTTTTCCTCTGGTGGGTTTGTGGAATCCCAGTAAATTTTGATAACAAAATCTTGTTATGAAAATGTTGGCCAGTATAAAAACTAATGATAATTTAAGAAGTATAAAACATAAATCCCACCATTTCTACCCCCCCCCCCTCAGTAGCAATGACAAAAATTTAATTTGATTAACAAGTTTCTTCTAATAAATGTTAAACATCAAGACATTAATCCTTTGCCTGCTTTTCTTACTAAATTTGCAGAAATGGTACAAATATGACTGGGATAAAGCCAAAGCGAAGAAGTTTGAAGTTAAAATCGATGCAATTCCTTTAGTGGCGGCAAAAGCCAACAGAAAGAAAGCCAGCGATGTAAGTGTAAAGGACCCTGAGATTCTTCCTTCTGCATCTTAGCTTACGGTTGCATTCTACAGCCCTTCTGCTTTCTCTGCAGGTTGAGTACAAGAAAGATTATGAGAAGAGCAAAGGAAAGTTGATTGGAGCTCTGAGCATCGCGGACGATCCCAAGATGTTACTTGCTGCAAAATCGTCTCGAAATCAGAGTGATGTAAGTCAACCCTTTTATACTTTGTCATTTTAGATAGAGAATTATTCTCCATCCTCCTGTTTCTATTCATCTCTAACCAGAGATGGATAAAGATCATATGGGGGCCCTAGGCAGGGCTATCATTTAGGGACCCTTTTTTGCTACATATATTGTATAGACTGTAATTTTTTTACTGCTTCTGAAGCTGGGCCCCTGGAAGTTTCCTGGGCCCTAGGCAGGTGCCTAGGGTTGCCTTGTGGATAACCCTGCTCTGTTTCTAACACATTATGATAGTTTCTACATTTCACAGTCTGTAACATGTAACAATTGAATATTAAACTACATACCAGTACATCATAACTATAAGGTTTTGTACACACGTTCCAACATTTCAACACAATTGACTGTCGCAAGGGGAATTTTAGTCATTTGGTCCGAAATACCAGAAGTAAATTTCAGCCACAACAGACCAATGATAGTAGAACAGTTGCCTGAATTGGACAAACATTCAATTAAACAGTGTGGTTAAATTTGTCCAATTGGCCAGTCTTCAATAGCCACTGTCTGTCCACTGCTGTCCGTCGATATTTCGGCCTGGGTGACCAATCGAAAGCACCGACGGGTCTTGGACAATAGTTAAGGCAGTTACAACACAAAGTCATTCCGTTGTCATTTATTAAAATAGTTTATTGTTTGCATTGAAATTATAACCAAGGATGTATTAATACTATTTTTCTGTCTTACAGATTCTGTATAAAAAAGATTATGAACAATCAAAGACCAAATATTCAGCACCTCTAGATATGATCCCCGTACAAATGGCTAAGAAAGCTCAGTCTATTGCCAGTAATCTTGATTACAAACACCTGATCCATTCATATTTTTACCCTCCTGATAGTGTGAGCGTTTGTTTAGCCAAGAAAGCCAACACTATCCAGAGTGATGTAAGTGTGTTGCTGTTCTTTCTATTAACTTTAGCAATAACATGGGGGGGTTAAGGCATTGCAAAGTAATGGAGAACAGCCATGTTTTATGCTCTTATTACAGTACTCTGTTATGTGGCAATAATAATAAAAAACAGTCATATTCTTTGTGTTAAATGGGTTCACTCACAATTAGGACTATGTACGTATATCTGTTATTGCTTGTATTGCCTACTTTAGGCATTGCACCAAGCCAATAACGTCTCTCTGTGCATTGCGAATGGGGTTTATCCATTCCGAATCTTTAATGCCGGCTATCTGCTGGTATGAAGGATTCCGTCTTAAAGAGCCATTATCGGCTCGGTACATTGGTTGCATTGGTTGTGCACTGCTGTTATTTGTGTTTTTAAGCAGTGTTAACCCTTCGCACCTTGGCTTTAAGTCACAAATAGTCGATAAAGACTTTTCGTACATAGCCCCATATTTATAGAATTCATTAAATAAATAATGAAGAAGGGCTTATTCTAACAAGGGCTTATATACATCGTTCCCTTCAATTGTATATCAGGTGTGTGCATATATAATACACAGTATATATTAAAATAGAGTCGAAAATCATTACACAGTGGATCTATGTTTTATTCCACATGATGTTAACACAGCAAAACAAATTATTGTAACCAAGGTTTCTAGATAATTAACTTGCGATTCGCAAATAGCAGAAAAATGACAACTGATTCCTGTCTTTTCCCCTGTCTTTTAGATTGATTACAAATCGGATTATAACAGTTGGGTAAAAGGCTGTGGATGGGTGCCGTATGGGTCCCTGGATGTAGAAAAGGCCAAAAAGGCCGGTGAGATCCTCAATGAGGTAATAATCCAGGGGGAGACATTTTGAGTTATAAAAGTAACAATAAATATAAAGTCACATTAAGAAGTGCCGCAAACTTTTCTATTTATTTATTTATTTAATTCCCTCTTGAGTAGAAATGTTCGAAACTGTTGAGTGTCGTTCCTTTTATCGAATTTTCGAAATTTTCGGAAAGGTCGAGTTACGGTTTTCGAAAATTGTCTACTTTCGATTTTCAATGATTGTCTACTTTCGATTGTCAAATGAATTGTCCTACTTTCGATTTTCGTAGATTTTCTACTTTCGATTTTCAATGATTGTCTACTTTCGATTTTCAATGATTGTCTACTTTCGATTTTCATGATTGTCTACTTTCGATTTTCGATGATTGTCTACTTTCGATTTTCGATGATTGTCTACTTTCGATTTTCAATGATTGTCTACTTTCGATTTTCGATGATTGTCTACTTTCGATTTTCAATAAAAATCGAAAAATCCGTGTTTCGTAAAAATCGGGAGTTTAGTTGGGACTTCGAAACCCTCAGATTCAATTTGAAACTGGGTTCTATTCGAACCGACATTACATCTCTACTCTTGAGTTAGGGCTACTGCAGATTGAACTATCCCTTGATTTTATCTTTAGGGCACAGGTCTGTGTGTCATCCATACTGCAAACTACTGCATTGGTTAATCTTGTTTATGTTAATTTTTCTTATTACATTCTCTTACCTTCCCTTAGCAGTCCAGGACTAATATTTTTTTATGTTTAAACAGAGAAAATATCGCCAGCATCCGGATAAAATTAAATTTACCTCCATTGAAGATGATCCAGTGATGGTCCAGTCAAAAGTCAACCAGAAACAGAGAAGTGATGTAAGTTGTTTTTTTAAATAAAAAATATTGGTAATATTGGTTGAGTGGTAAATTGTATTGTGGTAAATTGATTTTTGTTTTGTTTTTGTCATATATTAAAGGATATCCATGCTTCCAAAAATGCCTTTTATAAAAAACTGGTTGCTTGCATAGTTTAATGTTTTCGGAGGGAGGAGCAAGGATGCCTACCTCTTGTTTTTGTCTTGGCGCAGAGCATCAAGAATAAACATTTGCTTATGCGAAACGTCCGACTGCCTGATTGTTCTCCATGTCAGACACTTTTATGGACCTTAGACATCTGTTTCCATAGACTAAACGGCCTGGAAAATATATTGCAAGAACCTCAGATATGACAATGTTTTCACAAAGAGGATGTGAAGATTTTAACCCAAAAATCCGTTTTAAGTTTTAAAGTCGTTTTTGTTTCTAGATACTTTATAAATCGGAAGGAGAAAAAATAATCCACAAATATTCCCTGCCGCACGATATTCCTGGATTCATCCAAGCAAGAGTAAACGCCTATAATTTAAGTGATGTAAGTGTTTATTTGTGTAGGAAGCCTTTGCTATTGCGAATGTTTTTGTTATTTCTAAAGCTGTTTTATTTGTCAATTTTTGTTTTAGAACTATTATAAACAAGGTCTGGAAGAATTAAAATCTAAAGGATATGACCTCAAACCAGATGCTATTTCAATTAAAGCTGCCAAAGCTGCAAGAAGAGCAGCCAGTGATGTAAGTAAATTACACCCAGACCACAGTATGGTCATCTGGGTGTAAAGGAAGGAAGGTGTTTCACACATCTGTGGTTTACATTTTTAAGTACTCTGATCTCTCTGAAGGTCCATGTGGGTTAAAGGGGAGTATAAGAATAGTCTTATAGCAGATTCAGTTCAGGTGATTTCTTATCTATTGTAGTTTTTTAACATGTGTCATCTGCATGTACTCAATTCATTCTCTTGTATAAAACAGGTGCAATATAAGAAGGATTACGAGAAGCAGAAAGGGAAACTTGTTGGTTTCCGTAACTTACAAGATGACCCCAAACTTGTCCATTACATGCACGTTGCTAAGATCCAGTCGGACAGGGAATATAAGAAGGATTATGAAAAGACAAAGACCAAATACAACACTCCATTAGATATGGTCAATGTTGTAGCAGCCAAGAAGGCACAAGATATTGCTAGTGGTATTCATTATAAGCAGCTAATTCATCGTTACACTTACTTACCAGATGCAATGAACCTTGAGTTGTCAAAGAAGATGATGGAGATTCAGAGTGATGTGAGTATGACAAAGCTTTGCTAATTACAATGCAATAGGTTACGTCATTGGGGTGTCTTGTTATGACAGTGATTGTCCTTTCTGTAGAATCTCTACAAGTCAGACTTGGGTTGGGTGAAAGGCACTGGTTGGATTCCTATCGGATCTTTGGATGTTGAGAAAGCAAAGAAGGCAGCAGCAGCTTTGGATGAACACAAATACCGTCAGCATCCAGATACAATTAAGTTTACTAGTGTTGTTGATTCTCCAGTCATGGTCCAGGCTAAGACCAACGCTCTTCAACTTAGTGATGTAAGTAAAGGATGGTTGAAAAACATGTGTTGAATAACTGAGCTTAAAAATATAGAGGACTGTGTACCGAGAGCCAATCTTAAACCCACCCCCCATTAACAATTAAGTTGTACTTTCCCCCATGCTGGCATGAAAAAACCCACGTCTAACCCATGCTAACCCATCTTAAATATCCAAATAAGTCACATGTACTCTTACTGTAGGTATCTGCTAAAAGATGTATTTAAACCAGAACACGCATTATTTCAGAATGAACCTTCATCAGGCAGAACCTGAAACATTGCAGGACTGATTCAATTAGAGGTGCACAAGTTTGCCCAATCTATTCATTTGCAGTCAACCAATCAGATGTTACCTTTTTACTAGTTTACTGCAGTTAGATAACATCTGATTGGTTACTACAGATTAATAGCACGGGCAAAGTTATTGCATCAGCTCCTGTGTGTTTTGTGTGATATAATCTGTGTGTCTATTTTTTATGTTAAAGTTAAAATATTGCAGTAATAGATGATTAACAGCTTTAAGAAACAGCACCTTGAATGGTATGAAATAGAGAAGATGTGTACTATGGGTAACCTCACAATCTCTCTACTTTTGCTGCTCAGCCCATTCAATTCTCATTAAACATCCGGTGAATAGAAAGGAATGAAACTGGTGAGTTTTGTTCCGATATCAGTTCCATGGAACCTATAGAAGTTCCAAAAATCCGATTGAATTGGAATTTTGATTGCATTTTCAATTTTTCAAAAGACATTCTTGATTGGAATTTTTGAAGCTTCCATTTTTGAATTTTTGAAAATTTTTGAAAATTTTGAAAAAATTTGCTTTTTTTTTTTTATTTTTTCGTTTTGATACCGGGATTCATGTCTTCTGGGGAATAGGCAAAAACTCCCACCTTAACATACAGGGAGATTCAATGAAAGTTCTTATGGTTTAAAATGGTGCTAATTTTGCCCCAACCAATCAGATGTTAGCTTTCAAATGTTAAATGATATCTGATTGGTTGGGGCAAAATTAGCACCATTTTAAACGTTAAGAACTTTTATTAAATCTCGCTGATTGTTTTGCAAATTGAAATCTAATAATTCTAGATCAATTTGCGATTAATTTTGATTAATATTATTAGTGATTTTTAATGATTTAATTTTTTTAAAAAAAATAACAGTTGATACACAATTAGAATGTACTTTTAATGATATTTATTGTTGGTATTTCCCTCCCCACAGAGGTTATATAAATCTTCAGGAGAAAAGATTCTTCATAAATACAATTTAACCCCAGACGTGCCACACTTCATACAGGCTCGTTGCAATGCAGCAAATATAAGCGATGTGAGTACATTTTTCAAACCATGTGCAGTTTGCAGTTGAATTTATCTCCTTTATTTTTACCTATTTTTTGCACCACATAATAAGCATTGTAACCAATAGTAGTTTTAGCATTTATTTCTTTCATTAGTTGTTTAGGAATTGTCTTTTTATATTAACTTGTCCCATTAAGCAAATTCTTTATTTTCTTTTGTTATAATTACATTTGCACTTTTTTTTGGTTTCTTGCAGAAATATTATAAACAGGACTGGATGAAGACAATAGCGAAGGGACATCATGTCCTGGGTGATGCAGTTTCCATAGTAGCCGCTAAGGCGTCCAGAAACATTGCTAGTGATGTACGTGCAATTCACATTTCATGGTTATTAGTCTTGCCCTGAAAAAAATGATGCTATTTAATGAAGCCCTGGACCCCAATTATCATAAAGGCAGCAGTTAAACACAATATATTGATGGCAATTTACAGAACACTGACAGGGAGATTCAATAAAAGTTCTTATCATTAGAAATGATGGTAATTTTGCCCACTCAGATCTTATTTACAGTAACTTTTGAAAGAAATCATCTGATTGGTTGGGGAAAATTTAGCACCATTTCTAGCAATAAGAACCTTTATTGAATCTCCCTGTCAAAGTGTTGACACATTTTTCTTAGTCCTGTTTTAAATTCTAAACAGCCTTCTAACTGGCTGAATTATCATGTATGGGTTTCCGTAAAAGTTGCATATTAAAAAAACTGTTTTATTTAAACAGTTATTTTAATTCATGCAAAAGTTGTTCTTCATTTAAAAAAACAACAACAATTATGTTTAGACTAATAAGAATGCTAGATGTTTAATGTAGAGTCCAGTCAGGTTATTTTATCCCAACTAAACTATTTTTCTCCTTATATCACAATATTTTAGTATAAATACAAGCTGGCCTACGAAAAAGCCAGAGGGAAACATGTTGGCTTCAGAAGTCTCCAGGATGATCCAAAGCTTGTCCATTTTATGCATGTGGCAAAAATGCAATCTGACAGAGAATACAAGAAGAACTATGAAAAAACTAAGACCAAATATCACACCCCACTTGACATGGTTAGCATTACAGCAGCTAAGAAGTCCCAAGAGGTGGCCACCAACATTAACTACAAGAAACCCATCCATCACTATACATATTTACCTGATGCGATGAGTGTGGAACTCTCTAAAAAAGGAATGGAAATTCAGAGTGATGTAAGTATACTTAGGCACTTGCATCTACTTGGCTTTAAGTAAATGGTACCTATTTGGATTTTTCTTCTTCTTTTCAGAATGTTTACAAACAAGATTATAACAGCTGGTTTAAAGGGATAGGATGGATTCCCCTGGGTTCTTTGGAGGTAGAAAAAGTTAAAAAAGCCGGAGAGGCTATAAGTGAAAAGAAATATCGCCAACACCCAGACACCATCAAATTCACAAGCGTTGAAGATTCAATGGAACTCACGTTGGCTAAGATGAACACCAAGCAGCAAAGCGATGTAGGTTTATTGTTTGTGATTGTTATGCATGCTTCAGATTTAAAAACTAGTGTTACACCTTGTGCATGGCCCATCATAATAGAAAAAACCCTGCAAGGATACAGTTAAATTGAAGTAACTGACAATATTTGGTGTTCTAATACTTTTTAATAGTATTTAAGCAGGAAAATCCTTCAATAGTGGAATAGGATGTTTGAAAGACGTTTCCTGAAACATTTCCTGAATCCCCTGATTGGTCTGTGAACATACTGTACAATGTAGATGAATGCAAATCAACCCATACATTTGGTTCATTGTATATTAATATTAGACCAGTTGATTGTGTGAATGTGGGTGTGATACCTAGAAAGGTGACCAATCTGCAATCTGGATAATCTAATCACTAAACACTGTGAATCGCCTTTATTAATATGTCCATATTTAAGTTCTCTGAGATTTACTATTTACAATGAATATCATGTCTTGGTAGCTACTGTACAAAGCAGATGGTGAAAAACTGAAGCACAAGTATGCCTTGAATGTGGATGATCCAAACTTTATTCAAGCCAAAGCCAATGCCTACAATATCAGTGAGGTAAGTATGTCACTTTATCTAATTAACCAAACTCTTTTAACAAAACAATGATTATAAATAAAACCCAAATCTAAATATTGTTTCTCTCCATTGATCTGTTTATATTTTTCATTTTGCAGTCATCCTACAAAGCAGATTGGATCAAACACCTTGCAAAGGGTTACGACCTTAAACCAGATGCCATATCTGTACAGGCCGCTAAAGTATCCAGAAATATTGCAAGTGACGTAAGTGCTCGGATCTCAAAAAATTCTAAATGAGCAAATTTGTTAGCCATAGCAACATGTTCCTCCATTTTGTATCTTACTTTTTTTGTTTTGTACTTCACTAACTACTACCAGGATTCCAGTGCAGATGTTAATGTTAACTTTTGTGACCAACTTCCTTTGTATCAATGATAGTGACCAATTCACATTACTTTCTATCTTCCCTTTTAGTATAAATATAAACAGGCATATGAGAAAGCCAAAGGAAAACATGTGGGATTCCGTAGCCTTCAAGATGACCCCAAACTGGTCCATTACATGCATGTCGCCAAGATCCAGTCAGACCGAGAGTATAAAAAGGACTATGAGAAGAGCAAGACAAAATATCACACCCCTCTGGATATGTTCAGTGTCACAGCAGCTAAGAAAGCGCAGGAAGTGTCTACCAATTCCAATTACAAACAGCCCATCCACTCATACACCCTGTTGCCTGATGCCATGAATCTGGAGCTTTCCAGAAATATGATGCAAATCCAGAGTGATGTAAGTAATAACCTTTATTACCATTGTAGTCTTAAACAATTAGCATTTTGTGGAATATTTATAAAGCCATGGTATTCTGTGTAAAAACAATTATTAAAAAACAGATGGAATTTGACAAAGAATGTTCACAGTTTGCTGACAGAATACTCTGAATATAAAATACAACCAAAATATTGCATTCAATCCTGTGACAAATTACCATTGAGGTCCTAAATCAACTTATTCTGGTCAAATAATGCAGTTGGGACAGAAATGGTGTCAGTTCAAGTGTAATTAAAAAAGGAGATGTTCTTTTAACTGAAGGACATTAAATTACAAAACCCAGAAAATCATTGAGCACAGGGTTGGAATGCAAACTCAAGCCTATGAAATTCAATCCCAGAAAAGAATAATTGATTATTTGCCTAATTAACCCACCTAGCTTGGTAAGAGAAAACTAAATAGCTTGGTATATAACCTACTTTTATTTTTTAGAACCTTTACAAAACAGACTTCAACAACTGGCTAAAAGGAGTCGGTTGGGTACCAATCGGTTCCCTAGATGTTGAAAAAGCTAAGAGGGCAAAAGACATCCTCAGCGATAAGAAGTACAAGCAGAATCCAGATCAATGGAAGTTTTCTATCCCCACTGATTCAATGGATCAAGTTCTCGCTAAAGCGAATGCCTTGACGATGAACAAGGTGGGAGACATACGAATGGTTGTGCAGATTGTCCATTGTCATTTAAAGAAATACATTCCTTTTTCAGTAGATGTTTCATACAGTCTAAGAATATTATAGAGATCACAACAATCGTTTCTGGGTTTAATTTTGTGTTTTTCTTGTTTGACAGAGACTTTACACAAATGCGTGGGATAAAGATAAAACAAAAATTCATGTGATGCCAGACACCCCAGAAATCCTGTTGTCTAAATTTAACCAACAAAATATGAGTGAAGTATGTTTAAAAAAAAAAAAGCACATATACACACTACACATATATTTTATACTACATTCCTGCTTCAAACACAACCAACATGAAACCTTGTCATCATTTGTTATTTTACAGAAACTCTACAGGTTAGATTGGGAAAAAGGGAAGAAGAAGGGTTATGACTTGAAACCAGATGCAATTGCTATAAAGGCAGCCAGAGCTTCAAGAGACATTGCCAGTGATGTAAGTGTGTTTCCTTTTATACGGTTGTGGCTACAACTTTACTACGGTGGGTGGGTTGGGCTGGAACAAGCATAAATCCCCATAATAGAAAATACTGAGTGGGACGGAATGATATGGTAGCATGAGGATTATGGAAAAAACTGCCATGGAAAATACCCAGGTGTGTCCTCTTTTAAAAGGCTCCTTTGCATGTTGGGAAAGGAGCAAAATCCAAAGATCTTGTACCTGACATGGCATTTTTGCAATGTGAGTCATTATATGGTCCACACTGAACAACAGATCTGCCTAAAGGTAAAACTTTAGTTCTTAAACCAGCTTGTATAAAATCTTACAGTAGTTTAAATAACAAATTATTCCACTACGCTTGGAGTTTGCTAGAAGCCTTAGGAGGTGGTTGTGGCCCTATCTGGTTGATTAACTTTGTGAAGTCTCATGGGTGACAAAATAGAATTTTGTCAGGAATGCTCTATTTTATTATACATATTGCCTACTATTGACATAATAAACACAGAACTCTTCAAATTTACATCTCTTGAATCAAAGTCGTGATAAATGAAGCTTTATCTTTTGATGAAATCTGTTAATGATTAACAAGTATAACATTTTTTACTACCCAGTACAAATACAAGAAAGCATATGAGCAAACAAGAGGGAAGCATATTGGATTCAGAAGTCTTCAGGATGATCCAAAATTGGTGCACTTCATGCATGTAGCAAAGATGCAATCAGATCGGGAATACAAGAAAGACTATGAGAAGTCAAAAACGAAATTCCACACTCCGGTAGACATGTTTAGTGTGACTGCAGCCAAACTAGCCCAGAACGTAGCTACAAACACAAACTATAAGCGACTGATCCATCACTACAACCTTCTGCCTGATGCCATGCATCTGGAACTTTCCAGAAATAGAATGCAGATCCAAAGTGATGTAAGTTTCTACTTTGTTCCTATAGTTACTAGGATTAAACCCTAACATGACGTATGTAGTTGGTCTCTTCTAAGACATATCAATACATGACATGTTTAAAAGAAAAGGTAAAACAGTAAATATCAGTGGGTTAACTGACAACATGACATGTTAAGATGATGATATGATATGTCTAGTTGGTTTCCCCTGAAACTCAAATAATAACAAAATGTGGTAGACACATTGCTCAGACACTTCCTGGTGGTGACACCAATAAACTTACCTGTGTTCCAAAAAGTGGGTAAAACCATAAATATCAATGGGTTAAATGACCACATGACATGCCAATATACAGTAAGACATGTTTAGTTGGTCTCTCCCAAGATGACATATTATACCTTATATGAAAGAACTACAATGGGTTAAATGACCACATGACATGTTATGGACAGTATGGCATGTCTAGTTGGTCTCTCCCAACATGACATATTAATACATTATATGAAAAACTATCAATGGGTTAAATGACCACATGACATGTTAATGGACAGTATGGCATGTCTAGTTGGTCTCTCCCAACATGACATATTAATACATTATATGAAAGACTATCAATGGTTAAATGACACATACAGTTAATGGACAGTATGGCATGTTTAGTTGGTCTCTCCCAAGATGACATATCAATACATTATATGAAAGACTAAAACTTTGTTCAAAAAGAATGGTAGAACATTAAATATCATTGGGTTAAATTACCACATGACATGTTAATGGACAGTATGGCATGTCTAGTTGGTCTCTCCCAACATGACATATTAATACATTATATGAAAAACTATCAATGGTTAATGACCACATGACATGTTAATGGACAGTATGGCATGTCTAGTTGTCTCTCCCAACATGACATATTAATACATTATATGAAAGACTATCAATGGGTTAAATGACCACATGACATGTTAATGGACAGTATGGCATGTCTAGTTGGTCTCTCCCAACATGACATATTATACATTATATGAAAGACTATCAATGGGTTAAATGACCACATGACATGTTAATGGACAGTATGGCATGTCTAGTTGGTCTCTCCCAAGATGACATATCAATACATTATATGAAAGACTAAAACTGTGTTTAAAAGGAAGGGTAAAACAATAAATGTCAATGAGTTAAATGACCACATGACATGGTAACATACAGTATGACATGTTTAGTTGGTCTCCTCTAAGATGACATATCAATACATTATATGAAAAGAATGGTAAAACAATAAATATCAATGGGTTAAATGGCCACATGTCATGTTAATGTACAGTAGAGTATTTGAACATACTGTATCAAGCTCTACATTTCTGTACCTAAACCATGTACAAATAAATAGAAGGGCTCCAGGATTTCCGCACTATGTACCTCATTAAATTGGTTTCTATTGAGTAAAGAATGTAGTTGATATGTTGATAACTTACACTCATGTCTATTGAATTCTCTCTATCAGAATGTTTACAAAACTGACTACAATGAATTTGTCAAAGGAGTGGGTTGGATTCCTTACCTATCCCAGGAGGCTGAGAAGAATAAAAAAGCTATGGAGATTATCAGTGAGAACAAATACCGTCAGCATCCTGACACATTAAAATTCACTAGTCTGCCTGATTCTATGGAACTGACTTTGGCTAAGAGTAATGCTCAGATAATGAATAAGGTAAATAATATATATGGAGGCAGCAATATCCTACCAGCAGTGTTCCCTCTAAGTTCTTATTGACTCTGAGCCTCCATGCACATGATCTCTGAAGGTGTGACATTACATTTTGTGTGCTACATTAGATTTTCTGTCTGAATTTTCTGTGAGTGTTGTTTCAGCCTGTGGGAGGAGGATATCCTCACCATATGCACATATGCATGAGTTTTTGTTATTTAATCCTAATTACACCATTTCTTTACTGCAGCTTCCTTAAGATCTTTAACTATTGGACTATGCTCTTTAAGAGCATATTTTACTGCCAGTGAGTAAGTCGCCATATACGTGTATTCATACCTCCAAACAGTCTTAATTCAGGAAGGACACTCCTGTTTCTGGAGCTTTGTCTTACTGTCCTGGATTGGCTGGCCTTATCCTCGAATGGTTATAGCATGGGCAGATCTGGAGACGGATAGAGGTGGAGTTCGGTGGGGTTGAGCGGAAACTTTGCAAAGTGGTTTGGGCTGTTCCTCCTATTAAGGAGTTTGTGGTTATATTGTGATATATATATATATAGATGTATAGATATTGTATATTTATTTCTGTTTCCCTCAATTTTTGCTTTTTTGCATGATCCTTCAACAGCTGAAATTTTAAAAGACATTTTGTTTTCTATCTTTTTTCCATTTTCTAGAACTTGTATACTCAAGCATGGGAAAAAGACAAGAGAACCATCCACATCATGCCAGATGCACCAGAGTTTTTGTTGGCTAAGGCAAATGCCTTCAACATCAGTGAGGTAACCCGAGAAAGTGACTTTTTCTGTTTTGATCCAGTTTACCTGAAGGAAACGATACTGTAATTTAATACTCAAAGATTTCCTGCTCTTCTGCCATCAATGCCCACCCTTTGTATGGTATACTATTAGTACTACAAGTAATGCTAATGAGAGTTATACAAAAAAGAGAGGTGGGTAGTTTTAGAAACGTCACCCCTGTCATACTTCTTTTGAAGGTACATACTGTAGTTTAGATGTTGATCTGAGTTATCCAAGGTTAAATCAATTGCTTGAGGCCCCCTATGAAAAAAACCCCAAGCATTCCCACCTTGATGTCCAGGCTCCCTGTAGCTCTTTCACTCCACTTTCCAGCACCCTCTATTGGTGGCTCTGTTTTCACATATTCTAGTATAATGTCATCAACAAACCTGCAATCTTAGGCCCATACAATTGCTGCTCTAACACTTTGCCTTTATACCTTCCTTATGCAATTTTTATGCTTCTCAGAAAAAATACAGGGAAGCTCTGGAGAAATCAAAAAAGAAAGGGTACGATCTCCGTGTCGATGCAATTACTATCAAGGCAGCTAAAGCTTCCAGAGATATTGCCAGTGATGTAAGTTTTCATTTGATGACAAGAAAATGAACAAGGAAATAATTAATATTTATTATGTTTTCAATTCACTCACTGCCAAAGGTGATTTTTATTTATTCCATATGTGAAAATACTGTCATTTTAGACAGTAAATGAATTAGTTCATTATGTTAATGAAATCATTGCTTAATTAATTGTGCTAACATGTGATAAAATGGCTCGGAACTCCTGAAACATGTGACAAAGTCTATTCAGTCTATCTATCAAAATGGTTGTATTCACCTGTTAAATGATTAAAGACGTTTTCCATCATGTTAGTTCTAAATATACACAATGTTTATAGTTTGTTAGATGCAGAATACCTCTAGTCTGTCTCCTTTTATAGTGAATTTAGATGCCTCTTTGTTCTTTGTTACAAGTTCCTGCCAATGAGGCTGTTTAAATTCAAGTCTCTAGTCATCTCTATGTAATGTTTAAAGGCTAGGCTTTTAATACAAAACATAGAATTGCTTTGTAAAAAGCTAAAAGAATACCGTATAACCCATTTCTGATCTTGTTTTGCCCATTTAGTATAAATATAAGAAGAATTATGAAATGGCCAGAGGCAAGATGGTTGGATTCCGTAACCTACAGGACGATCCTAAACTTGTCCATTATATGAATGTGGCTAAGATGCAGTCTGAACGGGAATACAAGAAAGATTACGAGAAGACTAAAACCAAGTACCACACGCCAGTCACCATGTTCAGTGTCATAGCAGCAAAGGAGGCTCAAGCTCGAGCTTCGAATGTGAACTACAAGAATTTGATACACAAATATTTCCTACTGCCAGATGCAATGCACATACAGCTTGCAAAGAACATGAATCAAATTCAGAGTGATGTAAGTTCAGTAACATTTTTAGTACCTATATACTCGAGTATAAGTCGATCCGAGTATAAGCCGAGGTACCTATTTTTACCCGAAAAATTTGTAAAAACTGATTGACTCGAGTATAAGTCGAGGGTAGAAATTATCACCACTGCTGCCTTCTGATTCTGTGTTGTTTTTCGGCTTTAGTTTCCCTTTAAATGGACGGCAGAATTCCCATACATGAATCCCATACAGTGATAGCCAAATCCAGTACCAGTAATCCTTGGCACTCCAGATGTTTGGAAACTGCAACTCCCAGCATGCTTTGTTGCTTGGAGTTTCAGTTTCTAAACATGTGGAGTGGCAAGGTTCAGTAAACTTTTAATTAAGCTTACCATCATTTACAATTCTCCTGAACCCCATATAGTAAAGGGCCCTCTGACCCCATATTGTAAAGGGCCCTCTGACCCCATATAGTAAAGGGCCCTCTGACCCCCATATAGTAAAGGACTCTGACCCCAATAGTTAAAAATGTCACCTGAGAGTTGTAGTTTCAAGCTGTCATTTGCACTGTACTAGAAGCTGTTTTTTGCCCCAAATTGAGGAGACCCATCAGATTTACAGCATCCAGATGAGCAGAGACAGTGCTGAGTGAGTCCAGCAGCCAAACTACAGGAAGCAGGAAGTGTAAAGGCAGATCAGCTCCTGTAACTTTCTATGCAGATTAACACAGCGCCACCTACTGGTTACTATCCGCAATTGCAGAATTTGGAGCTAAATTAGGACTTGACCCGAGTATAAGTCGATGTTAGGTTTTAGGGCTAATTTTAAAGCCTGAAAAATTCGACTTATACTCGAGTATATACGGTAATTTAGTAATTGAATTTACAATTCAATATTTAGATCCAAGCTGAGAGAGTTCCCCTTCATTTTTAGTCAAGGTCAAATTCCTCCCCAAACATTTTTTAGATATACCATAGTGAATTCAGTGTTTAATTAAAAAACTATGTCAGTTATCAGAAATAAAACATTTAAATGTATTAGCTGAGCTACCAATATACCCAGATTGTGCATTGTCATTGGTTAGCTTTATAATTATAAATAATAATAATCTAATGTCCTCTCAACCAAAGTTGTTTCCTCTTTGGGAATATCAACATATTTTGGCAATATGGCATTCTAATAACTCATACTGGAGTCTATTTGATAACTCCAATGTTGCATATGAATTACATTACTGCTGTTAGCCTGGGAGTATGAATTATCTTGCACACATAAAAAATATATAGCTCACTAACAAAACACACTCACCAGAGGCAGTAAAATCTCGTATGATCTATCTACATTGTGGGCAATGTCAACTATAGTCAAATAATCACTATTACACATTAAAACTATTTTCTAACAACCTCAGAACCTAAATGTGGTAGTTACATTAGATCCAGTATTTCCTGACTTTATGATTGTTAAAGGCAAATTTAAAGAGAAACAGTATATGAACATTAATACTAAAACATTCACTTTAAGTTGTAGAGCATATGGTTGCAAACGAAAAATAAAATCTTTAAGATCAGATGTTTATTGTGGAATTATGACCTAGAAATATGTATTGCCTTTTACAGAACGAATACAGAACAGACTATAAGTCTTGGTACAAAGGAATGGGATGGACCCCAATTGGGTCTTTGGACGTTGAAAAGTCCAAAAAAGCAATGGAAATTGTAAGTGATGCTAAATATCGCGAACATCCAAGCAAATTCCGATTCAGCAAGTTGACCGATTCTATGGATATGGAACTGGCCAAGCAAAACGCTCAAGTTATGAATAAGGTAGACTTATCAGATACGACTGATCTTGCTCCATTTATTAAACAGACAAATTACTTTGTATTATTATTTTTATTATGGTAAAAAATGTGTCCCATATTATTGCTCTAATTTAAAAAAAAGGTAAAGTATGTCATAGGATGTCATATAAATTATTACCCAGTAGGACATCCAAGTGCTTCTTAAATACAATAGACATACTGTACTATACTATACTAATCTTCCATAGCATGCTATTTAAATACTGAAAGGCAATGGTTTTTGGACATGGGAGTTTCCTTAAAAATCCTTAAACTATTGTCATTTTTTAAAATAAATCCTGACTGACTGATGTGTAACCATGGATATTGGCTCATCTGGCCCATGGGTGTTTTTGATTTTTCACAAAACCTGTTTTTCTATTCATCAGCGCCAATACACCGAGGCTTGGGAGAAGGATAAAATTAAAATCCACGTCATGCCAGACACACCAGATATTCTTCAAGCAAAACAGAATAAGATCACGTTTAGCCAGGTATCAATAACCTACATCCCTGCTATTCATAATCTGGTATCCTGTATTATTACACAGTTACCATGTAACCATCTGTAACATTACGGTAACTAGGGGCGTGCAATGGTTTAACTATTGATTTGGAAAAAAACACACACTGTGGGAGATCAATACCCATGGAAAAAGAACTGCGTGGTCAGGTGTTATTAAAAACTTTATTAATACATATTAAAATCAAAGCTTACTAGAGGGGAAGTCATCAGTTAATGATTACACAAAAGGGAGTTCTTAAACACACATCCACTAATATAAGATGACATCTCAACACACATGGACACACAGGGTGGAACAATTAAGACCACACCTTTAGTACTGAAACAAGAGAAGCCATATAATTAAACGTTCTCAATAATAAAATGAACATAGTAAACATATACATAGGGTTTCCGCTTTATGTTGTTCTATACCCTAAAATGTATATTGGCCAGTTAGATTGCAAAATTTAGTACTTGGTGTACTTGTTTGTCAGGCAGTTGAGGTGCTCTAGGCTTAGTTCTCCCGATGTACTGCAAACCACAACCACAAGTGGCCAAGTAGACTACAAATATAGACTACAAACATGGTTTATATAGTAGCTCTTCATCTGATACTATTTTCCATTGGTGGTTTCGGACTCGAAATTTTGACTGTGGGAATTTCTCCTGAAATTTTGACCCAAAACTGTAGACCATGGTCAACCCTGGAGCCAAGAATTTCTGCTGTTTCGAAGCAGAATTCCGGCTTTGACTGTTAAATTTTGTGTCAAAACTTTTTTTTGTTCTACGAACCAACAGACGGAGCAGATCAGGTTTGTGCAACTCTACTTATAACTTAATGACATTCATTAGGCTAGTTGTGCACATCCAAAATAATGAGCAGATCCTGTAGGATCCTATAGAATTTGCTGATTATTGTGTATTCCTTAAAAATAACTGATACCAATGCTAATTAACAATCGTCAGTGATGGTATTATTGGTTTAGAGCAGGAAATTTCCATCAGCCATTTATCTGATCCCTTTACTAAAGTAATGGGAGCCAATAAAATGACCCCATGCAGAGTATTATTGGAAGGATGTTCAGGAGAGTGTATTCCATTAGAATCTTCCATGTAATATAATAGCAGGATAACAGGACTTAGTACAACCCATAAAATGGTGCTGTTTATTTAAATGTACCACACACACCACACTACTAACTGAAGGGTTTCTTTGTCAAGTGTTTTTTAAATATAACAGCAGCATGTGTATGGTTACCTTTAGCTATGATTTCTGGCTGGCCTTGATAAAAAAAAAAAGAATTAAAGTAGCAATGGCAAATATATTGGATTCTATCTATAAGGTTTAAAAACATTCAATAAAACAGATGATACAGCTTAAAGGGACACTATACTGAAAATGACTTTGTCTCATCTTAATCTATAATTGAATACATGTAAGTAGCACTTACTCTGAATGCACAGAATGCACACAGCACACAGCATTCTAACTGTCAAAACTCTGTCACCATTCCAGCTACAGTAAAACTACTCACAGAAGAATAGTTTTGGAGAGCAAAGAACTTGATTGACAGCTGAAATATGAGAAGTTTTAGATTGGATATCTAAAGGAACAGGGGCAGATCAACAACAAAATGATACAGTGGTGGTGATAGATAGATAGATGATAGATAGATAGATAGATAGATAGATAGATAGATAGATAGATGATAGATAGATAGATAGATAGATAGATGATAGATAGATAGATAGATAGATAGATAGGTAGATAGATAGATAGATAGATAGATAGATAGATAGATAGGTAGGTAGATAGGTAGGTAGATAGATAGATAGATAGATAGATAGGTAGATAGATAGATAGATAGATAGGTAGATAGATAGATAGATAGATAGATAGATAGACATAGATAGATAGATAGATAGATAGATAGATAGATAGGAGTATAGATGATAGATAGATAGTGATAGATAGATAGATATAGATTGATTAAGATATAGTAGATAGATAGATAGGTAGATAGATAGATAAATAACTAGATAGATAGTTAATAGGATCGATAGATAGGTAGATAGATAGATAGATAGATAGATAGGTAGGTAGATAGATAGATAAATAGATAGACAGTTAGATAGATAGATAATATAATCCCCCCAGTAGCTGTTGTGATAAACGGAGACCTGCCATAAAGCAAAAAAAAAATAAAAATACCATCTGAAATAATAGAGGAACTGAACACAGGGAGAAAGTTTTCACACCTTGTATTTTAAAAAGACGGTAAAAAGCAGCAGTGGAGATGAGAATGACAATGTCATGAGATGTTTAAGTTCTTAAAGACTTTTCGCTAATCATCTGACTGGATCTCTCAATTAAGAATGACTTGTACAAGAATCTGTTGGTAATAAATAGCCTGCAAAGTCCCATTCAGCAAATAACACAAGGTGCCAGGGACCTTCATATAACAGCAACCACACACACACACACACACACAATTCTTTAATTTGATATAAATTACCTCCTTGACAACTTTTCTTAGGCCAGGATGTTGACATTCCAGATCTTCAAACGTGTGTCCTTTTCCCTTAAGACGTAGGTAAACAGCACAGCCCTGACCTGAGGAATTGGCTCTTCTGTGCTAGGCTATGAGTGCCATGAGATGTTAGACTGGATCTAGTGATAATCAATATTCATATAGTTAAAGAGGTTATATAAGAATTGGTATCACCAATATAAATATCCCATGACCCTTAATATCACACAAGACAAATCTGGTAATATTCCTGGTATTATGGTAATTTTAAAGGCAGCCATACTATTATTGACTGTTTTGAACAACCTTTTTTTGGATTAGAAACAATACAAACTTGGATGGGAAGAAGCCATTAAGAAGGGCTACGATCTTCGACCAGATGCCATACCAATCAAAGCAGCTAGAGCATCAAGAGATATTGCCAGTGATGTAAGTAAGACTATACAGAACTTTATTTAACTTCATTGAATATACTAGTATATGAAAAGGAGGTTGCAGCCTGGTTTTAATGCCTGAATCTTCCTTTTACTGTGCAGTACAAATACAAAACTGGATATCGCAAGCAGCAAGGGCACCATGTTGGCTTCCGTAGCCTGCAGGATGATCCCAAGTCTGTGTGGGCCATGCACGTGGCCAAGATCCAGAGCAACCGAGAGTACAAGAAAGATTTTGAGAAGTGGAAGACAAAGTTTAACATGCCTGCAGATATGTTGGATATCTTATTGGCTAAGAAATGCCAGACCTTGGTCAGTGATATTGATTATAAACGGCCACTACACAAATGGACTTGTCTACCTGATCTCATTGCTTTTGTTCAAGCTCAGAAGGTTTACGACATCCAGAGTGATGTAAGTCAGTTATAAACAAAGGCTAATACACTACGGGGGGTTTAACAAAGTGCGGATAGAAACTTCTCTGTGTTTTCCATTACAGAAATGCTACAAGGCAGATTATGATGAGTTCATGAAAGGTGTTGGCTGGATTCCTTATGGATCCCAGGAAGCTGAAAAGAACAAGAAAGCAATGGAGATTATCAGTGAGAAGAAATATCGTCAGCATCCAGACAAACTCAAATTTACTAGTCTGCCTGACTCTATGGAGTTGGTTTTGGCCAAAAGTAATGCTCAGATAATGAACCAGGTAAAATGCAAGTATAGCAAAGTTACTAGGGGCGTAACTACCGGGGAGCAGGGGGGCTCGCGAGCCAAAGGGGCCACATCTTTTTATTTTTCCTATGACAGATATAGGCTCCTCCCAGAAATACATACATTGGTTTTTATATATATAGATTCTCTTTTTCTGCACAGTTTGTATGAATAAATGTAATATAATTAATTCTCTTTTCATATTGCAGAAACTTTACAAGGAAGCCTGGGAAAAAGACAAGAGAACAATCCATGTTATGCCAGACACCCCTGAAATTCAGCTGGCAAAAGCAAACTTAATCAATATCAGCGATGTAAGTGTTAGCAGTGTTTTCTTCTCTTGTAAATTTTAAGACTACATGAATAAGAGCAAAAAGTGCTGAAATGACAGTGAAAGGTTTAAGTTAAAGACAGCATCTCTAAATGCATCCAGTCAGAAGCCATGGTGCTGAAAATGATGATTCTTTCTGCTTCCGGTAATGTTGCCAGCAGATTGGGCCTCTCCATGCAGTGTAAATCTGCACATTATACACCTACAATCAGGACAGCAAGGATGTCCTGCTTGATTGATGACATGTTTAATTCTTTTGTTAACCTCTTAAAAACATTCAGCCTATGATTTTCTACTTCTTTCTGGTTGCTTTAGTGAATAAAGAAAAATAAATAACAGAATTAACAAAAAGATGAATAATACAATATAAGATATGAACTAAAACTAAACTAAATTGATTCAAACCCGACTGAATCTGAATTTTTTAAAAGGAATTTTTCTATTTTAGATTTCCTCAAACTTAGATTTTTCGATAAAAAGTTTAGAGTTTTGATAAATTTCAAAAAATCCTTTAAATCTTCTTCTTTTTTAAAAACTGTCGGTTCGGAACCAAAGCGGAAATTCTTCACTATACAAGTTTAATAGAAGTCTACCTTTTAATCCAGCTGATAACAGTTTAGATTTATGCTGAAAAAGAATGATCAATAAAGGTCACATAAACAAATAAAAAAAAGAGCTAGACTACAGAAGTGATTCAATAGACAAGTTGTAGATCAAAGGAAATTCAATTTCACAGGGGCTGTATGAGAAACTTGGATTGTTGCGAAGGGCTAGACCAATCTCGTTTAACTCAATTATTGCTATAGAGATTGCAAAACTGGATTTTATAATTATTTACTATTAGTTGCAATTTGTAATAGGTGTGTGAAATTTTAGATCCAATTCAATTAATCAATTGATCAGGACATCATTTTTTTTTTTTTAGAAAATAAACTATATACAAATAAATCAATTATCCAGCCTAAGACAATCAATTCATTTTAAGACTTTTTTGGGTACAGGTCTAGTATTGGGGGGACAGTCAGGGGCCGCATGTGGCCCCCCTGGCCTTACTTTGCACAGGTGTGTTGTAGATTTTAGTGATATGATCGTTTGCTCATCCATTTATCTTCAGTATTTTCTTTTATTAATACATTTACTTTTGGAAACTGATGTTTGTTTTTTTACGCAGAAACTGTATAAGTCTGGCTATGAAGAGTTAAAGAAGAAAGGCTATGATCTGAGAGTCGATGCTATACCGATAAAGGCTGCAAAGGCTTCAAGAGACATTGCCAGTGAGGTGAGAGTCTTTAAGGCACCATGGCTGAAATGTTGATCAGTAATATTGTGAAAATCAATTCGGATTTATACATTGTAATGCAAGTTATTTCCAAGTTATTTCCAGTAGGGATCTCTGTGTTCACATAATATTACCTTCCTCAAAGCACGAATAGGAGTCCTGGTTTTAATGCCTGAATCTTCCTTTTACTGTGCAGTACAAATACAAAACTGGATTTCGCAAGCAGCAAGGGCACCATGTTGGCTTCCGTAGCCTACAGGATGATCCCAAGTCTGTGTGGGCTATGCACGTGGCCAAGATCCAGAGCAACCGAGAGTACAAGAAAGATTTTGAGAAGTGGAAGACAAAGTTTAACATGCCTGCAGATATGTTGGATATCTTGTTGGCTAAGAAATGCCAGACCTTGGTCAGCGACATTGACTATAAAAACATTCTTCATAAGTGGACCTGCCTCCCAGATCAGAATGATGTAGTACATGCTAGGAAAACCTATGAACTTCAAAGTGATGTAAGTGCGATTTATATATACTGTATGTTCAAATAGAGAGTGAGGTTGCACTGGTCCTATATACTAAAAGAAGGTTGTCAATATGCATGGATGCTGGACCCACCTGCTCGTGCTGGCCATGTGATGTCTTCTAGCCAATGCCCACAGGTGGGTCCTGGAAGCCCCCTGGGGGGGAGCATGTGGGGGGAGACGCAAGCCGCAGGTGGTGTGTGATTGTGGGGGAGGGGTGGGGGTGCGCACCGCAGGGATGATTCTGTATAGAATGGGGGGGGGTTGCTGGTTTGAACTAGATAAATAATAAATAGCTGAACAAAACAAAAATCTGGTTGAATTGATTTGCCCTTAGGTTGCCTACAAAGCCGACCTTGAGTGGCTAAAAGGTGTCGGTTGGTCACCTGCTGGATCTTTGGATGATGAGAAGAACAAGAGGGCATCATTGATTATAAGTGACAAGAAATACCGTCAGCATCCTGATAAAATAAAGTTCACTAGTGTAACAGATTCCATGGAAATTACATTAGCAAAAGCCAATGCTGAAATCATGAACAAGGTAATTTAGGTTCTGGTTAATTATCATTATAATAAAGTGTAAAAGTATTTTCACTAGTAAGGCTAATTTTACACAGACATTTTTTCTAAGCAGTTCTAGAGGTTTTGCTGCTAGGAAATCAGCATTTTCTGAGGTACAACAATCAGATGCTGACAAAATGGCGACTGGCCATTCATGTCAAATTAGTCTTACAAGCGAGATCTCTTTTATGCATTCAATATGTCTCCCAATAACAGATTGCAGTAACTGTAGAAATAAAGCAATACTAAACATTCACTAACAACAGTTTAGAGTCTTTAGAATCTTATATTTATTTAAATATAGAATATTTTAAAAAAACGATCATTTGTAGAACTTTAATTGCTTTGCATTTTTAATGGCCTCCCCATGATCGGACTAATTCATAATTGTTTCTCTATTTCTAGCGACTTTATACTCAGGCCTGGGACAAAGACAAAACTCAGATCCATATAATGCCTGATACCCCAGAGGTCGTACTGGCAAAACAGAACAAGGTCAACTTCAGTGAAGTAAGGCTGTGAATGAATGCGCACGTAGTTTAGAATGAGGTTCATATTTAGAAATGACATATTCCTCTCTTTTCACTAGAAACAATACAGGCTTGCTATGGAACTGGCCAAACAGAAAGGGTATGATCTGCGTCCTGATGCCATCTCCATAAAGGCAGCTAGAGCCTCAAGAGATATTGCTAGTGATGTAAGTATTTCTACTTTGCCTGTATTCTATATTCTATTTTCTATTCTATTTGCCGGTATATCTATAAATATATCATATTAAAGCATAACTTTTCTGAAGGGGATAAAAATAATACATGACTTTTCAAGATTCAAAATGACTGGATAAATTGCAAAAATCCTTATATCTTTAATGCAGAACAATGTGCCAGTTTAATGTTAGGTGTAAATGACAAGTAAGCAGCCCCTGCAGAGGAAATTCTAACAATCTTTACCGCAAATATAACTCCCCACCACAGATTAACGCTAGACAGGAAGCAGGGATGGGGGCCCAGTTATAGTTTTGCTGAGAAGCCCTGTGATTCCTAGTTACACCACTGGTTGTTCAATACAATGCATTCTGTTAATATCCAAAAATAAGCTAAAAATAAAGGAAGTAGGAAGGACACATTTCCACCCATGCAACTTTATGATGTGGGGATCAATCAACTACATGAGGCTATGCTGCTGAGTCTGTTAGGTCCACCAAGATGTGGATGGGAATGATTTCAATGTGTTGGACTTTTCATCTCTGAAAAATGTAATTTACTCTTTTGAATCCCTAGTTATCTTAAAATTTTAATTTAATTTTCCTACAGTACAAGTACAAAACGGCATACAGAAAACAACTAGGACACCATGTTGGATTCCGTAGCATGCAAGATGACCCCAAACTTGTCTGGTCCATGCACGTGGCTAAGATTCAGAGTGATAGGGAGTACAAAAAAGACTTTGAGAAATGGAGGACCAAATTTAATACCCCAGTAGATATGCTGGGAATTCTTTTGGCCAAGAAATGCCAAAAACTGGTTAGTGATATTGACTATAAACGCCCCCTGCATCAGTGGACGTGTCTTCCAGACCAAAATGATGTCATCCATGCTCGAAAAGCCTACGATTTGCAGAGTGATGTAAGTATGGCCTTCTGTAAAATCATTCTATGTCCTAACACTTGATATAGCTCATATTATAGCAGAGAAAATCTCTACATCTGAAATAATCTCTTTTATCTGCAGAATCAATACAAAGCTGATCTTCAGTGGCTAAAGGGCATTGGGTGGGTACCCATTGGTTCTCTTGATGTTGAGAAGTGCAAAAAAGCTGGAGAAATTATAAGTGATAAGAAATATCGTCAGGCTCCTGACAAGCTGAAATTCACCAGTGTTACAGATTCCTTGGAGTTGGTGCTGGCTAAGACCAATGCAGAAATAATGAACAAGGTATACGGCTTCTAATTCTAATTATCTATCATATCGATTTTTTATCAATTAGACCAAAATATTGGGTGTCATTTCTGACCCGATCAAACACGCCTAACTGATTTTTAGGCGAATGTCTGTAAATGATTGTAAATGATGGCAAATTCTCAGCTCTTCAATGGACCACATGATTGGTGGGTCCAACATACACACAGCCAATTTACTTCCTGAATTACAGACCAACCTATGTTCCTGCCTGTAATGGTAATACAGCTCTTTTGAAATATGTTGTTTTTTGGTAATTGAGCTGAATCATAATTATTTTGCAATCGCAATAACATGATGTATCTAAAAAGTGCCAAGAGGGGTCCGTGAGTTAATTTTAACAGACTGTTATTTGTGTTTATTCCTTTCTAGCGTTTGTACACAGGAGCTTGGGATAAAGACAAGACAACAATTCACATCATGCCTGATACTCCAGAGATCACACTGGCAAGACAGAATAAAATCAATTTCAGTGAGGTAAGCCTACAATGAAAATGACATCATAACATAAAATGATTGGACCAACAATGAAAATAGTTATTATGGATTTGGCACACATGCTCTCCCATTTCCAATTTAACATAGTGTTTGAGACTCAGGGTAAATGCCATTTAACTCATTGCATGACTTAAATGCCAGCAAAAGTTGCACAAAAAATGCACAAAAAGTGAATCTGCTGTATCCTGTTGCTTATTAATTGAAGAACTTTTTGAGTGAACCTATCCTTTCCGCATGTATCTTGGCAGTCTCAAATTGTCATATTTGAAAAAAAAATCAATCAACTGTAATTTAAAAATTTCAGATGAAATCTGAGGCTTAGTTCTAGAAACTGAATCCTGCATTTACATTTTTAGAGTATTTACAAACAAGCTCTGGAAGAATCTAAGAAGAAAGGCTATGACCTGAGAATTGACGCAATCCCTATAAAAGCAGCTAAAGCATCTCGGGACATTGCTAGTGATGTAAGTTTGAGCTGAGAATTTAGTTGAAAGGATGAAATTAAAGATTAAAGATTAAAAGGTAAATGAATAAAATGTGTTGGTTTTTTTAATCCCATGTTTCATTTTAGTTTAAGTATAAAACTGGATATCGTCAACAACAAGGACACCATGTGGGCTACAGAAGTCTACAAGATGATCCAAGATCTGTGTTGGCTATGCATGTGGGCAAGATCCAGAGCGACCGAGAATATAGGAAAGATTTTGAGAAATGGAAGACAAAGTTTAACATGCCAGTAGACATGCTTGGAATCCAGCTGGCTAAGAAATGCCAGACATTGGTCAGTGATATTGATTACAAGCGCCTCTTACACCAGTGGACTTGTCTGCCAGACCAGAATGATGTAATCCAAGCTCGAAAAGCATATGATCTTCAGAGTGATGTGAGTATTAGGAAAGTGCCAATGAGAATACGATTAATTCACAAGAAAAAGCTTTAGACTTAACTAGATTACAAACTGTGGCTCATGGTCTAGGGATCAACAGCATGTATTTAATAATTTTGCACAGAAGAAAAGCTATACACATTGTGAGCATTAAGACTTCTCCTAGTCCCTTTGCAGTTAGTAATAATGAAGTCATAAACTTCTGTGAAAAATCTGCTGTTGGAATATTACTTAAAATAAATTCTCATTTGTATTTGTCTTTGTATTAAGAAGAAAAAGTAACATTCTTAGTTGTTCATATTATTTGAATGAAGTATTGTAAGAAGTGTTGGTGGAAATTTATGCTTGATTATTAGACAATAGATGATCAAACAGGGTTGACACCGCTACCTTATAAAATGGAAATATATATGAAATGTAATCTAAACTTAGCTTTGCAGCATGTAGAATTCATATATATATATTCATTCTATTCTATGAATAAAATGTGTTGGTTTTTTAATCCCATGTTTCATTTTAGTTTAAGTATAAAACTGGATATCGTCAACAACAAGGACACCATGTGGGCTACAGAAGTCTACAAGATGATCCAAGATAAAGACATACGTCCATCTAGTCCAACCTTTATACCCTACCCATAATGTCTGTATAACAGTTACAACCTCCAATACTATGTTACTATGTAACTGTTAGACAGACATTATGGGTAGGGTATAAAGGTTGGACTAGATGGACGTATGTCTTTATACAACCTCCAATACTATGTTACTATGTAACTGTTAGACAGACATTATGGGTAGGGTATAAAGTTTGGACTAGATGGACGTATGTCTTTATACACCTCCAATACTATGTACTATGTAACTGTTAACAGACATTAGGGTAGGGTATAAAGTTGGACTAGATGGACGTATGTCTTATACAACCTCCAATATGTTCTATGTAACTGTATACAGACATTATGGTAGTATAAAGGTTGGACTAGATGGACGTATGTCTTTATACAACCTCCAATACTATGTTACTATGTAACTGTTATACAGACATTATGGGTAGGGTATAAAGGTTGGACTAGATGGACGTATGTCTTTATACAACCTCCAATATTATGTTACTATGTAACTGTTATACAGACATTATTGGTAGGGTATAAAGGTTGGACTAGATGGATGTATGTCTTTATACAACCTCCAATACTATGTTACTATGTAACTGTTATACAGACATTATGGGTAGGGTATAAAGGTTGGACTAGATGGATGTATATGTTTATACAATCTCCGTTACTATGTAACAGTTATACAGACATTATGGGTAGGGTATAAAGGTTGTACTAGATGGGCATATGTCTTTATACAACCTCCAATACCATGTTACTATGTAACTGTTAGACAGACATTATGGATAGGATATAAAGGTTTGACTAGATGGACGTATGTCTTTATACAATCTCCAATACTATGTTACTATGTAACTGTTATACAGACATTATGGGTAGGGTATAAAGGTTGGACTAGATGGACGTATGTCTTTATTCAACCTCCAATACTATGTTACTATGTAACTGTTAGACAGACATTATGGGTAGGGTATAAAGGTTGGACTAGATGGACGTATGTCTTTATACAACCTCCAATACTATGTTACCTCCCCTGATGGATTTATTTACCACATCCTGTATACACCGTTTTAGTTACAGGATGTTTATGTGTATGAAAATGTCTTAAGACAAATGTGTCATATCTGTAATGAGGGAAAAAAGTTTTTTTAAATATAATTTTTATTTTAAATAAGATTTTGTAAAGAGGTTGAAAAATATTGTTTCCATTGAATCTATACCCCTTTTTTACACAAGCCAATATCCTACTAGCTATATCAGTTGCTACCTGGAACAGTCTTAACTTAACATGGAAGGTAAATGGGCTCCTGTTAAATTAATACTATAAACTGTGTAATCCTTAATATAAAGGGAGGTGCCTACAATACCAAAAAATACCTTTAAAGATATAAAGGGTAATAATTAGTCCCTCACTAGGCACACACATAAATGAGACACAGATTATCAAAAAAAAGTGGCTAATACCACCCCAAGTATACTGTATTAAGCACATATCTGTGTGAATTCAACAAGTAGCAAATTATATTAACAATGTATTAAAGAGGTGTTAAGGAGGCCATTTATGTGAAAATAAAGAAACCAAGCCTAAATAGAGGTGGGGGGGTTCGACACCAACTGTCTGCCATGTACAATGCTGTTTTAACACCTTACTCTGGGCGTTCCTATAACACCTCTTAGCCACTATCTAATCACACCCTTAACACCTGGCTGTGACTGCCTAAATGTTATCCAGACATTATGGGCTAGGGTATAAAGAGTTGAACTGATGGACTCGATGTCTTTATACAACCTCCAATACTATGTTACTATGTAACTGTTAACAGACATTATGGGTAGGGTATAAAGGTTGGACTAGATGGACGATGTCTCTTATACAACCTCCAATACTATGTTACTATGTAACTGTTATACAGACATTATGGGTAGGGTATAAAGGTTGGACTAGATGAATTATGTCTTTATACAACCTCCAACTATGTATTATGTAACTGTTATACAGCACATTATGGTGGTTAAAGGTTGGACTAGATGGCGTATGTCTTTATACAACCTCCAATACTATGTTTATTGTAACTGTTATACAGACATTATGGTAGGGTATAAAGGTTGGACTAGATGACGTATGTCTTTATACAACCTCCAATACTATGTTACTATGTAACGTGTATACAGACATATTGGTAGGGTATAAAGGTGGACTAGATGGAGTATGTTTTATACAACCTCCAATACTATGTTACTATGTACTTTATAAGCAGACATTATGGGTAGGGTATAAGAGTTGAGTAGATGGACGTATGTCTTTTAACAACCCCAATACTATGTTACTATGTAACTGTTATACAGACATTATGGGTAGGGTATAAAGGTTGACTAGATGGACGTATGTCTTTATACAACCTCCATACTATGTACTATGTAACTGTTATACAGACATTATGGGTAGGGTATAAAGGTTGGACTAGATGGACGTATTCTTTATACAACCTCCAATGTACGAGGGGACTAGGTGGAACGTGTGGAAGACCAGACAGGATGGGGCAGAGCCGTAGTAAATGGGGGGAGCGGAGAGGGGACGGCATGCGCGGGAGACAAGCGCCAAGACGAGGCAGAACGATGGAACGGGGACAGATGCGGACAGGGAGGGGCAGCGGAGGAGGCCAAGAACGACAGAGGGCCAGCGAGGATCAACCGGGGGAGATGACCGAGCCCATAAATGATACTGAATATAACAGTTAACATAGTAACACTAAGTTTAGTTTGAAAACAGTACAGTCCATAGTCCACCTTTATACCCTACCCATAATGTCTTTCAAACATTTACATCAGTAATAGCTATATGGAAGTTCCCGTAAAGACATACGTCCACTCAAGTCCAACACTTATACCCTACCCATAAGTCTGTCTAAGACATAGTAAGTATGGAAAGGCGGATTGGATAATCACAATACCTCCATCTATCCAACCTTTAGACCCTACTCGGAATGGTCTGCTTCTAACAGTTACATAGTAACATAGTATTGGAGGAATTGTAGAAAGACATCAGTACACCAGTCAATACCTTTAGTCAGCCTATCCAAATATGCATGGTTCTAACTTATAAAGTAACATAGTTCTGGGGTTGCTATAACAGACATATCCATCTAGTCCAACTATCTTTATACCTCTACCCATATGCTGTATAACAGATTGTTACATATAAACATAGCTATTGCGCGGGTTGTAATAAGACATAAAGGTTGGTATAAGGGTGGATAGATGTATTGTATGTCTTATTACAACCTCCAATACTATGTACTTATGTACAACTGTTACTACAGACCTTATGGGAATCAATGGGATGAAGACTATAAAGTTTGGGACTAGATAGCGAGGTATGTCTTTATTACACCGCCAATACTCATGTTACTATGAACTAAGCTGGAAACAGACATTATGGCGTAGGAGCGTAATAAAGAGTTGGACTGATGGAGGGGCTATGTCTTTAACACTCCCCAATGCTATGTTACTATGTAACTGTTAGACAAGACATTATGTGATAGCGAAGCATATAAAGGTGAGACTAGACTTAGATCGGATGTTGCTATCCAGAACTTCCAATACTATGCTACTGTGACCAACCTGTTATAAAGACATATGGGTAGCGTATATAAGTGGTTACGACTAAGATGGACGAGGCTTTAACAACCTCCCCAAATACTATGATACTACTGTTAACTTTATACGACAGACATTATGGGTAGGGTTATAAAGGTGGCAACTAGATGGATCTGTTTTATCACCAATCTATGTACTATGTACTGGTATACAGACATTATGGGTTAGGGTATAAAGGTTGTGTACTAGAGGACGCATATGTCTTTATTCAACCTCCAAAATATGTTAACTATGATACTGTTAGACAGACATTATAGTGGCAATAGGATATAAAGTATTGGACTAGAATGGACGTATAGTCTTATATTTACAATTTACGCGAATTACTATGTTACTATCTCGTAACTCGGTATACAGAACATGATGAGGTTAAGCAGCTAGCGCGTTTACATAAATGGTTCAGCGACTAGCATTGCGATTATATGTTAACATCTCCGTGTTATACAGACATTATGGGTAGGGTATAAAGGTTGGACTAGATGGACATATGTCTTTATACAACCTACAATACTATGTTACTATATAACTGTTAGACAGACATTATGGGTAGGGTAGGGTTGGACTAGATGGATGTATGTCTGTATACAACCTCCAACACTATTTTACTATGTTAGATATATATAAACAATTCTGTATAATTTAACAAATAAAGCAGTTAATTTAAAAGAATCAATAGTTTTGTCATTGTCACTATATGGAGGTTGGTGGACTAACTTCAAACTAGTAAATACAATCTTTAATATACTGTATTTAACATTTTTACAGTGTTGGCTGTATGTGTTTTGAGCTAATAAATGGAATGTTGTGTTTTTTTGTCTGTGTACTGTTCATCTCCAGTAATCAGAAAAATATGGAAGAATTCTTTACTTTAATTTTGTTTTTCGGAATTCACATCTTAACTCTTATCTCGACAGAATCAATACAAATCCGATCTGTTATGGTTGAAAGGAGTTGGATGGATTCCCATGGGCTCATTAGAATCTGAGAAGAACAAGAGAGCCAGTCAGATACTGAGTGACAAGAAATACCGCCAACCTCCTAATACTCTGAAGTTTACCAGTGTGACAGATTCTCTGGAGATGGCCCTTGCCAAAACAAATGCTGAACTTATGAACAAGGTATATGCCATGAAATCATATTCATCAAAAAATGGGGGGAGGAATTAAAATTGGCATAATAAAGAAATATGTGATTAATACATACAAAAATAAACATGGAAATGTTCTTTGACTTTAAGGTAATTATCATGTCTATAGATTATCAGGGCTATGCATCTAGAGCAGGGGTGGGAAATTATATTTCACAGGGGGCTGGGTAAGAAACCTGGATCATCGTGAAGGGCCGGACCAACAGGTTAAACTCAATTCTTCTTGTAGAGATTGTAAAACAGGATTCAATTAAAATTCCTGGTTCATTGGATTTTTTTTATTCTTGCAGGTGTGTGAGATTTTAGATTCATTCCATCAAATTCAATTAGTTAATTGATCAGGTCATATTTTTTTTAATAAAATAAAGTTAATAAAAATAAATCAATTATCAAGCCTGAGAAAATCAATTATTATTTAGATTTTTTTGGGTACAGGTCTTGTATTGAGGGGCCAGTCCGGGGCAGCCAAGGGGCTGATCTAGAGGCACAATGGGCAAATCCAATCTTAAACCCACATTAACCTATATAATAGGTTTTATGTTCTAGGCCACACTATCTCACACACTAACAAACGTGTCAGCATGTGAGAATCGCAGCCAGATTGCATGCTCTGCAATCTGTTTTTGGAGCACATACGATCACATTTTTTTTGTATGCGTTCCAATTGCGCACTAATGTGCGGATCGCAGCGCAAAGGCACGGTAGCGCCCTTTTCATGTGCATTGCCATCATACTGTGTTCTCAGCCTAAGGCAGAATTTGTTCAACTGTGCAAATAAGGTATAGCAGCATTTTTGGCAACTATTTTATTACCAACTTAACTGGTGTTAAAATGAAGCCGAGTTAAGAGTGGATTGCATTGCTCCGAATTCAGCTAAATGCAGCCCCAACCCTATAGGGACAAAATGATTTAAAGGTACAAAGAAAGGGGGCGGAGGATCATCAAAAATGTATAACAGTAAAGTTTAATGCTGCAACTAACTAAACTGGTATATTTTTATCTTGTAGCGTCTGTACACGGATGCTTGGAACAAGGATAAGACTACAATTCATGTCATGCCAGATACACCTGAAATTCTTCTAGCAAAAGCAAACAAAGTCAATTTTAGTGAGGTAAGTACCGACATCTTCAAGTTTCCGTAATACCCATAACCCTGGGGCTGCGCTGTCGCAATGCACGTTTCCCATGTTACTGCCCATTTGGGATGTTGCAGTTTACACAAAAATGATGAAGACGAAGACAGAGCGCAAGGCATACAACGTAGTCACACACATTAAAAACTGTCATCACTGGCGTTGATTCTCACGTGAATAGCAAACACGATCGGGAGTGCGAGAGAATTTTGCCAGTGTGGTGAAACCCTTAACCTGAAAATTGCTGAACGATGTACAATTAGTTATTTATTATCAAAGATGATTTAATATGGCCTTTCTTTTATTTTATTTTAACACAGAAACTCTACAAAGCCGCCTTGGATGAAAGTAAGAAGAAAGGATACGACTTACGGGTTGATGCTATCTCAATCAAGGCTGCCAAAGCATCTAGAGATATTATCAGTGATGTGAGTTTAATTGAAGGAAGGATTATAATAAGTGTAACGTCTATAATTTAAAGGGTATGTCCACCCCCCAAACAAAAATAAAATCCTACCCCCTAAAACCTAGACCTTTCTAGATTAAAAAGTTTCTTAGAGGCTCTCATTTATACTTACCAAGTCTCCTTCCCTTGACTTTCTGCTGCTGCTTCATGCATTTTCTGTGCCCAGCAGCACAGACCGGTCCTGGGCCAATAGAACATCTGATTTCTACATTACAGTGCAAACATTTTATTTGGTAGAGAAATCCTCAACTCTTTACTAATGACGCTAGTTAGTTGATTTTGCTTTGGATAGTTACAGTGTTAGCTAGACCGGCGCTTTCTGAACCTTTCTGTTTCCATGCAGTTTAAATACAAAACTGGATATCGCAAGCAGCAAGGTCACCATGTTGGGTTCAGAAGTCTGAAGGATGATCCCAAGTCTGTGTGGGCCATGCACGTGGCAAAGATCCAGAGTGACCGAGTGTACAAGAAAGATTTTGAAAAGTCAAAGACCAAGTACAACAGCCCAGTGGAAATGCTGTCTGTGTTATTAGCCAAGAACTGCCAGAAACTGGTCAGTGACATCGACTATCGCCACCATCTCCACCAGTGGACATGCCTGCCAGACCAGAACGACGTCATTCAAGCAAAGAAGGCCTATGACCTGCAGAGTGACGTATGTTGGGATTTAATATTTACTTACTAATGTTGAAATTCCATTCATACTTATGTACACAAGTTCAGCTATTGGCTTTGTAAAGCTATTAAGCTTTAATAAGTGAGGAAACATTCTCATTATATCGCAACACAAGCTTATGGCCAATCAGTTCTCTGCTATTACTGCCTTAAGATCTCTAGGACACTTTGGTGTTTACAAAGGTGTTCTTATAATAATAAATCTCTCTGTTTTCTAATGGACTCGTATTCAGGCCATATACAAATCTGATATGGAGTGGATGAAGGGCATTGGATGGGTTCCCATTGGTTCCCTGGAAGTCGAAAAAGTGAAAAGAGCTACCAAAATCCTCAGTGACTATAACTACCGTCAGAAACCTGATACTCTCAAATTTACTTCCGTCACGGACTCCTTGCCACTGGTTCTTGCCAAGAACAATGCTCTACAAATAAGTAATGTAAATACATTTTCTACTTGGTTTATTCAATTATAGAACATTAAATTGGTTAAACTAAAGCATGAAAAAACAACCTACCATCTGAATTCAGCTAAACTTAGTTTGTTCATTTTAGAAACTGTACACAGAAGTCTGGGATAATGACAAGAGGACCATCCATGTTATGCCAGATACCCCTGAAATTTTACTTGCCAAGAGCAACTCTGTAAATATTAGCAATGTGAGTATTTTGTACAAGGTCTAGATTTGTGGAAATAAATTTCTCTAGTCACTCTATGTAATTGGGTAACACGTCTTTCCGTTTTAATTCAGAAAATGTACACACAAGGATGGGAGGATACCAAGAAAAAAGGATACGACCTAAGAGTTGATGCAATCCCAATCAAGTCGGCAAGGGCCTCAAGGGATATTATAAGTGATGTAAGCATATTTATAACAAAAATGTGTTTAATTTCTACCCTAAACTATATCTCTCCAAACACTCACTCACTCTCATTGGACAAACGTGGGAATGAAAATTAATTTGTTGCCCATTCTTTTTAGTTCAAATATAAAACTGGATATCGTAAGCAACAAGGTCACCATGTTGGCTTCAGATGTCTGGAGGATGATCCCAAGTCTTGGTGGGCTGTGCGTGTGGGAAAAATCCAGAGTGACCGAGAGTACAAGAAGGAATTTGAGAAGTTAAAGACCAAGTACAACAGCCCAGTGGAAATGCTGTCTGTGTTATTAGCCAAGAACTGCCAGAAACTGGTCAGTGACATTGACTATCGTCGCTATCTCCACCAGTGGACATGCCTGCCAGACCAGAATGACGTCATTCAAGCAAAGAAGGCTTATGACCTGCAGAGTGACGTAAGTGATTTACAAACTATACGTGTGTCTATAGATAAGTTTATGGAACATCCTGGAAAATTATCCATCGAGAAACCTTAAAACACATCTTCTTAAATCAAAAGAATAAAAACATAAATGTCACTTAATCTGGATTTTTGTTGACCAGGCTGTCTATAAGTCTGACATGGAATGGATTCGTGGATGTGGCTGGATACCAAATGATTCTTTGGAAGTGAATAAAGTAAAGAAAGCTCAGGAAATCATAAGCGACAGGAAGTATCGCCAAGCCCCAGACAGCGTGAAGTTTACCAGCGTTGTTGACAGTATGGATGTTGTTCTAGCAAAAGCTAATGCTCTACAGAACAGCAAGGTAAGATAATGATCTGATCTGCTACACAAAGCCAATATCTATATCTATCTATCTATCTATCTATCTATCTATCTATCTATCTATCTATCTATCATCATTTATCTATCTATCATCTATCTATCTATCTATCTATCTATCTATAATCTATCTATCTATCTATCTATCTATCTATCTATCATCTATCTATCTATCTATCTATCTATCTATCTATCTATCTATCTATCTAAAGTATCTATCTATCTATCTATCTAAAGTATTTATCTATCTATCATCTATCTATCTATCTATCTACCTAACTATTCTTCCCTATTGTTTTTCCAGAAACTGTACACAGAAGCCTGGGATAGTGACAAGCGAACCATCCATGTTATGCCAGATACCCCTGAAATCTTACTTGCCAAGAGCAACTCCGTAAATATTAGCAAAGTAAGTACTGAGTGTGGAGTTGACCATTTATGGACAGTTTGAAACATAAATATAGTTATAATGATGTGAAAACAAACCAACATAATTATCTCCTGTATGTTAAAGAGACAGCTGTTGACAATCGGAGATGAAATTACGGATTCTCTGTATAAAGAAGGGTACCACACAATACTGTTCCTTTAACATTGCCACAAAATATTTCCTATATAAAATATTGTCACAACCGAGTATTGGTATGCCCTATAGGCTAGTATTGTATCACAATATACATTCATGGTCATAAAATAATCACAGGGCTTCACTAAATAAAGTATGCCACTAAAATAGTCATCCCTTTGTACCTGTTTTTTTTTTCATTCATCCTCCTTTGTGCACTGAAATCCCTGCTCTATAATGGATAGTAGTGTAATACATTCAGTAGGGAACGATTGCTAAGATAGTTTGCTATGAGCAGTTAATTTCCATTATTGCTCCAGGATAAAAGAAAAAAAATGCAACTAAATTCCCAGTAAATACTATGTGTTATGGACCCGAAAGTTTACACAATAGACTGGGTAATTTGTCAGTCGTAATATGTGCTGTAATGGTCACATGTGATGGTCATGGTGCTGCAAAATCACCAAATTAATCCCGTTACATTGGTGGCAGTTCACAATGTAAGGACAATATCCCTTGTGGCCAGTGATATCATTGAGGTTCAAAACAAGTCAACTTGTTTATCTCTGGTACTCAGAGAGGTTAGACCATGACCACAGCAATGGAAACCCCCCTACCCTACCCAAATGGCTTGAGGAGAAAATAGTTCTTCAGGCATGTTTCCCTATTATGGTTTCCCTAAATCCTAGGGACCTTAAGGCTATACTAAACACCTAACAACTGTTCTCTGTTCAGATTAAAAACTAATCTGAAGTAATGTAATAAATGCCAAGATGAAATAATGCCATAGGTGATGGTCAACTGGGTTTTTTTTCATGAAGAAAATTGTAAATTCAATTTAAAAGCTTCTACACTATGATCCCTCCACCTCCTGGTAGTCCTAACTGCTGTATTTATAATTAAGACTATTCTGGTCCTCTAACCCACCAGTCTTTGGACCTGTGCTGACATCTCCTGCTGTGCAATTAACTCGGGTGCTATGAATGGTGGAAGAGCTAGAATTATGTTGTTTTGTAGAAAAGGATTTCCTTTTTGTTTGGCATCTCACTGTGTTCTTTAATTAAGAATAACCAGAGCTGGTTGAAGTATTAATGAAGTACATTATCCTTTGCAGAAACAATATGAGCAAGGTTGGGAAGACACCAAGAAGAAAGGGTATGATCTGAGAGTTGATGCAATTCCAATCAAGTCTGCTAGAGCTTCAAGAGATATTGCAAGTGATGTAAGTGATCCAATTACTTTAAACACAATCATCAGTAAACAATGTTTTATATTAATTACGTAGTGCAAACCGGAATTGTACAATGATATGCAATTAACCAAGTGATTTGAGATGTATCCTTATTGTTTTAACTAGTACAAATACAAAATTGGATATCGAAAGCAGCAAGGCCACCATGTTGGGTTCAGAAGTCTGAAGGATGATCCCAAGTCTGTGTGGGCCATGCATGTGGCAAAGATCCAGAGTGACCGAGTGTACAAGAAAGATTTTGAAAAGTCAAAGACCAAGTACAACAGCCCAGTGGAAATGCTGTCTGTGTTATTAGCCAAGAACTGCCAGAAACTGGTCAGTGACATCGACTATCGCCACCATCTCCACCAGTGGACATGCCTGCCAGACCAGAACGACGTCATTCAAGCAAAGAAGGCTTATGACCTGCAGAGTGACGTATGTTGTGATTTAATGTTTACTTACTAATGTTGAAATTGATTTTGTACTTACACAAGTTCAGCATTTAGCATTGTGAAGCAATTAAACTTGGATAAGTGAGGAAACATTTTTATTATATCTTAACATAAGCTTATTGTCAATCAGTTCTCTACTATTACTGCCTTAAATGTTTTCTTACAATAATAAATCTCTCTAATGGTCTCGTATTCAGGCCGTATACAAATCTGATATGGAGTGGATGAAGGGCATTGGATGGGTTCCCATTGGTTCCCTGGAAGTCGAAAAAGTGAAAAGAGCTTCCCAAATCCTCAGTGACTATAGCTACCGTCAGAAACCTGATACTCTCAAATTTACTTCCATCACCGACTCAATGCCACTGGTTCTTGCCAAGAACAATGCTCTACAAATAAGTAATGTAAATACATTTTTGATTCAATTTATCCAAATATATAACGATAAAAAGCAGAACAGTAGGTTTCAGGAAATCATGGGAAATTAATTTACTTTCTAAAATGTCTTTAGAAACTCTACACAGAAGCCTGGGACCAAGACAAGAGGACAATTCATGTCATGCCAGATACCCCTGAAATTGTCCTTGCCAAGAGTAACTCAGTTAATATAAGCAATGTGAGTATCTTGTACAAGGTCTAGATTTTGTGTCTTTTCTCAAGCTGTTCCATGGTCAGTGATATAGCTGTTTATACAGTAGTAACATTATTCATTGTTATTCAGAAATTGTATACACAAGGATGGGAGGACACCAAGAAGAAAGGATACGACCTAAGATCTGATGCAATCCCAATCAAAACGGCTAAAAAATCAAGAGACATTATAAGCGATGTAAGCCCCACTTTTTTAAAATTTCTGTTTATTTTATTTTTTTTTAGCGTCTGTTCTAATCCATGCTGTTAGAAATTTAAAAAAATGAATTATTTAATAAATTAATGTTCAATGCTCCAAATGTATTTATACAATTTATACAACTGTTTTAGATGTAAGAATCCTAACTAAATTGGGCATTAGCTAAAGCCTGGGGGGCAACGTACAAGATTTCAGAGAGGACACTTGTGAAAAACTAGATAAAAACAGATATAAAATATATAGGGCTACGTACGGAGAGGCGTTAACGGCTTTTTCCATCATGTACCATGGGTTAACGTGACTTTAAGACATAACTTACGGCGGAAAAACTGTGTTGGCTTTTAAAGGCGGAATCTTTAATGCCAGCAGATTATGTTATTAAAGATTCGGAATGGGTAAGCCCCATTTGCACTGAGAGACGCTTTGCCTAGAGGAGGCAATAGGGAGAAATACTGGCTCTCGTTACATAGCCCTAGAAATGTTTACAAATATATGTGTCTATAAAACCACAGTATATCTCAATACTTTACTCAACTACTTTAGCCCCTAAATATTTTTTTCATAAACAAGATACTTTTAGTCTCACCCCCGATCTACGACAATTATGCCTCTCTGATCAGTCAGAAATTCCATGCAGTTTGAAGTCTATATAAAAGGGACTCTCCCACATCATTGAGGAATGTAATGATGTACTGTAATCCACTATTAATTAATTGCAAATTTGTGTTGTTTACAGTTCAAATACAAAATTGGATATCGCAAGCAGCAAGGTCACCATGTTGGGTTCAGAAGTCTTAAGGATGATCCCAAGTCTGTGTGGGCCATGCACGTGGCAAAGATCCAGAGTGACCGAGTGTACAAGAAGGAATTTGAGAAGTTAAAGACCAAGTACAACAGCCCAGTGGAAATGCTGTCTGTGTTATTAGCCAAGAACTGCCAGAAACTGGTCAGCGACATTAACTATCGCCACCATCTCCACCAGTGGACATGCCTGCCAGACCAGAATGACGTCATTCAAGCAAAGAAGGCTTATGACCTGCAGAGTGACGTATGTTAACATTAAGTTCTTCATGGTTTAGTTTGATGCTTATAATTCACACAGAAGAATGTAAATGGGATTAACAGTTTAATGGTGGGAGATTTTGAGATCTATAAGAAATATGGAAGGTTCTAAAGCAAGGTACATGCAGTAATAATAATAGGCCAAGACCATTTAGTTTGATAGGATTAGACTATGGCAAGAAATCGTTCGATCTTTTGTTGAGGTTAGCAAAAGTCATGGGGGAAGCAGATAAAGACTGGTGGATATTAGTCAACGTTTAAGCAGTTTGTAATGTAAATATTGTGTGGATCATAATCTGTTCTGTTTATATTCGCAGGCAGTGTACAAATCTGATTTAGAATGGATCCGTGGATGTGGCTGGATGCCCAATGAGTCTCTGGAGGTTAAGAAAGTGAAGAATGCCCAAGACATTTTAAATGAGCGTTTGTACCGCCAGCCTCCAAACGCCATCAAATTCACCAGCATTGTTGACCTGCCATCAATTGTCTTAGCGAAAACCAATGCTGACCAAATTAGCACAGTAAGCTTTTTAAATTCAATTCTGTGACTTCAACTTGAAATCAGTCTAGACTTTATAAAAACGAACACTCTACTTTTCTACCTTTTCTAAAGAGTAAATATAAAGAAGCCTGGGAAACAGACAAGAGAACTATCCATGTCATGCCCGATACTCCTGAAATTATGCTGTCAAGAGCCAATGCCATTAATGTCAGCAATGTAAGTGAATTTCTCTATAAAATGTCACTATGTAACTCTACAGTTGTTTAAAACAAGTTCATTAATCTTTCTTTGTCCGTCCTTTCTAGAAACTCTACAGGGGCGGCTGGGACAAAGTAAAAATGATTTATGACCTAAGATCTGATGCTATTGCTATAAAATCAGCCAAAGCTTCAAGGGAAATCGCTAGTGATGTGAGTACACATACTGTAACAATTACAATGAAATCTTTCGCAGTATCCGGTAAATGGAAATGGTTAGGGATGTGGATATAGAACCACATCTTAAGACTTGTACTAAATCTGAATGGCTGGACTGTACCAGCTGAAGGTTTAGACTGTACAATTTAAACAGCAAAGCTGCTCCAACTGTATGACTCCCACTGGCCATCCAGGAATCCTTTAAGCATTGTTGCCACTAGCTGGTTCTTTACAAAGTGCAATAGATAGAACAGTGAATCTTTGTAATGTATCCAATCACTATTCCCTTCCTGGCTAGAGATGTTCGAAACTGTTGAGTTTTGTTCCATTTTCCAATTTCCAAAATTTTCAGAAAGTTCGAAAGTTAGAGTTTCGATTTTAGAAAAATCGTCTACTTTTGATTTTCGATTTTTCAAAATCGTCTACTTTCGATTTTCAAAAATCGTCTACTTTCGATTTTCAAAAATCATCTACTTTTCGATTTTCAAAAATCATCTACTTTTCTATTTTCAAAAATCATCTACTTTTCGATTTTCAAAAATCATCTACTTTTCGATTTTCAAAAATCATCTACTTTTCGATTTTCAAAAATCATCTACTTTCGATTTTCAAAAATCATTTACTTTTCGATTTTTGCTAATTGTCTACTTTCGATTTTCAATTATAGATGATTGTCTACTTTTGATTTTTGATAAAAATCCGGGTTCCGTGAAATTCGGGAGTTACGAAAGTTTAGTTGGGACTTTGAAACCCTCAGATTCAATTCGAAACTGGGTTCTATTCGAACCCACATTACATCTCTATTCCTGGCACAGGTGACTTCAGAAATCTCAACCCTTCTGCCAGACCTAGTTGCTAAATGTTACACTTGGCTCATAATTGTGCTGCCTTAGAAAGCGATATCAGATAATGTCACACTGATCAAGTTAGTCACCTGTGTGTCCTCACTATTAGGTTTCTTTACAGTGAGAACGGTGAATTTGTGGAACTGTCTTCCAGCAGATGTGGTAATGGCAAGTTCATTGAATAGCTTTAAAAGTGGCCTGGATAAGTTTCTAAAACTAGATAATATTTTGAATTACTGGTATTAATACATATACTGTAGTTCTGGTTGGTATGGGGATACTATATAATATTGAGCATTACTGGTATTAATACATATACTGTAGTTCTGGTTGGTATGGGGATACTATATAATATTGAGCATTACTGGTATTAATACATATACTGTAGTTCTTGTTGGTACAGAGATACTCTATATAATATTGAGAATTACTGGTATAAATACATATACTGTTGTTTTGGTTGGTACGGGGATACTATATAATATTGAGCATTACTGGTATTAATACATGTACTGTAGTTCTGGTTGGTACAGGGATACTATATAATATTGAGAATTACTGGTATTAATACATATACTGTAGTTCTGGTTGGCACGGGGATACTATATAATATTGAGAATTACGGATATTAATATATATACTGTAGTTCTGGTTGGTAAAGGGATACTATATAATAGTGAGAATTACTGGTATTAATACATATACTGTAGTTCTGGTTGGTACGGGGATACTATATAATATTGAGAATTACTGGTATTAATACATATACTGTAGTTCTGGTTGGTACAGGGATACTATATAATATTGAGAAATACTGGTATTAATACATTTACTGTAGTTCTGGTTGGTACAGGGATACTATATAATATTGAGAATTACTGGTATTAATACATATACTGTAGTTCTGGTTGGTATAGGGATACTATATAATATTGAGAATTACTGGTATTAATACATATACTGTAGTTCTGGGTGATCCAGGGACAGTTTCAAATTGCCATTTGGAGTCAGGAAGGAATCCCCCCCCCTTTTTAGCTGTTTTTTCCCGCTGGATCATCTGTTAGGTAGGGTTAAAGAGTATGTCTTTATTCAACCTCAATTTCTATGTTTCTATTATTTGAGTATATATGGAGAAACTCATTTTGTATGTGACTGAACTGTTTGTATTACTGTTTATGCTTTTGTGAATGAACAGATCCAAAATTTTTAATATAGTCTTTTGCATAATCAATAAAATAATCCTTGATTCATGTAATTGTTGTCAATTTTCTTAACAGTATAAATACAAACTGACCCATGAGAAAGAGAAAGGTCACTACATTGGGACTACATCTGCTCAAGGTGATAATAAAATTGCCTGGAACCTGCACGCTTCTAAACTTCCTAGCGACCTCTTATACAAAAAGGACTTTGAAAAAACAAAGACTAAAGTGAACTTGCCAGTTGACATGGTGTCCGTCCTGTCGGCCAAGCTGTGCCAGACTCAAGTCAGCGATATTAACTACCGCCGTTATCTGCATCAATGGACCTGCCTCCCAGATCAGAACGATGTCATACAAGCAAGAAAGGCCTATAACTTGCAAAGCGACGTACGTTTATATACATTCTTTCCCTTTAACTTTAATAATATTTCACAGAATTCCAAAATAACTTGCTAGTAACTAAGTGAAAAGCTAGAATAAGGATATTATTAAATCTCAGGAGCCCAAAGTGGGTTGTTTGAGGTTGTTTCTACTAGCAGTTTGCTGAAGGTAAAACCTTTACAAACAACTGAGATAATGACAATTCTAGGGGCATATTTTTTAACCCGCGGTATCGTGGTTTAGTGTAAAAGTAAATTATGACCATGTGTCCGTGCAATACTGCGCGGTACCAGAGTAATGTAATGGTATTGTGTAGACGTAGCTGTTCGTCCATGATCGAAATTTTAGAATCTTGTATAAAGACGGCCGTAAAAATATCACCCGTTAAATACATTTATAAATATGGCCCCTAAAGAGATGTTTGCTGGGTGCCAGAACTGTCAGGAGAGTTTTTGGTCATTCTGACACCAGCAAGAGCTGTTTACACCTCTATACAATTTCTCTAGTTCTTATTCCCACAACTGTCTATAAGAAAGGAACAAAATTGGCGAGTTTTGTTTCCGATTGTGGTTCAACGGGAACCTATTGAAGTTCCAAAGAACCAATCGAATTGGAAATTTTAGAATTTTTTATAGCATTTTAGAATTTTTGATAGACATTTTACATTCTTTGATAGACATTTTACATTTTTTGATAGACATTTTACATTCTTTGTTAGACATTTTACATTCTTTGATAGACATTTTACATTTTTTGATAGACATTTTACATTCTTTGTTAGACATTTTACATTCTTTGATAGACATTTTACATTCTTTGTTAGACATTTTACATTCTTTGATAGACATTTACATTCTTTGATAGACATTTTACATTATTTGATAGACATTTTACATTCTTTGTTAGACATTTTACATTCTTTGATAGACATTTACATTCTTTGATAGACATTTTACATTCTTTGATAGACATTTTACATTTTTTGATAGACATTTTACATTCTTTGATAGACATTTTACATTTTTTGATAGACATTTTTGATTTTCGAATGGAATTTTCTAACTTTCAATTTTTTGAACATTTCTTAACATTCGTTTATTAGATTATTAGAGATCATTTTCATTCTGTACTGTTTTTCAGGCACTTTATAAGTCTGATTTAGAATGGCTTAAAGGCATTGGATGGATGCCTAATGATTCCTGTGAAGTCAAGAAGGTTAAACTCGCCCAGGATATCTTGAGTGAGGTAAAGTATATTGTATATCTGAATATCTAAATGACTAGTCCCAGAGCAGTTACTATAGTTCTGTTAACTTTAAATAAATTCTTTTGCTTCCTTTATTTTACAGAAAAAATATCGAACCAAACCAGACAGTTTACGTTTCACTGCTGTTGCCGACAGATTGGATTATGTTACCGCTAAACAAGGTGCTGAGATCCTCAGTGATGTAAGTACTGTTTGCAGCATTAATATAAGATTTTAGATTTCGTGAAAGTCATCTATTGTACCCATAGTAAAAGGAGGCAAACTATTATATTATAGCAATAAATCTAATAATATTCATTAACTACATGATAAGGGTAGTCTTGTAAAGAATTCCTTAAAAAATAATTAAAACCTCAGAGCAACAGTCAATTAGAAGGCACAGCATCTTGACATAAAATAAGTGTCTCTCCTCTCATTTTGTGTGGGTGCTGAGAAATCGAACTTAGTAACATAGGGGTTGTACTTTATTTCCCAGCATTCCAGTTTCACACAGTTTGGTCATTGACCATCCTGTTCTTTGCACATGCCCAGTCCAGAGCTACTGCAGTAGACTAGACTACTAGTGGGTCACAACCACTAGTAGTCTAGTCTACTAATCTTCTCACATTTAAGATTAGGAAGGGAGCATATGACTAAAGGTTTGAACACACGTAAGATTTTCCATCAGGCAGATCAACAAACGACCGAATGCACATCCAAAAATGGAACTTAACAGTTTCTATTCACCATATGATAAGTTGTTATAGTTTTTTCCACTTGAATATCGTTGTATCATTGGATGATATTGTAAGATCAGGTACAATTGTGTCTTTATTGTTCCTTCCCAGCAGACTCAGAATTTGCTTAAATATCTTAAACACAATATTTCCTGAAATATCTGTTTTTTTCTTTATTTAACAACATATAATTTGTCTTTCAGATCAAGTACCATGATGCATGGAACAATATAAAAAACAAATATACAGCTATAAATGATACCCCTCTGCTGATTACAGCAAAAGAAGCAGCTAAACATGTTAATAATGTAAGTAGTTTGCGATCTTCCCTTATGGTGCCTGGCTAACAGCTTTCAATCTTCACCTCCTATTATAATAGTTGATTTAGTGACTTCAGGTAATGAATAAAGCAGCATTCCAACATATAATTACATCTATTGTACATCTGAGTCTTGAAAAGTGATGGCCCAGTTCGCGGATCTGAACCCGAATCCGTGGCGGATTTACCTCGTTCGCGAACGGCGGATATCGCAGATTTTCCGGTTTTCCGCCTTCCGAACTTTTCCGAACCGCGTTTTCGAAAATTTTAGAAATTACGAGGATTTCTCGTATTTTCGAAAATAACGTATTTTCGAAAAATTTCTAAGTTACGAGGATTTCACGTATTTTCGAAAATGCATGAAAAACGTATTTTTGAAAATTTTCGAAATTACGAGGATTTCTCGTATTTTCGAAGAATTTTTCATTTTTAATGGGTCCGCTCGCGGATTTTCGAATTTTCTAATTTTTTTGAAAATTCGCGGATCCTCGAGCGGACCGGAATTTGCGAAGTTCGGACATCTCTAGTCTTGAACTGTATAAAAAACTCAGAACTACGTTTATTTTAAAATAAAATAAAATAATGTCAAGTCTGGTAGGAAGGTAAATTATCAGACAATGAATGACTGAGTCCTCTATAGAGTGTGCAGTATGTTTGAAACAAGACATAAGGTTAGATATTTGTCAGGATGACCATGTGGTCTCTGATCCAAACTTACTATTAGTTATGGATTGAAATGAGAAGCTTGACAGATTTTTAAGGTATCAGCAAAAGTTTGAACTTTATTTTGTTTATTTTTTTTAGAAACTCTACAAAAAAGGATGGGAAAGTGTAAAGGCCACCGGTTACCTGCTTCCTAAAGATGCAATTTCCATTGTCCAAGCCAAAAAGAGCAGCATTGCCCAAAGCGAGGTAAAGCAAATGTTGATATTTATATTTAAATGATAATTAGAAGGAGGAAGAGTGGGAAAAGGGAGAGAAAAATAGGCACTTTGAATGGTCAAGTGGAGCTAAGTGAAAAAGCACAACAAAGGTGCATTGTAAAGGGATGCAGGATAGAAGACTAAGGAGTGGGGAAGGAAAAAAAGGAATAGAAGAATGGATAATAAGAAGGAAACAATAGAAGAATAACTAAGGTGGGGGGGAGAATGGGAGAATGGATAATAAGAAGGAAACAATAGAAAAATAACTAAGGTGGGGGAGGGAATGGGGGAATGGATAATAAGAAGGAAACAATAGAAGAATAACTAAGGTGGGGGAGAGAATGGGGGAATGGATAATAAGAAGGAAACAATAGAAGAATGGCACAAATTAGTCGGCAGAATTAGTTGGCACAAAATAAGGTGCAGCAACTTATAAAAAATGAGATTACATAGAAGGAGAGAAGTAGAGATTTTAAAATAGAGAGGGGTTGGAAAAGAGAGATGAATAGGAGGAGAGAAGCACAAAAAGGAGGAATGATTTATAAAATTAGAAATGTAGCGAAACAATACATTACCTGTTTAATAAACAAAGTTTCATCCACTCAGTTGTTAAATTGTTGATAAATTCTATATTATGGAGCATTAGGACCATATCCAGTGTGGTGTATATATCTGATTGGCTTCCCCCAAAATAATTTAAATAATGAGAATATTATCACTTTCCTTTTCTTTAATTTAGCTGAAGTACAAAGCTGAACATGTCAAGCAAAAAGGCCACTACGTTGGAGTCCCAAGTCTAAAAGATGATCCCAAGCTTAGTTGGTTCAAACACATCAACTTGGTTCAAAATGATAGAGAATACCAAAAGAATTATCAAAAAAATAAGTCAAAGATTAACATCCCCCATGATATGGTATCCATCGAGGCCGCAAAGCAAGGCCAGAATCTGGCTAGTGGTATAGATTATCGTCATTATCTGCATCAGTGGACGTGCCACCCCGATCAGAATGACTGCATTCAAGCGAGAAAGGCTTATGATCTCCAGAGTGATGTAAGTAGTTTTTAGCTCACAATATAAAGATTGTTATAGATTTTGTTTTTACTAATGCCATGTTGTATTCTGCCAGCAGGAAAGGTATTTATAAGCATAAATAATATATTTTTCTATGGTTTCAGAACATCTACAAATCAGACTTGGAATGGATACGTGGTTGTGGTTGGGTTCCTCTTGACTCAGTGGAACATAATAAAGTTAGGAATGCTCAGAAACTAGTTAATGAGGTGAGTGTGCCTGTGATATCGAATCATTAGCTAACTGGACAAAATGTTACTGTCCGGGATGTTAAAGTTTTACCTTCATTCTCATTGCAGAGATTCTACAAGAAAGATGCACAGGACAACTTTTCCAGATATACTCATGTGGTGGACACACCACCAGTTGTACTTGCAAAACTCAATTCAGTCATCACCAGTGACGTAAGTCTCCACTATGTTTTACTCTATTTCCAGTTGCAGAAACTGCATTTCTGTTTTGTTCACCTTTATCCCATAAATTTATAACAAATACTTTTTATTTTCCTTCACATGATATTTACATAGGCATCAAATATACCCGGTATACAACCAGACAAATATATACAGGGAGATTCAATAACATTTCTTATCGTTAAAAATGGTGCTAATTTGACCCCAACCAATCAGATATTTTTTAACATTTGAAAGCTAACATCTGATTGGTTCGGGTAAAATTAGCACCATTTTTAACAATATGAACTTTTATTGAATAAACCTGATAGTATTTAGCAGCCAAACTTTGTTACTCTTAGAGAAACCTTTTGGTATAACGGCAGCAAATCTCCCATAATAAGTCAGTGAGAGTTCAGCAATCTATATGGTAAAAATGCACAGCAATTATACAGATACATATTTATTTATCTGTATTAGACTTGCACTTATACCCTTGTTTGCATACTCTGTATAATGTACAGTGCTGCGTACCCAAGTGGTCTATATAAAGAAATGTATACATTCATACATACTTCAGGTGTCACGTGATCCATGGTGCACAGTTCCAGGTGATTCATGGCCATTCAGTGCCATTTACCCCCCTTAATACATTTTCTAATTTTCTGTAAAAAAAAATTAAAATTAGAAAATTCGAAAATGGACCCATAGAAGTCAATGGGACTTAAAAAAGTTATAAATAGAAATAATGTGTTAGTGTAAATGGCTCATAGACCTGGGAAATGGTCTTGGGAACACGTACAGATCAGCAAGACTTTCGAACTTTTGTGCAAGCTATTTTCGAGTTTCCACATCACATTTTTGATCATTTCCAATATTCAAAATTGAGGGCTCACGTACTGAATGTTTCTCGAAATTAGCCTGTATTTAACAAATTTTTAAATATTTGATTTTTAGTTGATAATTCGATAATTCTAGAATATTCGATTTTTAAAATTCAATAATTATCGAAAATCGTCGGAACTTTGGAACCGCCAGTTCCAAGTCAGAACCGCGTTTCCAGTAACAGTGCGAGATTTTTAATCACCTGTCAGTATTTTTAGATCAGCAGATCAGCTGACCTTTAAGGGAAATACAAATATATATGCACAAACTTTGCCTTTTTAAAAATGACATTATAATTGTATATACAATTATAATAAGTATGTAACAGACACAATTTGCATTTTATAAGCCCCTATTATATTTCTCTCTATTGTATTTTACATTCATTAGAGGGTAAATACTTTAGACTTTGACACTTTAGATCCCATCTCTACCTAAAGCTAGGTACCCACAGCACAGATCTCTGAAAGATGACAGACAGCATCTGCAAGATCCTATCTGCCATCTTTCAAAGATCTGCATACACACAGTCCCGAGCGTTGAACCCTATGAACTTTATAAGGAGAACGCTCGGGACTGTGTGTTTCCATCGGCCGCGCTAGACTCCTATAGGAAGTCTAGCGCGGCCGATGGAAATTTTCGGCCTTCGTACACACATAACGATAAAGCCCCGATACCGTCCGATCCGACAGTATCAGGGCTTTATTGTTACTGTGTGTACCCAGCTTAAGGTTAATGTTTGGTATAAAGTTTAATTCAGCAAATGGCTGTTCTGTTTTAATAATTATGTCTTATTAGTAGTAACAAAGATTTGTTTCTCTCCATAGGTTTCTTAACACAAAGTCTTTATCTTTATTGACTTTTGCTCTATTTCAGCTGAAATACAAAGAAACCTTTAACTTAGAAAAAGGCAAGTACATTGGAGCAGCAGAGACTCCTCAGATTACTCATGCCAGAGAGATGGGCAAACTTAATAGTGACGTAAGTACAGGGAGTTTTAATGACACTGCACTGTACTTGTAGGGATCTTAGGGGCATATTTAAAAACCTGTTCCCACTGTATCTAGGTTTACACTGAAAATTCTGCACACAATTCCACAATTCTGACCAAAGCCATCTGTGGGCCATAGAGCGTGGTTATGGAATTCTGTACTGCAATTGGTATTGTATGACCAAGGTGCAAAATTCAGAAGCCTTTGTAAAAGGCTGTCATTTAAAATGTTAGTTAAGACATAGTATTGCAAATCTGCAATAAAAGTAAACTAACAGAGAGATCGGTAAGGGGCTGCAGTATTGGTAATTACCAATACCACGGCTTGCTAAATATGGTTTTGCTACAACCATTGAATAATAAACTGGCAGTTGTAAAAAAGCCAATCACTAAAGGGTATTTTACATTTGGGTAAAATACCACAATACAGTTGTACCGAGCAATACAGCGTGATCACGAAATACCGCACAGTATCGGTATCTAGTGACGCAGCCTGTATTTTACATCCTTAATTATACAGATGTGTCACAAATTACTGATACTTTGTGGTACTGTGTGACGGCAGTAAAGGAACAGTATTTTTTTATATAAATATGTCCCTATGAACCATAGTTAATAGCTGGGAATTCAGATACAAATATGAAACAAGGTAATCTTTTTGCACTTCTAGAAACTCTACAAAGATTCATATGAGACCGGAAAGGCCTTAGGATACCAACTGCCCCCGGACTACTTACCTCTGGTCGGAGCAAAGCACGCAAAACTTGTTACAAGCGAGGTAAAAATCATCACTCAGTTCCAAATTGAAAATCACTGTATATTTCCTGATGTTGATGTTGGCTAACTTGCCTTTTCCTTTTGTAGCTTAAATACAAAGAAAACTATGAAAAGGAGAAAGGACATTATCTGGCTGGAACCCAGATTAATGATTTCCCAAGCGTAGTGCGATCTCTAGATTTCCAGAAGATGAGAAATATGGTAATGAATTAAATATGTTCTCAATTAATGATACTATTAATAATAACCTAAATAATAACAATAATATTAATAATAATAACAAAAAGCCGTTGTATAAATTCAATCGTAGACATTTTAGGGTCTGTGTGTATCTGAATATTATTTCTTAGACAGATATTGAGATATTATTTAGGAAAATTAGATTGTTCTTGTTAATTATACTTTTCTAGTCAAGAACTTAAAGACTTTATTTATCTACTTACCTCTAAGACTGGAAATTCACGTACAATAATAATGTTAAATTATGTTCATTTCTTTCTTTTGAAACATAATTGGCAATATATTTTATGATGTTCCGTGTCTCTGCATTCTAGTTGGCTTATCATAAAGCTTATGAAGACAGCAAGATGAAGATTCATCTTCCAAAAGACATGTTAAACAACGTCCTTGCCAAGAAATGCCAGCAGATCCTAAGTGATATTGAATATCGCCGCTACCTCCATGAATGGACATGTCTTCCCGATGAGAAGAGTGTAATTCATGCCAGGAAAGCCAATGAAATTCTAAGTGATGTATGTACCGTGATTATAAACTAATTATACAGTGATGTAAAACCACAGTTTATTTAAAATAAATACTCCACTCTGTTATTGGTAGTAAGCGTTACTCACTGTCTATGATTATAGGATGATTATACAGTGATGTGTATTTGTAATAACCCAAATTATTTCAAATAAATACTCCAATCTACTATTGATAGTAAGCCTTACTCACTATCTTATGGTTATAAATTTAATATGAAGTGATATGTAGTTGCAAAAACCCATCATATGTAAAATATATCATATGTAAAATATATACTCCACTCTACTTTTGGTAGTAAGCATTACTCACTATCTTATGGTTATAAATTGAATATGAAGTGATGTGCAGTTGTAAAACCCATCGTATTTAAAATAAATACTCCACTTTACTATTGATAAGTAAGTGTTACAAACTTTTCTGCTATTCTTAATTTAGGTCTGATACAATATATTGCAATGGACCATTTTTTTTCATCCTGATGCTCCAAAGTTCCAATGCCATTAGTTTACTTGCTAACCTTAATTCTAGGTTTTATACAAAGATGATCTGACGTGGCTTAAGGGCATTGGATGTTATGTGTGGGATACACCAGAAATCATACTGGCTAAGAAGTCATACGACCTTCAAAGTCAAGTAAGTATCGACTGTTTCTAGAAATAATAACGGCACTAAAATCTGTATATTTAATCCACATAGGTATTATAGGATGGAATTTGAGAACACAACTTTATCACATATTTTAACCAAATTGAACAACATAATAAGTCCCTTGGAATTTAACTAAAACGTACATAATCCATCAGTAAAAAGATTAAGATGCATAAAATATACCGTATTTCAATTCCAGTTACAGACACTGAAAATTACTAAAAACAACCCAATTCACAGACTTGATTGGGATTTTTTATGTTTTATTGTTCTGCTTTTTGTTTTAATAAGTGACCACACACAAAGATCCATTATTAAGCTTTGTGTATCTCTGCTTTCTTTACAGATAAAATACTCAGCTAACAGCAAAGAGAACTTCAAGAATTACTCAGTTGTTACTGATACTCCTGTCTATGTAACAGCCATTCAAAGCAGCATAAATGCTAGTGATGTAAGTAGCCGTAATCTATGGAGACATCTACCAAAGGTTAAATGTTCCATTTGTCATTGACATACTGTATATCATTTTTCTTCATTTCCAGCTGAAATATAAGGAGGATTTCCACAAAAACAAGGACAAGTATACGACCGTTCTGGAAACAGTGGATTATGACCGGACTCAAAACCTTAAAAATCTTTTCAGCAATGTGAGTATTCCAATTAAATTATGGTATGTTGTTTTAGGAAAATAGGGGGAAAATGTCTTGAATGTGGATACATTACTAGATAACTATATTGACTACTAGAGTAGATGTTTGTGAGTGAGCGAAGAAGACCTTAAGCTTGGTACACGCACTACCGATAATGCCCCGATACCGTCAGATCCGGCAGTATCGGGGCTTTATCGGCACCGTGTGTGGGTGCTTTTCCCAATGAGTCCGCCAAGTGCTCATTCGGAAAAGTCAGTAGATTTCCCCCGGCCGCGGTAACTTCCTACAGAAGGAGTCTGCCGTGGCCGAGGGAAACACACAGTCCCGTGTGTTCTTCTATAGGGAAAATGCTCTGGACTGTGTGTATGCAGATCTTTGAAAGATAACAGACAGTATCTGCAAGATCCTGTCTGTTATCTTTCAAAAATCTGTACTGTGTGTACCTAGCTTTATCTTATTTCTGGTCTTTGTTTCCTTTGTAATGTGGCATTTGGGATGATCTGTAACTTCATCCTGATCCTGGTATCATGGGCTTAACTACCAGTTTCATAGACTCATCTGACAAAATCGTTTTTTCTGCTTCACATTTTTTATATTGAAATGGAATTTAAGTTTGGATGTTGAAATTCCAATTTTGAATCCTGCATAATACGGAGAATATGTGCAATTGTAGATTATAGGTATCGCAATGTCCTGCAGGTAAAAGCGGATCAGACAACTGATTTTACATATTATTTTTTCATCTCTGTGCCGTAGACTCTTTTAGTCTCTTTGACTCTTTATAACATTACTACTGGGACATACTGTACATTTGGGAGAGTTATTATTACCTATAAATTAGTAAATTCCATGTAAACATTTCATAGTTACAGTAAACATCACTTTACTCCAAGTTAGGGCTAGGCTGTCTAGGCAATATTTTTCATTGAGATAACTCTTGCACTAGCGCACGCCAATGTTAGTGGATGTGTGAGGCCCCACAATGCTCACTGCCTTGCGCTGCCTTTCAGGACATTTTCGCAGCATTGAATGCGCTATGATAGGTCAACATCAAAGGAAGCAAATGGATGTGATAGCACTCCACGATTCAATAGACTTTGTAATGGGGCATGGTCCTTAGACTGGATTTAATTGGACAGGAACATTTACAGTACAAGCTTTGCCAATTGGTTATAAGAAATGAAATAACGAACAATATATATTTTGTATTCCTCTTTAGAACATATACAAGCAATCCTGGGATAAAATTAAAGCCACAAGTTACATGCTGCCCACTGATACTGTTTCATTGGCGTTTGCTAAACAGAATAAGCATGTTGCCAGTAAAGTAAGTGGACATCTTTTTAAAACCTGTTAATGCCATTGAAACCTGAAAACATATGCAGGGTTATTCAATAAAAGTTCTTATTGTTAAAAATGGTGCTAATTTTGCCCCAACCAATCAGATGTAACCTTTAAATATGTTAAACAAGATTTGATTGGCTGGTGCACAATTAGAACCATTTTAAACGCTAAAAACTATTATTGAATCTCCCTGATAATGTAGTTTTTACTGTGTTTGTAATTTAAAAAACTCAAATCTCCAAAAAGTTGACCTGGTGTATGGCTGATAAAAATGGCCAAACTTCATTTCGATTTCAGATTTCCGTACTTCCCAAAAAAATCCAAAAATAGGAAATTGGACCTATTAATGTCAATAGGGAAATTTCAATTAAATAAAGGTATAAATAGCAATTACCCTCAATGTTCTTACTGTACATGGCTCTGGGACCTGGGAAATGGTCTGGAAAACATGTACAAATATCCAGAACCTCATTTAGTTTAGAACTAAACTTCAAGTCCAGTTGATCTAATTGAATACAACAGATATGTCTTGTCAATAGATCTAGAGCTAAGTACTCATGATAACTATCTGTCGTGCTGACAGCAAAAAGGAACTTTGGGGCTAATGTACACAATCCCCATCTTACTGTAACAGCCAATCAAACGCTTGTTTTTATTATTAGAGAAAAAAAAACACAGTAAAAGCTAAATGTTGATTGATTACAGCATCTACAAAAGCAATAACCTTGTAACGATAATGGTTACTACTGCCTGTAGAAACATTTTTCAATTAAAAATCAAAGGACTCATGCAATGTGTCATATTTACATTTTATAATGCCAATTTGTCCCTTGCCCTCAGGTTAAGTACCGTGAGGAATATGAGAAATTTAAAGCACTTTACACTTTGCCAAGAGGCGTGAAAGATGATCCAAACACTGCAAGATGTCTTAGAGTTGGGAAACTTCCTCTAGATGTGAGTATGATCTTGATTAAAAGAAATAATTTACACAAACAGCAACACAACTGGGGACATTGTAAAGGAAGAGAGGAGACGCCATGCAGATATGGTTTCTTCTTTAATTTATATGCTGGGTAGGGTCCAGCATCTAAAAAAATTGAGAACCGTAAGTGAACCAGTGATAAGACACTCAATGTCCTATCACATGACTTCCATATGAATAGACTGCAGTGTCCACATGAAATAACACTGTTCACCAAGGCCCATGTGATCTGTGCAATAACTGATGATACAGCCCCTATATACAGCTCATTTAAATTCCCAATCAGTTAATAGTATGTACAACTGTATGTGTGTGCTTGATGTTACGACATAAGCTTTTTGGTCACCATGAGTAGGAATGTCAATTATTAGCCTCCTTTAATAAATTAATGGATGAATCACAAAACTCACAATCCAAGTTTGTTGTGAGAATAAAGAATGTCTGCCAGTTAAACATGGCAATGACTTTAAATTAACTTGGGGTTTGATTTGCACCAATTATTTCCTCTAAGAAATTCTAAAGTCTTGTGTAAGCCAATCAGAGAATTTCACATTGCTGACAATGAACACTGGTCAGCAGTATACAGTAGTCTTCCCTACTCATTCTCAATCTATTGTAAAGCACTAACAGATAAATATAAATAGCTACACTATCATGTTCCTATCCCTTGCCTCAAGGGTACAGCAGAAGACAAGTATATTTGCTTTATTAAGTCTGATATTCCTATATTTCTCCTTCACAGCGTCTCTACAAAGATAACTATGAAAAGAACAAGATGAAAATTCACATAGTTCCTGACATGCTGGAAATTGTCTCTGCCAGAGAGACACAGGACAAAGTCAGTGATATCGATTACCGTAAATATCTCCATGAATGGACCTGTCTTCCCGACCTTCAACTCTATGTGCATGCTCGCAAGGTCAATGAGCAGCTCAGTGATGTAAGTATTTACTTAGTATCGTAGCCTATTCATTTAATGCAGATTGAGCTCTTTATTTGATTTTTTTTGTTTTTCCTATAGATTTAACTAGTACAGTAAAGCTATGTTTGGACGATAACCTTAAATATATTTGGAAACTCTGTTAGAAAAAAAATCCTTTTAATCAGTCAATTACATGGACACTATTACCAAGTCAGTGATACGTTGGGCTGAGCAAGGGAATAGATCCTTTTAATCAGTCAATTACATGGACACTATTACCAAGTCAGTGATACGTTGGGCTGAGCAAGGGAATAGTAGTTACTGAATAACATCACATTCAACAACCAGTTACACAGCAAATAAACAGGGTTATTCAATAGTTCTTTAAAATAGTTCGTTTTAAATGGTGCTAATTTTGCCCCAACCAATCAGATCCTATTTAACATTTGAAAGCTAACATCTGATTGGTTGGGGCAAAATTAGCACCATTTTTAATAAAAGAACTTTTATTGAATAACCCTAATAGTTTAATTTTGTATGATCTAAATATCCATTTACAATGTGTGGCCTAATTTTTTTGTGACACATAAAAAGAGAAAAGCAGAAGCAATATTAAGTGACCAATCACACTTTAGGGCTAAGTCCCACTGCATCAGATTAAAAAACGCATTTTGTGTCTACGTTGGTTTCCGCTTGTCCCTGTTTGTCTGCATTTGCGTTTTCAAATTACTACTGTGGAAAAAACGCATTAGTAGTGCATGTGTGCGTTCCCATAAACTTGAATTCAATCGTGGAATGGATACAAACGGACCAAAAGCAAGCGGACAGAAAAGCGGATAGGAACACGCCTAGTGGGACCTAGCCCTTACTCATGAAAGATAATTAAAGGGCAATTATACTTATAAAATTGGAAACAAGTTAAATGTATATGTATGTTGTGCTAAGTTCCCCAACCTTCCCCAGAAAGTAAATCACACTATTAGCATGTTGTAGATAAGAAAGGGTGACAGAGGTCAGCAAAGCTTGCATGCTACCTGACCAATCAAATGGCACATTCCAATTTTCATGGCTGATAGAGAGGGAAAGCCAGGATTTATGGTCTGGGGAACGAGAGTTTGGACATTTAAATCTTTCTGACATAACGCAGAAAACACAAGAGTGGGTGGGTTTTATTATATACCTATTCAACTCTCTGCTAACCATGTGTGTGTTTCACCAGTATAGTGGTCCTTTACAATTTTACCATTCATCATAAAAATTGTTCCTAGTTTGACCATACCATTAATATCTGTCCTTAATGAATATTCTGGCAAAATAATCATATTCTTAAAGGTAAGCCATGTCTTTATCTTCAATTCTAGATCGTCTACAAAGATGACCTCAACTGGTTGAAGGGAGTTGGATGTTTTGTTTGGGACACACCGGAAATTCTTCATGCCAAGGAATCCCACAATCTGTACAGTGATGTGAGTATAAACATCGAACATGCACATGACTTTTTTTTGATGATCGCTGCATAAGAATAAGAATCTAAAACATTATTGATGCTATAATTGTTTTAATTGTTATAATTGTTTTTCGATAATCATCTCGGTTTTACGTTGACAGCATAGACACTGTATTTGAAATTACATTTTAAAAAACCTTGTGATCTTCCACAGTATAAATACAAAGCAAAGGCAGCAGGAATGAAAAACAATTATTCAGTTGTCACAGACACGCCGGTCTATGTCCAAGCGGTAACCAGTGGCAAGCAAAGCAGTGATGTAAGTATCATTATTACGATATAACAAAATGAGAGCATTTTAATTTGTCCAGATTTCAGGTTGATAATATCCAATCAGTGACCACCTATCACATTGTCGTTAATCACAGTATAGGATGTTTGAAAGGGTTTGTTCTTAAAGGGTGACATTACATTACATGAAAAACTTAAAATAGCAACAAAAATGTATATAAATGCAATCTGACATATTTTAAGGCCAACTGTTCACTTTTTTATTAATTATATTAAACTAAATCCCACAGGTTGGGTGAATTGTTCGATTCAGTTAGACCGGGGAGCTTTAAAATATGTCCCTCCATGTTTGAAAACTACAACTGCTAGTAGAGGGAGGGAGAGGGAGGGGGGAGAAGGGCTGCAGTACGCATGCCAAACTTCTCCCGGAGGCCAGGCAGCAGGCAGAGTCCTATATGGACTCTGCTAGCCTCCTGGTGGGCAGTTTTTGGGACTTTGGGGGGGACTACAGGAGAACCATATGGAGCTGGGATGTGAGGTAAGGATTAAACTACACTACATGATGGGGCCAGTAGTTGGGTTGATTATAGTTTTGGGGGTGGACATGCCCTTTAAGGAATGCTTGGAGTTGTAGTTTTCAAACATCTGGAGGGACATCATTTGAGGATCCCTAAGTAAGACTATGGAACACAAGTAGCAGTTCCTACAGAAACACCTATAGATTATTTGGAATGCCGACTACTTTATCTATAGTAATTGTGTTTTTCCACCATTGATTCAGTTATTGAGTATAACTCAGCAGCCTGGAAAATAAATTAATTAAATGGTACATTCAATTAATAGGTCTATATTCAAATGCACCATTTTGTGATGTCCGGTATACGTGAACCAAAAGAACATATTGAATTGAATATATTTACTCTAAGCATAGATTTTGTTAGATTTTTCAGTCTTGCTCAGTCTTAGCCATTGACGTGTTTTCTTTATTACAGGTTCTATACCATTCAGATTACGAACACAATGTGAGAGGAAAAGTTACTTCAACACCAAACACAGTTGACTTGGAAAGATCCCGTAATGCTAACAAGATACAGAGCACGGCAAGTGTTTAGAAGATCATTAGATGTGTTATTCATAATGTAGATTGGTCCATTTGCTAACTTCACATTTGTTTTTTTACTTGTAGAACTTGTATCGTGAGGACGGCATAAAATATCTTCCAAAAGGATATACCCTTTCCAAGGATGTCCCATCCATAGTGCAAGCCAAGAAGGCTCAGGAAATTGGCAGTGATGTAAGTATTTCGATTTTTCCATGAAATTGTGTAATGTCATCTTAAGATAAGAACTCATTGAACATGACATATGCAAATTTGCTCTGATTTATGTCAAATAATTTTGTTAAAATTTTACTCAAGAAAGACCCCAGATACCATCATTATTAGAATTAGTTTCTGACTAATTGGAAAAAACCCTCTAATACACTACTAGCACTGATATTTGATTAACTCCTAGTATTCCCTATGGCAACAATTAGGCATTGTGGGTAAGTACTAGGCATATCAAAACAATGCACAATGACCTGATCCTAAGGAAATGAACACTGATAGGCTGTATACAAATAGAGCGATTTCCTGTCCGGACCAACTGTTCGTCACTATTGATTGGTCAGCAGACTGAATCCCTGTTGATTGCAGCGACTTTTGCCGTAACTGATCATGTGGTCTATAGGAGGCTAAACGATTGGCAGTGATTTACTGACATGTTCGATCACCCGTTCATCTGATCTAGGCAAACAGGTGACCGACAATATTTGCCGCCACTGGCAATTTTTTTAGCCCAACCGCTACAAGGACATATTGGTCACTTGCTCCGAAATTTTTTTTTGTGTGAACGCAGCCTATGTATTCTATTCATGGTTTCACGTCACCTCTTGTGAAACAAAGCTTGTTGGCGAGCAATAGAAAGAAAATGTTCTATTTACTATAGGGTGTATCTTTGTTTTTAGAATTTGTTTTATTAACTAACATGAGCTTGTACAGTGTGTAATAGAGTGACTATACAACAGAATAGCATCCAAGCAATATATAAAGGGCGTGGATTATCTTTAAAGAAACAGACATACATTTGGAGTTTAGGATGTTTTTTAGTCTGTGTGTGGGAAAAATAAAATGACATTATTTTCTAGTTATTTTCTAGTTATTTTGTGCACGTGTGAATCACGATACTTATCTTTATTTTCCTGTAGCTCAAATATAAGGAGGTTTATGAGCATGTGAAGGCCAAATCTTATACTCTGGGCCCAGAAAATGTCGGCATGGCGAACATAAGGAAAGTGAATAAAATCCTTAATGAGGTATGTGAAATAACCTGGAAATAAAGTGGCATCTGAATGATGAAGCTGAAATGTTTATTTATTTACATATTTTGTTTGTCCAAAATCGGTAATATTCAGACTGGTTCTATCTTTTCCAGAGGCTCTACCGGCAAGTGTACCATAAAGAGAAGGATAAAATCCACACTACACCCGATACGCCAGAAATACGACAGGTCAAAGCTACTCAAGATGCCGTCAGCGATGTAAGTTTTACTTAAATAAATATTTTTGGTGGCTCCTGACAAAACAGAATAAATGAATTTACCGCGTATTTCTCCGCTACAGTTGGTCTACAAATCCGACTACTTCAAGCTGAGGGGACACATGATTTCAATGCCTTTCACACAGCAAACCATGCATTGCAGATACGTCGGTGAAATAACCAGTGATGTAAGTACAGCGTTGTGTGCTAATGGATTTTAAATTAAAGATGAGGGATATTAATGGCTAATTGCTTAATCCATTGCAACAGATCATATTATTGTATCCGTGTCCAGCAGATATAAAAAGATGAGAACTCAGTATTTAATCCTTAATACATTAGAAACAAATGGCCCATATATTACTCATTAACTTTTTATATAGATCAAGAGATACATTACGATTGGCTAACCTTACCAGCTTTTAACTGATAGTCAATAAACTGTAACTGAACACACGCAGGTTATAATTCTAGACGGTTTGGTAGATGCAGAAAACTTAATTAGAGATACAATATGTACCAAGAGATGTTATTGGTCCCATAAATACATTTACATTTATTGGTGCTAATTATCTTCATATTTGAATTCTCATTAGAATAAATATAAAGAGGACTTGCAGTGGCTGAAAGGCTTGGGATGCTTCCTGTACGATACTCCTGATATGGTGCGAGCTCGAGACCTACGCAAGCTTTGGGTATGTTGCTAATTCAGTCCCAAGTACACAGGGGGCGGGGGGAGTGTTAACTTAACAATTTATAATTCTATTACTAAACCTTGGAAAAAATAACTAGATCAATACTGGAGATGTTGGAAACCGGAGAGTTCCGTTCCAATAAGAGATTTTCAAAAAAATTACCCAAAATCTGAAAATGGACAAATAGAAGTCAATGGGAGTTAAAAAGTTCCGATTTAGAGGAATAGTTGACTGCAAAAGTGATTCCTTTAATGCATTGATTGAAGACCGGGAGGTTAAGAAGCTGTGTCTTACCTTCCTTTCTTCAATCAATGCCTGTTTGTTAATCCGAACCAGGAAGCAGTCGGGACCTGTCAGTGTGACAGCGGAGGATCGGGTGAAACGTAGGTTTCTTCTATCTTCGTTCCTGGCACCACAGGGATTGATATAATAGGGATTGAATAATGGTAAGGCATAGCTCCTTATCCTCCCGGTCTTCAATCAATGAATTAAAGGAATAGTTCACTTTTGCAGAGAACTATTCCTTTTTATTTAAGGTATAAATAGCAATAGTCAATTAGTGTAAGTGTCTCAGGGACAAGGGAAATGGTCAGGGGAACACCAAAATGTTTTAAAAAAACAAACTTCCTTCACGTGCTAGCTATTTTTGAGTTTTTGCATCACATTCTCCATAATTTTGGAAATCGAGGACTCCCTTATTTGGAATTGAGGATTCATGTATTCAATATTTCTTAAAATCAGCCTGTATATTCAATATTTTCCCGAATATTCGATTGAGAAAATTCTATAATCCTAGAATATTCAATTTCAAAATTTCAGTAATTATTGAAAATTCAGGAAAAGTTCCACAAACCGAAAAATATGAAAATCCAGTTAGTTCCAACTGAGTCGTTCGTTCATCCCGCCTTGTAACCTCATTCAGATCTTTTTTAGTCTGTTACAAAACATTACAATCAAATAAGCTATTTTGAGTATGGAGGGAAATTCCAGATAACTTTGGGTCAGTAAGGGGTAAAAACATATAAACTACATATCTTGTGGTTTATCATCAAAAGGATAATTAAATATCGCCCTGTTTCTATGTGTAATCTTACTGGTGACTTTTGTTTTGATAGTCTAAGAATTACTACACCACAACTGCCAAGAAAATGCTGGACAAATACTCTGTGGTCACTGACACACCGGAATACCGGACAGTTCAGGAGCTAAAGACTCATCTGAGTGAGGTAAGAAGGTGCAGACAGATTATAGGTTCGTTCTAATCTGTACAGGTAAAAATATATTGAAAGGAAAGTTCCATGTATTTAAATTCACTTTATTTGTATCTGTAATTATAAGTGGATATTTATAAATTAGCTTTATATTTCATACTGTCCCTTATATGCAGCCTTTATCTATGTTTGCAATTAAAGTAACATTAATTAAAATTACAGTAATGGCTGTCCAACCAAACAAGGCAAAGCTGGTTTAAAAAACAGAGTGAAGTTATAAATCTAAATTGACTTTCATTGATAACCCATGTAAACACAGCTGGGGAGATTTTGCCGAGTGTTTTGGGTCAGTGACAATTACAGGTTATAGGTCCCAAAGAACAGTATTTGCCCAGTGTCCATAGTGCCCAGTTCTGATCCTAGAGGGTGTATAATCTAATAAGTTGTTTTGTTTACCAATTGCCTTATTGTTAACATTATTTTTTACCAGTAATCCACTTGCTGTCTGTGTTTGAAATGCAGGATAGCAATACATTCTGATGGACTTGACTTAAATATGACATTCTATTTGCAGAATGTGTACAGAGCTGCAGGAAATAAGCAGAAGTCAGTGTACACGTCTGTCCTTGATACCCCAGATTTCCTAAGAGCCAAGAAAGGGCAGGAGATCCAGAGTGAGGTAAGTAGCAAGTGCCACACGAGGACACCAGAGAATTCTATGTATGTCTACATACATCTATTATACATAATATCATTTAGCCGTCAGCCTAAAAGAATTTAAATTGATTTTCATTTCTTGTTGGTTACTTTATTTTCTCTTCCCATCAGTATCTGTATAAAGAAGTTGCTTCAAAGGAAAGACCCCACCACCATTTGGATGAGAAGACCCCACAGTTAAGCCTCGCCAAGCAGGTCAAAGAACTTGTCAGTGAGGTACAGAACCCAACGAATTGCCAATTAAACCTTTGAATACATAAAAACAAGGACAGTAATGACACAAATGTTAATGTTAAGAGATATTTCTATGTTTATAAAATCTGTGATGGCTTCTTTTTATAATTGTTCTAAACATGTCCACTGGGAGACACATCAGTTAGATTTTTGCCTTTAATCAATGAGTTTAATGTGAACAGGATCAGTTTATGTTCTCAGAGTTTTATTTATTTCATTTTGTGTCTTTTGTGTCAATGTTTTCTTTACAGAATAAGTACAAAGCACAGTATGAAAAATTCAAGCACAAATACACGTCTGTGCCTGATACGCCTATCATTCTCAGAGCCAAGAAAGCCTATTGGAATGCCAGTGATGTAAGTTTACCACTTGAATACAAGTCAATTTCTTTTTTTTCTGTAAAAATACTGTAACATAGACCTTAAAGGGCAAGTGCACCCCTCAAATGAACATTTGTATAGAGGAAAATCACCCCAAAATGACTATAGTTAAAATGCTGAAAGATATATACAGTAAGACTAACCTAAAATGCTGCACAATGTCCTATTGCCCCTTTTCTGCTTCTTGATTCTCCTCGTTAGCAAATGGCAGTCATGGTCACAGTTGACATTACAGCCAATTACTGAATGTTAATCCTTTAGCTGCCTCCTCTGAGCATGCTCAAGCTCATAATCAGCTCAGTAAATTGATGAGGGGGTGTGAACAAATACACCTGTTAACATAAACTACCCCTTTGTTTCCGCGAGGCATCCAGCAGCATAGCAGGTATATGCTAAAGATTCCAGAGGATAGCTCAACATATTTTAAAGGGCTCATTCCTTCTAAAAAAGTATTTCCCTAGGCAATTTCCCTTGTGAGTTCCCATTAAAATTTGTCAAATAGGACCTCTTCGCTTATGCAGGGCTGTAAGACATTTTCAAATACCTTATACATTAATTCTCATCTGTATGTCCCTTTACAAAAACAATACCATCTTTAATACAGACAAAATCAACAATATTTTTTCTAATTATACATCATTCCCTCCATCTTCTCTTTTCTACCAACTGGTTACTTTACATGTGGTAGATCGTAATGTAATTTTCATTTTTTAAATTTCATTTAGTTACGCTACAAAGAAACCTTTGAGAATGCTAAAGGCAAGTATCACACAGTGAAAGATGCTCTGGATATTGTTTATCACCGCAAGGTCACAGATGACATCAGTGATGTAAGTAATTATTTTCGCTATTATGCTAGAAATGTATAAAGATACTGTCCATCAGCTAAATTCTACTAATGATCATAATTTCTTTCTCCTCTATCCCAGGTAAAATACAAAGAAAAATATGTCAGCCAGTTAGGTGTTTGGAGGTCAATCCCGGATCGTCCAGAGTACTACCACCACCGCGCAGTTACAGATTCCGTTAGTGATGTACGTTGGTTTAGTTAAAGGGTACCTTTAAAAAATGTACCTTTAGATACATCAAAAACTTTTATCAGAATTTAAGTCTGAGCTGCAGATCCTAATAAATCCTCACTGGAGATCACAGCATTTATAGGAAAAGACTCCAGAAACAGATATTATAATATGTGCCCCACCCCTGACTCCTAACTAGGATCTTTGGCTTCCTGCCAGCACACTTTCTGCAACAATTAAGGGAATCAGCAGAGAAAAAAAGGCAGTGAGTAAGGGAGGGTGGGGCAAATAGGAGCACTCACTAAACATTAATAATTTAATAACAAAGTACAGATAAATATGAGCACCACCATTTTACTTCTCTCAAATTGTAGTTTCAGAAAATGTAAAGTTGTTTGAGTGAGTATAGTGACCTTTTAACACTTCAAACACTCCATATTACTCAAAATACATGTTATGTAAAAATACACATGTTCCCTTAGACTGATATCCATATTTAAAGGGTATCTATACTCTATCTAATTTATCTAATCTAATTTTCAACAATTATACTTTTAGATACAGCAAAATCTCACTACTTCAAAATCTTTTTTGAATTTTAAATCTGAGCTGATAAATCATAATTTGAAATCACAGCATTTTTCAGGGAAAGACCTGTCACTCCAGAAGCATATATTATAAATTATATTTATCTGCCTGCCAGCACACTTTCTGCAACAATTAAGAGAATTAGCAGAGAAAAGAAGGCAGGGGGAGGGAGGGGGATATCTGTAAGCAGAGCAGTGTCCATGGTGAGGCTGTGCAGAACTTATAAGTGTCACAGACACTGCAAGAAGGCAGTTAGTAAGGGAGGGTGGGGGCAATTAGGAGCACTCACTAAACATTAAAGGACATGTCCACCCCCAAAACTATAATTTAACCCACTACTGGCCCGACTGTGTAGTGTAATCATTACCTTACATCCCAGCTCCAAATGGTTCTCCTTCAATGCCCCTCCAAAGTCCCCAAAACTGGCCACCAGGAGCCTGGCAGAGTCCATTCTCCTTCGGGAGAATTTTGCCATGCGCACTGCAGCCCTCCCCCCCTCCCTCCCTCTCTTACCCATTTTGCCCTACACTATATTAAAATTAAGAAAAATGGGTGGACATGCCCTTTAATAATTTAATAACAAAGCAAGCACAGATAAATATGTAAGTACCACCATTTTACTTCTCTCAAATTGTAGTTTCAGATAATGTAAAGTCGTTTGAGGGAGTATAGTGACCCTTTAAACACAGAGTTTAGACAGTTTTCACATAAAATTGCATCTAATCTAATTGTTCCCTATATTCATTTTCAGTAGGTTACAAATTTTATTTAAATGATAAGAAACAGCATTGTAATAAAAGTTTCAGCAGATACATTTAAAAATAATTTTTAAAAAACACTGCATTTTATTTAAAATGACAGGTATAACACATGTAAACAGTAGCTGTAAAATTACTACTGTCTTGTAGCAACATATTGTAGGTATCAGATTTTTAGGAATGAAAAAAGTACATCACGCTGTACATTCTTTGGTAAGATTCATCTGTTCTGATCTTCCTAACACATTCTAATCTTCTTATACATGCTGATCAATATTGCTATAGGTATGAAATGTAAATTAGGTGGCCCTATCTTGTGTGATCTGCTAATGGTAGGAGTTCATTGGTTAAATAATAACAAATCCTTCCAAAAAGCTTAACCTCCAATAGGCTGTACTGCTCAGCAGCCCCAATATATAATATCAAATGTCCCAAAGTTTGAAGGAAGCTGTGAGATTTGAAAATAGTGAAAAACATGTTTAATGCTCCAAAGTGAAATACAACTACAGGCAACCTTGTGAGTGCTACTCTACCCTTCTCAAGCCCCAGGCACTTTATACTTTAGTATTGGTTATCCATCCAATGGAAAATTTCTGTTTTGGCCAATAGGTCACAATACCGATGACAGTAGCTCAGAGGCACCTTAAGTCTGTGTTCACACAAGCCAATATTAAAGGGCATGTCCACCCCATTTACAAAGTTTTTCTGTAGTGTAGGGATCCCTCTCCCAGCCCCAACCTCCATATTACTTTTTACAGTATCTTAAAGATCCCCCGATCTTTAATTACCTAACTCCTCTCCTACGACGTACTGTCACGGCCCATTAAACTGCAAGCAGGGCGCCGGACCAGCAGCCGCGTCCGTGATTGGCTGAGAGGCAGCCAATCACAGACGCGGCTGATGGCTATCCAGAACGCCGGAGGAGAGAGGTAATGTAAGTAGATTTTGGGGGAGTTTCTACAAAAAGTAATATGGCGGTTGGGGCTGGGGGAGCGAGCCCTACACTACATAAAAGGGGTTTTGTGCTGGGGGGAGGGAGAGCAAAACGGGAGGGAGAGGGCTGCACTGCGCATGGCAAAATTCTCCTGGAGGAGAGACAGTAGGCAGAGTCCTATATGGACTGGCAGGCTCCTGGTGGCCAGTTTTGGGGATTTTGGAGTGGCATAGCAGGGCAGCCATTTGGAGCAGGGATATAAGTAAGGATTTTATTACACTACAGAGTGGAGCCAGTAGTGGGTTAATTTATAGTTTTGGGAATGGACATGCCCTTTAACCAAACATTTTTTACAATTTTGACCCAGAGGAAATTTTGAACTGATTGTGTGGTTTTAAATAGCTACAGTGCAAGCCAAATATTGTCAGCACTGTGTTTACCGGCCGGTAGTCTTTCTAACTCTATGTCCCACTTGTAGAGATGGTTCAGCCTCACTTGTCTATAATTGTCTTTCCTTTTATATTTTATTGCAGTATAAGTACAAAGAGGACTTAACATGGCTTAAAGGCATTGGCTGCTACGCATGGGATACCCCTGACTTAGCCCTCGCAGGACAAAACAAGGCTCTGTACAGCATGGTAAAGTATTCTAGGCCCACACATGGCCAGGGTAGAACTAAAAATGAATATTATAGACACTAGAGAAACTGGTTGCAGAAATATCCAATTGGTCCATTTAGTTCACAGATTTACTAAATACATTGAGGATCTTCATTTGGGTTGTCTGTGTTTTTTATTTTATTTATCTGTATATCTACATTGTTTTAGCCAGACATTCTTGTAATACCAGATCATTTCCCTATGGTAATTCAATCTCCCACCACCTCGTTTAGTTACTTTTTCTCCTTCTAAACACATTAATAAAAAACATACAGGGTTATTCAATAAAAGTTCTTATCGTTTAAAATGGTGCTAATTTTTCCCCAACCAATCAGATCTTATTTACCATTTGAAAGCTGAAATCTGATTGGTTGGGGCAAAATTAGCACCATTTTAAACGATAAGAACTTTTATTGAATCTCCCAGATAGATTGTAAAGTAATTATCTCACTTCCGTAGAGTTGGTATTTGCTCACATTGTAAGGGCTCTCTCGAAAAGCAATTGAACGTGGCCATTTTTGCTGTGTTGAGCTTCACAGTGAAATATTTCATCAAGCAGAAAGCAATTTATATATTACCTGAAAGCGTGGAATCAGTGGCGTAGAAACAGGCTCAGTAATCACTATTGGTGCGGGGCCCATGTTCCTGGTGGTCTTACAGAGAAAGATCAGGAAGACAGTGCTAGAGGCAGCATCAAAGGACCCAACAGTAGTATCTACTGCAGGATTGGTGGTGTTGGTGGGTGGTTGATGTGGGCAGGATAGGTCCACATCAGGGACTATGGAGTAGTAGATATGCCAATGTGCAGTGCTCCATGAGAACAATACATTAATAAATGGAATTAATCTGTGTCTTTTATGTGTCAGACCATTCCCTTATTTTGCAATGTAATTGTAAACTCTGTTTCTCCAGTATAAATACAAAGAATCTTTTGAAAAAATAAAATCTAAATTCAAGTACACCGCAGACACGCCCTTGTTCAACCATTTCAAGTATGCGACTCAACTAGCCAATGAGGTAAGGTAAACGTGTGAATTAAATGTAATATTTTGATTTTATTCATACTTTTCAGGTTTATTAGCAGTGTCTGCTCTGTCTGATATATAATTCCACCTATCTAAATGATCCTCTCGGTCTACAGTTTTCCCTAACCCTCCCCTAACTTGCATCTTTTAAGTTTTCTCTAGTTCTTTGCTGATATATTGTATCTTGTAAAATAGTGTCCAGAAAATAAAAATAGTAAGCTAAGCCCCCATAATGTATTAGTATAATCTGTGTGATTAAAATGGGCAAATCACAGATTAGTCACCCAAAAATGTTGAATTTGTGTTTTTCTTCTAAATATTCTTCAATGGACATTGCTATTTGCTTGTGGACATTGACTGATTTTGGGGGATAGTTTACAAACTGCCTGCAAATGCCAATTTCTTTTGAACATTTCATTCATACACCATGCGACAACCGTCCCACTTCAGGACAAAACTAGTTTAACAGCAGTATAAATGCTGAGTTATGTGAATGGACATGAACTAGCTTTTGCTGGTGCGGTGTAAATGAGTCTTATCTACTCAAAATAATTCTGTTCACCATACCCTGTAATATAAGTCTTAGAATTGAATTTGCTATTTATCGGAGAGTTCTTATATTTAGTGCGGACATTAGATGGTCACTCATTATGGATCATAAGTATTAATCTGAATGTTACTAAACAGAAAAGGTAACAAAATGTTGCTCCTTTTGCAAAATCTCAGAAAATCTACAGTATAGTAAAAGTATAATAGTATGGGAGGGATTAGGGAGTATTCCTACCTTCCGATAGTCATACTTTGTAAAGCAGCAAATTGTAGAAGTTTGCCGCAAGCACTTCCCCTTCACAGCTGCCCGGACTGTTCCCCCCGACCCTCTTTCATTCAATAACATGCACCAGGCATGCAGAGGAAGCCAACAAAAGACAGAAGTGTGAAGAGAAGTACTTACTGTGAACATTGTATCCTATTATAGATATTAGGAAAATAAACAAAATCTGTCACTTTATTGATGATTTATAAAACTTTTAATAACCATTTTTAATCTTTATTTGAATTTGTGATTACATTACAACCGTACAGTATAATGTTATTTTACAAATATCATTTTTTATACGTTGCCTCATCAACGTTTGCATAGAACTACAAAGGTGAAATCTGTATTTATAGCTTAAGATATTTTTTTGGTTTGTGAAGCTTTAATTTGTGTTCTGAGCAGAAATTGTACAAAGCTGAGTATGAAAAGGAGAAAACACATTACAGTATTGTGGTGGACGATCCCAGAAATCTTCTGGCTAAAACAGCAAACGAACAACTCAGCCAGGTATCAACGTTGCCTGGCACTGATCTTTGGTGCACCTTCCTGGCTGTGGTGTCTTTCGTCTACGTAGGATGTTGTCAGAAAACGATGTACACCGTGTTCTGTTGCCATACAAATATCCGCCATATTTGTGTGAGCCTTTTGAAATGTATCTGTACCATGTCATACCATATCAGGCAACCAAACAATAAGTAAATTTCAGCAAAAATCACCCATAAATTAATTTTAAAAAACCAACAAAGATTCTAGCCTTATATTATCGGTTTACTTGTTTGCTTGCTCTGGAATACCTGTGTACATATACAGTATGTGCCTTAATCCCTTTACAGACAGTGTGAGGGATATAGTTTTGTCTTTACATGTCTTTTCTGTAACCCGTTGGTGTCTGCATGAACAGAAAAAATACAAGTCTAGTGCCAAGATGCAGCTTGAACACGGGTGTAATGAAATACGCCGGCCAGATATGATACGAGCACTTCAGAATACCAGCATGTGGAGTCAGGTAATACAAGGCCTGGTTTCCCCCTATCCACCTCTATTCCCTACTACATGCTGCAACAAAACGCTGCTAATATCTGCAATGTAGAAATAAATGAGTGCGAGTTCTGTGTACAGGACGAGATGCATTGCACTCTCACCAAATACAAAGCAATAAACTAAAAATATGTTTAGAAATATATTTAAAATTGCAGTTTATTTGTGTGACCTCTCCTAATGAAATACACTGTATGCCTAGTCATTTACAGCCTCTGGTTAAAAAAACACTATAAATGCCTCTAAATATTAAAAAGTACTGTAACTTTTATATATATATATAAAATGTGTAAATAAGCATATTGATATATACTCGAGCAAGCAAACAATTGCATGCACACAAATACACACATATTTATATAGCCATAACAATAATCAGGGAGATTCAATAAAAGTTCTTATCATTAAAAATGGTGCTTATTTTGCCCCAACCAATCAGATCTTATTTAACATTTGAAAGTTAACATCTGATTGGTTGGGGCAAAATTAGATTTGTTTTTAATGATAAGAACTTTTATTGAATCTCCCTGAATGTATCCTATAATTAAAGGGAAATTTTGTTTCTAAATGTATACAAACCAAACATATTAATGCAAATCCAGATTTCACTTAAAAAAACTAAACAAACACTTATTTCAGGCCAGTGATCCCATATAATATTAGATCTCTTTGATGTACAACCGGTAAACAACATGCCATTGGCCTAAAGTGTCCATAGCAGAAGAAGAGACAGTCAGGGAGATTCAATTACAGTTCTCATTGTTTAAAACAGTGCTAATTTTGCCCCAACCAATCAGATATTATTTATCATTTGAAAGCTAACATCTGATCTTTGGTCTTTACTACATACTTTACTTGTGTTTAGTACATCATTTTCAAATAGAAAAAAAAATACACACTCTTAATTTAAAGAGGAGAGGTCACACAGATACTGGAATTCTATGAGTACACCTCAGATGTGCCATAGAAGAATAGCATAATAGCGGCTTCCATTTCTAATGCTTTATCATTCATTTAACACTTGTTTTTTTTTTACTCATCTCATAAGTCAAATTTAATTCATGACTTTAAACCTTCACATCATCAGTCTGAGGGCCAATTCACACGGCCCCAGATATTATAATTGCGTCACTAAGGAGATCTAACGTGGGTGGATAAGATTGCAGAACTATAATGAAACAATCAGTCCACTGTCAAAAAAAAAACAAAAGAGAAGGAAAGAGATATCTCTGCAGATATGGCTCAGAACAAAGATAATGCAAGTATCTCTGGATTTCCAATAGACCCTTTCTGCACAAGATCCAAGTTCTAGACAGAAACCTGTTGTGTAATGTATTGGTGTATATAAGTGGCATGCTAACCTCGTCTCGTCCTGCGTTGTGTTATTCATTGTTTGTTCTTCTGTCTCTACATTGCTACGTCTGCCTGCATGTGAAATCTTTGTTGTGATTGTTTATGAACAAAACATTTAATTTTCTTATTTCAAAACTACACAATTTAGGAGCGACACATTTATGATCCAACATGAAGGAAAATTCAACAATTCTAAAATTACTGGAACATGTTAAAAAAAAACTAATTTGGAATACTTATTAGAATATTCTATAACTATGTACATCCACATTTATATGCAACATATTTCAACTGGTCACTGTCTAATGTCATGTTTATAAACATGACATAAGCCTAGCTACACATTTAGAGAACAATTCATTTCCGTGCCGGTTGCAGAGTCCTGGCAAACAATTTGCGGATAGCTTTGTTCTTACAGAGTCTTTTTTGCTGCAGTGGAAATACAAGGCGAATTATGAGAAAGCAAAAGACAAGTACACAACTGTCCTGGATACACCAGAAAACGTGAGAACAAACAAAGTCAGCAAGCAGATCAGTGATGTGAGTATTTTACGATCAGATGTGATATGATAACAAAATAATGACTTGTCTGAGGGCATTTATAGTTGTTAATTAAATCGGAGCCATAATTTGAGACTATTGTATATGTGTCACTACACAGTAGAGATGTTCGAAACTGTTGAGTTTCGTACCGTTTTCGAATTTTCGAAATCCGAGTTTCGATTTTCGAAAATCGTCTATTTTCGAAAATCGTCTACATTCGATTTTCGATGAAAATCGAAAATTCTAAAAATCTGGGTTCCGTGAAATTCGCGAGTTCCGAAAATTTTGTTGGGACTTCGAAACCCTGAGATTCGATTTCGAAACTGGGTTCTATTCGAACCCACATTACACCTCTACTACACAGTTGTGTCTACCAGCAGAATTATATGAGTGTACGAAGCTTTTGAATGCAAAAAAATCTAGGACACTTCCATTCCAAGGGAGTCGTAGATCTGTATTTTGTCCTGATTTGGAAAGGCAGATAAATTAATTTGATTTTCCAATTAAACTTTGTGTATGTTGTGGTAATTTATAAAATCCTGGAAGTCAAGCAGCCTTAATATAGCAGATCCATAGCTTTTAACTGGTTTTAAACTGGTTTATTCTTGACCAGAGACTTATGAGTCCTTTTTTACTCCATGAGAAGGAAGCTGTGTCTTTAATTTCTTCTTAAATAAACATACAGGTATCATTGAATTGAACTAGGATGGACTTATTTTAAGAGCTGGGCAGGTTTAAAAAACGTTTAGTGCTACCTGCCAAAATGTAGGTTTGCGCAGGAAAGATAAATAGGCAAAAAGGATGAAAGGAAAAAGAGCTATTGTTGAAATAATAGCCCCCCACTGTGATGAATCTGCTGGTGGAAGAGTAAAGGCCTCTCTGTAATGGATCTGCTGGTGGAACCATCTAGGCCTTTCTAGAATGGATCTTCTGGTGGAGCAGCCTAGGTACCTCTGTGATGGCTCTGCTAGTGGAACATTCTAGGTCAATCTTTAATGGATCTGCTGGTTAACAGCCTAGCACCTATGTGATGGCTTTGCTAGTGAAATAGTCTACGCCCCTCTATAATAGATCTGCAGGTGGAACAGTCTAGGCCCCTCTGTGATGGCTCTGCTAGTGGAATTGTATGGGCCCCTCTATAATAGATCTGCTGGTAGAACAGTCTAGGTTCTTCAGGTTTATGATGAATCAGCTGTTTGAGGGGAGAAAAAGTAATGAATTTTGCAGGATTATGCAATTTACACTTCGTTATATTAAAAAACTTACAATTTAATTTCCATGTCTATAGATTATTTATAAAATGGAATACAACAAGGGCAAAGCCAAAGGATACACAACAATCCATGACACCCCTTCATTGATCCACGCACGCAAAGTAAAAGACAAGATCAGTGAGGTAAGCATCTCCATTTTCCCCCTCAACTGGACTTAAAGTTTAGTTCTTAAAGACACTTCGCTAGTTATCCAACTGGCTTTCTCAATTCAGAATGACTTGTACAAGTAATTGGCAATAAATTAAACATTAATACTGTAGATGGCCAGTTTTAACAATGGCAGTCTGATCGTACATTGATATATAATGAAAATATTTTACGGGTGTTATTTTAGGGAAGGTGGTGGTAGCTAATATTAGTTATAAATTTGGTCTGAATCCCCCCCCCCACACACACACATAACTTTCTTTTTTAAATCTCTTTTTCATACCTTTCTCGCAGCCTGACATTTAAATCCTTAGTTTGCTGCTCAGGTCCATAACATTAGAAATTAGATATAATTGTTTTAAATGTAAGATTAAAAACATGGAAACAATGTTGAAAATAAAGCCAGATTAGAACAATTTAGTGCAACATCATACATACTGCCCAACAATGGAACATGGGAGTCTGGGGTAGGGTGGGGTGGGGTTGGGACCTGGGGTAGGGTGGGGTGGGGTTGGGACCTGGGCTGGGCTGGGGTGGGGATCTATTGAAATCGCCCTAGCCATGTCCCAGAATGCCCAAGCCCCACACTCATGGGACAAATCAGAAAGTTCTGGGATTCCGGGGCAGACCTTTCATATCGGGTCTGTCCCTGCCAAGCTGGGACGGTTTGGGGGTTTGCTACTTTAATATATTATAATAAGCACATTCCAGAATGTGAGTGTAAAACATAATTGAAACATGTCTAGGAACCCACAGCAAATAACTTTATTGTTCTAAATATATGGTCCTAGCTGTCCATGCAGATTTCAGAGATTTATTTGTGGGAGTTACAAGAAAAGGTTAAAAATGAATAAATAATATAATTTAACGTGCTAAATAATAACTGGTGTTTTACAGCTGAAGTATAAGGAACTGTATGAAAAGAGCCGCGGACATTGCACACTTATCCCTGATGCTGTTCAGATCAAGACTGCCAAGGAAGCCTACAAATCAATTAGCAATGTAAGTTATTCAAGTATATAAACACTGGCATAGTAAGGAGGAAGCGACGCACTCACAGGTCTTGACACAACAAGTTCGGTAAACAAAATTAAACTTTTTATTTGACCAAATAAATAGTTTATTTTTTCTGAACCTTTTTGTCAAGACCTGTGAGTGCGTCGCTTCCTCCTTAAGTATGTTGGTATATGGAGTGCAATCGTTATATGGAAGTATATATATATATATATATATATATATATATATATATAAAACAATGGAGGATACGGAGCACTCCTTGGACTTCCAAAATTCTTTATTAAAATACAATCACAGGTATGTGAACCTACGCGTTTCAGCCCATGAACAAAGGGCCGTCCTCAGGGTTACAGACCTACATATAAAGTGCCTATAAATAGAAAACAAACTTCCACCCCCCGCCCACAGTCACTCCCCCCACATGACGAGCAGAGTCACCAACCCCTGGGTAAACACGCCCCTATGCGGAACACTCCCTAATAGTTAACCCCTAAAGTGCAAGACATGGGAAAAACCCTCAAGGCAGATACCAAGCCCCAGAATCCGAAAAATGTGATAAAGAGAGAGTTTGCCCAGTACCACCTCATGAGAACAAGCCTGGTTCACCTACCTGTGATTGTATTTTAATAAAGAATTTTGGAAGTCCAAGGAGTGCTCTGTATCCTCCATTGTTATACTTACCCTCTACGGGGGCACCCGGGCATTGATCAGAAGTACGGAGTGCGCGGGATCCAAAAACATTATATATATTTATAGTTTAATTTATAAAGAGCACCTTGTACACTCACACGCTGTACAATAACAAAATAAAAAAAGGGGGGCAAATACTTACAGGGAGATTCAATAAAAGTTCTTATCGTTTAAAATGGTGCTAATTTTGCACCAACCAATCAGAACTTATGTAACATTTGAAAGCTAACATCTTTTAGCAAAATTAGCACCATTTTAAACGATAAGAACTTTTATTGAATAACCCTGATAGTTTAGAACATAAATATATAAACTGGCATTACTCTAGACTAGAGATGTAATGTGGGTTCGAATAGAACCCAGTTTCATATGGAATCTAAGGGGTTTCGAAGTCCCAACAAAACTTTCAGAATGCCCGAATTTCACGGAACCCGGATTTTTCAAATTTTTGAAAAACGAAAGTAGACGATTATCGAAAATCGAAAGTAGATGATTTGTGAAAATCTAAAATTTTAAGTAGACGATTTCCGAAAGTCAAAAATAGGCGATTTTCGAAAATAGACGATTTTTTAAAATCGAATGTAGACAATTTTTGAAAATCGAAAAAAGTAGAGAATTTTAGAAAATTGAAACTCGAACTTTCTGAAAATTTCGAAAAAGGAGTGAAACTCAACAGTTTCGAACATCTCTACTCTAGACTACTACTAGAGTTTATTTATAAAGCGCCACATGGGGATGCAGCGCTGTACAAAAAAGTCATACAAGGGGGACGAAAACATAAATAGTTCAGTACATCTATTTAAAATGGCTACCAATGTATTTATTTTTAACTGCAGCTGGGTTACAAGAAGAAGTATGAGGCTACGAAAGCCCAATGGCAATGGACTGCCGACAGACCAGATTTCGTTCAAAATGCCAAAGCATCTATGCAGCAAAGTGATGTAAGTATTATTTCTTTACAGTTACATTTAATTGTCCCTAAATACATTTTAAGAATGAGATGACATCATAGTGAAGTTGGACAAACAGGTATGCTGTATCACAAGATGGCTTCCTTGATTACACTTATACAGAGTAGAGGCCAAAAGTGGCCCCCCAAAAAGACCCCTCAAAAAAAGGCACTGACAATAAAGGTCAAGAATTAACAAAGCGTTTAATGGCATCCAACTGTTATAATGTACCCCTGTTATATATTAAAGTGCTAAACAATGTGATTCACAATGTGATTGCTACATAACTTATACCCTATAAATACACATACACATGATTAAAAAATTGGTGTCTGGGCGTCCCCAGAGACCAAACACTATATGAGTCCAGCTCCAAGCAAGCAGTAGACAAAAAATTATCGTAAGTCAAATTATAACTTAGTAGTGGAAAAATACCAAGGTTCAGTTACTATTGATCCTAATGACGACACCTAACCATATGAGATATATTTTGTATTCCGGGACTTACGTGAGAAGCCAGGACCCCTAACGGGACGGACCACACTCTTCACCCGATTTGGACTGGTACGTATACATATTCCTTGGAAAACTCCTTCCTCTGATCACCGCTTCTACTGCCGCGTGGACGCCGGTGTCTCACTCCATCTTGTAAACAACCTACGCGCGTTTCACCAACTGCGCAACCTAGCGCTATGGCTTCTTCAGGGTCTCGCGATATCTTCGAGTGAGACCTTTTTATCCTCACGTACTTGAGAGACTCACACCCCTTAATGCCCATTTATTTAAACAGGTGGTGCTGGTCTCGATTCAATGACCACAGACTTATTTCAGCTGTGCATTATGGGTATGAACGATTATACACACAATTTATATTCTCAGAATCACAATAAATCTTATGTTAATGTACAAACATTTATCCCGGGGTACAGGTCTCAATTTATGATTATTCCTTAATAATATTTATATTACATTACAAAATAAGTTTACGTGTCGACTCGTTAACAAAGCCAGATTACACATTTGTACCATCCCTTCATACATCATATATACACAAAGGAATGGATCGGATCTCATATACACAAGAATGCTTAATAATGCAGACCAAAGAGATTGCTAATCCACATATCAATTAAAGGTACAGTGTTCTATAACATGAATCATGCAGGTCAATTGATACAATACAGAAAATCACCTGCATTACATCAAAGCCACCATCTTTTATACAATTACTTCAAAATCATTCAATCGAATAACATTTCTAGTTAAGAGCATCTCTAGTTATAAAGGGCCCTATTTATAAAAGATCGGTATCGTTATCGTAAAATACCGATCGTTATCGTAAAATAACGACCGGGTTTTTACCGATAACGACCGTTATTTACCGATACCGGTCGCTATTTACCGATAACGACCGGTATTTACCTAATGTACATATGTGTTATCATACTATTCCTTTATCATCATCATGTTACTTATAATGCACATATGTGTTATCATACTATTCCTTTATCATCATCATGTCACTTATAATATACATATGTATTATCATACTATTCCTTTATCATCATCATGTCACTTCTAATGTACATATGTGTTATCACACTATTCCTTTATCATCATCATGTCACTTCTAATGTACATATGTGTTATCACACTATTCCTTTATCATCATCATGTCACTTCTAATGTACATATGTGTTATCAAGTTATCGGTAAATAACGGTCGTATCGGTAATACGACCGGTATTTACCGTAACGACCGGTATTTACGATATCGGTAAAATAACGGTCCGTTATCGGTAATAATGGTCGTTATCGGTAAAAAACCGGTCGTTATTTTATGATAACGATCGGTATTTTACGATACGATACCGATCTTTTTATAAATAGGGCCCAAACAGACAGTAAAGAAGGACTTATACAAATGTTACTAATGGTATTAGACAAACGAAAAAAAAGGGCAAACGAAAGGAGTTTATCCCTTTAGGAGGAAAAAAACAAGGAGAGGTAAAGAACTAGAAAGAAAGGTAACGTCCCCACCCCCGCCCACAGAGAGAGAATACACATTGAGGAAAAAGCGGACACCAGATTTCTGCAGTTGTTATCTTCTGACCCACCAGGTACAAAACCCAATTTGATGTTAAAACAGAAATCTAGAATTGGGACAGTAGAACAGGGGTCTAAAAGAAAAATCTTTAAAAATATTACATGATTGGTACAGATCACACTCTTTTTTAAATAAAATTAATGAAACTATTTTCATCACATGCTACAGAGGATGTGGTCTGGTCCTCTATCACTGCCGGGGGACATGTCTAGTAGTTCAACATTTTTTAATGGACTGCCAAGCCTGGGCTTTTGCCCGCAAAAGTGAAACTCCCCCTGCCTTTTGAAAATAGCATTTAACGTTCGATAATCCTCGAAAATATGATCGGAAACTGAAAAGTAATTTCAGATCGTATCTTCAAGGATTATTGAACATTCAAGGCTATTTTTGAGGATAATCGAAAATAGTCTTGAGCGTTTAATAATCATCGAAAATGCAATCCAAAGTTCCAAAAGTACGTTCCGTTTTTGGATTTTCGGATCTTCAGGATTTTCCCTTGATCCGTAATTCCAAAAACGGAACGGATCTTACCAGTTTCGTCCATCTCTAATCCTAACCCCCCTCCCCCTTTTCCTTACCTAACCAATATTGAAGTCTAAAAGCTTGTTACAACAATAGAATATTGAACACACAAAAAAAAAAAGATCTCCTATAATTTATGATGTCCTCTTCTTTTAGTATGAATACAAGCTGGACAGAGAATTCCTCAAGGGATGTAAACTGTCTGTCACCGATGACAAGGACACAGTTCTGGCTTTGAAGAATGCAGAAATGAACAGTGACGTGAGTATTCCATATGACATTGAGATGGACTAAGGCTGGAATGTTTACTAAAAGAAACAAAACTGAATTTTAAACAATAACATGACGTGTTTTGATACCCCCAGCTCAATGATAAAAACTTTATACTATAGCAATTATATAGTTTGAAGAACGCACTCCTGTAGACCCTTGCTCTTTCTTTATGTTATTAGTGACATGCGTGCACAACGTTTCGGGGTGTGTCCCCCTTCCTCAGGTGCACCTGAGGAGGGGGACACACCCGAACGTGTGCAGCATGTCACTAATAAACATATAAGAAAAGGCAAGGTCTACAGGTACGTTTCAAACTATATAATTGCTAAAGATATTAACCTGTAGTGGTGGACAGGATCTGAGGAACAGCACCAAGAAATCTGAAGGAAGGAGTGCGGGGATTAACCTTTAATACTATTCCTGTTTACTTTGATGGGAATATTTCTCTTGTATTCTTTGAACTCTAGAGAACTACTTTTTCTGTGCAATTTTACCATAAAATATTGGGTTTTGCCCATACTGTGTTACCACTCAAAGATACCCTGCTGGGAGCTATTGCTAAGCTTAAACCAGTTAAAAACCCAAGTTACCCAGGTAATAGTGTAAGTTTTGCAGGTCAGGCCACCATCTCCAAATATGTTTGAAAGCAGCTCGGCGCTCCCAATTGAATGAAATAAAAGTAAAGTTTTGTATGCTACATCACATACTACATCCCCCCTTTTATCTGAATGTGCTACAAACGCAGCATTGACACATGTTAAAGTAAATTATTAAGTCACCATCACATACTACATCCCCCCTTTTATCTGAATGTGCTACAAACGCAGCATTGACACATGTTAAAGTAACTTTATTTAATTCATCCATCACATACTACATCCCCCCCTTTTATCTGAATGTGCTACAAACGCAGCATTGACATATGTTAAAGTAACTTTATTTAATTCATTTTTAATCGTACATATTTATGCGTTTTCTTTAGGTGAAGTATAAGAAGAAATATGAGAAAGGAACCTACCAAGGAGAGTTTGGAGTTGTTCCTGACACACCTCAGATAATCCACGCTAAATCTGTCAGCAATCTTGTATCTGATGTAAGATGAGTATGTATGAGACATTGTTTCACACCTTAGACGGTTTGCGCTGATCTATCATTTCTAGATAACACTGGACGTGAATGAATTCAGCTTCTGTTTATTACTGTTTATATTTTTTTAGAATAAATACAAAGAAGAAGTGAAGAGGCACATGTCACAAGGCACGTTTACAACACTTCCTGAAACACGGGACACAAGTCATGTCAAAGAAGTGACCAAGCTTGTCAGTGAGGTAAGAATCCCACCTATTAGGGGCTATAAACAGAGACTCGGATCAATAAAAGTCACATCGCTATTAGGGGTTTCTCCAAGGGAAGATGAGGGGCTTAGTGTGCGTTTGCTTTTACACCCTAAAACCTAGACCTAGATAATTATCATTAATTAACAATAACAATCGTAATTTACAATTAGGCAATTACCTGTCTGTGAGGCTTCTAAGGGTCCTATTTGTAAACTGTATGTAGCGATACCGCGCGTTATCGACAATGTACGAATGCGGACGTACATTTACACCGACCGTTCAGTAGTAGAATACCATGTGGTAGGAAACTAACGCAATGTATTCTATGGGGACTGTAAATCTACGGCCGCGTAATTTTTTAAATTAATCATTAATTGTTATTAATAATTGATGATAACGAATGTAAATTAACGATCGCTAAACCGATTGGAAATTAAAGGAACACTTGTGTATATAAAGTTTATTTAAAAATCAGTTAAAATGAAAAGTACTTGGGTCAGGGATATAGGCCTGGTAATTCCTACCTCCCAATATTGTTTCTGTGAGGAGAAAACTGATTCTGCCAGTCTTCCTCCTGGCTTCAGCACCATATTTAATACAGGAATAGTTCAGGACTAACCTGGCAAATCAAAACTGTTAGTGCTGTAGCAATAATATGTGAGGTAGGAATAATCAATCCGACCTCCCTGCCCCAGGTACTTTCCATTTTTAAACAGTTAATTTTTACAGTATAGTTATCCTTTAAAGGACAATTATACTCACCTCCCCCTCGTTCCTTCCCCCCACTCCTGCAAAGTACCCCGGGTGAGGACCTAAACACACTAAGTCCTCACCTCTGGGTACTTTACCAAAAAGTCTGTAGTTTGTATCCTCTGTTGCTGTTTCGCTGTTGCTGGGTTGCTATTTCTTGTCTTCTTTTGAAACCTCTTTGCTTTGCTTTCTGTGTCTCTGCTGCTTGCTGGCTTGCTGATTGTGTCTCCTCTGACCTGACTTGCCTGATCTGTGACTGATAACTGACTCTTGTCTGACTGCTTTTTCTGCTCCCCTGCTGCTTGCTTCTTTGCGCTGACTCCTGCTTTGCTCTCTCTTTTGGCTCTTGATGCTTTGCCTCTGCTTGGCTCCTGCTCTGATGTTTTCTGATGCCTCCTTTCTTCTTCTTCTTGTGTGTTCTGGACTTCTCTGCCTGATCTGACGTGATGACCCTCTTTCTGACCTGTCTCTGTTCTCCTGATCTGCTGATCTGGACTCTTGCCTTCTGTGTTTTGCTTCCTGCTCTGCTGCCTTGATTTCTGCTGTCTCCTTTGTGATGTTGCGGAATTGCTCTGCTGATGCTTGTGTCTGATTATGCCTTGTTTGTGCTGCCTGCTCTATGATTGTCTGTTCTTTGACTTCTCTGTTTGTTTCCTGATGCTTTTTGTGTGCCTCTTGACTGTGCTTCTGATTATATGACTATTTCTCTGCTCTTTGTGCTGACCTGTTGATTTGCTACCTTGTGAAATTACTTTCTATGCTGTGTGGTGTTTGCTCACTGCTATGAATGCTTGCCTGAACCTGCTGCTGATGACTCTTTTTTGCTCTGTTGATGATGCTCTTTCTTGTGCTGCTGCTGCATGTGTGTCGGTGATCTTTGGCCTGGGCTCCTCTGACCATCGGTGACTTGCTGAACTCTCTGCTTGCCTGCCCTGATGATGACCTTGCTCCCCTGATGTGCTGTCTTTGCTATACTGACTTCTGTTTGTTCATGCATGACTCTGAATCTGCTTGCTGAATTCTGTGATGTTTCTTGACGGCTTCTTCTCTGACTGGTGAATGCCTCCTCTGCTTTTGAGCTGAACTTTTTCTGACTTTTTGCGGGTGCCTGCTTGCTTGCTTCTGTTTCCTGCTTTTTGTGCTTCTGTGATTTTTCTTCCCTTTTTGGCTTGCTATTGATCTTTCGTCTCTTCCTTCTTGCTTCTGCTTGAATATTGACCTTCTTGCTGTTTGCTTTTTCCTGCTCTGACTGACCCTCTTCCCCCCCCCTCCCACTGTGCTTTCTGTGCGGTGGCTCTCTGGTTGCTTGCTGCTTCTGCGATTTCCTCCCTGAATTGTCCTGTCCTGTTGATGACCCTTGAAGGCTTCTCTGTGCTTGCTCTTTTCCTTTTTGTGTTCTTCTCTGAATGCTGAAACTGATGTGATGTGCTGCCTGCTTTGTTCTGCTTGTCTCTGCTTGTGACTGATGGGTTCATTGCTGTGTCTTGATGATCTTCTTATGCTCTGGCTCTGTGTCTCTTTGCCTGTTCTGATAATGCTTCCTTCTCTGCTTTTCTCTGACTTGTGCTATCTTGGGGGCTCCATGCTGCTTTTTTGCCTGTTTTGTCTGTCTTTGACTCTACCATCTGCTTTTCCTGGCTTGCTCTTCTGTGCTCTCTGGACTTTGAACTCTCGCTGTATGACTTGCTATTTGCTTGGCTTCTGTGACTTTGCTCTTTGTCGCTCTGTGATGCTGCCTTGTATTCTGGTGTGCTGGCTTTGTGCCTGTTGAAATGCTGTGAATGCTCCTTTGCTGAAGCCTTGGCGCCCCCGTCCTTGTTTGTGTTTTTGATTGATGCTCTCTGCCTTTTGTTTTTGATTCTGTGTGTCCTCTGCTTTTGCTGCCTCTTGTTTTGGTGTGCTTCTGCTGATGCTCCTGTATTGTGTGCTCTTCTGCCTTGTGACTGTGCTTGCTCTCCTGTGTGTGACCTTGCCTGATGGCTGATTTTGATGTGTTGCATGTGCTTTCTGCCTTGTTGTTTTTGCTTGTGTGACTGCTGAAGCTTTATGCTACTGGGGACTCATTCTCTTGCTGCTGTCTGTTGTCTCCTCTCTTCTTTTTTTTTTTTTTTTTTTGTGATTCTGTTTCCCTTCTTCTGATGTTTCTTTTTGTTGATGCGTTCTGCTCTTCTGTGTTTTCTGACCTGCTGTTGATGATCTGTTGTCCTTCTCTGTTGTCTTGTCATCTTTGGACTCCTGAGTGTTGATTTATGCTTGGGTTCTGCTTTTTTTGTTCTCTGATCTGCTGTGGCTGTGTTTGTTGTCCCTTGCTTGACTGTGGACTCTTGTCTTGATTCTTTCTCTTGATCTGGTTGTCTGCTTGGTGTCTGCTTGTTCTCTCTGCTTTCCTGTCCCTGCTTCCCTTTGTGTGCTGTGTTGCTGCCTTGCTCCTGATGGATGCCTGTCTGTGCTCTTTTGCTGTGATTGACTCTGATCTGACTTGCCTTCCTGCTTCTCTGACTTGACTCCTTTGTCTTTTGATTTCCTCTCTTCTGTCTGTGCTGAAGTTGTCATTTCTCTCTGCTGCCTGCCCTCCTTCTTATTTTTGACTTTTCTTGTGGCTGTTCTGATTTCTGTCTGTCCTTCTGCTGCTGACTGATCTGTTCTTTGCATTTGCTGCTTCTTGTTCTGAAGTTGGTTGTCCTGATTTTGGTGATGCTGTGCTTTTGTTTGCTTGACTGACCTCTCTGGTTGACTGATGCTGTGCTTTTGCATTGCTGTCTGCCTCTTGACTTTCCTGTTTGGCTTTTGCTTTGTGTGTCTGTATGCTCTGCTGCTCTTCCTGTTGCTGTGACTTCCTTGTTTCTCTCCATGTCTTCTCTGACTCTGTCCTGCTGATCCTGACTTTTGCTCCCTTGAATCTCGACCTTGTTGTTTGTTGCTGCCTGCCCCGGCTTATGCATGCTCACCCTCCTTGCTTGCCTCTCTCCTGCCTGCTGTTGCCTGATGATGTCTATGCTGTCTGTGTTGATTTGCCCTTTTGTCTGTTGATGTGACTGATGCTCTTGCCTGTTGGCTTCTCTTTTTGTGCTGGCTGTGCTGCCGTTGAATATCCTTTGCTTGATCCTCCTGTGTGACTGCTGACTTGACTTGACCTCTGACTTCTCTGCTGTTCTGTGCGTGGTCTTGACTGCTGTTTCTGCTGCTTTTTGACCTTCTGCTTGCCTGTCTGACTTGTGATTGTCTTTTCTGACTTCTGGCCCTTGGTTCTCTCCCTTTTTGTCCTGCTGCCGACTGATTGTGTCTGACCATTGATCCCCTGACTTCTCTTCTTGCTGATGCTGAAGTACTTGTACTATCCCTCGTTGCTCGTCGTCCTCCCATTGGCACTTTGAGTGACAGGTCATGAGGCAGCCAATGGGAAGACGCGACTTTAACGAAGGAAGGAAAATTAACTGTTTTTGGTTTTCATCCAAATTTATTTTAAAAACCGTGTATTTTATCTGTTAGAAACAATACAAAGAGAAGTACGAGAAGGAGAGAGGAAAGTCAAACTATTCCATAATGCTAGAACCTCCAGAAGTGAAACACGCCATGGAAGTAGCCAAGGCCCAAAGCAATGTAAGTAATCCTTAACATTCTACATACTTAAGTGCAATGATCAAAATAATGTTGTGATTTACTGTATTTAAAGGGTATCTCCACTGATAATCCCCCCCCCCCACTATTTAGATTTATTGAAGAATAGGAGGTAAAGGAGCTGTGTCTTACCTTATATATTGTGATTAGTTTTCAGGGCTATTTTGTGGTTTTAAATATCTAGATAACAAATCTGAAATTCTGGAGAAGGTTTATAGCATAGTAACTGGAGGTCATTTGACCATTACAAAATCTGTAACAGACAAAGTAAAAGACAATTATGTATCAATCAGCAAAAAACAAACCTAATAAAAGTTAATCGGACCCGAAATTTAGAATTTTTAAAAAATTAACATTGTTTAATTTTTTGTCTAATATCAATTTTAACTGTGTTCTAATTGCATAGGGACCTGGGAAATTCCCTGGGGAACATGAACCAATGCAGAGAAGTTCAAAATAAAATAGTTTAATACATGAAAAATTCACTTTCTCACAAGAAGATAACTTTTTGCATTTGATATTGAATTTTACGAAGTTCAGTATCGATTATTCAAGGTCTCAGTCATTTGTTAACCTTGACCGATTTAAAATGCTTTGAAAATTTTTGAAAAACCGATATCAAAGTTCACGAAAAGTTTCGGTTTTGGAAAGTTCTGCAGAACTAGGTTCACAACTAGAGATGGACTAGAATAGAGTTCGAGCCGAACTATTCAAATTCAAATAAATTCGGAATTCTCGAAGTGTCCCGGATGCGGATTTTCGATATTTTCGGACTTTCGCTAAATATCGAATGTTCGACCGTTCAATCGGCGAACTAAAGGGTCAATAAAACCTATATGTGAGCATCGAATCCGCGAGTAAAATGTACATGGTATCTAGGAGCGAATGCGAATCCGCGCAGTAAAGTCTCCATTACAGCCTATACGCGAGCATCAAATCCGCGAGTAAAATGTACATGGTATCTAGGCGCAAACGCGAATCTGCGAGTAAAGTCTCCATTACAGCCTATACGCGAGCATCAAATCCGCGAGTAAAATGAACATGGTATTTAGGCGCGAATGAGCTCGAAAATAACGCGAGTGAGAGTAAAATTGATTTTTCGGAAGTCCTGGATATTTGAACATGTTCCCAGACCATTTCCCAGGTCCCACAGCCATTTACATTAAGTTACCATTGATATTTTAATTGTATTTCATTAGAACTTTTCAAACTATTTGACTCCCATTGACTTTAATGGGTCCGTTTTCGAACTTTCCATATAGCTTGAAAGTTCGAAAACGAACCAAACTTTCGAAAGTTCGCCCATCTCTATTCACAACGTACTGAAATCCATCCCTAAAAACAAGCATTGTAGCTAATTATTAATAGTATTTATAAACAATTGATATCCCTAAATAGCAAAACATATCCTGTTACCAGCTGCAAACTTATTTTAAGACACGACCATAAAGATTCGTCACTGACATAAAATATCGATACCATTATCAGTATTTTCCGACTGTGTTGCCGATATGAGCCATATTTTCCAGCCATGGATTGATTTTGGTAATTGATGATGTTGATCCTTTAAAAATTCCATCCTATATTTTTATCATTTATCTTCCTTTTTTCAATATCTTTAATTTACCATATGAATTCAATACCCTGGGCAGAATCCAATAATGTACCTACATATCTTGTGTTGGTCAGGTGTCCTACAAGAAAAAAGCCAAAGCCAACCTTAACTACACCAGCATTGCCGATAGGCCTGATATTCAGAAGGCGACCCAAGTGGCCAAGCTAGTCAGTGATGTGAGTATGAAATTTATGGATAGCAAATTATTAATACAACCTGCAGCCTGTTTATTAACATGAAATAAAATATTCATTGCTTAGATCCATTACAAAGCCAAAGCTCGTGAAGAAGCAGGTCGGGGTGTTTCTATGCTAGGACGGCCAGACATTGAATTGGCTCAGGAAGTTTCCAAACTTACAAGCCAGGTATGAAAGCCAGTGCCGGGGCCCGGTTTGTGGTTTCCACAGGCTCCATAAATCAATCAAATGTCAATTTTTTTCTCAGTTTAACAAATTGCAACCAATTTTAGGGATGCAATAAAAAGGTTCAAGTTTGCATGTGCTGGTTATCTTAAGCAACCAATCAAATGTTATCTAACTGCAGTAACCCAGTAAAAAGCTAACAGCTGATTGGTTGCTTTAAATAAATAGCATTGGCAAACTTCCGCACCTCTTTTTGCATCAGGCTCAATGTTTTTTTTATTGAATATTCTTAAGAAGAAAAGAGTAAAGTGATTTTTAACCAAATTCACGACATTGACCTATAAGTATCTAATAATGTGAATAGATTTTTTTTTTCATATCCAGCCTATGCTCAGCTCAAACCTGGGATTGCCGTTATGGTAACTCATCTCATTTGCTTCCACCTAACCTGCTTTGCTCATCTAACCTTGATGTTTTACTACGCATTGTAGGCTGAGTACGCCAAAGGAAAGCTGTGGGGACATGGAGCAGCATCTTATGACACGCCCATCATGAGGCAACTTAAGAAAGCAAATGATCTCACTAGTAATGTAAGATATACATGGCCAGCCTCCTCTTATTCTTACTCTTGTCACTTGGGATGCCATGAGGGATTACCCATGATGCATTGCTTGTCATTGTTGTATGATTAGAAAATGGGCACCTGACCAAAGCCTTTTTTATTTAGAAACACTTGACAAACACAATCAAGTAAGGTTTAGAACGTTCATTCAACATATGGCCTAAATCAAGCTAACCATGAGATACATACAGCCAGTTCATGGTGCACTATGGATCATGTTGGCCTAGCAGTAAAATGGGTTTAATATGCCCCCACATGGGGCCCTTTTTCTATCTAGCACAGCCTATTGTGTATTAGACTTACAATTTACTCCAAATCTGTGCACACAGTCACACACATCTAGATACGACTTGTTCCTGTTATAATGTAGATATACATACATCATGGAAGCCAGTTAAATTAAAATGGGGACTTATAGACATCATTTTTCCAATGTGTTGGAAATGTTGCAAATAGATATGAAAGTTTTTATAGGCTGTAAAATCCAACTAAATAAAAAAGGCCTCGGAACAGCTGCTTTAGAATGCTGATTGTGCAATTCTGTATTAATGGGAATTCTATATGATCGCCTGTCCAGCATGCTCCATTGTGCATTTACAGTCCGCCACATTAGCATGCTTACGAAATCTCTTAATGGTGAGTAACGTGGGGATTTTAAAGAGACATTAGCTAAATCTGTGAGGTTAACCAGTGATGGTAAAACCCAACAGATTAACTGGTGATTCTGGTCACTAGGTATATTTGCATGGTATATGTTTTATGTATTTTCAGGACTGATCTGTACTATATACTCAGCCAAATTTATGGAAAGGAACAGAGCAATAGTTCTGGTCCTAAAGTAATGCAAACCTATTTATTACAGTTTAGCGTGACTTTAAGATCAGAATAGAGTTTCTTAAAACTTACCTGCAAATCAAAGTGATAGATTCAATATTATGGTTGCAGCTCCTGTGTAACTTTGTTATGCCACGCATCGGAAAACTTGCACAGAGCCACAAACGAGATATTGGATCGCCTAAAGCTGAAATATTGTACAATGCCAGCCCTTGAATTTAACCTCCTATCTACCTCCTATCTATCTAGTGCAAGGTCAACATTAAACATTAAATATTTGTATACTGTAGCCTAGAATTACTTTTTTATTATTCAAGGGAGACCAACACGTTTTATGCATCTTGCACGGAGCTTGTTCTCTAATTCCAACCAACAGTTTTTAAAGTGTGTTAAAGGGCATGTCCACCCCCAAATCTATATTTTCACCCACTACTGGCCCCACTGTGTAGTGTAGTAAAATCTTTACTTTACAAACCTGCTCCAAATGGTCCTCCTGCAATGTCCCTCCAAAGTCCTAAAAAGTAAAGACCAGGAGCCTGCCTGTGTCCCATTCTGTATCTGCCTCCTGTCTCTCCTCCGGGAGAATTTGGACATGCGCAGTGCAGCCCTTCCCCCCTACCTCTCACTCCCTCCCGCTTTCCTCTCCCTCCCTCTAGTTCCAAATCCCTTTGCTGTAGTGTAGGGCTCCCTCCCCCACCCCCAACCGCCATATTACTTTGTAAAATAACTTAGCCAATCACTACTTACTTTGCCTCTTTCCCCCAATGTTCTACACAGCCAGAAGCCGTGTCCATGATTGGCTGCCTCTCGGCCAATCACGGACGCCGCTGCCGGTCCAGCCCCCTGCTTGCAGTTTCATGCAAGCAGAGGGCCGTGACCGAAGTTGGGGGAAAGAGGCAAAATAAGTAGTGATCAGGAGAGTTATTTTACAAAGTAATATGGTGGTTGGTGGTGGGGGAGGGAGCCCTACACTACAGCACATTTTTAAAAAATGGGTGGACATGCCCTTTAAGGCTACATTAAATTATGAACAAACATCCATGAATCAAAGAGATTATATTTCTGCATTTTGCATCTTTAACAAAATCCATGTTGGATCAGAGACGGAGCTAACAGTTCTTCACTGTGTGGGGAGATGTGTGGATGGAAAAGATCAGCCAACACCTTTCATTTTAACAAACACCATTATTTACACAATAACACCTCCATCACATTACATAAGGATAATAAAAGAGGATGTAATAAAAATCAAGAAGACTGGATATAGAAATCTTCAAATATAGAAAGAGGCTGGGCTGATCTTTTTACTTTGGGCTTGGTTTGCCTCCCTGCTAAGATGGATATTTAATGCAATCTTCTTTTTTCTTCCAATTTAAGTAGCTGGATCTTCTTCTTCTTCTCCAGTCTCACTCTATGTACATTGTATTAACATCAGCACCTTATCCCTTTTCTACAGGTAAAATACAAAGAGAACTTTTCTAAAGATAAAGGAAAGAAGCCACAGTACGACCTCAAGGAGGCCAAAATCTACCAGACATTGAAAGATGCCAACACCCTAGCAAGTGAGGTAGGATCTTTCCAATGCCACCATTGTTTTGCACCATGGTCATACAAGATCACAGTGCAAAGGGATGTATTTATAAAGGCGCAGTATCGCTATTTGGCGATACTGCGTCTTTAATGAACGTTACGGCAATCATGAATGTATGATCGTAATTGTAATTCTATGATCGCCCATAAAATATCATTGCGGTAATCTTCTATTTTATGACTGTTCGCAAGTGTACGGCCACAGTCATATATTTACACCCGCAAACGTAATTTTACCATAACCTGCAGTATCAGAAGCTGCTGATACATCGTGTTATTGAATTTTCTGCACCATGCAGTATTTGGCTACAGTATTAGCCATTTATTAGCGTTTATTGCCTTTGTGATTATTTTAAGGCCACAGTCAGAATTTTGTCAAACAACTTAAATTTCCTTCTTTATGTCTTATTATTGGTAACAGTATTATTGTACTTTACCTTCTCACCATTAGACATGCCATGAAGAAACTCGCCCTATGATAGAATATATATATGATGCCCTTTTGTGTTTGACCTGCAGGTTCAATACAAGGCAGATCTAAAGAAGCTTCACAAACCCGTTACAGATATGGCGGAATCTCTGAACATGCAACATATAACAAGCACAAGCAAATTATCAAGTGATGTAAGATCATCCATGAGTATTGGCAATAACATATTAATATGTATCACTATTTATTAATAACAACATTTTGCTAACTGTATTTTTAGAGCTTCCTGCTTTATATCAACCTGTGCGTCATTTCTTAGTGAAACTTATTCATTTACACACTCACATTTCTTCCATGTACCGCCATGCTTGAAGAACAGAACTAAGAATTCCATGAAGGGAATGTCCACTCTTAAAACAAAACAACTGGTCACATGCCCGTCACCTGCCCCTAACCCCAAGTGACATATTCACCATTTTATTAGCTGCCTTATTAACTAGATATTTAAGGATAATTATTCCCTCCGTTCTAGTAGAATTAGCTGGCTCCTCCCTCCATGTAGTCATTCAAGGCTGTGACAACTTACATCATGGCCAATGATTGACTGCTGTTTCACCTGCTGCCTCCTCTGCACTAGAGATGTCCGAACTTCGCAAAATCCGGTCCGCTCGAGGATCCGCGAATTTTCGGGAAATCCCTTGAAATCCCAAATGAAAAAATCCCTTGAAATCCTCGTAATTTCGAAAATTTTCGAAAATATGTATTTAGGAAAATAAGAGAAATCCTTGCATTTTCGAAAATTTTCGAAATTACGTGTTTTTCTCGTATTTTCGAAAATTTCCAAAATACGCGAAAAAAATACGCGAGAATATACGCGAAAATACGCGAAAACCCGTAATTTAGAAAATTTGCGAAAATATAAAAAATCCGCGAATCGGAAGTTCGGAAGGCGGAAAATCCAGAAAAATCCGCCGTTCGCGAACGGGATAAATCCGCGGCGGATCCGGGTTCGGATCTGCGAACCGGCCATCCCTACTCTGCACATGCTCAAGCTTACAAAAAGCTCATTGAGTAAAGGGAGGAGGCAGATACCTTTACTTAAAAGGAATAGAACTTATCATTAAATATCTGGTTACAAATACATATAATAAACTGGTAAAATTGCAGTGGGGGTTGTGGGAAGATAAGGGTTTTAAGGATGGACATGCCCATAAAGGCATAAAAAGGCATCACTTTACTAAACCTTTATCTGCTTCTATATTGTTAGCACCCATAATAAATTGAATAAAACAATTAGAACAACCTTTAATACAAAACCATTAACATTATGTAAAATTAATCAAATAAAAAATGAAATGAATAAAACGAGTGGCACTCACTAACATTAAAATGAATGATAGTTATTAACACATTAAATAATAACAGTGATAATAATTGCTATACAATGACAGGGTTATTCAATAAAAGTTCTTATCTTTCTTAAAATGGTGCTAATTTTGCCCCAACCAAATGTTAAATAAGATCTGATTGGTTGGGGCAAAATTAGCACCATTTTAAAGGATAAGAACTTTCATTGAATCTCCCTGTTAATATTTACAATTTGCTATACTGTATAACCCATTGCTTGTGAAGGTTCTCATTCATCCAGGTCATGGTATATCTGTTGTATTCAATTAGATCAACTGGACTTGAAATGTAGTTCTTGAAGACGTTTCGCTAGTCATCCGACTGGCTTTCTCAATTCAGAATGACTTGTACAAGAATCTGTGGCAATTATGTACCCTGGAAAATCCCAATTAGCATAAGATTGTAATGTTAACATACTGGCGAAGGAACGTGACTGGTTCAAGAGAGGTGTTAAGGAGGCCATTTATGTGAAAATAAAGAAACCAAGCCTAAATAGAGGTGGGGGGGTTCAACACCAACTGTCTGCCATGTACAATGCTGTTTTAACACCTTACTCTGGGCGTTCCTATAACACCTCTTAGCCACTATCTAATCACACCCTTAAAACCTGGCTGTGATATGCTAATTGGGATTTTCCAGGGTACATAATTGCCACAGATTCTTGTACAAGTCATTCTGAATTGAGAAAGCCAGTCGGATGACTAGCGAAACGTCTTCAAGAACTACATTTCAAGTCCAGTTGATCTAATTGAATACAACAGATATGTATAACCCATTATACATTTTAGATACGGTATACTTTACCTCCTATCATTTTTAATAATAAATCTTCTATACATTTTTTATAATTGGTTTCTAAAATTTGTATAAAATTGTTAATTTTTTCATTTTTAAACAAAAAAAAAAATGTATTTAACTAATTTAAAGCTCTTATTGAAACAACAACTATAGTGTTTTTATCCAGACCCATTTTGGCCTGAGGCCTAACCAATGGCAAGATACACTCTTCCCATTGGATTTATCCCCGGCTGAGGTGGGAGCTGGACACTACACTGTAGTATTTTTAATACAAATGGAAAAAAGCTGGAAACAAGCATAGCATTTGTAGTAGTAGAGTTGCTACTGATTTACAAAAAAATGATAATTGATTAAAGAACTAGATGTGGTTTTCGAGAGGGTACAGTTAACTTATTAGGATATGATTGAGGCAGTTTCTGACACTTCCCTTTAGTACCAGTACAAGAAGGAATTTCAGAAGCGTAAGGGTCACTACCTAGTGGTGCCTGATACTCTTGAACAACTTCATGTAAAGGAAGCAACTGAATTACAAAGCCAAGTAAGTTTTATATACAAATTCATCACCCCATTGCCTGAATACTAATCTATCCATCGTCACCCATTACTCCTAGAAAATGATAAATCGAAGGTCAATAAAGAAACACGTGGTTAAAGAATCAAACTGACAAACTAGAAATATTAAAATGAATCTATCAGGGAGATTCAATAAAAGTTCTTATTGTTTAAAATGGTGCTAATTTAGCCTCAACCAATCAGATGTTATTTAACATTTGAAAGCTAACATCTGATTGGTTAGGGCAAAATTAGCACAATTTTTAATGAAAAGGACTTTTATTGAATCTCCCTGATTGTCTTTTATAAAAAAAAGAATATTTTGTAAAATTTACAGACCAATTTCTTATTCATTTTCCTTTATTTCCAGCAACTTCTTCATTGAAACTTTGTTGTACTGTATATCTGACATTAAAAGTTACATTTATTAAACATACATATCCGTAATTCCAAGTGGCACAATGCATGATCATTAAAACACCACCCAGGGGATGCAATATTGCAAATGTTCTTATGGTAAGGGTGGTGCTTTCTGAGTTGGAAGGGCCAATACAATACCAGGTAAAAGCGCAATAGTTGACTAATTGCCTGGGGTGCGCTGCTCAATTTCGGAAAAGTTTCGGAGCTCACACAGCCCTGTAAAATGAGCGTAAAAACCATGATATTACATTGGATAACATTAATGGGAAATATTGCATCTTCCTGTAGATATTTAATCATAGTTTTAAAACATTGATTTATACTGATTGTAGCCTCAAACACAGGTAGGTAAATTTATGTGAAAACAATACAAGGTCTTATTTTGGTCTGTAAACTTTAATATTATGCTTTTCCATGTCTTTACAGTATTTAAAGTTCTTAAAGGAGAACTAAATACTTAATATAAAACCGTTTCAGATTATAAGGCAGTTACCCAGCACCTTGGATTGCTTACTTATTGTGCTGGAAATGTTATATTTTCACTAATGTCCTTACTGGAAAGATAACATAAACAGTAATGCAGGGGGGCAATTCTGATTGGCCAGGCAGCCAGGGGGCGCTGGATTGCACACATGTTCATTGGTTGTCTTATCATTTGCAAACATTTTATATTATGCTTTTATTATTATGACTTTCTGTTTATAATTGTTTTGTTTAACATATATAACCTGATTCACAAACATCTGTTCATTCTACAGTCATCATTTTTTGTGTGCAGTTGTTATTTATTATTTGAATTTTTGTGTATTTGCACACATTTTTAACATTTAACATTTTTATTTTATTAACATAAATAACAGTCAGTTTTAAATATATCCTAAATCTGAAAATAGGTTGCTTCATATAAAAATACATTGTGACCAATATATGCGTTTTCTTGAGCTAAGATTATTTGCTCTAGCATATGAAGAAGTAGGACTAAAGGCCCATCTTCGGCATATTGGTTGTACCCTGGCTTCATTAACTCTGCAGTTTGGTCATGGCACTGTTCATTAAACCAATAAGAAAGTATCAGGGTTATTCAATAAAAGTTCTTATCTTTAAAAATGCTGCTAAGTTTGTCCCAACCAATCAGATGTTATTTAACATTTGAAAGCTAACATCTAATTGGTTGAGGCAATATTAGCACCATTTTGAACAATAAGAACTTTTATTGAATAACCCTGTATGTTTGTGTAAAATGTGAGACAAGTTAGTGTGCAGCACCTAAAATGGACTGCAGGAGATGTTGTAAAGATGATAACCCATTGTAGAATGTTCACCCTCAGGCAAAAATAATGTATTTTTATTTATAAATACCTTTCCAGGCATTTATAGTTTCCAATGTGTCCTTCATTGGCACTGCAGTGGTAAATATAGCGATACCACAGGATTTACTGCTAATGCATGTTATCGCTTATACAATACCACATTGGTTGTTAAATGTATGGTCATGGCTATAGAAGAAAGACTGGCCGTAATGTATGGATAAAGTATAAACCGGTGGTATTGGACCTTTCTGATATTGCAGGTTTATAAATATTCCTCTTTATTTTCTATGCCTGGAGAATTCTGATGAGAGATGATACCCCAGACCTTAGAAATCAGTATAAATATTTATATAGATTTATGTGTGTGTGTGGTTTGAAGCTAAAAATATAGATGTCCAGGTCCTCATTCCATGGGTAATGCCTGTTAGTGGTTCACTCTCATTTAATGAATTTAATAGAATATGTTTTCTTTTTATGAAATCAAGTGGTATTCTAGGTTTAGGTTCCCTTTAAAAAAATTCATTGACATGGCAGCTCTTGGGAAAGATTGTATAGACTGGTCAATGTGACAGTAATCTAATATTTATACTTTTACTAAATCTGTGTAGGTGAAATACAAGGAGAAGTATGAAAAGGAGAAAGGTAAAGCAATGCTGGATTTTGAGACGCCCACATATGTCACAGCTAAAGAAGCTCAACACATGCAGAGCGAGGTACGGTTGTTTTATTGTTATTACCTCTGCTAAGCTACTGATTGGCTTCCAGAGTTTGTTAGGATGGAATATTACACATGATAGACTGTTGGAAGGCGTATGTCATTCCTTTAATAACTCCCTTATTAAAATGTAGACACATTTTTGGAATTATGTAAAGAGCAGAGTATTTAAATACTAACAATAATATTTATCACCAGTAAATTCCACTAAGGTAGTATGAATATGTCCCCTAAAGACAAGACTTGGGTTATTTTATAGAGGAATAATTTAGCAGTCTCAGAGGGCAAGATGGCGGATGTTTTGCGGTAGAGAGTAAGTATACCTGTTGTCTGAAGAAGGTACCACACGGGTACCGAAACGTTACATGTGTGAATAAATACATTGAACACTGTTGAAGACTGGAGTGCGCTATATACCTTTTTTCTACCATATATGAGTAAGTATACCTGGGACATGTTTATTATAAGGAAGAAGAGCCTAAAGAAGGCTTGCTCTTGAGTTTGTGGTCGGTTGTAGGACAATGGAAATAAAAGAATAGTGGCTCAGTAATTAGCACTGATCCCTTGCAGTTCTGGGGTTGAATCCTCCCTTGGACACATCTGTAAAAAGTTTGTACCCTCTCCCTGTGCTTTTGTGGGGTGGGACTCATATGTGAATGTATCTATGTAATCATAAAGGAAGATGTTGGCGCTATATAAATCCATAATAATCAAACAAAAACTTTTTCCCCCAATAAATCTTATATATTTATTTATCTGCGATAACATCTTTAATGATCAGCTAATAAAAGTCACATGGTTTCATGTTAATGTATTTAATGGCCACTTATTTTTTCCTTCAAAAAAATGACTTGAAGTTGATGTTTGTCAAAACCATAAACTTATACAGGCTGAAATATGCTGGTATAAGAACATCACTGTATTGTTTTTTCCTTGTTTTCCTTGTACCAGTGATAAGGCAGGACAAAGAGGGGAATATACCCTCGAGACCTAATTTTCAAAGACACTCTTTAGCAAGAAAATTCACTTTAAATTTAAAAATGAATGTTGGCTTTAAGTGAAGAACGGGAGGTAAACCAGCTATGTCTTACCTATAGTTTACATATAGTCGAAATGCCTTTAAATACAAGCAGTCGGGGCCTGTCAGGAGTCATTGGTGGATCTCCTGGTACATTAAGTGAAGGACAGGAGGTAAGACTTAGCTACCTCTCGTTCTTCATTTAAAGCTTAAAAGACAACGTTCACTTTGAGGGCAAACTAACCCTGTAATAATCATTAGATATCTTCACTATTTTCACTCCCTCCAGATCTTGTTTCATTACAACTACAACTTGCGAGAGGACTTTAGATAGTTGCTAATGTAAATATAGTTTTTTTAAGTTGGGGGACACAGCCATCCTACATTACCCTTACTACTTCTCTATTTTTCTCTTTTTTCAAAAATTTCTGTAGTGCTGGGGACCCTCTCCCACCCACAACCACTATATTAGTTTGTAGAAAAAATAACCTGGACTCTACTTACACAGCCTCGTTCCCCCAGCGTTCAGACACGGCCCTCTGCTTGCATGAAACTGCAAGCAGGGGGCCGGACCATCAACGGCGTCTGTGATTGGCTGAGAGACAGCCAATCACAGAAGCGGCTTCCGGCAATACAGAACGCAGGGGGAAGGAGGCTCTGTAGGTATAGTTGGGTTTAGTTTTTTACACACAAATATAGCCGTTGGGGATGGGAGAGGGACCCCTACACCACAGAAAATGGATTTCACGCTAGGGCACCACGGAGGAAACAGGGACCGGGAGGGAGAGAGGGAGGGGGGTAAAGGGCTGCAGTAAGCAAGCTAGAAACCTCTCAGAGGACACCTTAGAGGCAGAAACCTCCCAGCCAGGCTCCTACTCTTCACTATGACTTTGGGCAGACAATACAGGAGAACCATTTGGAGCAGAGAGGTAAGGTAAGGATTTTTAATCTTTGCACAGTGGGGCCAGCAGTGGGGGAGAATGTAGTTTAAACAAAACATAAAAAACCTCAACCCATTCATCCTCCAACCTCTTTGGAAGTCCCTGATTAATAAGTGACTGTATATGACATTTCTCTTCTTGACTTTATTAGAAAGAATATAAGAAGGACTTGGAAGAGTGTATTAAAGGCAGAAACCTTTCGGGCTTGGAGGTTACGCCATCATTGTTGCATGTCAGATATGCTACAAAAATATCGAGCGAGGTAGCACCTGGTCTTCACTGCCAACATTCAGCCACAATAATTCACTAATAATGGCTACAATCCTTATACATGTGTGTTGTTGTTTTGTGTTTGTGCTTCGTGTGTGGTCTGTTTCTTTTTATTTGTCTCATTAACTAGAAATCATTTCTTATTAAATATGTTTTTGTTACATGTTGCGAACGTACCTTAAGCTTTGTAATATCCATGCTTTATGTATCACATTTCATACCCGGCATTAAAGATGAATCCACTGTTATTCTACTTTATAATTAGGGATTGAAATGGTCAGAATCATATTTCATTACAATGGGTCTCCCCTGTTCCCAAAGAAACCGACAATTAAACGCTGTAGTGATAGGTTTTGTTTCATTTCGGGAACTGCCAGTTTCCCGTCAGATCTGTGGATCTGATGGAATTTTCTAAATTTTTGAAAGTTGGAAAATTGAATATTAGAAAACCAGATTAAACTTTTTTAAAATCCTGTTTGAAAATTCCATTTCAATTCGATTTTCTGAACGTCAATAGGTTCTGTGGAACCGCTGGGGGAACGAATATTGTTAATCTTTATTCTACACCAAAGCCAAGAGAACTGTGGACTCATCACTATAAGTAACAAGACCTCTGCAGTGGTCTGGCTTATTATTACATATCTGCTTTTTGTTGTTCTGTTGCAATCTTACAGCAAATCAAACATTACAATGTTTTCCCTTACAAAGTGTTCTCTATATCTAGAAAGAGTACAGGAAGGATCTTGATGACACCATCAAAGGCAGAGGGCTCACTATTCTGGAAGAAACACCAGAGCTCTTAAGGGCAAAAAATGCAACTCAGATCTTAAACGAGGTATCATCATGTCACTTCTAATGTACATATGTGTTATCACACTATTCCTTTATCATCATCATGTCACTTCTAATGTACATATGTGTTATCATACTATTCCTTTATCATCATCATGTCACTTATAATGTACATATGTGTTATCACATATTCCTTTATCATCATCATGTCCCTTAAATGTACATTTGTCACACTATTCCTTTATCATCATCATGTCACTTCTAATGTACATATGTGTTATCATACTATTCCTTTATCATCATCATGTTACTTATAATGCACATATGTGTTATCATACTATTCCTTTATCATCATCATGTCACTTATAATATACATATGTATTATCATACTATTCCTTTATCATCATCATGTCACTTCTAATGTACATATGTGTTATCACACTATTCCTTTATCATCATCATGTCACTTCTAATGTACATATGTGTTATCACACTATTCCTTTATCATCATCATGTCACTTCTAATGTACATATGTGTTATCATACTATTCCTTTATCATCATCATGTCACTTATAATGTACATATGTATTATCACACTATTCCTTTATCATCATCATGTCACTTATAATGTACATATGTGTTATCACACTATTCCTTTATCATCATCATGTCACTTCTAATGTACATATGTATTATCACACTATTCCTTTATCATCATCATGTCACTTATAATGTACATATGTATTATCACACTATTCCTTTATCATCATCATGTCACTTCTAATGCACATATGTATTATCACACCTTTATCATCATCATGTCACTTATAATGTACATATGTATTATCACACTATTCCTTTATCATCATCTATGTGTCACCTTATAATGTACATATGTATTATCACACTATTCCTTTATCATCATCATGTCAATTCTAATGTGACATATGTGTTATCACACTATCCTTTATCATCATCATGTCACTTCTAAGTACATATGTGTTATCACACTATTCCTTTATCATCATCATGTCACTTCTAAAGTACATATGTGTTAATACTATCCTTTATCATCATCATGTCACTTATAATGTACATAGTTATTATCACACTATTCCTTTAATCATCATGTCACTTATAATGTACATATGTGTTATCACACTATTCCTTTACATATCATGTCACTCTAATGTACATATGTGTTATCACACTATTCCTTATCATCATCATGTCACTTAATGTACATATGTATTATCACATATTCCTTTATCATCATCATGTCACTTATATGTACATATGTATTATCAACATATCCTTATTATCATCAGTACTTATAATGTACATGTATTATCACACTATTCCTTTATCATCATCATGTCACTTATAATGTACATATGTATTATCACACATTCCTTTATCATCATCATGTCACTTATAATGTACATATGTGTTATCACACTATTCCTTTATCATCATCATGTCACTCTATATAGTACATATGTGTTATCACACTATTCTTTATCATATCATGTCACTATAATAAGACATATGTGTTATCATACTATTCCTTATCATCATCATGTCACTTATAATGTGCATATGTGTTATCACACTATTCCTTTATCATCATCATGTCACTTATAATGTACATATGTGTTATCACACTATCCTTATCATCATCATGTCACTTTAATGTACATATGTGTTATCACACTATTCTTTATCATCATCATGTACTTATAATGCACACTATGTGTTATCACACTATTCCTTTATCATCTCATGTACTTCTAATGTACATATGTGTTATCACACTATTCCTTTATCATCATCATGTCACTTCTAATGTACATATGTGTTATCATACTATTCCTTATCATCATCATGTCACTTATAATGACATATGTATTATCACACTATTCCTTTATCATCATTATGTCACTTATAATGTACATATGTATTATCACACTATTCCTTTATCATCATCATGTCACTTATAAGTACATATGTGTTATCAACTATTCCTTTTCATCATCATGTCACTTAATGTACATATGTGTTATCACACTATTCCTTTATCATCATCATGTCACTTATAATATACATAGATTATCATACTATTCTTTATCTCATCATGTCACATAATGTACATATGTGTTATCATACTATCCTTTATCATCATCATGTCAATTCTAATGTACATAGTGTTATCACCTATTCCTTTATCATCATCATGTCACTTCTAATGTACATAGTGTATCACACTATTCCTTTATCATCATCATGTCACTTAAATGTACAATGTGTTATCACACTATTCCTTTATCATCATCATGTCACTTCTAATGTACATATGTGTATCACACTATTCCTTTATCATCATCATGTCACTTCTAATGTACATATGTGTTATCACACTATTCCTTTATCATCATCATGTCACTTATAATGTACATATGTGTTATCAACACTATTCCTTATATCTATCATGTCACTTCTAAAGCATATGTATTATCACCTATTCCTTTATATCATCATGCACTTCTAATGACATATGTGTTATCACACTATTCCTTTATCATCATCATGTCACTCTAATGTACATATGTATTATCACACATTCCTTTATTCATCTCATGTCACTTCTAATGTACATATGTGTTATCACACTATTCCTTTATCATCATCATGTCACCTTCTAATGTACATATGTGTTATCACACTATTCCTTTATCATCATCATGTCACTTCTAATGTACATATGGTTAACACATTCCTTTATCATCATCATGTGCACTTAATGTACATATGTATTATCACACCTATTCCTTTATCATCATCATGTCACTTCTAATGCACATAGTGTTATCACACTATTCCTTTATCATCATCATGTCACTTCTAATGTACATATGTGTTATCTACATAATTCCTTTATCATCATCATGTCACTTCTAATGCACATATGTATTTACACACATTCCTTTATCATCAATAAGTCACTTCTAATGTACATATGTATTATCACACTATTCCTTTATCATAATCATGTCACTTCTAATGTAATATGTATTATCACAAATTTCCTTTATCATCATCATGTCACTTATAATGTACATATGTATTATCACACTATTCCTTTATCATCATCATGTCACTTCTAATGCACATATGTATTATCACACTATTCCTTTATCATCATCATGTCACCTATAATGTACATATGTACTATCACACTATTCCTTTATCATCATCATGTCACTTATAATGCACATACGGTATGTATTATCATACTATTACTTTATTTAATTGCTTTAAAGTAGAACTTCAGATTAAATGATATTTTGTTGACTTATAGCCCAGAAACTGCTAATGAAAACAATGTTCACAATTTATTTGGCTTATACTCAGAGATCATTGAGAAAAATGAAGCAAGACCCCCAGTCATCTCACTAGGCTCCACCCTCACCTTGTAGTTCCCTGTGTGATTCTTGTGAGAATATCTGCCTTAGATGCATTTGCCTACTAAGAATAAGACTTCTTAAACATTTTCTATTTTAATGAATCATTGTTGTATAGTGTTCATTAATAATTACTTAAATTAGCTGCTGAAAATGTAAGCAACCTTTTGAAATGCCTTTAAATACAAGGAAAGTAAAGGAGGAACTGCTAATTACCCACTTAAAGGGCATGTCCACATTAAAACAAAAACAGTGACTTGTCAGTTATTAGTCCAACTGCTATTTATATTAGTTTATTATATGCATTTGTAACCAGAAATTTAATGTTCTTTACCTTCCTGTAAGGGTATCTGCCTCCCCACTCTGCGTAATGAGCTTGTGTAGAGGAGGCAGCAGGGGAAACAGCAGTCAATCATTGGTTGTGATATTAGCAGTCAGAGCCTTGATTGACAGCATGGAGGGAGGAGCCAGTTTACTCTGCTAGAATGAAGGCAATAATTATAGTTAAACATCTGGCTAATATCAGTTAGAGTTGTAACAGACCAGTTTTTTTGATAAAAAGATAATTAATGCACATTCCAAGGCCCCCATGGGCCTTTTCCATGTTTGTGTGAATTGGTCATATTAGCACAGTCCACTGCTCCCACAGTCCCTTCTACCGTATATAATTGCCCACTTGCCATCGAAGCCTATCCCATTTCAGAGCTATTTAATCACATTCTCACATTCCATTACTATTTGCTCTATTATACGTCACTAACAGCGTCGTAATTAAATGTTTTTTTCTTTCAATGAAACAGAAAGAATATAAGAAAACATTAGAACTTGAAATCAAAGGAAAGGGCCTGACATCTTTGGCAATGGAGACTCCCGACTTCCAGAGAGCAAAGAATGCTACAGATATTGCCAGTCAGGTAAGCACTGCAGTGACCATAAATGGAGGGAATTGGATGTCAACCTCAGTTCACACGAGCAACACTAATGTTTCCATTTGTCTCTTCAGGTGAAATACAAACAAAATGCCGAAATGGAAAAGGCCAACTACACAACAGTGGTAGATACCCCAGAAATTATCCACGCTCAGCAAGTGAAAAACCTTTCCAGTCAGGTAACTAAAGAAATCATTGCCGTAGATGGTGGTGACTGTTGGTTCGCCATATTAAATAATCCACAGAAACGGCACCACATTAAAATATATTATCAACCCCTTTCATTTATTATACTCTCTTATACTGACACCATTTGGCAAACAGTGTCAGACTGGCCCACAGGGTTACAAGGGAATCCCTAGGCAGGCCCATAGCCCATTCACCCAAAACAACAGAGAAAAACGATTTAATGTAAAAACAGAGCCAAAGGGACAGTAAGAAATGCATTTTAATTAACAATAGGAGTCAGTAGGAGTAAAGTAGATATTTAAACGAGTGATAACAAAGATATGAAATGTTCGGTGGGCCCCTAAAGTCATCCTGGTGGGCCCCTGGTCTCAGATTTCCTGGTGGGCCCCTGGTCTCAGATTTCCTGGTGGGCCTCAACATCCTTGTCCGACACTGGCATCAAATGAAAGTTTACCTTGGTAGAGGTAATAAAAGGGATAAACAGCACTAAAATGATTTACACATCTGCAGGAAAACCAATGGAACTGTCCAACAATTGTTTTATAATAAACTACATTGACTCAATCATGGAAGAAAAGTAAGTTCAGTGATCTCCAACTTTGCATCTGGGACAATGCCAGATTAGAGAAGTAGCCTTGAATGTGAACGTGCAGTTATTTTATCCACCCCTGGGCAGTCAAAATGTATTTTTAAAAGCAGAATAATAAGAAAATACCTTTTTATCCCTACAGAAAAAATACAAAGAGGAGGCTGAAAGGACCATGTCTTACTATGTGCCAGTGTTAGACACACCTGAAATGCAGAGAGTTCGTGAGAATCAAAAGAATTTCAGCACTGTGAGTCATTTGTTTATTTATTTTCACCCATTCCTAACCCATAAACAAAACAAAAATGTATTATGCAGAGGGATCTATAATTTTGTTGGTTGGTTACAAACGTCATTTCATTATCATAGCAGAATACTATCAGGGCAATGTAATAAAAATTCTTATTGTTAGAAATGGTGCTAATTTTTACCCAACCAATCAGATTCTTACAAATGGTAAACATCTCATTGGTTGTGGCAAAATTAGCACCATTTCTAACAATGAGAAATATTGTTACATCACCCTGTGGGTTTATATCATACAGTACCTGTTTTTAGTTAAGGTAGATGATTAAACATATCTGGAGTGTTTGTTATTTGTAGAAGGTACAACTCTTTGATTCACGGCCAACTGACTTGTTGGACTTCAGTCTACAATGACAATAAACTAGGGTAAGAAAATGTTGGTTTATAAATGTAAAATGTCTATCATTCATTGTTCCACATAAATGTGCAGTGTCATAATTTATATACATATGTATATATATTCACCAAATAAAAGTATTTACCTTCATTGGAAATACTTTGATTTTATGTGTCATGGCAACAAGTCTGTAACTGGATGTTATTTCGATCTTGATCATTAAAAACATAAAGACATAAACCATATTGAACTTGATCATTAAAGTCTTTACTTGGTAGAGTACATTCATGTTAAAGAGTAAGTCCACCCCTTTAGATTAAAAATTGTATATAGATAAATCACCCCCAATCCCCAAAAGTGCAATAGTTAGAAAGCTGAGAAATGTAAGACTAACCTGAAATGCTGCCCGATGTTTATATATTCCCCTTTCTGCGTCCTGGTTCTCCTGGTAACCAGCTGTCAGTCATGGATAGGGATGGGTTCCGGGTTCTAGTCAACATTAAAAGGGAACTTTTTACATTTTCAAAACTTCGTTAATATTCAAGGTTTCATCGTATTTTCGAGATCTCCAATTTCGAATTTTCCAGTTTTCACCATATTCCGAGATTTTTGAAGTTTCTAGTTTTCTTCTAATTCTCTATAAATATGGAAGATACGATGCGGATATTGGAAACAGGTTGCGAGTGAAAAATTTTTTTTTAAAGGTTCTGGGCATTGATACAAGTTTCCCCAACCATTTCCCAGGTCCCCCTATGCCATTTGTACAAAGCTAATATTGATATTAGATAAACAATTTAACCATTTACATTTTTTAAACTTTGGGAACTTGACTTGCCATTGACTCCAATTGGGTTCATTTTAGAATTTTTAGAAAGATCCAATTTTGGAACGAAACTAGACAGTTTCATTGATCTCTAGTCATGGATCTAACAGATGATATTACAGCCAATGACTGAATGTTATTCCCTTAGCTCATTCTTTGAGCATGTAAAGGTTGTAGAGCTTGGAGTGGAGGTGTAAACCTTTTAAAAGGCAGAAGGAAGGGAGATGTCGGATGCATAACAGGTTAGGTCTACATCTGTCAATTATTGTGTTTTTCGGGGTTTAAGAGGTGATTCATCTAAATATAAACATGTCCTTTAAGGTCTAAAGGTTTTGCTGCCTACCTACCATAACTATATTTCTACTCTTTTTTTGTAGCTTCAATACCAAGGTGACCTTAAAAACATTAAAGGAAAAGTCACAGTGGTAAAAGACACGCCAGAGATACTGCGTGTTAAAGAAAATCAAAAGAATTTCAGCTCGGTATATGATTTTACACGTTCCACTAAAAAAAAATTCTAACCCTAATAATATTGTGATGAAATAGAAACAGTAAATGTTTCTGGTATAACGTGCTTAAGAGCTAACAAATGCATCTCATTTACGCCACATGCTGCTTTTTTTAACCCATACAGTAGCATTCATATAGAGCAGCCATTTCAATAACGCTGCCCAGCATTTTATAGACTCCTGGATGTCTGTTGTTTTGTCTGTATGTGATGTGCCATGTTCTGTGTAAGTAGATGTTGATATTTAGTATTTCAGTGCAGTGTTTGTCTGTGAATTACATATTTTTGTTTTCAAGTTTTCAAAACGAAGAAAAATTGATAGAATAAAATGGTTCATTTGTTTAAACATGGAAAAACCCCATTACATTACTCATAGATTTCCGTAACTTGATCTAATTGGGAAAAAATCTAACAAAAAGGTGTAGCTTTATTTGTACTTCCGTATTTAACATCATAAATATGATAGACAATCATTTGCAAAAGCATTCATTATACACGAATAGTTTACCAACAGCACCCCTAGTGGTCATAAATGGTTCTGCTGTTTCCTCAATGAGTCAACTCCCATTTTAAAGGGCTCTTGTGAAGTTTCAGATATAAAAAATTATGATTAAAATTAGGGTTTAGCCATTATAGTAAAAAAATCCCTTCTATGACTTGATTGACAACTTTCTATTGTTTTATCTTTTTCATCATGCACTGGGTATTCTTCTCCTGAACCAAAGCAATGTACTGTCAGAGTTGGGCTTAGAGGGGTGTGCAGTCTGTGTGGTACACCCCTAGCCCCCTAGACATGTGATTGTCGGTAACAGGAACTTCCTCCCCTAACCAGGACATACTATTTTTGGTGGATTTTGCCAGAGACCATGGGGAAGTTGGAAGGATGCCTAGGGGTATGCGCTCACACAGACCGCACCTTCCCCTAATGCTAGCTCTGTGTGCTATATTAAGGCCAAATGCAAAGGAGCTATTTAGTAAATAGTGGAAGCCAAACATATATTGTTTAACTTGTCGCCTTGATTCCAATTAAGATTTTGTACAAGGAAGAAGTTGGAACAGGAACACCCATTGGGCACACTCCTGAGATGGAAAGGATTAAGAAAACACAGGATGCCATTAGCACGGTACAGAGACTATAGTTTGAGCTCCTCATTGGCTCTAATAACCCCCATAGATAATTCCACCAGTGCTAACATCTGAGACTACAAAAACCACCAGGATATTAACTATTCCCTTTTAACATAATTAAAGGAAAAAAATAATAATCCCTACTAATGTTTGAAGTAATTTGGAAATGTATATGGTATTTTAAAAATAAACATATATAATTACTAAAAGATTAATCACCGTAAAATGTGCTATATAGAGAACCCCTTTTCTCATGCTTCAGAAATACATGTTTTTTGAATTAGCAAATGTTAAAGGGCATGTCCACCCCCAAAACTATAATCCCCCCCACTACTGGCCCCATCATGTAGTGTAGTTTAATCCTTACCTTACATCCCAGCTCCACCAGGAGTACTGCATAATCCATATAGGACTCTGCCTCCTGTCTCTCCTCCGGGAGAATTTTGTCCTGCTCAGAAGAACCCTCCCTCCCCCCTCCCTCTCCCTCCCGATTAGGATTCCCTCCCCCTAGTGCAAAAATCTTTTTACATAACATTCCCCCTGTCCCCCCAGCCCCAACCGCTATATTTTTATTATCAGAAAATGCCCAAGACATTACTTACCTTCCCTCTTTCCTCCGCCACACTGAACTCCCGGCAGCCGCATCCGTGATTGGTTGCCGCTCAGCCAATCACAGACGTGATTACCGGTCCCGCCCCTCTGCTTGCATTTTCTCGCAAGCAGAGGGCCTGGCAGCGCGGCAGAGGAAAGAGGGAAGGTAAGTAATGTTTTGGGCATTTTCTGATAATGTTAGCTTTCAAATGTTACATAACATCTGATTGGTTGCGGCAAAATTAGCACCATTTTTAACAATAAGAACTTTTATTGAATCTCCCTGTAAGAACAATGAAATGAAAACCATGCGGAGACTAATTCAAGGCTAAAAACATACGTGCCCAATTGTGTAATGGTCCAATTTAGCCTCACTGAGGGAAACCATTAATATCTGGTGCTAAATAATTCATAAATATACTTATAACAGGAGTTGCACAGCATTACACCAATTGCTATTATAACAGGTCGGGTCAGATCTCATACCCTACAACACATTAGCCGTGTCAATTCGGGTAGTGCCTATGTTTTTGCCTATAACATACTTTGGCACAGTATCATCACTCCAACTAAATTTTATTTAAACCAAAAAACGGCCAGACAGCCCAATATACTTAACTATAATATTCCCTAAATGCCAAAGTCTCTCTCCCAACCACCCGAGCACACCTATATACAAATTCTAGTGGCTGGTACATGCGGTGATACGGACTGTCAATACTCTGTTTGTATATGCACGCCCTGATGAAGTCACGGGTCACGTGACGAAACGTGCGTCGGCGGTTTAGCGTGGTCTGGTACATGGCGGTCTGACGGTCTGGACAAGATGTTGAAACATGTGTGAAATTTCTGAAAAAGAGGAATGCAGGGGGTACAAGTGAGGGAACTTACTCCGAGGTAAGGTCTGTTACATCCTATAAAATTCAGAGTGCTGTGGAGGTAGGATGTTTTTGATGTCATAAGGACTATTGGTTTATGTAATGTAAAGCCTAAGTATATCTATCCCCGTAGGTTTTGGTTACAATATATCAGGATATAATTGTGTATATTACAAACAGAGTATTGACAGTCGGTATCACGGCATGTACCAGCCATTAGAATGTGTATATAGGTGTGTTTGGGTGGTATTCCCTGGTATTTAGGGAATATTATAAGTATATTGGGCTATCTGGCCGTTTTTTGGTTTAAATAAAATTTGGTTGGAGTGATGATACTGTGCCAAAGTATGTTATAGGCAAAAACATAGGCACTACCCGAATTGACACGGCTAATGTGTTGTAGGGTATGAGATCTGACCCAACCTGTTATAATAGCAATTGGTGTAATGCTGTGCAACTCCTGTTATAAGTACTATAAGTGGGACTGAGTAGGTCCAATCTTTTGTGATATATAATTCATAAATATAACTGACAATTATAAATAATTCTTATTGAAAGCAAGTCTCTATAAATCCCCTTTAAGGGCTAGGTCCCATCAGCGCGTTTTAAAATGCGATCTGATCGCGTTTTAAAACGCACACTGGTGTGGCCCAATTGATGTGGCCACACTAGATGCGCTGGGATCAGAGTAGATGCGATCTAGAGATGTCCGAACTTCGCAAAATCCGGTCCGCTCGAGGATCCGCGAATTTTCGGTAAAATTCGAAAATTTGGAAATCCGCGAGCGGACCCGTTAAAATGAAAAATATCTGTGAAAATACAAGAAATCCTCGTATTTTCGAATTTCGAAAATACGAGAAATCCTCGTAATTTCGAGGCCGGTTCGCGGATCCGGGTTCGGATCCGCGAACTGGCCATCCCTAATGCGATCTGCATATTTTTGCACAATCACATGCTCTCTGATTGCTCATTTGCACCACAGATGCATGGCAGCGCGCCTGAGTGCACCAGGAACACGCACACGCGTTTGTGTGAGCTATTCCGGAAAACTCAGACGTGCTGTAGTGTGGCTTCGGCATAAAGGACAACAGTGGTTTTACCCACTCTCTCAATACAAATACACAGGGTGAGGAAATAAACCAGCTTACCTTCAATCATCACCAATCAACCTAGAAAGTCTAATTCACCCATGCCCCCTGCTTGTGTCTAGGGCCTGACCAATGACATGCTCTTCCCATTGGCCAGGTCCCAGTCCTTAACATGGGTGTGGAGCAGTGGAACAGTTGAATTGCCGGTGATTAAAGTTGGTGAGAATCTAGTGGTCTAGTTCCTCAACCCGAGCACTTTAATTGGTAGAGGGGGTAAGTTGGGACACGACAGTTGTCGTTTAAGTTTCCATGTAAAGAGGTACATTTTAAGTTAATTTATTATTCATACTACTGTATAGTATTTTGCCAATGACATTTGAGAATTTGTCATGGACAAACATATGTCATAGACAAGTCATGGCAACAACGTCCTCCAAGAAAATACTGAAAATACTGAAAATCCCACTTTTTCCTTAGACCTGTCAAAATTATATTTAAGGTAATTTTTTGGTGCTCCTGACACTTGTCTCCCCAAGAGAAAAACAAAACCCAATCTCATTCTATGACATGTTCATACAAAATAGCACATATTTACATGTATACAAAGCTTAAACATATCTATAACAAAAGTCTGGTATGCTATAGATTAACAGCTGTTCACCACCACTTAAAGGGATACAGTTGCTGAAAACCCCACAGAAATCATTTATAATACCTGTTTTTTGTAAAATGGGTTTATTTCTTAGCTGATAAACTGTTTAAATCAACTCTTTCTGGGTTATAAATTGTAAAAAAAATAATAGATTAGAATTAACCTTTCTATTTTATTGGTAATATACAGCACTGATAATGCAAATTTTACCTTCTGTTTTGTATACTGAGCTCCATTTAGACATTAGGGCTGTATTTATAAAGGATGGTTATTAGTAATGTCCAATTCCTTATATTGGTTGGAAATACTATTTCATTGCGCTGTTGCTTTTTGACGAAAAGTCTATACCAGGGGGCATTTCAATACTGCCCATTGATGTCTATGGATATTACCGATAACAATCCTTTAAAGGAAAATGATACGCAATAACTGATGTTTTCAAGCTCCTCCTCCTTCATTAACATATGTTCTCCAATGTCAGAGTTGGGAGAATTATCAGTGATAATGACTGTGGGAGGAGCCAGAAAGACGTCCGTTACTGCATGAGTATAATTCTCATTTAATGATTGTTTATTAATACGCCCTTAGTTCCTGGTCCCTTTGGCCAAGGCAGTCCTTACTAATTCTAAAGCCGTATAAATAGCTACAATTTTGGGCAGGGTCAATAATCTTTTGCAGATATAAACAGAACCATGTGAAATGGTAACAACTTTGTAATGACCTAAAATTTGATTGGGCTTCAGATATATGTAAATAAAATAAAAAAACACCAGAAATGTGTCTATTGTTAGTTGGATAAAATGGCAGCACATAAAAACGTATGGGGGGGTTCCGGTAGAAATATGACAGTATCCCTTTAAGGCGGACATCTTTAAGGCCTAAAAGGTATTGGTCACATTTTAAGAACATATGATGTTTCTTTAAAAATTTAAAGAGCCACAGGCATCATTTGTTTATCATCTTTCACTAATAGAATGCTTTATAACCACCTCAAAACCGATAGTTTTGTAAATATAAATGTGGTTACTATTGTTTATGTGTAGATTTGTTTTCAATTCATGTTGTGTTTGTCATACATGCAGTCATGTATGGGAATGTCCAACGTGCTTACTGTGCTTCGTTTCTTTGTTTTTCCATCATTTGTGATTTCTGTAGATTAAGTACAAGGAAAGTATTGGAAAGGGGACTCCAATTCCAGACCTTCCCGAAGTGAAACGCGTAAAGGAGACTCAGAAGAACATCAGCTCGGTAGTGGCTGATATTTTTGGTTTTGTGTGTTTGCCATTGTCCTTGGTTTACTAAAGAGAACCATCTTTTCACATCTAACGACAATGCTTACATTCTAACTTTAATTCTTAAGATGTAACCTCGAGAGTGGGGGATAATGTTGTGCCTGTCCCACACTGGTGTTCCTTTTGGGGCAGTGGCTGACATGATGGTTTTAGGGTCATATTTATAAACTTGTGTTATCATAAGAATCCTATACTGTGGGTTTAAACTGGTGATGTAAAGCGTTAAAGGCACAGTCATAAATTTATATTTGTGTCTGTACAATACTGCTGCCCTAGCACATTAACAACGCAGTCGTTACATGGTTGTAGAATACAGACACACGTGTAAAATATGGCTGCGTAGCAGTATTTTATAACTACATTAAACATGCAGTATTACGAAACAGCGATACCACCTCTGCATACATAAGACCCATAGGGCCATATTTATAAAGCACGACATTGCAATTTTGCGATATTGCACATTATCGATAATTTAGAACGTGGCCGTAAATGTACAATGTGCTCGTACATTTATGCCAAACTAATGTTCGGCCATAGAATACCATAGTATTCTAAACGACCCCAATGGTATTCTATAGGGATCGTAAATCTACGATCGAATTATCGTAGATTTACGTTCGCTATCGTAGATTTACGATCATTATCATTAATTAACAATAACAATCACTAAACTGATCGGAAATTAACGATCAGTTTAACGATAATCAAACCAATTGTTAAAGGGGCGGTATCGCTAAATAGCAATACTGCGCCTTTATAACTATGGGCCCTGGAAAAGCCACTTATGTTACTGCCCTTTTACTGGGACTTTTACCCAGGACACTGGTTTAGGACTAAATCAAAATCAGAATTTACTGCTCATCTTGTGTACATTGTGCATTCTAATTACATTTTCTAACAAATGGCAATATATGTTATTTTCTTTTCATATTTCTATTTAACCAAACACTGTAAAGGGAAAAAATTCAAGAATTTTGTATAAATTAATAATGTTTATTGTATAAACCATAAACGTTTAAAAAAAAAAAGCACTTTAAAGAAGCGAGACAATATACAAAATATTAATTCTAGACGGTATCTGGGTTTAAAAAGTCAGTTAAGAATGGGTTAATAATGTCCATAGTTCCTAATTTGCAGGCCTTTCTTTTCTCCTTACTGGTCCGACTTACAAATCCAGTTTAAAGACTTAAAGGAAGGGTTCACTGAAAAAATAACATGAATCCTATTTATAGACCGTGAAGAGTTAAATTGATAGAATTATCCTTAGATAACCATCAGTTATTAATTGTGTTAAAGGTGTACTTACACTTTTTTTTCAAAAAAGAGCGGTGATTTGGATTACTGATAGTGATGTTTTAAGGAAGGTTAGATAAGGGTATTACAGTGAAATGTGTCCTTAGATTATATACAGACATGTTGATTGGTGTAAATTTCGTATCTCCAGGTACTGTACAAAGAAAGCTTGGGGCATGGAACCCCTACCACTGTCACTCCAGAGATGGAGAGAGTCAAACGCAACCAAGAGAACATTAGCATGGTATTTAAAGTACAGAGTAATGGTTTTTATTTTGGAAACCTAACCATTACGCTTCTAAAACAAACTCCCTCTAACAGTTACTGGCAATTTAACCAGTGCTTAGACTGTCAGAAGTGTTTGTGTTAACAATTTATAATACGGCTCTCCTGTACCAATTACGTGAATAATATCAGTAACACTTACTGGCTCTTAACTATAGCAGAGTTTCTAAAGTTTGGTTCAATAGATATTGGCAGACACAAGAGAGAACAGAGACGTAACCACAGTAAATTTCATCACTGCAAACTAAACAGACTTTGTGTAGTGGATTCTTAGTGCGCTTCAGTAAAGCTTTCCAACAGGATAGATAATGGCAACAATATTAACTCCCTATGTTCTTGAAATAAAATCAAGAATGATAATGATTTAAGAAATAGTTTCAAATTTGCAGTAACTAAAAGAAATCTTGAAAATTGCCAAACTTAGGCAATGATAACTCAACTACCACAACCTAACCAAACTTCATACCCTCTTACTCTGTGTCCTGCCCTCTCAGACACAATCAGACCCATTCACTTGGGGCGCTAGAAAAAGAGAAACTTTTCTACTAATTGAAAGATCGAAATCCTTCTAACCATTATGTCTACGGCTTAAAATCTGTAAAACTGGTTAATGTTTTTGCTAGTTAGGCTATAGACAAGTTAAAGAAGTGTGTAGGTCACACTTACTGTGGGGAGCTGCACCATGATAGTGTACCTTGCTGTCTCGGCGTCCTCCAACACCTATGGAACCAGTCCAGCCATCCGGATAAGCAAATCCATAACGTAAAGGGTGGGTGACGAGATAAGTCCCGACAATGGACTTAGGTGAATGCAAAAAACTTACAGGGAGATTCAATAAAAGTTCTTATCGTTTAAAATGGTGCTAATTTTGCCCCAACCAATCAGATCTTATTTAACATTTGAAAGCTAACATCTGATTGGTTGGGGCAAAATTAGCACCATTTTAAACGATAAGAACTTTTATTGAATGACCCTGTTAGCGTTTATTGGTACAATATAAAAACATATAATCCGGCACCATCCATAAGACAAACACAGACAGATCAGGGAGGGTATGAGTGGCCTGACGCGTTTCGCGGACACTTCCGCTTCCTCAGAGAAGGTTAATGTTTTTGCTAGTTATGCTATAGACAAGTTAAAGCCATAAATGGAAATAGTGAAATTTTAGCCAAAATAAAAAATGTACTAAAACAAATAATACATTTTAATTAATTTACTTTATGTGATATTACTTACAAAATAAACACATCTCTAGCTATTAATATTCTCATTTGGGGTTTTGCTACTAAACAAAAGTTTGAAATGACATTACTTACTTAGAAAGTATAGAAACCCTTTCTTTTTGTATCTTGTATTTATGACTTGTAATGAAAAGTACAGTAGTGTATATGTATATAAAGTATGATTATTGGGGAAGAATCCATAAGGTAGGTATCCATGCACGCTTCAGATTTTCTTTACATTTTTTTAAAAGAAATTATTCTTGTTCATGTTCACCCTTAAAACAAAAACAAAACAAAACATTAGTTGTCTCTTACCTGCCCCCAACCCCAACTGATATATTTTGCACTTTATTGCCTGGATTACTAACCAGATATTTAAGGATATTAATTGACTCTACTCTGGCAGAGTAAGCTGGCCCCTCCCTCCATGCAGGCAATGAAAGCTGACAACTGACATCACAGCCAATGAATGACTGCTGTTTCACCGGCTGCCTCCACTGCTTATGCTTAAGATTTCATTGAGCAGAGAGAAGATGCAGATAACTTTGCCTGAAAGGAAGAGAATTTATTATAAAATATCAAATGCATGTAATAAACTGGTAAAATATAGCAGTTGGGGTTGTGGACAGATAATTAACAAAGGCTGGAAATGCCCTTTAAATTACCAGGTTTTAAATACTTATTGGCAAATATCTATGGATTAGGAAATATTCCTGGGAATGTTGAGAAGTGATACAGTGCATAAACTGATAAGAACCAATTAACCAATCAAATGTCAAATCAATCTAATATCTATAGTGTATGGTCCACATTATTCCGATACAAAAACATCATTGTGTGAATTATTGTCGTAATTACTGAAAAACATTCAGGGAGATTCAATAAAAGTTATTTTTGTTAAAAATAGTGCTAATTTTGCCCCAACCAATCAGATCTTATTTAACATTTGAAAGCTAACATCTAATTGGTTGGGGCAAAATTAGCACCATTTTAAATTATAAGAACTTCTATTGAATAACCCTGATTTTGTTTAAAAAGCTTGTAAACCCCTAGTTGAATCAAATTTATCTTTTTGGAAACAAAATTGCAATATCTAACATTATTTAATAGATTCAGCCTTTAGTCTATCCTTGTTACTTATTTGATGTTTTGTTTTCATGCTGTCAGTCCTCCTTATTATATTCACATTCATTAAATCATATAATAATGGTATATTCATAATATATTGGGGTACTTTCTTGTACCTTTAGGTTTTGTACAAAGAAAACATGGGGACAGCAACACCTCTACCAGTGACTCCAGAAATTGAGAGGGTCAAACGCAATCAAGAAAATATTAGCTCGGTATATGTTATCGTTTAAAAAGATCCCTCTAACATTTTATTAATCAAAATATAACAATTTAAATAAAGTATGAGATGTCTTATATAAATAATACCCTCATCCTGAAAAGCATAACTAAAAGATTTTACTTTCCTATTCTATTTATTGGCTAATTTGTTATTATCCACTAACTGACTTGGTTAATGTGTTGTTTAGATTACTTAAAGAGTAGATTTTTTTGCTGACATGAAAAACAGGAACTTAGTCTATATGGAGTATCCAGAAAGATGAATTACTTTGGTCCTTACTAGAGCAGTATGGTCTGTAGAATTACACATGACTAACAATACTAGTGAGAGATATTTGCAAGCAAAAGGAAAATATCTATTAGTTTTTACAGAAGTAAGGATTTTTCAAGAAATCGTTTTTTAAAGGGCAATAAAACCCTTCTAAGTACCCCCACCCCTCACTTAATAGTACCCAGGATTAGAGATGGTATCCAGGGTCCAACTCGGACTCAGATCCGACACAGAACCCCTCAGTTTCGAAAATCCAAATGTTACATATGAAACTGGGCAGATCATTCGGATGTTGGAGCACATTTTCGATGATTATTAAACTTTCAAAGCTATTTTCGAGGATTATCGAAAATAGCCATGAACGTTAGATAATCATTGAAAACACGCTCTGAATTCCCAAAAGTACGTTACATTTTCGGATTTTCCTGAGATCTGTAAATCCGAAAAAACGGAAAGGATCTTACCAGTTTTGGCCATCTCTACCCAGGATGAGAGCCTAAACTGCACCCCTCGGTCTGACCTAATTACATAGAATAAATCCTTCAGTCACACTTTCTTGGATTCCCTGCCATAGTCTGGTCAGAGAGTGAATTCCTATTGATTCAATACCATGATTTGTTGGGGGTGGGACCAGAACTGGTTTCTGAAAGAAAGAACAAACCTGTAGCTACAGAGTTTTTTGAAGCCTGAGATAATCCACCTGTAAAATATGTGTTCTACCTATAGACTAAAAGACATAATAAATTCCTAATGACTGCAGATAATCTCAACATTCCATTTAAATGGGTAAATGAACAAACAAATCAACTAATAGGGCTGTGTGACATTAACTGTTTCAACGATTTCTATCAGTAGTTGATCTAACTAACAATTCATATTTGATTTTATAAAAAAATAATCTACACTGATTAATCTACATAACGAAAATATTAACTCGTCATTTTAACTTGTCATTGTAACTTGTCATTTTAATGTCCTTAAGTAAATGTTTAATGTCCTTAAGTAAATCCACTTTAAAATATACATTATCAGGGAGAATCAATAAAAGTTCTTATCGTTAAAAATGGTGCTAATTTTCTCCCAACCAGATATTATTTAACATTTGAAAGCTAACATCTGATTGGTGGGGCAAAATTAGCACCATTTTTAATAAGACCTTTTATTGTATAACCCTGATTGTTTTTCTTAAGACTGACCTTTTATTAAATAATCTTGCTTTATTCTTAAATTACCAAAAAACGTTATACTTTAGTCTGATGCAGATGTATTTGTCATGAATATCCTAACACATTTCATTATCTGCAATACTTGCAATCTTTAGTAATTGAAATCATTTTAGCTTCTTAAGCTAAGTTTTAATAAGATATTCTGCTATAAAATGGATAAAGTCCTCCAAACATGTAAATTATTTTGCCGGTTCCATGGTAATTTACAAATCTGTACTAGAATAAACCTATCTAAAAATATATTAACAGCCATATGTTTACTTTGCTTAATGTTAGGTAACTTTGTAATCTATAGGTTTTATACAAAGAGGATTTGGGGAAAGGAACCCCAACACCTGTCACTCCAGAAATGGAGAGGGTCAAACGCAATCAAGAAAACATTAGCATGGTACCTTCTGGAATCTAGAATTTATCTGATTATCTATCCATCCATTGCTTTTTCATTTTAACACCCACTTGTGACCCCTTTCTTCTTATTAGCAAACATATCAATGGGCTATACTGCAACTCAAGATATATACACTTATTAAGGAAAAAATACCAAAGTCGGGTATTGAGGAGCGGAGGATATATATATATATATATATATATATATATACTGTATATATATATATATATGTTTATAAGATTCTCTTCTCCCTAGCTGTCTCCACATTTGTTTCTACGCCCTCTTTTACCAGCTTACACATGCGCAAAAGAGGTGGCTTGGGAAACAGCTGTTAATGTTTGGTATTAGAATCTTACGATCTGGATTTTCTTCCATTTAATCCAAAATGATTCTTCAGAGCATGAAATACATTAGTGGTGGCAATATGAAAAGAAAATCCTTAGCCGTCTTAGCTTGATAGCCATCTTGCTTACAGTGTCTCAAAAATTAGCATTTTTAAAATGATAAATTTACAATAACTCAAACAATACATTAAAATAAAATTCAGTCTATAGTCTGATCCGCTCCTCATTTCCTGAATGGTAGCCAAATTAACGTCAGTCTTCCAATTGTTCTATTCACACTATGATTGCTTGTGTTTTACAAAGGCTTTTTAAATACCTGGTTGCCTTCCACTTCTACAGCACTAACTATATATCCCCATATCATCTTTTTTTGCTAATTTCTGGCAAGTGCAGATCAAAGACTGTGGCCTGTCCACACATTTCAATTGATCTCTGGATGTGCTTCTCTGTGTGCTGTAGGTTTTATACAAAGAAAACTTGGGAAAGGCCACACCAACGCCCGTCACTCCTGAGATGGAGAGAGTAAAACGCAATCAAGAAAACATTAGCTCGGTATCTAGGATCAAATTGTACTCCCAGCAGCATAACAATCTTAATTGCTGAATTCCTTTATCCCAATTAAACATTCTTTGTTAGTTAACATTCTCTTGGGTTTTACAATCCCGACCTCTTACTAAAACATCCTAAACCCTTCAACGTTTTGTTCTACACCTTGATATTAAATCATTTCCAGTTATACCCCTTTAATCTAATAAGGTGTGAATCTTCTAACTGAAGTGGTCCTCTGTGAAATACTCTTTAACCTTATATATGGGCTGCAGTGTTTTATTGTCAACGAGGTAGGAATCAGTAGTCTTCGGTCTACCTGATAGTGATCAACAAATCCAAAATATCCCAAATATCTACCAAATGGAGGAATATTAAGGTCATTGGGCAACATTTGAAACATTAAGAAATTTAACACAGACTGCTTTCTCCATTGTAAATATATTAATTAGAACGATTGTAAATACAAATCTTTATTTAAATATTAGAGAACATGTTAATTAAAATGTCCTGGCTACAAATCTCATGAATTGTGGAGATGATTTGAACCATCCTCCAGCAGAAATCTCATGAATTGTAGCAATGATTTGAACCACCTTCCAGTAGAAATCTTGTGAATTATAGCGATGATTTGAACCACCTTCCAGTAGAAATCTCATGAACTGAAGTGATGATTTGAACCCACTTCCTGTACAAATCTCATGATTGTAGTGATGATTTGAATCTTCTAGTAGAAATCTTGTGAATTATAGGGATGAGAGAGGGTTGGATAGGTTTTTAAAATGAAAGAATATTAAAAGTTACTGATTAATACATAAAGTTCTTGTTGGTCCAGAGATTCTTCTAATTGCCATTTGGAAGGAATTATATCCCCGTTCTGCTTGGAGTTTTTGTTGCCTTCCTCTGGAATTTAATGTAGGATAAAATGGTTCTACAAGATGAGCGTATATGTATTTATTCAACCTCAAATACTAATGTTGTGCAACACTAGTATTTTTGAATTCCAGTGCATTTTGTGTGGTGTAACTCTCTACTTAATGTTTCAGTAACCTGTATATTACAGCAGCTTATTATTACAATAACGCAATATCACATTTTTTGTACAAATTAATGACTTCCGGACCGTCCAAATTTTTAAAAAAGTTTTTAATGGAAAAATTCACTTTAAAATAAAAACTGTGCTATACCATTAAGGTATGTGGGGTTTCACTGTAAACGGTGCCCAATGGATATGACCTTTCAATAACTTGGGACAACCAGGTAAGAAATACAGATTTTCTAACTCATTAAGTAGCTCTTAGAAACATGCAGCTTTTTGGTAACTTGGATCACTTCATGTTTGTTGCTAATTTGTGACACTACCACTCACAATAACCTTCCCATCCATCCATTCTATTCTACTTGATTAACACATTGTTTTTAAATCATTAGGTTCTATACTCTGACAGCTTCCGTAAGCAGATACAGGGAAGGGCTGCATTTGTATTGGATACGCCTGAAATGAGACGTGTTAAGGAAACCCAAAGACACATTTCATCAGTAAGATTTGTTATTTGCTATTTTAAATACAATAAACACTGATAACAATAAGGCTAAGTATCGAAAGTTATTAGAAGGAATAAAGTATGTTATATACAGTACAAATAATACAAATTTCTGATGACATAGTTAAGCACTGATGTTTAAGGGCAAATGTGGTCTTCATACAAGTGCCCTCTTTATCTTGTGAGTTACAAACAAGCCTAAGATGATGTCTCTCGCTTCACTGGTTCTTAAAGGGGAACTGTGGTCCCTCCCACACATGGACCCCATTGTCCCTCCAGTTGCAGGCCCCCCATGGCCCATTATCTTACAGCCTCATGTGGCCCCGCCTAAGCCCCATCCACTTGTGGGTGCCTAAGCCCCACCCACTCATGGGTGCCTAAGTCCCACCCACTCGCGGGTGCCTAAGCCCCATCCACTCGCAGGTGCCGTGGGTTACTCAGACCCCCCTCTACAGAAAACTCTGTTGAAACAGCCTTTTCAGGCAGAGTGAGAACTCTGCCTGAAAAGGCTGTTTTCACACAGTGAAAGAGAAGGGCTGTAGATTTTCTTCTCTGTCAGGACTTCACACAGCAGAGAGGAGGAAGGACTTCCTGTCTCCCTCACACACTGAGGGAGTCTGAGGCTGTGCTCGCTGGCGGCACTGTGCAGGAGAAGCCTCAGGAATGTCACAAGTCAGCCTCCCACCCATTAACTTTCTGGTCAGTCATTTCTGTATATCTTGGGCTGTGGAGCACATAGAGAGGTGGTTGATGACTCCTTTTAAAAGGTAGGAAACTGGCCTTTCTTGTTTGGAGACCACAGTTCCCCTTTAAGTTTTCGGCTTGTAAAGTTACACTGAAACAGTCAGGATAAAGTGTGTGACTGTGACATGATGTGCTTTGTAAGAAGAAAAAAATATATTTTCTAAAGCTATTTAAAGTAGGAGTAGTAGGATACAACTGGGCATGCTCATGCCTAAGGCATGGGGGGGGTGGGAGGTGCTAGGGTGCTGGTGATGTCCCAACTCACAGCTGGAAACACCACCCTTTATACTGCAATAAGTTTGCAACTAGAAGCATGATCCTGTAGTCATTTTGTGTTCTTTTTAATAAAGGCCAAAGTAGCTACGCACTGTTCATTTTCCTGAAAGACTTTTTTTGTTTGTACATAGAAATGGAACAATAATATATCAATAAAAATATAACTGAAAAGTTAAACAAGGCAGTAACATTTATTGTGGTTCTTGTTTCAGGTGAAGTACCATGAAGACTTTGAGAGACAAAAGGGCAGTTTCACACCAGTGGTTACCGACCCAATCACGGAACGTGTAAAGAAGAACATGATCGACTTCAGTGACATTAACTACCGTGGAATTCAGAGGAAGGTCGTAGAAATGGAACGAATAAGAAACAATCAAGATCAGGATGTCACAGGTATAAAAACAGGAACCAGAATTATTAACAAATATAAATGATTCAATGTGAGAATTATGTCATAAAATTAACAAAAAAATATAATTTTAAAAAAGAAGCACCTGTAAATGTAAATGTTGCTTTTGAACATTGTACTTAGAGTACTTACCTCCCTGTGCTCGCTGCAGCTCCTTACACCTACATCTTTCTGCTGAGGTCTTCCCCTGGTGCCAGCCTATGGGGTGCTGTTTGTTCCCAGATAATTTAGTCAACAAAAAACAATACTTTTGGTGACAAAACTATATTTAGTCAACCAAAAGAAATTCTGTGAGAACCAAACATACATTTAGTCAAAATAAATACACTTATGGTGACAAAACTATATTCAGTCCACCAAAATGAATTCAGGGGTAGGAAATCATACATTTAGTCAACATAACAAAAACTTGCCACAAAAAAATTCTGTGGCAACAAAACATATTAAGTCATCAAATAAAGCAATGTTTTAGTGACAAAACTATATTTAGTCGATCAAAATATACATTTAGTCAACAAAAAACAACTGTAACACCAAAGAATATATTTCAATGACCAAAATCTATTTTGGTGAACAAAATGAACCGTGGGTTGAAACAGAATATTTTTTGTATAAAAAAAGTGATAAAGAGTAACATTATGATGGCACAAAGAAAATTTGGTAGACCAAATAAATCTTGTAGTGCAAGTGTATGTTTTTAGTACACAAAATAAACTAAGGAAAAACAAGCATACTTTTTGTCACAAAAATGCAATTTTGTGTACCAAGAATTATGTTAGGTAATGGTAAATGGCAAGTTTTCCCTTTAATCTTTGTTTAAAAAATATAAACTGGTGAATTGTTTGCTTTCCCTTTAATCCCTTCAGAAAAATGTGTACACTTAATGACTCTCTTGCCCTTAATATATTTCCCTTTAAACTCTTCAATAAGAAATATCTGGTATATGATACACTTCCCCTTTAAAAATGGTAACTGGAAAATGTTTCCTTTAATCTCTGCTATAAGAAAATACTACTAAATGGCACAGTCCTTGTTTACTTTTTATGGGCAAGGCCCCACTAGGCAGCATGCAAGAGTCGCACAATGCAGCGAAATCACAACGTTGCACGATTCATGTGCGCTACCATTGCTTTGATGTTACCCTATAGCAGTGATGGTGATCGCATGCGAAAAGGATCGGCAGCGGAGATAGTAGGGCCATCCCCATCCTCTTCTATTGGTATGCGCTGAGCGCTGCGTTAAAGCACCCCAACAGTGAACACCAAAATAGGCTAGTGGGGCCTAGCCCTAACTCCTTACTTTACAGACATCTCACCCTGCTAAATGTAGCTTCCCGGCTGGGTGGTGTGTGGTGGAGATGGGAAGGGAGCGTGGCATAAGACGTTATCTGGGGAGTGGAGGGCCTGGAGATGGAGCATTCAAATTCTTGAAAATAAGGCAGCGCAGCCTATTTAAAATAGGCAGCGTTGAGTTTTGCACTACCTTGTAGCACAGAACTTAACGCCTTTAAGGCAGAGGCACAGACGGTGCTTCTTACATGACCGGGATCTCGCGATTCAGTAAATCTTGCAAAGGGACAACATTGTGGGATCTTGCAAAGGTAAGTAATGCTGCTTCTGGTTCTGCATCAGCCTCTATGTTAATAAAACACAACAATCAAATAATTTCTGTAGAACAAGTCTATCAATTCTGTTTACCAAATAATTTCTGTGGAACAATCTTGTCCACCAAATGTTTTCCGTGGAACAAGCCTTTCTGTTCACCAAATTTGTTTATGTAAAACAAATTTGTTCATTCAATAATTTTTGTCTATCAATTCAGTTCACAAATAATTTCTGTAGAGTAATTATGTTCACCAAATTTGTAAATTTTGTGTGTTTTATACATTTGGTCCATTTTTTACATTCGGTCAAAAGTTCAGTGAATTAGTGAAATGATTACATTTATTAGTAACCTTCAACTGAACCTTTAGATTTACCACATTAGGTTCCCCACCTGCCTGGTTAAAAAAAAGTAAAAGGACAGAGAGAAGGGAAAAAAGATACAAAGTCAGGCAGGTGGGGTACCTAATGTGGCAAATCTAAAGGTTCATTTAGTGGACCAAATGTATAAAATTTACAAATTTGGTCTAGAGAAATTATTTGGTGAACTGAATTGATAGACTAGTTTTACAAACATTATTGGGTGAACAATTTGTATTACATAAATAATTTGGTGAACAGAAATTATTTGGTGGACAAAATTCTTCCACAGAAATTGTTTCGTGAACAGAATTGATAGACTTATTTTATAGAAATTGTTTGGTGAACAGAGATGACAGACTTGTTCTACAGAAATTATTTGGTGCACATTATAATATTGTTGTTTTAGAAACATAGGGGCCGATGCAGAAACGGAAGCAGCATTACCTTTGCGAGATCCCACAATGTTGGAAATCCCTTTGCGAGATTTACTGAATCACAGTATCCCGGTCAGGAAAGAAGCATCACTCTGTGCCTCTGCCTTAGGGCACTGCAACACTGGCCGCAATCGCACACGGAATCACATGCGATTTCGTGTGTAGTTTTGTTGCATTTGCGCATGTGTTTTTTCATTAGAAATAGAAAACACAAAATTAGCGTAAAACCAATGCAAACCCAATAATACATCAGGTAACATGGGTTTTTACACTAATTTTGGCGCCCGGGCTGTGGGTTGGGCGTCACTGCTTTAGATAGATAGATAAGGCTGTACTTGGTTTCTTATTTAACTGGCTTCTTCCGGGGAAAATTTAACTCAGAACAACTCTAACGTCAGGTATCCCACCCCTTCTTTAGCACACACCAATAGAAGAGGATGGGGAAGGCTCCACTATCTCCGCTGCCCTGCGCTGCCGACCCTTTTCATAGAGCATGCCATCACCATTTTTGGTGTGCATCACATGCGCTGCGATAGGGTAACATCAAGCAGCGCACGCACAGGGTAGCGCACATTAATTGCTTGCCGATTTTGCTGCGTATCGTGATTCTTGGGCGATTAGTAGTATTTTCTAACTGCAAAGATTAAAGGAAACGTTTTCCATTTACCAAAATTTATTTAGGTAATGCATGACAATTACCATTTTTAAAGGGGAAGTGTATCATATAACAGCTATTTCTTATTAAAGAGTTAAAGGAAAATATATTATGGGCAAGAGAGTCATTAAGTGCACACATTTTTCTGAAGGGATTAAAGGGAAAGCAAGCAATTCACCAGTTTATATTTTTTTCAACAAAGATTAAAGGGAAAGCTTGCCATTTACCATTACCAAACCTAACTCTTGGTGCACAAATTTCATTTTTAAGACAAAAAGTATGCTTGTTTTTCCTTAGTTAATTTTGTGTATAAAAACCATACACTTATGCTACAAGATGTAATTGGTCTACAAAATTTTATTTTTGCTGGGAATGTTTATTTTCACCAATTTTTGTATACAAAAAACATTCTGTTTCCATCCACTGTACATTTTGTTTACAAAAAAGATTTTTGTCATCAAAATATACATTTTGGTGCTACAGTTGTTTTTTGTTGAATAAATGTATGTTTTGTTACCACCGAATTTCTTTGGCCAACTAAATGTACAGGGCTATTGAATAAAAGTTCTTATCGCTTAAAGGAATAGTTCACTGCAATAGTGAACTATCCCTTTTTCTACATTGATTGAAGCCCAGGAGGTTAAGGAGCTATCCCTTGCCTCCCATTCTTCAATCAATGTTTAGATAGCCAGTAACGAACTTCAGAAGATCTTACCTTTCACCCGATCCATAACACTATAACGCGCATTATCGTGCATTCACGTTATAGCGTTACAGAAGCAGGAAGCAGTCGGGAACAGTCAGAGCGGCCCCACTGGATCGCGTGTAGTATAGATTTTAATGGTGGGGGTGAACATGCGCTTTAAGATAATTTGAAAAGACCCATAAGAGTAAAATCTTTTTTGTAACTATTTTAGAGAATCGGTTCATAGCACCATAGGCATTTTTATGGTGGAGAGAGTGATTACAAAAAGGAACAATGAAATATGAACTTTACACTGAACAATCTATAGTAAATGAAAAACTGGATAATTGAACAAGTGTGTCTTCTTTTAAACAGATCTCCGAGTGTGGCGCACCAATCCAGGATCTGTCTTTGACTATGACCCAGCAGAAGACAACATTCAATCAAGAAGCCTGCACATGCTCTCTGGTCAGTTAGTTTCTTCATAATACTTCATCTATACTTGACCTATATTAGAACATGGATGCCATTTTTTCATCTTGACTCGTGTACTCAACTTTCCGTGTTCTATTTTGCAGTGCAAGCCCGCCGCAGCCGTGAACAGTCTCGTTCTGCCAGTGCATTGAGTTTGAGTGCTGGAGATGAAAAATCTGAACTCTCCGAGGCAGCCGATCACCATCATTCCTATTACAGCAATGGGGGAGTCTTTACAACCACAGTAACAGGTATTAAAAGCCAAAAAGTACTTAAAGGGTAAATGTGGTCTCCATACAAGTGACCTTGCTCTCTCAACTTTCAAACTGCTTGAGCGGAAAAACAGCATACAGGGGATCAATATTGAGAGGTTTGTTCGAATTTACCAAATTGCTCAAAATATCGATCCTGTGTATGGGGGCATCACACACCTGCATCCATTCTCTGTCCATTTCTCTACCTATGTGGCTAGCTTTAAAACATAATTAGAAGTTTGGGGGTGGGGCTTATAATGCTCAGTTCCAACTAAGCATCATCACCTGGATCTGCCCTCAAGTTTAAGTTCCATCCTTAAACCTGGGGGCAAACCCCAATTGCTGGTGATGTCACAGCTCACAGTGCCAGCAGGAAAAAACACCCTTTACACTGCTGGAACTTTAGATAGAAGCATGGAGTGTGTTCTAATTAATAAATGCCACTTGTATGGAGACCACAGTTCCCCTTTAAATTCCATAAGTCTTGTGGTAGACAGTATATGATACTTAATGTCACTGTTGTTTCACAATACTTGTAGGCCAAAAGGAAAGTACACAAATTCTCTTTTATAAGGGTAAGTACTTCTTGCAGCATAGCTACACAATATGGCAGTGAGGCTTCTTTCTTTGGCAGTGAATGATGGCTTTTTACAAACAACTTCATTAATTCCGTATCTAATTACAATGATTCCTTTGCAGGTTACAAACAGGCAAAAACCACAGAGCTTCCTCAACAGAGGTCTTCTTCTGTCCTTACTCAGCAGACAACAGCATCATCTGTCCCGTCTCACCCTTCCACTACTGGAGTAAGTGATTTGGAGTAAAGAAGTTAAAGGGGAAGTTCAGTGAAAATTTTTTAATTTAAATAATTTATCTAAATTACATAGCTAGGTCTTCTACATATTAGCTATACCACACCTTTAAAGATCGATTTAACAAGTGTTAATTTCCAATCTGTCTAACGATCGTTAATTTACGCTCATTATCATTAATTACCGATATCGAGCGTAAATCTACGATGACGCAATTGGAGATTTATGATCCCCATAGAATACACAGACCTGCACTTACGAGACCCAGCTTGTGCCATTCCGATAGCTAATCACCTGGTGCGTTCGTCCGTAGCATTGCCTCCCCGCATAGGCACCGATTGGATAAATCTATTCCTAAGAAAGTAGGGCGCGCTACTCGGGTATTTAGTAAAACGTTTCAAAGTTTATTAGTTACCATTAACAGCAGGATACTACATCACCATCAGATACGAGCCTGGTATTGAATATAATATCCTTCTGTTAATGTTAACTAATAAACTTTGAAAAGTTTTACTAAATCCCTGAGTAGTGCGCCCTACTTTCTTAGGAATAGATTTATCCCCACAGAATCCCATTCGGTAGTTTATTACTAAGCGTTATATTGCAAAACGCTGCGTTTACAACTAGGGCACATTGCTTGGTGTAAACTTTAAAAGGAGGCCAGAAAACTAAACTGCCCTGCCACATAACCAAGGCTTAAAGTTGACTGGCAACAGAATAAAGTTATTTTTATGGGAGATGTTTTTCCTCATCTTTCCAATCATATCTGCTCCTTACAGACCTATAGGGACATTATCATCCAAAATCCCCCGGGAACTACAGTAAAAGTAACTAGAAAGGGAAAGTATGAACTTTGAATTTGGCTTGAGAGGTCACATTTTGAAAGGAAATGTGTGCGTCTGTGTCTGCATGTTTTAAAACTCAACACCCGTGCTATGGTAATGAGTTTGTTTATATTCCATTATTCATTCGGATTAAATAATGTATTTATTTTATAATTGTGTATGGTTGCCATGGAAACAGAAGGGTATGTTGGGTGCTAGCATGTGTTACCAAAACGGACACACGTGCGCGATCAAATCGAAAATTGCAGGGATTTTTGCGTTCCTACAATTTCCATATTTGAAATCGCGTGTACAAACACGTTAGTGGGGCCTAGCCCTTCAGGACTTAACTTTGTAATTGTATGTGTTTGTGTAGTTGTGTCAGGGAGACAGTGTAGTTGGTGAAGCCTTGGATCTTGGTGCACATCATTATGAATGTGACAGTTGGGATTTGATTACATGGTGGAAACCTTGGAATGTTCACGTTTGGGGATTGGACCCATTATAATCAAAGGGGGGGAAAAAATGTCCCGACATTTACCGATAACGCACTAACACTTTTATAGATTCCTTAAAGGGCAAGTCCAGTCAAAATAAAAACTTTAGCTATAAATGTAGGAGGGCCTCCCAAACCTAGGTTATGCATTCGTAATATTTGCCAAAGATGCTCCTGCTGTTGAGCTAATTTCAAGAAAAAACAGGAGCAAAGGGCTTCTGTACTGACAGACACTCCACTTCCTGGTCGCAGCTGTCAGGCGTTGGGCATGATGTCAGGTCTTTACTGACAGCCGTGACAAGGAAGTGGTGCAGCTGTCAGTAGCAGAGCAGAGGAGGAGCAGCGAGGGACCGGGTCAGGTAAGGAACTTCAGTAGCATCTTTGGCAAATATTACTAATGCGAAACATAGGTTTGGGGGAGGGGGGGGTGTCCTCTACATTTATAGCTTAAGTTTTTTTCATTGGACATGTATTATAATTGGCTCACTTCTCCACCCATCTAACTTATTTTGTGTCTTTAGCGCTAAAATTGTGGGAGGGGATAAAGTCCAAAAAAGTGGAAGTATAAGAGAAATCAAACCAGGATTTGGCAGAATGAATTATGCTCTGGAATACTGTATTAAAGTACTAGGCAGCTTTGTTTCCACTGTTGATAATTCAGCCTAAGCAGCACCTAAGTGGTTACCAACTATCACGGCTAGTGAAACGCTACATGTTCTCTAGCGGCAAACATATACAACTGCTCAAGATAAACACCTGTCTGAAAGTAGCCTTGGAACAAAGAAAAATGTGATTAATAGAGAGTTCAGAAAATTTAAACAAAGCAGGTTTTTCAATGAAGAGTTCTGTGCATTATTAGTATTTAAATGTTCATTTCTGGGCATCATCAGGTTGAGTGTTGTGTGTCTCCATGCAAGTGCCCACTATAAAATGACAGCAGGTCATAACTTCACAGGAGCTATTCATCCTTGACTTAGTGGAATGACCCTTGTATGGAGACGCTTCCCTTTTAAATGCCTATTGTAAATTGTAGGTGAAATCATGGAATATTTAAAGGGCATGTCCACTCTTCTAAAAAATTGTTTATATGTTGTAGGGCTTCCTCCCCCAGCCCCAACCACATTATTATAATTGCCAGAAACTCCCCCGATCTTTACTAACCTTGCCTCCGCCGCACTGCCCGGCCTTCTTCTTGCATGGAACTGCTAGAAGGGGGCCGGACTGGCAGCCGTCTGTGATTGGCTAAGAGGCAGCCAATCACGGACGCGGCTGCCGGCAGTTCAGAATAGCAAAGGGAGAGAGGGAAGGTAAGTAAAGATCGTGGGAGTTTCTGGCCATAATAATAATGTGGTTGGGGCTGGGGGAGGAAGCCCTACAACATATAAAAAAAGATTTATGCTAGGGGGAGGGAGACTAAAATGGGAGGGAGACAGAGGGGGGCTGCAGTGCGCATGGCAAAATTCTCCTGGAGGGGAGACAGAGTCCTATATGGACTCTGCTAGGCTCCTGTTGGCCAGTTTTTTGGACTTTGGGTGAATATTGCAGGAGAACCATTTGGAGCTGGGATGTAAGGTAAAGAATTTTATCCACTACAGAGTGGGGCCAGTAGAGGGGGAAATTATAGTTTTGGGGGTGGACATGCCCTTTAAGAATTAACAAATTAGCATAGGATTTTTCCACACTGCAACACACTGACGATACATCACCAAACATAATCCTTTCATATTTTGTAAATCCTTCCTTAAATGGCAAAAAATTAAAGGGACGCTATACTGAAAAAATGACTTTGCCTCATCTTAATCTATAATTGAATACATGTAAGTAGCACTTACTCTGATTTGCCTGTGTTGCTGCATGCCTTCAATCCAGCACATTTTGTTTAGAAGCAGTATCCCCCCTTTCTCTTTTAACCACTCCCACTTTCACCCGACCTGACGTTTTCCCCACAAACCAACTCTCAATCCTGCACACAGCATTCCAACTGTCAACACTGTCGCTATTCCAGCTACAGCAAAACTGCTCACAGAAGAATAATTTTTAAGAGCAAGGAACTTGATTGACAGCTGAAATATAAGAAGTTTTAGATTGGATATCTAAAGAAATAGGGGGCAGATCAACAAAAAAAAGTATACAGTGATAGATGAGAAGAATTATAGTTTCCAGTTATAGTCAATTTAAAATAACCTTTTTTGGTAAAGATACCCTTGACTTCATTGCTGCTGTTTATTGATTTTCCTGTTTGTTTTTTTTTACAGAAAACCTTCCGAGCAATGTACGATTACAGAGCATCAGATGGTGACGAAGTGTCGTTCAAGGACGGGGATACAATAGTCAACGTTCAGACTATCGATGAAGGTTGGATGTATGGGACAGTGCAGAGAACTGGAAAGACAGGCATGCTTCCAGCCAACTATGTTGAAGGCATCTAAGTAGCCATATTGCACAGGATGCAAGGGGACATTAAAGCAAGCAGTAGTGCATTTAGCCACAAGTGCATTAGTTGTCCGTTTTAGTGTTTACTTGCTTTATGTCATGTTCAATTTCTACATCATAATATTTTACACCATAAAGACAATCTCAATAGAAATGTCCCACAGAAAAATGTAAAACAAACAAAAAATATATTATCGGTAAACTGCTGAAAAGTGACATCTGTTGCAACTTTCAAGGTTCCAAAGTGACGGCAATACAGTATCTGCCATTGATATTTGTACCCAGTGAAATGCAACATGTCTTTCTAAAAATTCCTTGTTTAAATATGATAACGAATCAAACTTGGACATCACTGAATGGAAAACACTTGTTCTGCTTATTGAACGCTGCATGCACATGTTTTTGGTCTAGGGTTAACAGGCACTAACCAATGTATATTAGTGAATAATAAAGGTGGCACTTCTGCAGTATTTTGTATTTGTTCTTTATTTAAACTAAACCTTTTGAAAACCTCTTCCTATCACCACACAGGTGGTACTTACCTGCCAGAAAAGTTTGGCTACTTTTACACAATGCATGTGGCATTTTTATCGGACACTAAACATTAAAGGGGAACTGTGATCTCCAAATAAGTGGATTTTAAAGGCCAGTTTCCTACCTTTAAAACGAGGCATCAACCACCTCTCTACGTGCTCCACAGCCCAAGATATAAAGAAATGACTGACCAGAAAGTTAATGGGTGGGAGGCTGACATTCCTAAGGCTTCTCCTGCACAATGCCACCGGCAAGCACAGCCTCAGACTCCCTCAGTGTATGTGTGTGTGTCAAAAAGTCATTTTTGGACCACAGTTCCCCTTTAAGGAACCATTAGGTAATCACATCACAGTACAGTCTACAAAGATAGAATCTCGTAGAAATAGATAAATTGGAGGAGAGAAGTTGAATTTAAGACAGACATATTTGACCAGATTGCAAGGAAAACCAGCAACCAACCAATCTTTTTGCAAACTTTACCTTTTGTAATGATCAGTCCTGCTGCTAAATCAGCCTATTCTGGGTCAAAACATGTTTGCCTTTAAATCCTGATTGACAGGTTTGTTTGATAATTCTATATGTTGGTTAGGAACATTGATACTCGTTAACACTGGGGTGAGGAAGTGACTGGATTCTCTACAGTTTTTGAACCTTTTACATCAATTTTTAGGAATTGCCTGGAACAGTGATAAATGCTGTATATTAAACCATTCCTAGGCCTCTAAAACAAGGATCTTACTCATATAAATGAATACATTTAATAAAGAAGTTTTTTTCCTTTTTTTATTATTATATATGAATGTCAGTTTGAAAGTCAGACTGCTTTCTACAGCTCAAATCACATTTGCACAGTAAATGTAGGTAGAGAACATCTTTACCAACAGCTTTAGTAGCCTCTCTTTGCTAATTTTATGGAAGTTTTATAAACTGTAAAATAAAACGAAATTAGGCAGTTGAATGGAGATCTAACCACTGAATATCAACATTTGGGATACGATAAGGCAGTAATCGAGCACCAGGGAAACTTCTTTAAAGTTAATATTTTCACAGGTTACTTTCCCTTTGTTCTTCTGCCCACAGATGGGTGGAAGTTACAATCCAAGATAGAACAGATCTGCAAACACCCCTAATTGTAGATGGATAGCCAGAGGACCACGTAACCTGCTGATCTTCAATCAAGAAACTTAGCAAACCAAATGCACATTCATAAACGGTCAGCAGGGGGAGAAATATAACGCAAACACTTTTATTTTACAAATCTAAAAATGTTCAGAGGCATTAAGAAGATCGGTGCATTGTGACCATTAAATAATATATACAGTGTGTCTTAGTAACTGCCGATTCCAAGTAAATTGCTTATATATACATATTATACAAAATATGAAAAAAATTAAGCATATTTCCCAAAAGTCAACTATAAAAACGACAAGGCAGGAAAACGGTGAATATACAAGAAAATATCTTTACAGTTCAAATTAATTTGAAACAAAATGTGACTGTGAAGAAAAGCTCTCTCCTTTTAAAGATTAACTTTTGAAGCTTGGAAGGAAATTCTGTCCCATCCTGAAATACTCTGCACTGTACATTACCAGCCCACCAATACAGTTAAGTTTATCCTAGGAAAGTCGATCAAAAAAGAATTCGCAAATATACAAAAACCTACTTACTGATGAAGTTTGTAGTCACGTCTTTCTTATTTATAGAACAGTAACAAAGAAGAAATCCTGGTCTAGGGTGCAAGGTACTGCAATCATTTCGAGCCGAAGTTATAATAAAACATTGAAACTATTAAATGTGAAATTTAAGACAAAGTAACTGGGTTTAAAAACATATAAACGCTTTCCTTAATCCACTTTAGATGTTGGCTATTGCCCCTTAACTTTCTTTAAACTCCTACCCATAATAGCAGCAAGGAAACTAAAACTACAAGAAAGTGGACAGAACGAGTACATGATGCTTCAATAGTATCTCCAGCATGGTGTGTTTTAGCAATGGCTTCAGTAAAACTTATAATCTACCAACTGAGATTAAAAAAAGTGTTTGGTAAAAGTTTGGTCATGAAACTCTTAGATTATACAGAACTTTCAGGGGGTGGAGATTTCCATCGTGACTGCAAATGCCGGATGATGCAGTTTGACATGATTCCAAGCTTCTCCTGCATGTCGAAGAGTTGGCTCGCGGAGTATTTGGCAAGGTCTTCTGAAGACAATTGGAGAGAGAGTTCACTGATTTGGGACACCAGGTCCAGCGTAGTAGTCTCCACAGTTGATGTCGACAGTTCAACCAAATCTTAAGAACAAATTTGAATCATTGTGTTAAACCTCTCCCTCTCGTTTATATATAATATCAATCAAAATGGGAGGTGCGGTGGTGTATTTCCTTATAAAGTCACTCAGCTATGTAGCCGTTTAAAAACGTACGTATTAAAACTAATAATGAGCCACTTACACACTTTGGCCTATTGTCCTATTATAGGGTCAAGGAATTTCTTTGTGGCATAACATCCTTATATTACATGGTAAGGGGCGCATTATCCCTTAAACATGTTTGCTATTAGATTACCTACTCTGAACAAGAAACATTTGTGCTTGGTTTAGGCACAAGGTCTGAAACACTCACCGAACCAAACCCCTATATATGTTAAAAGGGTAGCCACAAAGGACCATGTAACAGTAAAAGAAGCAACATTAATGAATATTTTATTACGCATTTAAGATGCGCATTAGTGCTTAAAAAAAACTAAATAAAATGACAAAATGTTTTAAAAGGCATGTTCACCTCTCAAATGATGACATATAGGTGAACAACAGCCAAATAGGTGACATCTAAATGATGTAGGACTAACCTATTTTATGCAGCTCTCCAAGCTCTTTTACAAGCTCGCACATGCTCAGAGGCTGCAGCCAGTGGAATAGCATTCAGTCATGGGCTGCCACATTCATGATTGACAACATATAACTGGAAGAACCAGGAATCAGAAAGAGGGGTAACAGAACAACAGGCATCATTTCAGTCAGTGTTGTATCTCTCAGTTTTCTGACCAATGATTTACCTTTATAAAATTTTTCATTGGATGGGCTGAACTTGCCCTTGAAAGAAAGGCAGAAAATGTATAGAGTTGAAAGTGAGGTTACCTGTTGTGAGTTTTTCTTCATCCACAGAGCAGGGTTTCTCTGATGTGTCATCAACTGTTTTTTCAGTATCATCCAGAACAGCAAATTCATCAAACCCTTTGGTTTTTGCCTAATTGTTTTTGGTAAAACAATGTTGGTATTAGGTACCAAAGCTTAATTATATGCAGGTCATGAAACTCCAAGAATCGCTAATATCATAAAATTGTAAAGCACATGACTTGTAGAAACTTTTATATGATGGGAAATAATGTGCCCCATATTATTTTCCATCATGCACAGGTTTCAACAAGTCATGTGACACTGATGACATAGCCAAGTGCCAATTAAAACACAACCTAGATAACCAAAATTTACAAGGATATAACCTACCCCTATAGTGGATTTCTATGGGAGGAACTGTAGGATTATAGCCTTATAATCTTACAGTTCCAGGAGGAGAAGAAACCAAAAGCCAAAAAGAGGTAGGTTATAATAAATAATGCACCCCGAACTGTAAATTATAATTATATTAGAAGTCACCTTGGAGTTCCGTGCCCTGTATTAAAAGGTACTCGGCCTGCGGCATCGTACTTTTATATGGTCATGGAACTCCTCTGTGACTTCTAATATCCTTATAATTTACAGTTCGGGGTGCATTATCCACTACCGTATATACTCGAGTATAAGCCGAGGTTTTTAGGTTTAAAAATCAACCTAAAAACCTTGCCTCGGCTTATACTCGAGTCAAGAGCAAACTTACCTTAATTCCAGATGCAGTCGCGAGTCAGGAAGGAAAGCCGGCAGTTCCCAGTAGTTCTTCACGGGTGCGCACGCTGGCGGGATGATGTCATCGCGCAGCCGCGAAGCAGTACTGGGAACTGCCGGCTCTGCACAGAGCAAGCGACAGCCGGCAGAGAGATGAAGACTGAAGACTGGCCAGGTATGGTAAGTGAACTGGGGGGGCTCTAGGGTGGGGGACAGTATGCCATACAGTAACCCCCAATACCTTTCTACTATAGGGGGTTGGAAACTACAACTCCCAGCAAGTAAAGCATGCTGGGAGTTGTAGTTTCCAAACATTTACAGTGGAAAGGTATTAGGGTTACTGTATGGGATTACTGTACATTTAAAAGGCAACTAATGCCCTAAAACAATATAGAATCAGGAGTATGGTATATATTGTTAAAAATATTGCTTTCTGATTCTGTATTGTTTTGAGGCTTTAGTTGCCCTTTAAATGGACAGCAGAATATCTATACAGTAGTCCTATACAGTAATAACCATACTGGATTTGGCTATTACTGTATGGGACTACTGTATGGGAATTCTTCTGTCCATTTAAAGGGCAACTAAAGCCTCAAAACAATACAGAATCAGAAGGCAGTAATGGTCATAATTTCTACCCTCGACTTATACTCGAGTCAATCGTGTTTTTCCGATTTTGGAGGCAAAAATGGGTACCTTGGCGTATACTCGAGTATATACGGTATATAATTTACAAAATATTTACATATTTTTAACTCTGCATTACAAATGGGGATTTAAAATTCTTGGTATAATCTGGGAATGAGACTTCACCTGCTGTTCATGATACACTCTTAAAGCTTTCTTCACGGTGGAGACTTTGGGAGAGCGTATTGGCAAAGTCTTTATTTCAGAAGGTGTAAGCGTGCTAAGGTCACCAATAGTCTTGATGTTCTTTGCGCGTATAAGCTGCCCTAAGCCCCTTGCCCTGCACAAAAGAAAATAGTTATGAGACCCACAATCTGCAAAGGTTCCATTAATGTATGAAACTTTGCTTAGTGTTATATTTACCACATATTGGAAGTAATCTGAGGCAAAATTACATCAACTGGTGTGCTGCAGTTCATTAGAGCAGGGTAGACACTTTCCTTGGGAGAGGGCATGGATTCCTTCGTCATTTCCGAAATCTAAGACAACATTTTCCAATTCCAGAAATTGGTTATTTATGTTGCACTTATCCTTTTTTCTTAGGGGACAAAGTTGCTAAAAAGACCCCCCAGAAAGCATTAAAGGCTAGGCCACGCTAACAACAGGATTTCTCACACGCTTATGATCCATTAACGCATTAAAAAAAAAAAATCACAACACAGTGGATGTCAATATGGGTTAAAGGGTATGTCCACCCTAAAAATGTTTTTTTAATATAAGATTCCCTGTCCCCCCAGCCCCAACCGCTATTATTTATATTTTTAGAAAGTGCCCCAAACTCTACTTACCTCCCCTCTTTCCTCCGCCGCGCTGCCGGCCCTCTGCTTGCGAGAAAATGCAAGCAGAGGGGCAGGACCGGCAGTCACGTCTGAGATTGGCTGAGCGGCAGCCAATCACGGACATGGCTGCCGGGAGTGCATTTCGGCGGGGGAAAGAGGGAAGGTAAGTAAAGTTTGGGGAGCTTTCTAACAATATAAATATAGCGGTTGGGGCTGGGGGGACATGGGGAATCTTATAGTTAAAGGGTTTAAAGCTAGGGGGAGGGAATCCTGAGAGGGAGGGAGGGGGAGAAGGGCTGCAGTACGCATGCCAAACTTCTCCCGGAGGCCAGGTAGGAGGCAGAGTCCTATATGGACTCTGCTATCCTCCTGGTAGGCAGTTTTTGGGACTTTGGGGGGGGGGGGGGACTACAGGAGAACCATATGGAGCTGGGATGTGGATTACACTACACTACATGATGGGGCCAGTAGTTGGGGGGGGATTATAGTTTTGGGGGTGGACATGCCCTTTAAGCAAGTGCCAAATGCACACTACACCTGGATGGGTGCAGACGTCACAAACCCCCACCCCTTAAGGGCCTAGGAATTTCATATACAGATGGGATGAGTCGCCTCCTAATAAACCAGGTACTTTGGGGGTACTCACATTCCAACTGCTCCGCACCTGGCACTTAACAGGACAATTTCAACAATAGCTTTGAAAAGAAGGGGACACCACGCAGTGTATCTACTGAAAAACAAGCTTGAAAATTCGACACACTGCATGGTGTCCCCTTCTTTACAAAGCTATTGTTGGAATCATACTGCAAATAAACGGGTTTAATACTGAACCACACACATCAAAACCAGGCTGTTGCCTGAGGAAGAGTCGATAGCACCGAAAACGTTGCGATTTTTGTGTGGTTCATTATTAAACACGTTTAATTTGGAGTGCAACTCATCTGGACATGTCAATGTGGGAAGCATGCACCGTGATCCGTTTTCAGAGCGCATGCGAGCACCATTTTTTGTGGCCAGCTGGGGTCTTTTAGGTTTGTCGTCCGAGGTCAGTGCCAGGCCGAGACAGCGGGCAGGTTAGGAAAATGCATAGGACATGTTTTTAGCTTAAAGAACTTTATTTTAGCTATAGGGAAATTTACAAAAACTTATGAAAAGCTTTTCATCTTACCAAATTTTTCTTTGAGCTTTTAAGTCCAAGGATCCTTGAATTTGGAGAAACAAATCCTTTAGTAGGAGTTGTATTATGCTGTAACCAAAGAAATGAAGACCAATGATATATACTCTCTGTATGTATGTATATATTCTTTTAATACTGTACATATATAAACAATTACAAAAAACATTGGGCCTCTTGTGCAATAATTAAACTAAACCCCTTTTATGTATTATAAGAAATAATGCACCCCTTAAAGGACAATTATACTCACCTTTTCCCCGATCCACTGCAGCATAGTACCCAGGGTGAGGACCTAAAATCGCTAAGTCCTCACCCTGGGTTCTTTCTCTAACTCCTGCACTACTTACCGCAAATCTGCTTTGGCGATCCAGACTGTTCCACCTCTCTCCTACTGTCAGTGACAGTCGCGAGGCAGCCAATTGGAAGACACGCCTCCTTGCAGAGCGTATCTTCCTATTGGCTGCCTCGCGATCTGTCATTGAAGCAGGAAGAGCGGAGGAACGAAGCGATCGGCGAAGCAGATTTGGGGTAAGTAGTGCAGGAGTTAGAGAAAGAACCCAGGGTGAGGACTTAGCGATTTTAGGTCCTCACCCTGGGTACTATGCAGCTATGGAGGAAGAGGAGCGAGGGTGAGGTGAGTATACTTGTCCTTTAAGGAGCATGTGCCCCAATGATCTTTTGTATACATTTAGAACCCCCCTTTCCCTAAAACCCCCAGAACAGCATCTTAATAGAGATATTCATCCCTGCAGTGATCATCTGGCAAACTCCCAGCTCCTTTAGGTTGATGTGCACTTATGGCCCATGACTACATCTACTCAGTCCATTGAGCAGTGAAAACCCAGCACAGCAGACACAAAAGCTCTCAGCTTCCACTGCACTAATGGAAACAAGGAGTTTGCCTGCAGTGCAATAGAGAATCTCTCGATTATGGTGCTGTTCTAGGGTGTGTAAGTATAACTGTTTTAGGGTTTGGGGGGTTTCTACAGAGAAAATTCAAGGAAAAAAAATTGTCAGGGAGAAACATTTAACACGCAGACACAAGTGAAGAATCTTACCTTAGGCTGAGTGCTCGTTAATAGTTTAAGACTTCTAGATGATGGGGAGCCGTGTGAAGAGTTACTGCGTATGACCGGACTTCGCCTGTCTATGTCGTATGCAACACCTTCCTGGTATATTGGGTTAGCAAAAGAAACTCTGCGAATCTAATAGGAGAAAGAATTTCAGGGCTCTGCTAAATCTTCAACAAAGATTTGCCTAGTGCTGCCATAAGGTCATGACGTTATATAGATGGGGAAACTTGCATTTATCAGATTAAATAAGATAATTGTGAACTTAAATCTTTAACACCATTACAATTATATTTAGCCAATGGACACATTTTATACAACTTCATACCTAAACCAGACCTGGTTGGGGGTGGGTGGGATAAATTTACCTTGTTAACTGGTGACGGAGAATCAGTCTCCTGCTGTCTTTTCACACCTTTCTTTAGAATGCTAGTGGATGGTGATGCTGTTGGAGACCAGTTAGAAAATCTTCCAGGGCTATCATTACCTAAATTAGACAGCCCTTTATGTTTTGGAGGAGAATCTATGTCCGTCCTCACTTCAACTATGTGGTCTTCTACAGGGACATTTCCAAGCATATCAGGTGCAACACATATTTCCAAAGCAATGGTTACATTATCCTCGGTTTCTTTTACAGTCTCTATTATAATATCAGTCTCTATGGGTTCCGGTAAGGAAGTAGGTTCTGGTTTCGAGAGGACATCATGGTCTACACTGGCCATCTCCATTTCATTTTCTTTATGGTTTTCACTTGCAGAATTCTTGCCGCTCTCATCTTTTATTTCTCTGATCGTGTCCAAACCATCTTTGTCACCTTCCACACACAGATGCTCAATGTGTTCCAACTTGGAAATGTTGCCATCAGACACATCTCGGGGAATTTCAATTACTACCTGCGTGTTCTCTTGTTCTGCAAAGTTATTCGAAACTTCTTTTGCCTTTGATTCAACAAAGATCTGAGTTACTTCTTCTGCTTCACTTTTGCTCTCATTTAAAGGAGCCACCGTCGTTTCCTGTTCAGATTCTGTTTCATATTTTAACTCGCTCACAGAAGGCTTGAAAATAAACGGTTCCCCTGCCAAAGCTAATGGTGTGCTGACAGCACAGGGCCCCACTATGTCCATCACATCAAACTGTGTGTCGGACATCTCTGAGGCAGCTATACTTGGATGAGCATTTTTCTTTGGCTTGACCTCTCCTTTATCAAACGTTTTAAAGGCTGTAGCGTGCGATCCCTTGTTCTGCATTTCACCGCAGCAATCACAGCTCTTAGACCTTCTTGTCCTTTTGCTCCTTTTATGAAGGCAATCTGATATTTGCAAGTTACTTTCACATTGCTGGAACACTTCTGAAACTGCTGTGGAAAAATCCCCAGCGCTGGGTTCGGTTATAAAACTCTGAATTGTGCTGCCAACGTTGGTCGAGTTTTTTGTAATGTCGTAAGTCATGTTTGTGACTTTGGCAGGTTCAGAATCGAGAACTAGTGTAGTCGATGTGGTATTGTCTTTTATTAACGAATACGACGTGGTATTTTCTTTTATTAATGAATAAGTTTTGCCAACGATTTCGGTGGTTTGCAAGTGATCAGCATCTGTTTCTATTTCGGCCCCAGACTCTGTGTTACAATTTTCAAGAGATTCGCTCTCTAGCGTGGGTTCATTCTTGACTGCAGGCTCCTCCTGGGGCCTGCCCTCGCCCTCCGACAGAGTGGCAGAGTTGTTAGCATTATCAGCCTCTGTGCTCTTTGCTTTAGACTTCCAACTCCGTTTTCTTTTAACGTTTACGTCTCGTGTCTCTGAATTGTCAGACTCTGAATTTTCCCCGGCAGGAAGCAGCCCTTGTGAAGATCTCCTTGTTTGATATCTTGACCTGCTTTTTGTCAAATCCTGACCTTCAGGGGGGTTAGTATCTGGTTTTACATTACCAGCTTTATTGTATTTACCCGTTCCAGCTTCTAAAACAGATTTTTTGCCTTGATCCAGGTTCTCTTTCTCCTGCATTTGCTCCTTTTTTTCAGATGGGGGTTTGTGGGCTTCTTTAGCTTGTCCAAGTTTTTTCAGGACAGATTTATCCTCATCTCTAGTCTTATCCGGTTTAGGGCTTTTACTTTCATTTGTGCCACCTTTAACACCTTCCAGTATTTCTGAATGCCTTCTTGATGAGCGCCTAAGTGAAATCTGAATGGAAGCTGCCTGCACTGATGGAGAGGCTTCATCCTTTGAGTGATTGACAGTCTCTGGAGGAGTGTTTTCCTTTGATTCCACACCGTCCTTTGCTTCTAAATCTTGAGTCTGAGATTCAGGCACCCAGTTATTTTCTCGAATCTCATTTCTGCCATCTTTATTTAAAGATTCACCTGCAGATTCCTGCTTTACGACCTCTGTATTTTCAGACGCAGACAGTTTCTGATTTCTGCCTTTTTTTGCTACCACTTTAGAAGGCTTTAAAGCCACCTGACTCTTTTCACTCTTTGTCTGTGCATTGTTTGTTACCGTAGATTCTTGACTATCTGGGACTAAAACAACTTCTGTTGCTTTTGGAAACTTTGTATTAGATAAAGGACTAAGAGTGCGGTTAAGAGAGCTGTCAAACTTCTCCAAGGTGATAAAAGATTGTCTTCTGCTTGCTGGCTGTGGTGGGGTTCCGAGCACCATATCGGACGATGAAGAGCCATTGCTAACATTTGAATTGTTCTGAGCATCTGTGATTTCATGGTCCACCAAACCTTCAGTGGCTTTCATTGACTGTGGAATATCACTAACAAGTAGGTCTTCTCCTGGTTTTGCTGCCTTACAGGAATTATTTTCAGGTGGCAAGACTTCAGGTTGATTTTCCTAGAGAAGGAAAAAAACAAAACCAAACATATACTTGTTTAATAATAGATTTTCAAATATTTTAAAGTGACAGTATAAAAATCCAAAATACATATTTTTATAATGTTTTTATATACATATACCTCTGGATGACCATACTACACAGGGTCCAGCATTGGTTTGGTCTTTGCACTCTGCAGGAAGCAAAGGTTCTTTTTGGTTGGGTCACTGGCAAAATTAGGGGATGGCACCCAGAACAGGAGTTTTTTGTAGGATTGTCACCCAGAGTAAGCGCATCGCATTTGCTGTCTGTTTGTTGGAGTACAGCTACCTATAACTTAAGTCTTTACCCCTTTAGGTTTCCTTTTAAACAATGGGCTGCTTCTAGAAAACTGCTGATTACCATTACACATTTTTTCCTGCAGGCCCATCACACTTACAGTAGTATGAACATGTTCGGTCTGCTATACCCAGGAGGAAGAGCTTGCAGTGCTCCTCCTTTTTGTTTCTGCATTGAGACAGCAAGGAAAAAGGAAGCCATACATTGACAGTCTTTGATGAGCCACAATAAATGTAAAAGGGTAGGCAGTTCAAATTGCAAAACCAGAGGCCTACTTACACTGAAGATGTCTCAAAGCTGAAACGGTTCTCTAACTGGCTCTCGGGTTTTGCATTAAGCTCAGGGAATAATGTTAAAGCCTCTTAGAAGGTGTGGCATTTCCTAAAGGGCTAACATGGTAACATTAATATTACCCAGAAGTCTCTGTTCCATATGAGCCTCTATAAGAAATTCAGTTTTTTGCCACTACGTCTATTAAAAACACACATAACAGGACCGAGGCTAGGTTTATAGTGGAATAACTAACAATGACTATTATATACAGTAATCTTTTGGTGATAGTGACTTACCTTTGCATTTATGCCATTTTCTTTTGTTTCGTCATTTATTGCAGGCATTTCCCTATAAGTAAAATGTTACAGGAAAATGTTAGATGGAGGAAAAAAAACAAAACAAACCAAAAAAACCAATCAATCTATTTGTCTACGTACGAGGAGTTATCTTGGCTCTGTGTGTACTGCGTAAACAATGTTGTATCTTGAGAAGCATCCAAATTGTTATACATAGCAGGTATGTCCACCCTACAAAAATATACAAATTTCAAGTCAATCTTTTACAGTTATAAAATAAATAATTAATAAAATCAATGCCAAGCAGGATAGACTATATGTCCACAGCACTTACAGGGAAAGACCTGTCACTCCAAAAACAGAAATCACTGTATATACTCGAATATCCGAGTATAAGTCGAAGTACCTATTTTTACCTAAAAAATGAGTAAAAACTGATTGACTCTAGTATAAGCCGAGGGTAGAAAATATAACCACTACTGACTTTGGATCCTGTATTGTTTTAAGGCTTTAGTTGCCCTTTAAATGGAAAGCAGCATTCCCATACAATAATAGCCAAATCCAGTATAGCTATTACTGTATGGGCTACTGTGTGGGAATTCTGCTGTCCATTTAAAGGGCAACTAAAGCCTGAAAACAATACAGAAACAGAAGGCAATCTTTAATAACATATACCATCCTCCTGATTCTGTATTGTGGGTTAGTTGCCCACACAGTAACCCCCAATACCATGGCACTCCAGATATTTGTAAACTACAACTCCCAGCATGCTTTAGTAGCTGGGAGTTGTAGTTTACAAGCATCTGCTGTGGAACTGCACCCCCCCCCGCCTCCCAGCCACTGTACTAACTTGGAAATACCGGTAGGAATCCGGCTGTGACTGCATCCACTGACATCCATTCCCACCTGAAGGCTCAGTCACTAACTTCAATGAGGAATCCGGCTTCCGCATCCACTGACGTCACTACTTGGTGCTGGTCTCATTTACCGGCGACGAGTAGTGACGTCAGTGGATGCGACCATCAAAGGATGCGGAAGCCGGATTCCTCATGCAAGTAAGTGACTGACCCGAGTATAAGTCGTTATTTTTTTACAGCCTGAAAACCTTGACTTATACTACGGCATAATATGTTCCCCATCCCTGACCTCTTACTAGGATCTTTGGCTGCCTGCCGGCACACTTTCTGCAACAATTAAGAGAATCAACAAAGAAGGAGGGTGTGTGTGTGTGTAAGCAGGCAATCAGGAGCATTCACTAAACATTAATAACTTATTGACAAAGCAAGCACAGCTAAATATGTGAGTACCCCCATTTTCTCTCAAATTGTAGCTTCAGAAAATTTTGTTTGAGTGAGTATAGTGACCCTTTAAATTAGATAAATAAAACCCAAGTAAACACAAAGTGCAGCTTTTAAGTTATTACTTTATTTAATTTCATAGCACTGTATGTGACTAATGCCAAAACACCAAGACCACTAAAGGGACAATTACTGTTATGTCATTGACCCAAGTGTGTTCACTATCAATTTTTTTAGAGGACTGAGCTAAAACTCCCAATTCTAAAAAGGACAATTATACTCTCCTCCCCCTCACTCCTCTTCTTCCACCTATTAATAGTGTCCAGGGTGAGGACCTAAACCACCAAGTCCTCACCCGATGTTACTTTAATGATCAGAGGTTTTACTTAAATGAAGTTGCTCCTGTTTTCTTCCTTCTCATCTCTGCAGTTTGTAATGTAGCCAATGAAAAGACCCGCTCTGTAAAGCAGCATGTCCTCCCATTGGCTACATCGCAGATTGTCACTGACAGAGTCAGAGTGGCAGATCTGAAAGGTAAACTGCATAGGAGTATAACAGCAGAATGGTAAAGAGAGACGCTTAGGTGTCCAGCTGGGTAGTATTCTGGTAGAGTAGGGGAGAGGCGCTGTGTATATAGCACAAGAATAAGTGGGGGAGCAAACTACAATGGTGAATCCAAGAATATTTATTCAAACAACGAAATACAATGTTTCGGGACGCCCTGTCCCTTCCTTGGGTATACCTGGAGTGGAGGGCAAGGGGATTGCACTTACCTATTTGTCTGGCAAACAGCGGTGTGCTGGAGTGTTCTCTAGACTGGAGAGGCGAGTATAACAGCCCATTAAATCCTATAGAACTTTAGCTATATAAACCGGGGGGGGGGGGGGGGGGTGGGGGGGGGGGGGGGGGGGGGGGGGGGGTATCGGTCTCTAGTTGCAAACTGTTGCTATTTCAAATAGAACTTAACAGGAGAAAAACAGTTTTTCGGTTTCTTCTTAATGATTACCAACCTTTTAGTTCTAAGCACTTCTTTCTGGTGCTCAGTCAAAACTCTTTCTTTAGTTTCAGGTGGAATAAATATAAAGTCCATAGATCTCTCCTCTTCCAACAGTTTCATTTTAGGTTTTGGTGACGAGAAATCAAGTTTCAACTGGTTTAAAAAAAAAAAAAAGCGACAAAGAACTTTAACCAACGGTGGTTGCCCCATTATCTTGATCTTACTGCAGTAACCTAGTAAAAAGCCAACACCTGATTGGTTGCTGCAGATGATCAGCATGGGTAAACATTTGCACCTTTTATTAAAATCAGCCCTTTAATGTTAAACAGTATGACAAGCATGGCTCTCTATTCTACTAAAGAACAGCTGCTATTTCTTTCATTGCAGCTACTTCTGTTTAACGGGCTTTATGTGAATAACATACCTTAGCTTGCGTTGGTCTGGGAGGGGTTCCTTTATCTTTAGCTTCTTCCACCCGAGCTAGTAAAGAATCACGCTTCCCAGCAGATCGGACTTCAATGCCACTGACCTTCGCCTCTAGCTGGGAGTTATCAGTCTGTTAACGATAAACAACAAGATACAATAAGATTCCCTGGGATATTATGTATTTTAAAGGTTACATTTTGAGTGTCGGAAATGGCTTACGTTTTCAGAATGAGGGCCAGTTAAATCTTCAGATAGAAACGTAAAGCCAGGCAAAAGAAGGGGAGTCTTGGACTTCACTTGGTTTAAAACCGGTCTGTAAAAAATAAGACATTACTACATATGGGACAGGGTGAGAACATTCCTGTAAACAATATAATAATAAGTGTTGTTTTATAGTCTATTATAGAATAGGTTTCTAAAGGATAAGTATCTAAAGTAGGAAATTTCAAACGGAGATCAGGTGATTGTGTTGCTGTATTTAAATAGCCGACATTAAAGAAATGTGGGAAACTTTCAGCATCCATTAGATTTTAAATTATATAAACTTAAAAAGTATCTATACCCAAATTGTAGAACTATCTAAAAGGTTTTATAAATAAAGGGAAAGTAGGAACTAACCGCCAAAGTGAAGATGAGGATCATGCTGGAGCAGGTGTGGGGCAAGATCAGTTCATGCCTTTCCTTTAACATATCGGACATACTATTTAATTATAACCTTAGCCCATTTGCTTTGTGCTTAGTCAGAACAGAAGTAGATATAAGGCAAGATTCTGATACTAAATGTGCTTTAAAGGGGAGCTCTGGTCTTAAAACAAGTTAGGGTGAAGTATAATGCTGTTGTCTTACCAGCCCTGTTATTTAGGTGCAGCCCGTCAGTAGATGTGCTGCTGAAAAGGTGTTGAAGCATAATTGCATTGATATCACCAGTACCCTCTACTTAAAATGTGGTGTAAGCCTGTGTATTCCAAACCTTCTGCCGAGTGGAGTCTAGCTTGATTGATGACCATATAATGATCAAATATTGAGGGGATGGGCACTGATGACATGCATTATGCTATTTATCAGAAAGTTAGACAGAAGAAGGAAACATTAACTTCTAAACCACCATATCTTCTAACATGAAATGAAACAGGGCTCATATGAAGGTGAGAAAATTGTATCTCCATGTTTGGAGATGACAGTTTTATAAGACCACTTTTTATAAGCTAAAATTCACAAGGTTGCCATACAAATCAGTGTGTCCAATATAAAAAGACTTGATAAAGTCAATTTACTATAATTAGTTTTTAACACATCTGAGTTAAGTTCACAAAAATGCAACATACAGAAGTAGACATACTTTAACTCTTCAGGATACGTCAACACTGTAGCCTTGGCAAATGACCCATTCCAAAACTGTGCTGCTTGGCTTCGAGTTTGCTTATTTTTATGCAAAAATATTACACAAAGTATTGGAGAAAGGACTTCCAGAAGTTCGCTGTCATAAGGTCCATTAAAACGAGAACCAAGACATACAAGGATATCTCCAAGTAGTTTATCAATCTTAAAGACAAAATAGTTTGTCACAAATAAACACTACAAAAATAACTTTTTACACCTTTATTAAAAACAAATACATATTCTATTACGGAATAAAGGAAAATACATTATGCACCCTTTTCACAGTTAAAGTGCAACCAGCTCTATAACATTTCCTATGTTTTGGAATGTGAATAAGGGGCTAATCCTATTGGACTCTCTAGAAATTCTTACTGACCAATCAGAGAATGTATTGGGAGGTTTTGTGGTAGAAGGTGGGAGGGTTGGTAATATATGTGTGTTGGCCTGCAACATGTTTCTCTCTGTTTGCTATGGTAATGAAGTTTATGCTTAGTTCAGCTGTTTGGAGCTTCCTTTACTTAATTTACTTCCTGCACTAGTTTCTATGCCTAAGAATTGTAAAAAAAACAAAAAAACATATGTAAAACATATATGTAATGGACTAGTCCTAATCCGTGCCACCCCATTACGCACAAAAGTGTACATACCTTGCTGTTAAGACCATTATAGACTTTATTAGTTTCACACCTGAAATGGAAAAAACAAAATCATGCTTTTTTTTTTTTTTTTTTAAAAGGTAGAACTAAAGTAGGAAAATAAAAGCAAATACTTGACGGATTGTTTAAAGCCTAAAAGGATAACGGGCACATTTCAATCAAGTGCCACCCTTTATACTTACCAAATTTATTGGCCACCCAATAGCAATGGTTGTGGGTCTGGCTCCACATGTGTGTACGGGCCTTAACATTCTTTACTCCTCATTTAAAAGAAAGTAGCTTTTATTTCGAAGTTTGCTGTAAAATAAAGTTTAGTTGGAAGCTGCCTAGCTGAATGTTTAGCTCTGCCCTTCTGAGATTAGCAGCTTTCTCTTGCTTCTTTAGCCTCAAATGGTAAGGCCCATTCGCTGCAAAACCTCCTGCGTGCGTGACGTCATCTTGCGTGCACTTGCAGCTTTCTCCTGCTTCTTTAGACTCAAAGTTGGTTCTGAGCGTGACTCCTTCCCACGTGCACAGACGGCAGTGCACGCAATGCGGCGTAATCTCGCCGTGCACGCACTGGCATCGCTTGCATGCAACGAGGACGCGCACGCTCAGAATGAACGGGCCTTACCATTTGAGGCTAAAGAAGCAGGAGAAAGCTGCCCATCTCGGAGGGGCGGAGCTAAACATTCAGCTTGGCACAATCAAGATGTCAGCAAGTGTTTTTTTTAAAGCTGCAGCTTCCAACTAAACTTAACTTTATTTCACAGAATACTTATCCTTTAACCATGTGAGATGTTACAAGCCCTTTAATACAAGTGCCCTTTATTAAAAAGAGCACATTCCTACCTTTTAAACAATGACTCCAGGATCTTTTAGCTGCGGTCTATCCATACCGCACACTACCTGGTCAATCCATACCGCACACTACCTGGTCAATCCATACCGCACACTACCTGGTCAATCCATACCGCACACTACCTGGTCTATCCATACCGCACACTACCTGGTCTATCCATACCACACACTACCTGGTCTATCCATACCACACACTACCTGGTTTATCCTGACTGTTCGAGTGTAAATTTAAATGCCTAGAACTTAACACCCAGAGAACTAGAGACAGCATCCTAGGTTTGTTTGAAAGGTATAAGAGAACTCTTTAGTACACTGGTATTGAGACCACAGTTACCCTTTAAGATTATCTATTTGTGATGAAGCAATCTCTGATGCAAGAGAGCACAGGGGGGGTTGAAGGACAGAATAACTTAAAGTTACAAATATCATGGCTTATAAAGTAATATGGGAGGTAGGAGCACTTGCTTACTATCTCCCAAAGAATTTTACTTCCAGTTAAAAATAAATAAATAATAGAGTTCGCTAGCTAGTTGTGGGTAGAGTTTTATTACGCTTTAAGTCACTTACAAACATATAAAATGTGGCCATAATATCGAACCTTGATGCAGACTACTTAAAACCATTCAAATCTTTGAACCAGTGCTCTGGTTCTTCCAACAGATCAAAAATGTATATAATAATTGTCTATGTATTACACCATAACATCTACTTAATTAAATCTGATAGGACAGACTGTTTACCATATATACTTGAGTATAAGCCAAGATTTTCAGGTTTTAAAATAAACCTGAAAATCTAACCTCAGCTTATACTCGCATCACGTCCAGCATTAATGTAGCTCACAGACTCTTTATTCAATCTGGCTGCTGCACGCTGCGCAAGTACTGCTGATATGCCGTCTGACGTCACTAATCGGCGCCGGGCGGTGAGACAGGCATAGAGTAGTGATGTCAGTTGGCAACAGTACTTACACAGTGTGCAGCAGCTGGATTCAATTCAGAGTTTGTGAGCTCCATTAATGCCGGTAAGGACTGCAAAGTTAAAACTTACAGAATCCTCTCCACTGCTGGCTTAAGTTGCCCTTTAAATTAACAGCAGAATTCCCATACAGATGTTTGGAAACTACAACTCCCAGCAACTAAAGCATCCAAACATCTGTACGGGAATTCAGCTGTCCAATTAAACTTAAGCCTCAAACCTTTTAAACAATAGATACCATCCTCCTTCTGATTCAGTATTGTTTTGAGGCTTAAGTTGCCCTTTAAATGGACAGCAGACTTCCCATACATACGTTTGGAAACTACAACTCCCAGCATGCTTTAGTTGCTTGGAGTTGAAATTTTCAAACATCTCTATGGGAATTCTGCTGTCCATTTAAAGGGCAACTTAAGCCCTTAATTTACCACAGTGTGGCCTAGCCCTAAAAAAAAAAAAGGGGGGGGGTTTACTTACTTTGTCTTCTTAACAAGGAGAGAAATCGGATGGATGAGCATTGTGAATAGAATTCTTATCACAGAAGGCAAAGACACGTGGCTGATGCATGTTGATAAAGTTGCTATGAGGGAGCTAGCAGCAGATATCAAACTGGGGGTCTTGGCTTCTGACTGGGTTTCTTCATAGGCCAGAATGTTAAAACTTTCAATTAATTTCACAACAAGTTTCATCAATGAATTCAAGTTTCCTAGAGGATCCCTCTTCTTTTTAGCCCAATCTGTCGGCGTGTGTGGTGCTAAAATGTAAACACATACTTATGATAAAAAGTGGCTAATGCCCATCTTATCGATTTCTCAAAGCAAGTTGGAAGATGTCAGATTCTTCTTCTTTGACATTCTCTTGGTCACCGAGGGCAAGGAGCAACAAACGCACAGTTGCCCTTTAAAGGGCATGTCCACCCCCAAAACTATAATCCCCCCCACTACTGGCCCCATCATGTAGTGTAGTTTAATACTTAAAAGGACAACGATACTTCCCTCCTCCCCACTCCTCTTCTTATATCCACGCTCTCTACCAAGGGTGAGGACCTAAGTCGCTAAGTCCTCACCCCTAGCACTTACTCTGTTATACTTACACGGTGCTGCTCCGCTCCCTCGTCTGCTCCCGCAATGGGTCCAATAGGAAGACATGCTCCTTGCAGAGCTTATCTTCCTATTGGCCTCGTCACTGACGGAGATGTGGGGGTGGAGCAGCGCTGTCTAAGTATAACAGCCCAGGGGTGAGGTCCTCCTTTGGTAGAGAGCGTTGCTATAAGAAGTGGAGCGGGGAGGAGGGAAGTATAATTATCCGTTATTATGTGCTATATACAAAAGCAAGTGTAAATCAAGAAATAACTTTTTAATGTGAAAATCTCTCTCTCTCTCGGGCAAGCTCACTCATCAAAGCAGAGAGGAGTCTAACCTGAAAGTTCTGTTACCTCTTTCTAACTATTGTAGTTTGCAGACACTCACTATCGAAATATCATGACATTTCTCATAACAAGATCCAAATGATCACTTACACTTTGCTTTTGGTTGAAACTTTGTGGTATAAGGTGTGAAGTTAAAGCTTTCCACGATCACAGAAACAATCTGGACAATTCTCTCCATTAGGGATAAATTCTGCGTGTAGGGAAATAAAATAAACAAACTTACAAGACTTGTTTTATTGAAGGGAGATTTCCTGCAAAAACTACATTTCAAATAAATGTTTTAGATTTTGAAGCCTGTGACAAAGTTTCCTCTATTAAAAAAAAAATTATACATATGAGTGACATGTTAAAATGAAATAAATATCATGGGAGTAATGTGATCAGGTGTAATGGAGTGTCCTAAAATGGCCATCTAGGACCAGAGGTGTCCTCTGGTCAAAACAAAGGGTCACATAAGGGAGAAGGATTTATTGGGGGAGCCAATTAGCATAAACTCCTCTACATGCCCAATGGTAACAGGCTGTATGCTGGGTAATCCTGGTCCAAGTCAAAAAAAACCATAATGACCAAAGTCTGAGAAAAATCAATTTATAAATGCAAATATGGCCAAAATGAAAATTCATTCAAATGATTGCATTTCTAAAGGCCATTACACACATACAATAATGCCAGCCAGGAGCAGCCTTAAAAAGACAAAACTGCCCAACAACTGTACGTTTGGCTCACATATGCATTTGTGATCCGTTCTAATGGATCAATGTGACCCATCACCAGTAACGAATGATGCCTGAAGGGGCCTTCCTCCACAAATCATACATGTGTACAGGCCTTTATTCTTGAAGTTTGCATGGCTTCAGTTTCTTAAACACAGACAATACCTAGATAGATGATCAGGAATCAATCAATGCAAGTCATTTTAAATAACACCCACCAAGGAAGAATCTCCTAATCCAGACAGTACTCTAGCACATAACTCTTCGCAGCAGATATTTTCTTCAGCTGTAGCCACCAAAGATGCACAACGAGCAAAGACCTTATACAGTTCTGACCAGGTCCTAATCAACGTCTTCATAGTGGGCTTTAAACGAAAATAATAAAGACAGATCAGAGGTAAATATAGAAAAACTACATTCTGAGAAATATAAAAATGCACAGCTCTTCGTCCCCCCACTAAGCATTTGATAAAAAGCAGATAGAATTTGGCATTTCAGTTTGTTTGTGCAGGAAGCGGATTTCATTGGTCAGTTGGATTTCATTATACCAAACTATGCCACAAAACCACTCTCTAAAAATCAAAACACAGCATGGTATAGGGTAGATTTATATGAAAACCTATTAACCTGAATTGTGGCTAATACAGTTATAATAAAGAATATCTGTTATATTCATTTAGACTTATTGGTCAAAGTTTATTTCTTGAAAATATTTCACTAGTCATCCGACTATACCATGACCTGGATGAATGAATATTACAGATATACCATGACCTGGATGAATGAATATTACAGATATACCATGACCTGGATGAATGAGAACCTTCACAAGCTTACAATACAAAATTGGTATAACACAAATGGAAGCAACAGTGAGATATTTCCTTATAAAAATCACTCTTAGTTAACTAGTGGGTTAATCCCAGTTTGCAAAACGCCACAGAACCAGACAACTCCCCTTCCAGTTACTGATACTGACAGAGTTCTGATCCAGACAGGAGCTGGCAGCCTGGATCCCTTCTTTAGGACTCATTATAATGCCTGTTTGTATCGGTGTCAGTGTAAGTAAGGGGGTTCAGTGTCATTTTACAAATTGGGATTAATGCTTTAGTTCCTTTGACAGATTGCCTATTTAAATCATGAATGCACTGCTTACCATTACAATATAAGGAGTTTCTAAATAACAAATAACCTTACATTACACTGTATGGGGCGCATTCTCATAAAGTGGGCAAAGAATCTTCTGATCTTTCAAGTATTACAATCTTTAAATAAACTGCAACAAAGAAATCCATCTGATTGGTGCTTACCTGTGGGAATATTGCAACAGGGAATATATGAGTTATGGGTAATATCAATGCACTGTGCATAGCACCAAAGTTATGTTCCAGAGCATCTCCCTGATTCACTTCATTTGTCTAAAACAAAAGAAAAACCAACTTGTTTAAATGCCACAAGAGTTAACTGTCCAAGGTATAAAATGAATTCCAATCCCACGATTTACCTGGTTAATCTTCTCAGTTAATGGATTTATTAAAATGCTCCACATTCGCCACAGGTGCTCTTTGTTTTCAATGAATTTAGCATTTTGGTTTAGCTTATTGAGCACAGACTCGCTAAATGCCAGAGATGATGTCGGTCCCATAAGTGCGTAATTAACAAGGGTTTCAAAGTTAATGAAAAACCTGAAATTTAATAGGAAAAATAAATGGTCAATGCTTTAGAGATGATACAGCTGGAGCTCATTCAGTAAAAACAACAAATCCATATAAAATGATGTATGCTACATATAGTATATATATGACTTACCAAACACTGAATAAACATAACTATCAAACTCCCTCATTGCCAAATTAGTTGCTCCTTTACTTGGCAGACATAGCTAGATGCTCACAATGTAAGGTGGAGGCTACCTTTTGCCAGACTGAAATTCACACAAGTGCACGTGCATCAGCAGGAAAAGTGGCCATCCATGTTAACATGCAATGACACGCGTTTCTCATGTGCTAACGAATCGCAAGCCTCTGGTTTTGCCCATCGACAGACGTCACTTTTATACATAGGTCGATACATTGAAATGTCATTGAAAGCCTACCTTTCTCCTATCACTCCTTTTTCCAAAAGTCCACTATGAAAATGAAGCTGAATTATAAACAATGCTGGAGTTCCCTAGGGAAATAAATACACGAGGTATTAATTTCCAGTAGCATGGTGTAGTAGCACATTGATTAAATAGTATAGTTATACAGGCAGAGCCATTGGCTAATCTTTTAAATCATATGCAGACATTATTATTCTTACATTAAGGAGATCCATATTTGCCACCTGATAAGCTGCAGATCCAAGAACTTTTTGGGGAAGCCCCTTAATGGTGTATTCCAGAAGATTCTACAAGTCAAAACAGTTATTAAGTTATAATTTACAAAAGACTAAAGACTCCCCCCCCCCTTTGCACGGCATTGAGATTCCATTTCCATTCACGTTGGCAAATGACAGATTGAAAAAATGAATAACATGCAAGACAGAAATTTACGTCTGCACCATCTTCCAGAACCGTTTTCAAGCTGAAACCTACGTAAGATTGGCGGCACAAGGTGGGGAATTTAGATTGGCCCATGTATGGCTAGAGTTATGAACTGGTTACTTACCACAGTCTTTTGCACGTGTCAGGTGCATCTGAATGACTATATTCTTCAGAGCCTGCAGTAAATGGGTTAAGACCTCTGAGCCTTGACGATCTTTCTTGCTACCTACATTGAAGAAAAAAAAAAAAAAACTTTTCTAAAGAGACAAGAAAAAAAAAAAAATGCACTTAAGTTTATTGAATGTAGTGAGGAAACTTTAGAGAGAAAGGGGGGAAAAACAGATCCCAACCTGTGTCCATGGCTGCTTTTCCAAAAACGATCATATCTTTCCATACAGCATTTAGAACAGCATCTGAAAAGTTAAGTAGAATATTTACTACAGCCAAGGGAAAATCCAGCCTAAAAAAAAGTTACCTTAGAAATGTTAATCACCACCCCCCAAACCCCAATTTTGCATTATTTATATGTTTCAAACATTCCCCTGAAGATTCCCCTGAAGTGCCACCTGGGCACTGCCCCCTGCACCGGTCTTGAGTAAAAACAGGAGCAAAGAGCTTCAGCACCAACAGCCGCTCTACTTCCTGGTCACAGCTGTCAAGCGATTAAGCATTGTGATTGACATTTCCAAAGGTAACTTTTTTTTTTAAGGTTGGACATGCCCTTCAAGTTTTACGTTAATGGGATTGTATGTGTAAATAGTCAGGTCCGTAGTTTTATTTTAAACTAAGTTTATTAAAAGAAAGGAACGCTTAGACATTTTACAACATGTGACAGTTCAAGGGAAAGTGTTATTTATTTTTTGCATATGCCTGCTTCAATTACAGGTCTTTGGCAATCCAATCCAAAATACATTGCTTACAAGCAGCATTCAGGAATGTCATTTTTACATGTCAGCCTTTTTGAAAACAGACCAGTTAATCAAATCTAGAACTTGAGGGCACGGCCACACTGCAACGCAAACGCATGCGATTTCATGTGCGATTTTTTTGCGTTTGCGATTTCTTCAATAAGTATAGGAAAATGCATGCGATTGTGATTAAAAATGCAGAACGCAATCGCGTTGCCGCGTTTTCAATGATTTTTTAAAAACGCAATCGCAAGCGCAAAAAAAAAAAAAACCGCAGCAGTGTGGCCTAGTCACTGCAAAAAATAAAATGCTATGATTTCGAATGATGATTTCTCAGAATATACGGCCCAGATCGATCTTAAGATCTGGACTATATTGACTAGCCAGGACAGTCTGGTAAATGTTATTTAACCACCAGTTGTTGCAGTCACATGAAAGATCAAATGTAACCTTTAGGCAGCATTACAGGAGACTGTGTGGGGACCATAGATAAGGGAAGTATTTAAAAAAATATGAAGAAAAACTTCTCCTTTAAAATCTATATATGTACAATGAGTGTCATTTTATTATAAAACAGAACTAATCCAGGTAGATAAGAAACCAATACAAGGAGTCTATAATGGAATATCTTACCAGAAGCATCTTTTCCAACAGTAATAAATCCATCTTGCACTGCGTTTAGAAGAGTAGCAGCATGTTTACTGAAGAAAGAAGAACTGCTGATCAGGGGATGCTGAAGAGGTTCTTCCAGAAAGCAATGAAAAAAACAACATTATTCAAAAGATCAAGTGCATGTAAAATTCCAACTCCAAAGCAGTGTAAAGCATTAGGAAGATTTTACTTACCCAACCAAGCGATCCCACAACATTAGACAGATCCTGCCAGAACCGCCTTTTCCATTCTTCTTTGCGAGCGACATACGACCGCAAATCCAATTCATTTTGCGATTACATGCCAGTCGCAAAGAAGAACGGGAAAGGTGGGTAAATTAAAATCTTCCCAATGTATGGCCATCTTAACAATAACAGCAATCCACACAAACAAAATGGCACTACAAGCAGAACTTTCAGGGTAATACAGAGAATGAAAGTACAAGAACATAGGGCTGATGTAAAAGTTTCCCTGTGCTATTACAGCAAGCAATCAAATGTTAATTAACAGCTCCCGCACCTCATTTATGCCATTAAATATGTGGGTTAATACTTTGCAAAGGGCACTAGGATAATAAAGGATTTAATCAACCCTGGTAAATGGATAGTTTATTATACCCCACTGCCTAGATTAGGGATTTGAAGAGGTGGGATAGACAATTTTGTACTATTCCATTGAAAACATTAGACTTGTTTATTCTTTCATTCAAAAATCAAATCAAAGCCTTCAGTGTGCGATGCAAGTCAATCAAGTAAGTCTGTACATTACAACATTGCTTTAAACAAATAACATTGGGAACATACCTAAACTCAAAACAAGTTTGTGTTGTGCAGCAAAGCTCACAACTTCTGGACCCAAAAGAAAGTGAAGCATCATTTCAATACCAAGAAGGTGAACAGAAGGGAAAGAGATTGAGGCCAAAAGACTAGAATTCAAGCTGATTTTGGGAGTGGCTGGACTACCAAATGGCAAGGCTCCTAAAAGGGGAAAAAATGATACAGTATTGTTATATCCATAATTTGGGTTTAGTGGTTTGCAAAGAAAAGTAGTAAAGAAAGCATGTACTTCTGCCGTTACATATTATATACAGATACATATTTATACAAACTTGAACCGGAGCACTCCATGGACTTAGAACAAAATATTTATTAAATCTTAATGTAGGTCCATACTCCTACGCGTTTTGGCCCAATGGCGGCCGTTGTCAGGGTTACAGATCCCACCATGCAATGCGCTTAAAACAGGTAAGTACCCTCCCCTACCCACGTCCTTCTTCCCCTCCCCTCCGTGCGCTCACGAGGCATGCTAGACTGCACCATGTTGCAGGTGCCTCACTACTGTAACAGCTATATCCCATTTACACAAACACCCATAAAGTTCTAGAAATATAGAAGTGCCTTTGAGGTATTTCTAGCACTTTATAGGTGTTTGTGGAAATGGGATATAGCTGTTACAGTAGTGAGGGATTGCACATGGGCACCTGCAACATGATGCAGTCTACCCATGCCCCAGTGAATCACGTTGGCCCGGGAGGCAAGAGTTACATAGCACCTGAGCACGGAAGGGAGCGAGGAGGTTGGTAGGGGAGGTACTTCCTGTTTTAAGCGCATTGCATGGTGGACCTGAACCCTGACATGGCCGCCATTGGGCCGAAACGCGTAGGAGTATGGACCTACATTAAGATTTAATAAATATTTTGTTCTAAGTCCATGGAGTGCTCCGGTTCAAGTTTGTACTGAATATTGTGGAGTTAGGGAAGCACCAGGGAAAGAATCCAGGAACGGAGTGCGACGGAGCGAGATATCTGTAGATACATATTTATCAATACATATTGGTATAAAAGGATATCATTACCTTTCTGCTGAGGTGTAGCTCCAGCAATACTTAAGTTTGCAGATCTTAAGGGCGTTCCTGGAGCAGAAGACGCATCTACATTTAAAGTGCTTTGAAGTAAGGGTAAGCAAACCTACAAAAACAAACCTAATGTAAGCAAAAACCAAATGTGCTATTAAAGTTATCAGTTTTTTATTTAAAAGGGAAACACTAAACCCAAAATCCCCAAAACTAACAATATTTTTCTTTGAAGTAAGGCAGAGTGAAAGTCAAAAGCTAGCCATTTTTTTCTATGGAACAATCGCTCGATACAGCCACGCGGGCCAATGTTATCATCTCACTCTCTTGCATAAAAAGGGACCCAGTTACAATCTGATAGGTCCCGAACTCCTAGGGGGAATTTTGTTAGCACTGGAACCTATCCATACACATTCTCATCCCAATGGGATTATCTGCCACGTGTAGTGGCTATCTTAGCTGCTGGAATAAACTTCATTGATACAGCAAACGGAATTGTGTGAATACTTCTTCCTCCTCCCTTCCCCATGGGGGAAATAGTTATTTGGACTAGACACACACTATTTTTGAAGAATGGCAGGGTGGCCACATGTTTGTCCATTCATACCACTGTTTATTTTCATCTGATGTCTGGAATAGTTGCCAGATGACCCCAACTGGCTTCAGAGAAAAAGACTTAAAGATTAAAAGAAAAAAACTCCCTTAATAACACACAAAACACCAGATAAAGAGTTTAGCAAAACTCATAGTGCATGGTTTCTATAATAGAAAGATTTCTAGAAGTGTTTTTATTGTATTGTATCTTTGAATCACCCACCCCTTTTCTCCATGTTTTAGGGGGCGTTTAATCTGTGCACAAGTATCAGTACACATCCAATGGGCACTCTGATAACGAGAGGCGGGACTATTCTTGCTTACACAGCACAAGAGCTCTGTGGGGTCCCATGTGACTGGCTACAAAATGCAGTAATGGTGTGTAATTCTGCATTTATATAGAGGGGCTATTACACTGCCTGGAAGTATAAGACATTAGACACTGTCCATTGTCTGGAAAGGACCAGAGCAACTTCCTGGTATGGTTTTTTCACAAGTAGTGGGATCTGTATCACTGCCAATCGGTGCAAAGATTTAGCCACAAAGGAGGGCTTGCATTGCTTCGACACCAGACACATGCATATTAAACATTATCAAGCTCCAAGGACTGAGCTTATTTAATATTTGAATTTATGGACTTATTTTTTCTACTTTTTAGTGGGATTTTTTGTGTAATGTATACTGAAGTACTACGAATAGAGGGTTTTTAGATTATGAATAATTAGATAAATAAAAAACAACAATTATTGCGAAATTTACCTGTTCAAATGTGCAGAGAGCTGTGAGCCATTCTCATCAGGTACCACCAGACTTCTATCTTTGTCAGTGCAAGGGCCTCTGTTCTAAATGGATAGAACTTAAGGCTGCATCAGCAACTTAAGCCTCTTGGAACTGCAGAGTATATCTGAGTGTAGACACAAAGAACTATTTAGAATGTCAGTATGTTAAAACTATAGTCTTTTCCCCCAACCCCAAACAAAATAACATACCCAGGGTGAGGAACTAAAATGTAGGTCCAACACTGGGCTTACTTTAAAACTCCTACGTTCCAGCTTTGAAAGAAGAATTATATGTGCAGTTACAGACTTTATCGCCCTCTCCAGTCATCGTCTATTCTCCCATCTCTGACAATGGGAACATATGTTCAAGAAGGATGGGAAGGAGCTTGAAAACTGTCACTACTAACAGAATCTGTTTGTTACTGCACGACTATATATAAATTAATAACAAGTCCGATCGCTGGCTCAAATAGTACCAAACATGTTAATGTCCAGGGAATGGCCAATCGGAAGATAGCACATGCTACCATTGGCCAATTTTCAGGCAGGAATCAGCCAGACAGCGACCAGGACTTTAACAGTACAAGTTAGATTTCAAATAAAGCCATAAAATACTGGAAGGAAAAACATTTTATGGTAAAAAGCAGCAAAAGATCAAAGTTACTATATGAAATTACTTAATTCCAGTAATTGATAATAAACAACATCATCTTGAACAAATACTAACCTGGTATTCACAAGATGTACCCATCATCGTGTTGATAAATTGTCCGAAACAGAAATAATACATGATTTACCACATGTGTGATCGTCTGGACTGACCAATCATGCATGTGATCATCATCGATCACCAAGCAGATCCAACTAAGCATCAGCTGGGTGATTGATTGTGCCAAATATTAGTTTGTTTTTTTTTGTCAGGCCTGGTACATGTACTTACCTGATTTGATGCAAAGTTATCAATAAGGCTTTTCCATGCGATGAATGCAATTTTTTTCACTGCTGGAGACCCACTTCTAAATCCCAACTCTTCTAACTCGCAGCAAAGAAGTTGATAAAACTTCCGCTACGGTGCAAGGTCTTGTAAAAGAGTAAAAACACATTTAGTAACAAGATGGCGACCTTCCAATAGAACAATCTAAACTCAAAGTACAAAATTCACCTTTCCAAGCAACTTGACAAATAAGGGCCAGAGCTTCAAAACGAAGTTTCGTTCTTACTTGAAAATAACTTCTGTAGCTCTGCGTAATTTTCTGGGTAAAAAAACAAAGATAAATCATCAAAGGAAGATGACAAGACATTTATGGGAGACTATTTTGCCCAACATACAAGGCAAGAACTGCTGATTAAACATTGCATCAATTGTTTTTCTATACAGTCCTTAATTATAGTAGACCTTAAAAATGGACATTAAAGTATGTATGTATGTATAATTTTATTTATATAGCGCCACTTGGGTACACAGCGCTGTACATTATAAATACAGAGTATACAAACAAGGGAATAAGTGCAAGGAATTATACAGATAAACTAATTTACATAAAGTTTCAAAGGTTAAGAATAAATATATTTAAGTAAGGTGTGCCTTGACTATTAGGAAAGACATCCCTGCTCCGAAGAGCTTACAATCTAAGCGGGGGGGACTACATACAAATCATTAATCGTGCTGGCCATATTGAAGGTTTGGTTATCAAGATTTATATGCCTTTAAGTCAAGGAAATTTGTCTAGGGTGGAGTTGTGTGTTATTCTACACCACTAATGAAAATTTCAGGTACTGGTATCCCACTTAAAAGAACATTTAAAAAACAGTCCTTGCTGAACCAAAGAAGATTAAAGGTTAAATTTTATTGGGAATGCTTACCATGTAACATAGTTTTGGCAATGCACCGGTGTATTTATGTTACAACTGAATTGTATTCCAATTTTTATTAAAATGATTTTCACTAAACCCTGCAATATCTTTAATTCCAATATACATCTTCATTAGCAGAGAGTCTGCTCCTATTTTATCATCTTCTGGCAATTTCCCCCCAAAATTTAGCCACTGAGTTGTAGAATGGTCAATTAGTGACGTCTGCCTCCCCATAAATACCAAGACTCAATATGCAGCTCATACAACATGAAGCTCTTTTTTCCCCCCCACAGTGAAACAAGGCAAAAACCTTATTGGTCATTTTGGCAAAGTGTTTTTGCAGGTAAAATCCTTTAAGAGACTGGAAAGTAACATTCTGGCCAAGGATACCATATAAATCTGCACAGTGCAGATATTTTGGTTATGAGACCAGGTTAATGTAAGCAGCAGGAATAGGGGAAGGATCTAAGAGCAAAAATGAGGGTGTAAAGTTCATTAATGAAAAGTGGAAGATACAATCACTATCCTGTATAGAAACATCCTTCACTGCTTTTAAATTCATTCATTTTGGCAGCTTTGTTTGCCAAAAAGCAGTTGGTATTCTGGGTGTAGGCATTGGTGCAGAACCGGGTGCCCATTCAGGAAAATTGTGGTCCGTGGGGCTGTCTGGTGGGTGTGGCCTGGGCTGGCCAGTGGCAGTGCCATGGAAGCACACCCAGTAACTGCCTAGGGTGCTGAGAGTGTGACCCCCAGGTTAGCACCCCTGTGTATAGAGAAAAAAAATAACCTCAAGCCCAGCCATTATAAAATGAAGCAACCCCATTTAAATAAGACGACATTTACATGGATACTTACCGAAGTCATTAATTGTTCAGTTAAGGATGAAACATCTTGATGTTTCTGAAGTAACAACGGGTAATCCATTTCTAAAGCGGTGGCTGCTCTTAATCTAACTTTTGGTGCTGAATGGTACTACAAGGAATGACCAGCTTAGACCATCTGACGGCCTCCTGGGTCATTTGTGCAGGGGCCTGTTTTCCAAAAGCCTGAAACAATTAAGCAAATAATTTTACAATCCATCACCGCTTTTAAAAAATAGGCCAAGACTCATTACCACACCACCCCACTAACACTACCCAGGAGGACCCAAACTGTCTGTAGCTACATCATCCCCCTCTTGGCACAGGGCCTAACATGCAGTTTAAACTAATCAGAGTAAGGAACTAAAGGGAGGGCAGAGGGTGTGGTTTCTGAAAACCTTTGCAACAGCATAGCTACAAGCTATAAATCTTTAATTTCTTATTAAATAATGTCTAGTACAGAAAAGAAAGTAGTTCTTTTCCACACACCTTATGACAACATTCAGTGCTTCATCATTCAATTGACAAGAGACTGGACATCCTTATTAAGCACACCTTCTAAATTGAGAGAATTGGTGGGCACCTACAAGCAAGTTAATGAAAATTACATTCCTCTCTCTTATATCGAGTAAAGGACATCTTTTGCTGTCCACATACAGACGTCCTTTATCATTCCAGATTAAACTAGCACCGGTTCTCTCTAAATTCACAACACTGGGAGATTAAATTTACACCCGGTATACTCACCGACTTCCCTACTTCTTCAGAGGGGAAACTCTGCTTTGAAATCACCCAAAGTGCCTTGTGCAAGTATTTTATCTGTTGACTTCACAGCAATACAGTTAAAGTGCTGAAAGCAACTGTTCGTCTCTGTTGCTAGATACAAAGCATATACATAAGGAATGCACCTGGCTTACAAAACACAAATTTACTATAATTATTTTCCTCTCTACATTGCTGTATATTTGATGAAAAGCCTTAGAATGCTAAATTCTTTAATCAACTAAAAGGCGCATTTGAAAATAGTGATGGCTTGGCATCATTGGATTCAACATTAGATAGCAAAATAGACGGCCAGGACAGGAACGCTGGAATGTAAAACCACCAGGATTTTCATATATTCAATAGATTCAACAATTGAAACTCAAATCATTATCTAGAAAATCTACGGGCACATTACTAGACGTTTAAATAATAAAATCTAAAGCATTATTTTTTTAAATACCAACCTGATAATCCAGAATGCAATTCTGGTTGTTAAATACACAAAAAACCCAAGCCTGAATGCTGCATTGCTAAGATCGGAGTTCTGATTAGCTATGTGTTCCTAGAACAAAGAATGACTGAATAAATACATCCTTATTTCACTACGTATAGATTTATCTGTGCATTTTCCCCTATGTGGAATCTGTGATACAAGAACCATATATAATTTTGAATGGGAAGGTAGGCCATAAAAGTACTTAACTGGAGACCTTATTTCCTTGCCAGGGGAGTTTAATATATTGGAAAAGGTATTTACACAGGTCATGTTTGGTATTGTAGTAGTCCATACTTACTACAGAGGAAGATGTGGTCTATATCCCAGTACAATGTACATATCTAAAGTTATATAGAATTTCCCTAACTGAGGGGGGAATGAATGATTGTGACAAGTCGTAAATATGGACATTCCTGGACACTCCCACCTCATGCATAGCTAAGGAGAGCAAGAAACAAGGGGCTTAAAAAATCACTGTAAACCCTTTAACTTTGTTCATACCGAGGGACATGCTAAATGGGTATGGATCATATGTTTCCTTCTCCGCCCGAGCCACAGAACTTCTAGTGAGTAGTTAGGGTCTGTGAATCTTTAATCATTTTTTATTTTATATAACTGTTTGTACACTTATTGTATGTCATTTTATTGTAACAACCATGTCCTTTTTATTTTTTGTATATATATGCACTGTCCACCTTTTGGAAAATTAAATCTAAAATTAAATAAGTTTTGTCTTTCATGCTCTAAAAAACTTAGAGTGATACGTTTGTGTGTGTTTGGATGATCTTTAAGTGAATGGAATGCTTTGCTAGTGTAAATGCTAATTAACTCTGTGACTGCTGTGAATGACTGATGCTGATTTACCCATTGGCTGCTGGAGTCAGTGGTGGTGTTAACCAATTTAGCTGCCAGAAAGGGGTGTGTTAGTCAGTGAGAGTCCAGAGGGATTGTATGGTGTCTTCAAGTCCATAAAACTGTTGTGTGTGGCGGGAATAACGATTGATTGGTCAAATCACGCCGCCAAGCGAACTGGCGTTCGTGACACATCAAACAAGAAATAGCACCAACCTGCATACAAGTCTATTGCGACCAATGCTATTTGTGACTTTAGTTCCCCTTTGAAGCAGAAATTCAACCTAAACACACTTTCCCCCCCAATTTGTTATACAGAAAAATGATGTTATAAGAATTATATAAACAGTAACATTTTACAGCAGCAAAATGTTTTATAGCTTAAATGGTCATACTTTCATTCTCCTATAAGGACATGAAGCTCACCCTCCCCTTACACCTGCTCTTCCACTTATTATGAGGACCTAAACCGCTAAAGCCTTACTCCTGGGTACTTTACCTAGTCAGCTCGAAACACTTACATGAAGTTTTCTTGCTGCTTTGGTTCTCTTCCGGCTTATCTCTGCATGCATGATGTAGCCATAGAAGCACACGCTCTGCAAAGAAGCACGCTTCCTATTGACTACATCGCAAACTGTTACTAACGTGGGGTGAGCAAACCAGAGAGGGAAACCTCACGTTAATATTCCAACTACATCGGTAAAATACCCAGGGTGGGATGACTTAGCGTTTAGGTCCCTCCACCCTGGGTACTATTCAGAGTTAGGCATGGGAAAGGGAGTATATTAGTCCTTTAAGTAATAAAACCACCAAGTTTTTAAGTGACTCCTCTCAAAGGGCATGTTCAGCTAAATAAAACCTTTTAAATAAATGTACAGCAACCCCCAAACCCAATTTTCACATTATAGAATTGCCCCTGACAGTGACTTGCGTGACCAGGTCCCTTGCCGATGCGATGCGCGACTTCCACTGCTCTGCGGCCATACTTCCTGGTCACGGCTGGCTGCAACCGGAAGCACTTCCTGCTCCTGATCAAAACAAGCTAAAAACAGGAGCAGGGGTGGCACCCAGGCGGCAAGTTACTCTGTCAGGAAAGTCACTTCAGGGGCATCTTTTGGAGTTATGTATATAATCAAAACTGGGGTTTGGGGGGTGCTGAACATTGATATAAAAAAATTTTTTTTAGGCTGACACGCCCTGTAATACTGCCCTCTTTCTAAACAGAATATTTGTTAAAAAAAGTTAAGGGGAAACAACATCTGCTCACCTTAAATATTTTACATAGACGTGGGAACTGTCCACAAACCATGCGCTGAATTCCTTTCCTTCTTCTCCAGTCGACGGCTAAAGCACACACAAAAATATGTACTAAATGATGAGAAATGACATGTGTACAGTTACCATTGTTTGTTATGAAAGCCTTCATTGCACCCTTTCTGATCCCAGTCTAAAGTTACATCTGCAAACACTAGCAAAAACATCACACACCATTAAAGGGAAATCAATGGCAAAATAACATGCTTCCTATGCATGTCAATCTCTGTTTCAATTACCAGCCTGGTTTTTTTTCTTTTAATATTTGCAACGCAAAAATAATACAAATTATTGAGTACAAAGGATTGCCAGAACAAATAACAGGTGAGAATGTTTGACTTACTTGGCAATTGAAAGGTAGGCATCAGTCTGTTCATCTATTAAGGTAGTGGAGTCTTCCAAGGTTTCCAATAAAGGCAAAAGGGAGATCTTCTGAGCAAACCAAGCTAAATATTTTGTTCTAAGTCCATGGAGTGCTCCGGTTCAAGTTTGTACTGAATATTGTGGAGTTAGGGAAGCACCACTCCTGGACTAGAACAAAATATTATTAAATCTTAATGTAGGTCCATACTCCTACGCGTTTCGGCCCAATGGCGGCCATGTCAGGGTTTCAGGTCCCACCATGCAATGCGCTTAAAACAGGTAAGTACCCTCCCCTACCACACCTCCTTCGCTCCCTTCCGTGCTCAGTGTGCTATGTAACTCTTGCCTCCCCGGGCCAACGTGATTCACTGGGGCATGGGTAGACTGCACCATGTTGCAGGTGCCCATGTGCAATCCCTCACTACTGTAACAGCTATATCCCATTTCCACAAACAACCTAAAGTGCTAGTGCTAGAAATACCTCAAAGGCACTTCTATATTTCTAGAACTTTATGGGTGTTTGTGTAAATGGGATATAGCTGTTACAGTAGTGAGGCACCTGCAACATGGTGCAGTCTAGCCATGCCTCCGTGAGCGCACGGAGGGGAGGGAAGGAGGTGTGGTAGGGGAGGGTACTTACCTGTTTTAAGCGCATTGCATGGTGGGATCTGTAACCCTGACAACGGCCGCCATTGGGCCGAAACGCGTAGGAGTATGGACCTACATTAAGATTTAATAAATATTTTGTTCTAAGTCCATGGAGTGCTCCGGTTCAAGTTTGTATAAATATGTATCTGTATATAATATGTAACGGCAGAAGTACATGTGTCTTTACTACTTTTCTTGCAAACCACTAAACCCAAATATGGAATAACAATACTGTATCATTTTTTCCCCTTTAGGAGCCTGCCATTTGGTAGTCCAGCCACTCCCAAAATCAGCTTGAATTCTAGTCTTTTGGCCTCAATCTCTTTCCCTTCTGTTCACCTCTTGGTATTGAAATGATGCTTCACTTTTTTGGGTCCAGAGTTGTGAGCTTTGCTGCACAACACAAACTGTTTTGAGTTTAGGTATGTTCCCAATGTTATTTGTTTAAAGCAATGTTGTAATGTACAGACTTACTTGATTGACTTGCATCGCACACTGAAGGCTTTGATTTGATTTTTGAATGAAAGAATAAACAAGTCTAATGTTTTCAATGGAATAGTACAAAATTGTCTATCCCACCTCTTCAAATCCCTAATCTAGGCAGTGGGGTATAATAAACTATCCATTTACCAGGGTTGATAAATCCTTTATTATCCTAGTGCCCTTTGCAAAGTATTAACCCACATATTTAATGGCATAAATGAGGTGCGGGAGCTGTTAATTAACATTGATTGCTTGCTGTAATAGCACAGGGAAACTTTTACATCAGCCCTATGTTTTGTACTTTCATTCTCTGGATTACCCTGAAAGTTCTGCTTGTAGTGCCATTTTGTTTGTGTGGATTGCTGTTATTGTTAAGATGGCCATACATTGGGAAGATTAATTTACCCACCTTTCCGTTCTTTTTTGCGACTGGCATGTAATCGCAAAATGAATTGGATTTGCGGTCGTATGTCGCTCGCAAAGAAGAATGGAAAAGGCGGTTCTGGCAGGATCTGTCTAATGTTGTGGGATCGCTTGGTTGGGTAAGTAAAATCTTCCTAATGCTTTACACTGCTTGGAGTTGGAATTTTACATGCACTTGATCTTTTGAATAATGTTGTTTTTTTCATTGCTTTCTGGAAGAACCTCTTCAGCATCCCCTGATCAGCAGTTCTTCTTTCTTCAGTAAACATGCTGCTACTCTTCTAAACGCAGTGCAAGATGGATATTACTGTTGGAAAAGATGCTTCTGGTAAGATATTCCATTATAGACTCTGTATTGGTTTCTTATCTACCTGGATTAGTTCTGTTTTATAATAAAATGACACTATTGTACATATATAGATTTTAAAGGAGAAGTTTTTCTTCATATTTTTTTAAATACTTCCCTTATCTATGGTCCCCACAAGTCTCCTGTAATGCTGCCTAAAGGTTACATTTGATCTTTCATGTGACTGCAACAACTGGTGGTTAAATAACATTACAGTCTGTCCTGGCTAGTCAATATAGTCCAGATCTTAAGATCGATCTGGGCCGTATATTCTGAGAAATCATCATTCGAAATCATAGCATTTTATTTTTTGTCGAGCAGGAAAGGAATGTTCATGACTAAGGGCCAGGCCACACTGCTGCGTTTTTAAAAGATCATTGAAAACGCGGCAACGGGATTGCGTTCTGCATTTTTAATCGCAATCGCATGCATTTTCCTATACTTATTGAAGAAATCGCAAGCGCAAACGCAAAAAAATCGCACATGAAATCGATGCGATTGCGTTTGCGTTGCAGTGTGGCCGTTGCCCCAGTTCTAGTTTGATTAACTGGTTCTGTTTTCAAAAAGGGCTGACATGTAAAAATGACATTCCTGAATGTTGCTTGTAAGCAATGTATTTTGGATTGGATTGCCAAAGACCTGTAATTGAAGCAGGCATATGCAAAAAATAAATAACACTTTCCCTTGAACTGTCACATGTTGTAAAAATGTCTAAGCGTTCCTTTCTTTTAATAAACTTAATTTAAAATAAAACTACGGACCTGACTATTTACACATACAATCCCATTAATGTAAAACTTGAAGGGCATGTCCAACCTTAAAAAAAAAGTTACCTTTGGAAATGTCAATCACAATGCTTAATCGCTTGACAGCTGTGACCAGGAAGTAGAGCGGCTGTTGGTGCTGAAGCTCTTTGCTCCTGTTTTTACTCAAGACCGGTGCAGAAGGCAGTGCCCAGGTGGTACTTCACGGGAATCTTCAGGGGAATGTTTGAAACATATAAATAATGCAAAATTGGGGTTTGGGGGGTGGTGATTAACATTTCTAAGGTAACTTTTTTTTAGCCTTTAAATTTGGCTGTAGTAAATATTCTACTTAACTTTTCAGATGCTGTTCTAAATGCTGTATGGAAAGATATGATCGTTTTTGGAAAAGCAGCCATGGACACAGGTTGGGATCTGTTTTTCCCCCCTTTCTCTCTAAAGTTTCCTCACTACATTCAATAAACTTAAGTGCATTTTTTTTTCTTTCTTGTCTCTTTAGAAACGTTTTTTTTTTTTTTTTGTCTTCAATGTAGGTAGCAAGAAAGATCGTCAAGGCTCAGAGGTCTTAACCCATTTACTGCAGGCTCTGAAGAATATAGTCACTTCGGATGCCCTGCAAGTGCAAAAGACTGTGGTAAGTAACCAGTTCATAACTCTAGCCATACATGGGCCAATCTAAATTCCCCACCTTGTGCCGCCAATCTTACGTAGGTTTCAGCTTGAAACGGTTCTGGAAGATGGTGCGACGTAAATTTCTGTCTTGCATGTTATTCATTTTTTCAATCTGTCTATCAAACACAGGAAACGATCATCAATATTGCAGTCAATTCGATTGCATTTGCCAACTGAATGGAATCTCGATGCTGTGCATGGGGGGGGGGGGGGGGGGAGTCTTTAGTCTTTTGTAAATTATAACTTAATAACTGTTTTGACTTGTAGAATCTTCTGGAATACACCATTAAGGGGCTTCCCAAAAAATTTTGGATCTGCAGCTTATCAGGTGGCAAATATGGATCTCCTTAATGTAAGAATAATAATGTCTGCATATGATTTAAAAGATTAGCCAATGGCTCTGCCTGTATAACTATACTATTTAATCAATGTGCTACTACACCATGCTACTGGAAATAATACCTTGTGTATTATTTCCTAGGGAACTCCAGCATTGTTTATAATTCAGCTTCATTTTCATAGTGGACTTTTGGAAAAGGAAAGGAAGTGAGTGATAGGAGAAAGGTAGGCTTTCAATGACATTCAATGTATCGACCTTGTATAAAAGTGACGTCTGTCGATGGGCAAAACCAGAGGCTTGCGATTCGTTAGCACATGAGAAAGGCGTTTGTCATGCATGTTAACATGGATGGCCACTTTTCTGCTGATGCACGTGACTTGTGTGAATTTCAGTCTGGCAAAAGGTAGCCTCCACCTTACATTGTGGAGCATCTAGCTATGTCTGCCAAGTAAAGGAGCAACTAATTTGGCAATGAGGGAGTTTGATAGTTATGTTTATTCAGTGTTTGGTAAGTCATATATATACTATATGTAGCATACATCATTTTATGGATTTGTTGTTTTTCTGAATGAGCTCCAGCTGTATCATCTCTAAAGCATTGACCATTATTTTTCCTATTAAATTTCAGGTTTTTCATTAACTTTGAAACCCTTGTTAATTACGCACTTATGGGACCGACATATCTCTGGCATTTAGCGAGTCTGTGCTCAATAAGCTAAACCAAAATGCTAAATTCATTGAAAAAAAGAGCACCTGTGGCGAATGTGGAGCATTTTAATAAATCCATTAACTGAGAAGATTAACCAGGTAAATCGTGGATTGGAATTCATTTTATACCTTGGACAGTTAACTCTTGTGGCATTTAAACAATAGTGGTTTTTCTTTTGTTTTGACAAATGAAGTGAATCAGGGAGATGCTCTGGAACATAACTTTGGTGCTATGCACAGTGCATTGATATTACCCATAACTCATATATTCCCTGTTGCAATATTCCACAGGTAAGCACCAATCAGATGGATTTCTTTGTGCAGTTTATTTAAAGATTGTAATACTTGAAAGATCAGAAGATTCTTTGCCCACTTTATGAGAATGCGCCCCATACAGTGTAATGTAAGGTTATTTGTATTTAGAAACTCCTTATATATTGTAATGGTAAGCAGTGCATTCATGATTTAAATAGGCAATCTGTCAAAGGAACTAAAGCATTAATCCCAATTTGTTAAAATGACACTGAAACCCCTTACTTACCACTGACACCGATACAAACAGGCAATTATAATGGTCCGAAAGAAGGGATCCAGGCTGCCAGCTCCTGTCTGGATCAGAACTCTTTTCAGTATCAGTAACTGGAAGGGGAGTGTCTGGTTCTGTGGCGTTTTGCAAACTGGGATTAACAACACTAGGTTAAACTAAGAGTGATTTTTATAAGGAAATATCTCACTGTTGCTTCCATTGTGTTATACCAATTTGGTATGTAAGCTTGTGAAGGTTCTCATTCATCCAGGTCATGGTATATCTGTAATATTCATTCATCCAGGTCATGGTATATCTTATATTCATTCATCCAGGTCATGGTATGTCTGTATATTCATCCTCCAGGTCCGGGATATCTGTAATATCCATCCATCCAGGTCACGGGATATCTGTAATATCCATCAATCCAGGTCACGGATATCTGTAATTCATCATCCAGGTCATGATATACTGTAAATCCATCATCCAGGTCACGGGATATCTGTAATATCCATTCATCCAGGTCAGGATATCTGTAATATCCATCCTCAGGTCATGGTATATCTGTAATATCATTCATCCAGGTCATGGTATTTCTGTAATATCCATCATCCAGGTCACGGTTATTCTGTAATATTCATTCATCCAGGTCACGGGATATCTGTAAATTCATTCATCCAGGTCAGGGATATCTGTAATATTCATTCATCCAGGTCACGGGAATCTGTAATATTCATTCATCCAGGTCAAGGGATATCTGTAATATTCATTCATCAGGTCACGGGATATCTGTAATATTCATTCATCCAGGTCACGGTATGTCTGTAATATCATTCATCCAGGTCATGGTATTCTGTAATATTCATTCATCCAGGTCACGGGATATCTGTAATATTCATTCATCCAGGTCACGGGATATCTGTAATATTCATTCAATGCCAGTCATGGTATGTCTGTAATATTCATTCATCCAGGTCATGGTATGCTGTAATATTCATTCATCCAGGTCATGGTATGTCTGTAATATCATTCATCCAGGTCAGGTATGTCTGTAATATTCATTCATCAGGTCACGGGATGTCTGTAATATTCATTCATCCAGGTCACGGGATATCTGTAATATTCATTCATCCAGGTCACGGGATATCTGTAATATTCATTCATCCAGGTCACGGTATATCTGTAATATTCATTCATCCAGGTCACGGGATATCTGTAATATCCATCCATCCAGGTCACGGGATATCTGTTAATCCATCCTCCAGGTCACGGGATATCGGATATCCATCATCAGGTCACGGGTATCGTAATATCATCATCCAGGTCACGGGATATCTGTAATATCCATCCATCCAGGTCACGGGATATCTGTAATATCCATCCATCCAGGTCACGGGATATCTGTAATATCCATCCATCCAGGTCACGGGATATCTGTAATATCCATCCATCCAGGTCACGGGATATCTGTAATATCATCATTCAGGTCACGGATATCTGTAATATCCATCCTCCATCAGGTCACGGGATATCTGAATATCCATCATCCAGGTCAAGGGATATCTGTAATATCCATCCCATCCAGGTCATGATATATCTGTAATATCATCATCCAGGTCACGGGATATCTGTAATATCCATTCATCCAGGTCATGGTATATCTGTAATATCCATCCATCCAGGTCATGGTATATCTGTAATATTCATTCATCCAGGTCATGGTATTTCTGTAATATCCATCCATCCAGGTCATGGTATATCTGTAATATTCATTCATCCAGGTCACGGTATATCTGTAATATTCATTCATCCAGGTCACGTTATATCTGTAATATTCATTATCCAGGTCATGGTATATCTGAATATCATTCATCCAGGTCACGGTATATCTGTAATATCCATCCATCCAGGTCACGGTATATCTGTAATATTCATCCATCCAGGTCACGGGATATCGTAATATCCATCCATCCAGGTCACGGGATATCTGTAATATCCATCCATCCAGGTCACGGGATATCTGTAATATCCATCCATCCAGGTCACATCCGACTAGCTTTCTCAATTCAAAACAAAACAGAATTATGAATTGAACAGAATTGAGAAAAGCCAGTCGGATGACTAGTGAAATATTTTCAAGAAATAAACTTTGACCAATAAGTCTAAATGAATATAACAGATATTCTTTATTATAAACTGTATTGCCACAATTCAGGTTAATAGGTTTCATATAAATCACCCTATACCATGCGTGTTTTGATTTTTAGAGAGTGGTTTTGTGGCATAGTTTGGTATAATGAAATCCAACTGACCAATGAAATCCGCTTCCTGCACAAACAAACTGAAATGCCAAATTCTATCTGCTTTTTATCAAATGCTTAGTGGGGGGACGAAGAGCTGTGCATTTTTATATTTCCAGAATGTAGTTTTTCTATATTTACCTCTGATCTGTCTTATTATTTTCGTTTAAAGCCCACTATGAAGACGTTGATTAGGACCTGGTCAGAACTGTATAAGGTCTTTGCTCGTTGTGCATCTTTGGTGGCTACAGCTGAAGAAAATATCTGCTGCGAAGAGTTATGGCTAGAGTACTGTCTGGATTAGGAGATTCTTCCTTGGTGGGTGTTATTTAAAATGACTTGCATTGATTGATTCCTGATCACTATCTAGGTATTGTCTGTGTTTAAGAAACTGAAGCCATGCAAACTTCAAGAATAAAGGCCTGTACACATGTATGATTTGTGGAGGAAGGCCCCTTCAGGCATCATTCGTTACTGGTGATGGGTCACATTGATCCATTAGAACGGATCACAAATGCATATGTGAGCCAAACGTACAGTTGTTGGGCAGTTGTGTCTTTTTAAGGCTGCTCCTGGCTGGCATTATTGTATGTGTGTAATGGCCTTTAGAAATGCAATCATTTGAATGAATTTTCATTTTGGCCATATTTGCATTTATAAATTGATTTTCTCAGACTTTGGTCATTATGGTTTTTTTTGACTTGGACCAGGATTACCCAGCATACAGCCTGTTACCATTGGGCATGTAGAGGAGTTTATGCTAATTGGCTCCCCCAATAAATCCTTCTCCCTTATGTGACCCTTTGTTTGACCAGAGGACACCTCTGGTCCTAGATGGCCATTTTAGGACAATCCATTACACCTGATCACATTACTCCCATGATATTTATTCATTTAACATGTCACTCATATGTATAATTTTTTTTTTAATAGGGAGGAAACTTTGTCACAGGCTTCAAAATCTAAAACTTTATTTGAAATGTAGTTTTTGCAGGAAATCTCCCTTCAATTAAAACAAGTCTTGTAAGTTTGTTTATTTTATTTCCCTACACGCAGAATTTATCCCTAATGGAGAGAATTGTCAGCCAGATTGTTTCTGTGATCGTGGAAAGCTTTAACTTCACACCTTATACCACAAAGTTTCAACCAAAAGCAAAGTGTAAGTGATCATTTGGATCTTGTTATGAGAAATGTCATGATATTTCGATAGTGAGTGTCTGCAAACTACAATAGTTAGAAAGAGGTAACAGAACTTTCAGGGTAGACTCCTCTCTGCTTTGATGAGTGAGCTTGCCCGAGAGAGAGAGAGAGATTTTCACATTAAAAAGTTATTTCTTGATTTACACTTGCTTTTGTATATAGCATATAATAACGGATAATTATACTTCCCTCTCCCCGCCATTCTTATAGCAACGCTCTCTACCAAAGGAGGACCTCAACCCTGGGCTGTTATACTTAGACAGCGCTGCTCCACCCCACATCTCCGTCAGTGACGAGGGCCAATAGGAAGATAAGCTCTGCAAGGAGCATGTCTTCCTATTGGACCCATTGCGGGAGCAGACGAGGGAGCGAGCAGCACCGTGTAAGTATAACAGAGTAAGTGCTAGGGGTGAGGACTTAGCGACTTAGGTCCTCACCCTTGGTAGAGAGCGTGGATATAAGAAGAGGAGTGGGGAGGAGGAGGAGTATCGTTGTCCTTTTAAGTATTAAAACTACACTACATGATGGGGCCAGTAGGGGGGGGATTATAGTTTGGGGGTGGACATGCCCTTTAAAGGGCAACTGTGGCGTTTGTTGCCTTGCCCCGGTGACCAAGAGAATGTCAAAGAAGAAGAATCTGACATCTTCCAACTTGCTTGAGAAATCGATAAGATGGGGCATTAGCCACTTTTTTTCATAAGTATGTGTTACATTTTAGCACCACACACGCCGACAGATTGGGCTAAAAGAAGAGGGATCCTCTAGGAAACTTGAATTCATTGATGAAACTTGTGTGAAATTAATTGAAAGTTTAACATTCTGGCCTATGAAGAAACCAGTCAGAAGCCAAGACCCCCAGTTTGATATCTGCTGCTAGCTCCTCATAGCAACTTTATCAACATGCATCAGCACGGTCTTTGCCTTCTGTGATAAGAATTCTATTCACAATGCTTCATCCATCCGATTTCTCTCCTTGTTAAGAAGACAAAGTAAGTAAACCCCCCCCCTTTTTTTTTTTTAGGGCTAGGCCACACTGTGGTAAATTAAGGGCTTAAGTTGCCCTTTAAATGGACAGCAGAATTCCCATAGAGATGTTTGAAAATTTCAATCCAAGCAACTAAAGCATGTGGGAGTTGTAGTTTCCAAACGTATGTATGGGAAGTCTGCTGTCCATTTAAAGGGGAACTAAGCCTCAAAACAATACTGAATCAGAAGGAGGATGGTATCTATTGTTTAAAAGGTTTGAGGCTTAAGTTTAATTGGACAGCTGAATTCCCGTACAGATGTTTGGATGCTTTAGTTGCTGGGAGTTGTAGTTTCCAAACATCTGTATGGGAATTCTGCTGTTAATTTAAAGGGCAACTTAGCCAGCAGTGGAGAGGATTCTGTAAGTTTTAACTTGCAGTCCTTACCGGCATTAATGGAGCTCACAAACTCTGAATTGAATCCAGCTGCTGCACACTGTGTAAGTACTGTTGCCAACTGACATCACTACTCTATGCCTGTCTCACCGCCCGGCGCCGATTTAGTGACGTCAGACGGCATATCAGCAGTACTTGCGCAGCGTTGCAGCAGCCAGATTGAATAAAGAGTCTGTGAGCTACATTATGCTGGACGTGATGCGAGGATAAGCTGAGGTTAGATTTTCAGGTTTATTTTAAAACCTGAAAATCTTGGCTATACTCAAGTATAGTGGTAAACAGTCTGTCCTATCAGATTTAATTAAGTAGATGTTATGGTGTAATACATAGACAATTATATATACATTTTTGATCTGTTGGAAGAACCAGAGCACGTTCAAAGATTTGAATGGTTTTAAGTAGTCTGCATCAAGGTTCGATATGGCCACATTTTATATTGTTTGTAAGTGACTTAAAGCGTAATAAAACTCTACCCACAACTAGCTAGCGAACTCTATTATTATTTATTTTTAACTGGAATTAAAATTCTTTGGGAGATAGTAAGCAAGTGCTCCTACCTCCCATATTACTTTATAAGCCATGATATTTGAACTTTAAGTTATTCTGTCCTTCAACCCCCCCTGTGCTCTCTTGCATCAGAGATTGCTTCATCACAAATAGATAATCTTAAAGGGTAACTGTGGTCTCAATTCCAGTGTACAAAAGAGTTCTCTTATACTTTCAAACAAACCTAGGATGCTGTCTCTAGTTCTCTGGGTGTTAAGTTCTAGGCATTTTAATTTACACTCGAACAGTCAGGATAAACCAGGTAGTGTGTGGTATGGATGACCAGTATGTGTGGTAGTAGACGGTAGGTGTGTGGATAGACCAGGTAGTGTGTGGTATGGATAGACCAGGTAGTGTGCGGTATGGATAGACCAGGTAGTGTGTGTTGGATAGACCAGGTAGTGTGCGGTATGGATAGACCAGGTAGTGTGGTGATAGACCAGGTAGTGTGCGGTATGGATAGACCAGGTGAGTGTGCGGATGGATAGCCAGGTAGTTGCGGTATGGTAGACCAGTAGTGTGCGGTTGTATGGATAGACCAGGTGTGTGCGGTATGGTAGACCAGGTGTGTGCGGTAGGTACAGGTGGTGGCGGTTGAGATTAGACCAGGTAGTGTGCGGTATGGATAGACCAGGTGAGGTGCGGTATGGATAGACCAGGTAGTGTGCGGTATGGATAGACCAGGAGGTGCGGTATGGATAGACCAGGTAGTGTGCGGTATGGATAGACCAGTGTAGTGTGCGGTATGGATAGACAGGGTAGTGTGCGGTATGGATAGACCAGGTAGTGTGCGGTATGGATAGACCAGGTAGTGTTGCGGTATGGATAGACCAGGTAGTGTGCGGTATGGATAGACCAGGTAGTGTGCGGTATGGATAGACCAGGTAGTGTGCGGTATGGATTGACCAGGTAGTGTGCGGTATGGATTGACCAGGTAGTGTGGTAGGATGACCAGGTAGTGTGCGGTATGGATAGACCAGGTAGTGTGTGTTGGATAGACCAGGTAGTGTGTGTTGGATAGACCAGGTAGTGTGCGGTATGGATAGACCAGGTAGTGTGCGGTATGGATTGACCAGGTAGTGTGCGGTATGGATTGACCAGGTAGTGTGCGGTATGGATTGACCAGGTAGTGTGCGGTATGGATTGACCAGGTAGTGTGCGGTATGGATTGACCAGGTAGTGTGCGGTATGGATTGACCAGGTAGTGTGCGGTATGGATAGACCGCAGCTAAAAGATCCTGGAGTCATGTTTAAAAGGTAGGAATGTGCTCTTTTTAATAAAGGGCACTGTATTAAAGGGTGTGTAACATCTCACATGGTTTAAAGGGAAGTATTCGTGAAATAAAGTTAAGTTGTTGGAAGCTGCAGCTTTAAAAAAAACACTTGCTGACATCTTGATTGTGCCAAGCTGAATGTTTAGCTCCGCCCCTCCGAGATGGGCAGCTTTCTCCTGCTTCTTTAGCCTCAAATGGTAAGGCCCGTTCATTCTGAGCGTGCGCGTCCTCGTTGCATGCAAGCGATGCCAGTGCGTGCACGGCGAGATTACGCCGCATTGCGTGCACTGCCGTCTGTGCACGTGGGAAGGAGTCACGCTCAGAACCAACTTTGAGTCTAAAGAAGCAGGAAGAAAGCTGCAAGTGCACGCAAGATGACGTCACGCACGCAGGAGGTTTTGCAGCGAATGGGCCTTACCATTGAGGCTAAAGAAGCAAGAGAAAGCTGCTAATCTCAGAAGGGCAGAGCAAACATTCAGCTAGGCAGCTTCCAACTAAACTTTATTTTACAGCAAACTTCGAAATAAAAGCTACTTTCTTTTAAATGAGGAGTAAAGAATGTAAGGCCCGTACACACAGTGGAGCCAGACCCAAACCATTGCTATTGGGTGGCCAATAAATTTGGTAAGTATAAAGGGTGGCACTTGATTGAAATGTGCCCGTATCCTTTTAGGCTTTAAACAATCCGTCAAGTATTTGCTTTTATTTCTACTTTGTTCTACCTTTTAAAAAAAAAAAAAAAAAAGCATGATTTGTTTTTTCCATTTCAGGTGTGAAACTAATAAAGTCTATAATGGTCTTAACAGCAAGGTATGTACACTTTTGTGCGTAATGGGTGGCACGGATTAGGACTAGTCCATTACATACATTGCAGGGGGTCAAGTGGTTTTATATGTTTTTTTGTTTTTTTTACAATCTTAGGCATAGAAACTAGTGCAGGAAGTAAATTAAGTAAAGGAAGCTCCAAACAGCTGAACTAAGCATAAAACTTCATTACCATAGCAAACAGAGAGAAACATGTTGCAGGCCAAACACACATATATTACCAACCTCCCACTTCTACCACAAAACCTCCCAATAATTCTCTGATTGGTCAGTAAGAATTTCTAGAGAGTCAATAGGATTAGCCCTTATTCAACATTCAAAACATAGGAAATGTTATAGAGCTGGTTGCACTTTAACTGTGAAAAGGGTGCATAATGTATTTTCCTTTATTCCGTAATAGAATATGTAATTGGTTTTAATAAAGGTTGTAAAAAGGTATTTTTGTAGTGTTATTTGTGACAAACTATTTTGTCTTTAAGATTGATAAAATACTTGGAGATATCCTGTAGTCTTGGTTCTCGTTTTAATGGACCTTATGACAGCGAACTTCTGGAAGTCCTTTCTCCAATACTTTGTGTAATATTTTTGCATAAAAATAAGCAAACTCGAAGCCAAGCAGCACACAGTTTTGGAAGGGTCATTTGCCAAGGCTACAGTGTTGACGTATCTGAAGAGTTAAAGTATGTCTTATTCTGATGTTGCATTTTTGTGAACTTAACTCATATGTGTTAAAAACTAATTATAGAAATTGACTTATCAAGTCTTTTTATATTGGACACATGATTTGTATGGCAACCTTGTGAATTTAGCTTATAAAAAGTGGTCTTATAAAACTGTCATCTCCAAACATGGAGATACAATTTTCTACCCTTCATATGAGCCCTGTTTCATTTCATGTTAGAAGATATGGTGGTTTAGAAGTAATGTTTCCTTCTTCTGTCTAACTTTCTGATAAATAGCATAATGCATGTCATCAGTGCCACATCCCCTCAATATTTGATCATTATATGGTCATCAATCAAGCTAGACTCCACTCGGCAGAAGGTTTGGAATACACGGCTTACACCACATTTTAAGTAGAGGGTACTGGTGATATCAATGCAATTATGCTTCAACACCTTTTCAGCAGCACATCTACTGACGGGCTGCACCTAAATAACAGGGCTGGTAAGACAACAGCATTATACTTCACCCTAACTTGTTTTAAGACCAGAGCTCCCCTTTAAAGCACATTTAGTATCAGAATCTTGCCTTATATCTACTTCTGTTCTGACTAAGCCACAAAGCAAATGGGCTAAGGTTATAATTAAATAGTATGTCCGATATGTTAAAGGAAAGCATGAACTGATCTTGCCCCACACCGCTAGCATGATCCTCATCTTCACTTTGGCGGTTAGTCCTTACTTTCCCTGTATTTATAAAAACTTTTAGATAGTTCTACAATTTGGGTATAGATACTTTTAAGTTTATATAATTTAAAATCTAATGGATGCTGAAAGTTTCCCACATTTCTTTAATGTCGGCTATTAAATACAGCAACACAATCACCTGATCTCCGTTTGAAATTCCTACTTTAGATACTTATCCTTTAGAAAACCTATTCTATAATAGACTATAAAAACAACACTTATATTATATTGTTTACAGGAATGTTCTCACCCTGTCCCATATGTAGTAATGTCTTATTTTTTACAGACCGGTTTTAAAACCAAGTGAAGTCCAAGCTCCCCTTTTTGCCTGGCTTTACGTTTCTATCTGGAAGTTTAAACTGGCCCTCATTCTGAAAACGTAAGCCATTTCCGACACTCAAAAATGTAACCTTTAAAATACATAATATCCAGGGAAATCTTATTGTATCTTGTTGTTATCGTTAACAGACTGATAACTCCCAGCTAGAGGCGAAGGTCAGTGGCATTGAAGTCCGATCTGCTGGGAAGCGTGATTCTTTCTAGCTGGGTGGAGAAGCTAAAGATAAAGGAACCCTCCCAGACCAACGCAAGCTAAGGTATGTTATTCACATAAAGCCCGTTTAAACAGAAGTAGCTGCAATGAAAGAAATAGCAGCTGTTCTTTAGTAGAATAGAGAGCCATGCTTGTCATACTGTTTAACATTAAAGGGCTGATTTTAATAAAAGGTGCAAATGTTTACCCATGCTGATCATCTGCAGCAACCAATCAGGTGTTGGCTTTTTACTAGGTTACTGCAGTAAGATCAAGATAATGGGGCAACCACCGTTGGTTTAAGTCTTTGTCGCTTTTTTTTTTTTTTAAACCAGTTGAAACTTGATTTCTCGTCACCAAAACCTAAAATGAAACTGTTGGAAGAGGAGAGATTATGGGACTTATATTATTCCACCTGAAACTAAAGAAAGAGTTTTGACTGAGCACCAGAAAGAAGTGCTTAGAACTAAAAGGTTGGTAACATAAAGAAAAACTTCTGTTTTAAGTTCTATTTGAAATAGCAACAGTTTGCAACTAGAGACCGATACCCCCCCCCCCCCCCCCCCCCCCCCCCCCCCCCCCCGGTTTATATAGCTAAAGTTCTATAGGATTTAATGGGCTGTTATACTCGCCTCTCCAGTCTAGAGAACACTCCAGCACACGCTGTTTGCCAGACAAATAGGTAAGTGCAATCCCCTTGCCCTCCACTCCAGGTATACCCAAGGAAGGGACAGGGCGTCCCGAAACATTGTATTTCGTTGTTTAATAAATATTCTTGGATTCACCATTGTAGTTGCTCCCCCCACTTATTCTTGTGCTATACACACGCGCCTCTCCCCTACTCTACCAGAATACTACCCAGCTGGACACCTAAGCGTCTCTCTTACAATTCTTGTTATACTCCTATGCAGTTTACCTTTCAGATCTGCCACTCTGACTCTGTCAGTGACATGACAATCTGATGTAGCCAATGGGAGGACATGCTGCTTTACAGAGCGGGGTCTTTTCATTGGCTACATTACAAACTGCAGATGATGAGGAAGAAGAAACAGGAGCAACTTCATTTAAGTAAAACCTCTGATCATTAAAGTAACATCGGGTGAGGACTTGGGGTTAGGTCTCACCTGGACACTATTAATAGGTGGAAGAAGAGGAGTGAGGGGGAGGAGAGTTATAATGTCCTTTTTAGAATTGGGAGTTTTGCTCAGTCCTCTAAAAAAAATTGATAGTGAACACACTTGGGTCAATGACATAACAGTAATTGTCCCTTTAGTGGTCTTGGTGTTTTGCATTAGTCACATACAGTGCTATGAAATTAAATAAAGTAATAACTTAAAAGCTGCACTTTGTTTACTTGGGTTTATTTATCTAATTTAAAGGGTCCTATACTCCTCAAACAAAATTTTCTGAAGCTACAATTTGAGAGAAAATGGGGGTACTCACATATTAGCTGGCTTGCTTTGTCAATAAGTTATTAATGTTAGTGAATGCTCCTGATTGCCTGCTTACACACACACACACCCTCCTTCTTTGTTGATTCTCTAATTGTTGCAGAAAGTGTGCCGGCAGGCAGCCAAAGATCCTAGTAAGAGGTCAGGATGGGGAACATATTATGCCGTAGTATAAGTCAAGGTTTTCAGGCTGTAAAAAAATAACGAATTATACTCGGGTCAGTCACTTACTTGCATGAGGAATCCGGCTTCCGCATCCTTGATGGTCGCATCCACTGACGTCACTACTCGTCGCGGTAAAATGAGACCAGCACCAAGTAGTGGACGCAGTGGATGCGGAAGCCGGATTCCTCATTGAAGTTAGTGACTGAGCCTTCAGGGTGGGAAGGATGTCAGTGGATGCAGTCACAGCCGGATTCCTACCGGTATTCCAAGTTAGTACAGTGGCTGGGAGGCGGGGGGGGGGTGCAGTTCCACAGCAGATGTTGTAAACTACAACTCCCAGCTACTAAAGCATGCTGGGAGTTGTAGTTTACAAAATATCTGGGTGAGTGCCATGGTATTGGGGGTTTACTGTGTGGGCAAACTAACCACAATACAGAATCAGGAGGATGGTAATGTTATTAAAGATTGCCTTCTGTTTCTGTATTGTTTCAGGCTTTAGTTGCCCTTTAAATGGACAGCAGATTCCACCACAGTAGCCCATACAGTAATAGCTATACTGGATTGGCATTATGTATGGGAATGCTGCTTTCCATTTAAAGGGCAAACTAAAGCCTTTAAAAACAATACAGGATCCAAAGTCAGTAGTGGTTATATTTCTACCCTCGGCTTATTACTAGAGTCAATCAGTTTTTACTCATTTTTAGGTAAAAATAGGTACTTCGACTTATACTCGGATATTCGAGAGATATTACAGTGATTTCTGTTTTTGGAGTGACAGGTCTTTCCCTGTAAGTGCTGTGGACATATAGTCATCTGCTTGGCATTGATTTTATAATTATTTATTTATAACTGTAAAGATTGACTTGAAATTGTATATTTTTGTAGGGTGGACATACCTGCTATGTATAACAATTTGGATGCTTCTCAAGATACAACATTGTTTACGCAGTACACACAGAGCCAAGATAACTCCTCGTACGTAGACAAATAGATTGATTGGTTTTTTTGGTTTGTTTTGTTTTTTTCCTCCATCTAACATTTTCCTGTAACATTTACTTATAGGGAAATGCCTGCAATAAATGACGAAACAAAAGAAAAAATGGCATAAATGCAAAGGTAAGTCACTATCACCAAAAGATTACTTATATTATAGTCATTGTTAGTTATTCCAATATAAACCTAGCCCGGTCCTGTTATGTGTGTTTTAATAGACGTAGTGGCAAAAAACTGAATTCTTATAGAGGCGCATATGGAACAGAGACTTCTGGGTAATATTAATGTTACCATGTTAGCCCTTTAGGAAATGCCACACCTTCTAAGAGGCCTTTAACATTATTCCCTGAGCTTAATGCAAAACCCGAGAGCCAGTTAGAGAAAACCGTTTCAGCTTTGAGACATCTTCAGTGTAAGTAGGCCTCTGGTTTTGCATTTGAACTGCCTACCTTGTACATTATTGGGCTCATCAAAGACGTCAATGTATGGCTTCCTTTTTCCTTGCTGTCTCAATGCAGGAAACAAAAGGAGGAGCACTGCAAGCTCTTCCTCCTGGGTTATAGCAGACCGAACATGTTCATACATACTGTAAGTGGATGGGCTGCAGGAAAAAAATGTGTAATGGTAATCAGCAGTTTTCTAGAAGCAGCCCATTGTTTAAAAGGAAAACTAAAGGGGTGAAGACTTAAGTTATAGGTAGCTGTACTCCAACAAACAAGGCAGCAAATGCGATGCACTTACTCTGGGTGACAATCCTACAAAAAAACTCCTGTTCTGGGTGCCATCCCCTAATTTGCCAGTGACCCAACCAAAAAGAACTTTGCTTCCTGCAGAGTGCAAAGACCAAACCAATGCTGGACCCTGTGTAGTATGGTCATCCAGAGGTGATATGTATATAAAAACATTATAAAAATATGTATTTGGATTTTTATTACTGTCACTTTAAAATATTTGAAAATCTATTATTAAACAAAGTATATGTTTGGTTTTGTTTTTTCCTTCTCTAGGAAAATCAACCTGAAGTCTTGCACCTGAAAATAATTCTGTAAGGCAGCAAAAACCAGGAGAAGACCTACTTGTTAGTGATATTCCACAGTCAATGAAAGCCACTGAAGGTTTGGTGGACATGAAATCACAGATGCTCAGAAAAATTCAAATGTTAGCAATGGCTCTTCATGTCCGATATGGTGCTCGGAAACCCACCACAGCCAGCAAGCAGAAGACAATCTTTTATCACCTTGGAGAAGTTTGACAGCTCTTTAACCGCACTCTAGTCCTTATCTAATACAAAGTTCCCAAAAGCAACAGAAGTTGTTTTAGTCCCAGATAGTCAAGAATCTACGGTAACAAAACAATGCACAGACAAAGAGTGAAAAGAGTCAGGTGGCTTTAAAGCCTTCTAAAGTAGGGAGCAAAAAAAGGCAGAAAGTAGAAACTGTCTGCGTCTGAAAATACAGAGGTCGTAAAGCAGGAATCTGCAGGTGAATCTTAAATAAAGATGGCAGAAATGAGATTCGAGAAAATAAATGGGTGCTCGAATCTCAGACTCAAGATTTAGAAGCAAAGGACGGTGGAATCAAAGGAAACACTCCTCCAGAGACGTCAATCACTCAAAGGATGAAGCCTCTCCATCAGTGCAGGCAGCTTCCATTCAGATTTCACTTAGGCGCTCATCAAGAAGGCATTCAGAAATACTGGAAGGTGTTAAAGGTGGCACAAATGAAAGTAAAAGCCCTAAAAACGGATAAGACATAGAGATGAGGATAAATCTGTCCTGAAAAAACTTGGACAAGCTAAAGAAGCCCACAAACCCCATCTGAAAAAAAGGAGCAAATGCAGGAGAAAAGAGAACCTGGATCAAGGCAAAAAATCTGTTTTAGAAGCTGGAAAGGGTAAATACAATAAAGCTGGTAATGTAAAACCAGATACTAACCCCCCTGAAGGTCAGGATTTGACAAAAAAGCAGGTCAAGATATCAAACAGGAGATCTTCACAAGGGCTGCTTCTGCCGGGGAAAATTCAGAGTCTGACAATTCAGAGACACGAGACGTAAACGTTAAAAGAAAGAGAGTTGGAAGTCTAAAGCAAAGAGCACAGAGGCTGATAATGCTAACAACTCTGCCACTCTGTCGGAGGGCGAGGGCAGGCCCCAGGAGGAGCCTGCAGTCAAGAATGAACCCACGCTAGAGAGCGAATCTCTTGAAAATTGTAACACAGAGTCTGGGCGCCGAAATAGAAACAGATGCTGATCACTTGCAAACCACCGAAATCGTTGGCAAAACTTATTCATTAATAAAAGAAAAATACCACGTCGTATTCGTAATAAAAAGACAATACCACATCGACTACACTAGTTCTCGATACTGAACCTCCAAAGTCACAAACATGACTTACGACATTACAAAAATCGACCAACGTTGGCAGCACAATCAGAGTTTATAACCGAACCCAGCGCTGGGGATTTTTCCACAGCATTTCAGAAGTGTTCCAGCAATGTGAAAGTAACTTGCAAATATCAGATTGCCTTCCTAAAAGGAGCAAAAGGACAAGAAGGTCTAAGAGCTGTGTGCTGCGGTGAAATGCAGAACAAGGGATCGCACGCTACAGCCTTTAAAACGTTTGATAAAGGAGAGGTCAAGCCAAAGAAAAATGCTCATCCAAGTATAGCTGCCTCAGAGATGTCCGACCACAGTTTGATGTGATGGACATAGTGGGGCCCTGTGCTGTCAGCCACACCATTAGCTTGGCAGGGGAAACCGTTTATTTTCAAGCCTTCTGTGAGCGAGTTAAAATAGAAACAGAATCTGAACAGGAAACGACGGTGGCCCTTTAAATGAGAGCAAAAAGTGAAGCAGAAGAAGTAACTCAGATCTTGTTGAATCAAAGGCAAAAGAAGTTTCGAATACTTTGCAGAACAGAGAACACGCAGGTAGTAATTGAAATTCCCCGAGATGTGTCTGATGGCAACATTTCCAAGTTGGAACACATTGAGCATCTGTGTGTGGAAGGGACAAAGATGGTTTGGACACGATCAGAGAAATAAAAGATGAGAGCGGCAAGAATTCTGCAAGTGAAAACCATAAAGAAAATGAAATGGAGATGGCCAGTGTAGACCATGATGTCCTCTCGAAACCAGAACCTACTTCCTTACCGGAACCATAGAGATGATTATTAATAGGACTGTAAAGAAACCGAGGATAATGAAACATTGCTTTGGAAATATGTGTTTGCACCTGATATGCTTGGAAATGTCCCTGTAGAAGACCACATAGTTGAAGTGGACGGACATAGATTCTCCAAAACAATAAAGGGCTGTCTAATTTAGGTAATGATAGCCCTGGAAGATTTTCTAACTGGTCTCCAACAGCATCACCATCCACTAGCATTCTAAAGAAAGGTGTGAAAAGACAGCAGGAGACTATTCTCCGTCACCAGTTAAACAAGGTAAATTATCCCACCCACCCCCAACAGGTCATGGTTTAGGTATGAAGTTGTATAAAATGTGTCCATTGGCTAAATATAATGTAATGGTGTTAAAGATTAAGTTCACAATTATCTTATTAATCTGATAAATGCAAGTTTCCCCATCTATATAACGTCATGACCTTGATGGCAGGCATAGCAATCTTTGTTGAAGATTTAGCAGAGCCCTGAAATTCTTTCTCCTTTAGATTCGCAGAGTTTCTTTTGCTAACCCAATATACAGGAAGGTGTGCATACGAAATAGACAGGCGAAAGTCCGGTATAGCAGTAACTCTTCACACGCTCCCCATCATCTAGAAGTCTTAAACTATTAACGAGCACATCAGCCTAAGGTAAGATCTTACTTGGTCTGGTGTTAAATGTTCTCCCTGACAATTTTTTTTCCTTGAATTGTCTCTGTAGAAACCCCCCAAACCCTAAAAACAGTTATACTTACACACCCTAGAACAGCACAATAATCGAGAGATTCTCTATTGCACTGCAGGCAAACTCCTTGTTTCCATTAGTGCAGTGGAAGCTGAGAGCTTTTGTGTCTGCTGTTGGGTTTTCACTGTCAAGGACTGAGTAGATGTAGTCATGGGCCATAAGTGCACATCAACCTAAAGGAGCTGGAGTTTGCCAGATGATCACTGCAGGGATGATGAATCTCTATAGATGCTGTTCTGGGGGTTTAGGGAAAGGGGGGTTCTAAATGTATACAAAGATCATTGGGGCAATGCTCCTTAAGGACAAGTATACTCACCTCACCCGCTCTCTTCCTCCATAGCTGCATATACCCAGGGTGAGGACCTAAAATCGCTAAGTCCTCACCCTGGGTTCTTCTCTAACTCCTGCACTACTTAACCCAATCTGCTTCGCCGATCGCTTCGTTCCTCCGCTCTCCGCTTCAATGACAGATCGCGAGGCAGCCAATAGGAAGATACGCTCTGCAAGGAGGCGGTGTCTTCCAATTGGCTGCCTCGCGACTGTCACTGACAGTAGGAGAGAGGTGGAACAGTCTGGATCGCCGAAGCAGATTTGCGGATAGTAGTGCAGGAGTGTAGAGAAAGAAACCCAGGTGAGGACTTAGCGATTTTAGGGCCTCACCCTGGGTATATATGCTGCAGTGATCGGGGAAAAGGTTGAGTATAATGTCCTTTAGGGGGTGCTTATTTCTTATAATACATAAAGGGGTTTAGTTTTTTAATTATTGCACAAGAGCCCAATGTTTTTTGTAATTGTTTATATATGTACAGTATTAAAAGATATATACATACAACAGAGAGTATATATCATTGGTCTTCATTCTTTGGTTACAGCATAATACAAATCTCTACTAAAGGTTTGTTTCTCCAAATTCAAGGGATCCTTGGACTAAAAAGCTCAAAGAAAAATTTGGTAAGATTGAAAAGCTTTTCAAAGTTTTTGTTAAATTCCCTATAGCTAAAATAAAAGTTCTTAGCTAAAAACATGTCCTATGCATTTTCCTAACCTTGCCCGCTGTCTCGGCCTGGCACTGACCTCGGACGACAAACCAAAAGACCCAGCTGGCCACAAAAAATGGTGCTCGCATGCGCTCTGAAAACGGATCACGGTGCATGCTTCCCACATTGACATGTCCAGATGAGTTGCACTCCAAATTAAACGTGTTTAAAATGACCCACAAAAATCGCAACGTTTTCGGTTGGCTATCGACTCTTCCTCAGGCAACAGCCTGGTTTTGATGTGTGTGGTTCGTTTTATTAAACCCGTTTATTGCAGTATGATTCCAACAATAGCTTTGTAAAGAAGGGGACACATGCGTGTGTCGAATTTTTCAAGTTGTTTTTCAGTAGAACCACTGCGTGGTTGTCCCTTCTTTCAAAGCTATTGTGTGAAATTGTCCTGTAAGTGCCAGGTGCGGAGCACGTTGAATGTGAGTACCCCCAAAGTACCTGGTTTATTAGGAGGCGACTCATCCCATCGTATATGAAATTCCTAGGCCCTTAAGGGGTGGGGGTTTGGACGTCTGCCACCATCCAGGTGTAGTGTGCATTGGCACTTGTTAAAGGGCATGTCCACCCCCAAAAATATAATCCCCCCCCCAAACTATGGCCCCATCATGTAGTGTGTGTAATCCACATCCCAGCTCCATATGGTTCTCCGGTAGTCCCCCCCCCCCCCAAAAGTCCACAAAAAACTGCCCTACCCGGAGGATAGCAGAGTCCATATAGGACTCTTGCCTCCTACCTGGCCTCCGGGAGAAGTTTGGCATGCGTACTGCAGCCCTTTCCCCCTCCCTCCCTCTCAGGATTCCCCCCCCTAGCTTTAAACCCTTTAACTATAAGATTCCCCATGTCCCCCCAGCCCCAACCGCTATATTATATTGTTAGAAAGCTCCCCAAACTTTACTTACCTTCCCTCTTTCCCCGCCGAATGCACTCCCGGCAGCCATGTCCGTGATTGGCTGCCGCTCAGCCAATCTCAGACGTGACTGCGGTCCTCCCTCTGCTTGCATTTTCTCGCAAGCAGAGGGCCGGCAGCGCGGCGGAGGAAAGAGGGGAGGTAAGTAGGAGTTTGGGGCATTTCTAAAAATATAAATAATAGCGGTTGGGGGGGGGGACAGGGAATCTTATATTAAAAAAACATTTTTAGGGTGGACATACCCTGTAACCCATATTGACATCCACGGTGTGATTTTTTTTTTTTAATGCGTTAATGGATCAAAGCGTTGTGAGAAAATTGTGTTAGCGTCTGGCCTAGCCTTAATGCTTTCTGGGGGGTCTTTTAGCAAACTTGTCCCCTAAGAAAAAAGGATAAGTGCAACATAAATAACCATATCTGGAATTGGAAAATGTTGTCTAGATTTCGGAAATGACGAAGGAATCCATGCCCTCTCCCAAGGAAAGTGTCTACCCTGCTCTAATGAACTCAGCACACCAGTTGATGAATTTGCCCAGATTAATTCAAGATGTGGTAAATATAACACTAAGCACAAAGTTTATACATTAATGGAACCTTTGCAGATTGTGGGTCTCATAACTATTTTCTTTTGTGCAGGGCAAGGGGCTTAGGGCAGCTTATACGCGCAAAGAACAATCAAGACTATTGGTGACCTAGCACGCTATCACCTTCTGAAATAAAGACTTTGCAATACGCTCTCCCAAAGTCTCCACGTGAAGGAAGGAAGAAGCTTTAAGAGTGTATCATGAAACAGCAGGTGAAGTCTCATTCCCAGATATACCAAGAATTTAAATCCCCATTTGTAAGCAGAGTTAAAAATATGTAAATATTTTGTAAATTATATAACGTATATACTCGAGTATACGCCAAGGTACCCATTTTGCCTCCAAATCGAGAAAACACCGACTTGACTCGAGTATAAGTCGAAGGGTGAATTAGGATAGAAAAATAGGACCATTACTGCCTTCTGATGCTGTATGTTTGAGGCTTTAGTTGCCCCTGTTAAATGGACACAGAAGAATCTCCATACAGTAGTCACCATACAGTAATAGCCAATCAGGTATGGTTATTACTGTAAGGACTACTGTAAGATATGTCTGCTGTCCATTTAAGAGGCAAACTCTAAAGCCTCCAAAACAATACCAGAATCATGGAAAGCAATATTTTTTTAAAAATAGATATACAACTCCTGATCTATAGTTTGTTTTAGGCATTAGTTGCCTTTTAAATGTACAGTTAATCCCATACCAGTGAACCCTAATACCTTTCCATGTAAATGTTGGAAAACTACAAATCCCCGCATGCTTTGACTTGAGGGGAGTTGTCAGTTTCCAACCCCCCTATAGGTAGAAAGGTATTGGGGGGTTACTGTATGGCCATACGTCCCCCACCAATAGAGCCCCCCAGGTTCACTTACCTCACCTGGCCAGTTTCATCTTCATTCTTCTCTGACGGCTGGCGCTTGATCTGTGCAGAACCGGCAGTTCCCAGAATACTGATTCGGGCCTCTGCGCGGCGATGACATCATCCCGCCAGACGTGCGGGCGGCACCCAGTGAAGAAAACTACTGGGAATTGCCGGCTTTCCTTCCTGACTCGCGATAGCATCTGGAATTAAGGTAAGTTTGCTCTTGACGAGTATAGCGAGGCAAGGTTTGTTAGGTTGATTTTTTAACCTAAAAACCATCGGCTTATACTCGAGTATATATCTGGTGGTATGGATTAATGCACCCCGAACTGTAAATTAAGGATATTAGAAGGTCACAGAGGAGTTCATGACCATATAAAAGTACGAGCCGCAGGCCGAAGTAACCTTTTAATAAGGGCAAGAAACTCCAAGGGACTTCAATATAATTATAATTACAGTTCGGGGGTGCATCTATTTATTATAACTACTCTTTGGTTGGCTTTGGTTTTCTCCTCCTGGAAACGTGTAGATTATAAGGTACTAATCCTACAGTTTCCTCCCATGAGAAATCCACTATAGGGGTAGGTTATATCCTTGTAATTTTGGTTATCTAGTTGTGTTTTAATTGGCACTGTTGGCTATGTCCCAGTGTCACATGACTTGTGAAACAGCTGTGCATGATGGAAAATAATAGTGGGGCACATTATTCCCATCAATAAAAGTGTTCTACAAGTTATGTGCTTTACAATTTAGTATAGCGATTTGGAGCTTTCAGATCCTGCATATAATTAAGCTTGGTACTAAACCAACCATGGTGTTTTACCAAAAACAATAGGCAAAAACAAAGGGGGGGAGTGAATGTGCGGAGCGGAGGAGAACGGAAAAGAGAGAGACGAGTTGAGAAACAAAACCATCAGACCCCCCCACCCCCACCCCCTGCTCTGTGGATGAACGAAAAACTCACAACAGGAACCTCACTTCAACTCTATACCATTTTCTGACCTTTTTTCACGGGCAAGTTCAGCCCATCACAATGAAAAATTTATATAAGGTTAATCATTGGTCAGAAAAATGAGAGAACAACACTGACTGAAATGATGCCTGTTGTTCTGTTACCCTCTTTCTGATCCTGGTTCTCCCAGTTATATGTTTGTCAATCATGAATGTGGCAGCCAATGAACTGAATGCATTCCACTGGCTGAGCCTGACTGAGCAGTGCGAGCTTGTTAAAAAGAGCTTGGAGAGCTGCTAAAATAGGTTTAGTCCTACATCATTTAGATGTCACCTATTGGCTGTTGTTCAACTAATGTCATCATTGAGAGTGTGTAACATGCCTTTTAAAACATTTTGTCATTTTTTATTTAGTTTTTTAAGCACATGCGCATCTAAATGCGTTAAAAATATTCATAGATGTTGCGTGCTTTTACTGTTACATGGGTCCTTTGTGGCCTACCCTTTTAAACCCATATATAGGGGTTTGGTTCGGTGAGTGTTTCAGAACCCCTTGTGCCTAAACCAAGCACAAATGTTTCTTGTCAGAGTAGGGGTAATCTAATAGCAAACATGTTTAAGGATAATGCGCCCTGTACCATGTAATTATAAGGATGTTTATGCCACAGAAAGAATATTCCTGACCTATATAATAGGACAATTAGGCCAAAGTGTGTAAGGGTCATTATTAGTTTTAATAACGTACGTTTTTAAACGGCTACATCTGAGTGACTTTATAAGGAAATACACCACCGGCACCTCCATTATGATTGATGATATATATATAACGAGAGGGAGAGGTTAACACAATGATTCAAAGGATTGTTCTTAAGATTGTTGGTTTTGAATGTGCGACATCAAACTGTGGAGACTACTACGCTGGACCTGGTGTCCCAAAGATTCAATGGTGAACTCTCTCTCACAATGTTCTTCAGACAGACCATTGCCCAAATACTCCGCGAGCCAACTCTTCGACTGCAGGAGAAGCTTGGGCAAATCATGTCAAAACGTGCATCATCCGGCATTTGCATTCCACGATGAAATCCACACCCCCCTGAAAGGTTTTATAATCTAAGACGTTCTAGACCAAACTTTACAAACACTTTTTTTAATCTCAGTTGGTAGATATAAGTTTTACTGAAAGTCCATTGCAAAACCACATCATGCTGGAGATACTATTGAAGCATCATGTTACTCGTTCGTCCACTTTCTGTAGTTTTAGTTTCTGTGCTGACTATATGGGTAGGAAGTTTAAAAAGTTAAGGGTCCAATAGCGCAACATCTAAAGTGGATTAAGGAACAGCGTTTAATAGTTTTAAAAACCCATCGTTAACTTTGTTTTCTTAAATTCAACCATGTATAGTTTCAGTCTTTATATAACTTCGGCTGAAATGATTGCGGAGTACCTTGCTGCCCCTAGACCAGGAGTTTTCTCTTTGGTTACTGTTCTATAATAAGAAAAGACGTGATCACAAAACTGCATCAGTAAGTAGGTTTTTGTAATATTGCGAATTCTTTTTTGATTCGGGAACTTCCTAGGATAAAACTAAGTTTATTTGGTGGGCGGTAATGACAGTGCCAGAGTATTTCAGGATGGGACAGGAATGGTCCTTCCAAGCTTCAAAAGTTTAATCTTTTAAAAAGAGACGAAGAGGATGCTTTTCTTCACAGTCACATTTTGTTTCAAATTAATTTTGAACTGTAAAGTATTTTCTTTGTTAATCACCGTTTTCCTGCCTTGTGTTTTTATATTGACTTTTGGGAAATTGCTTAATTTTTTTCATATTTTGGTATAAATGTATATTAAAGCAATTTACTTGGGAGGCTCGGTTACTAAGACACACTGTATATATTATTTAATGGTTCCCAATGCACCGATTCTTCTTAAGCCTCGAACATTTTTAGATTTGTAAATTAAAAGGTTTGCGTTATTTCTCCCCTGCTGACCGTTTTATGAATGTGCATTTGGTTTGTACAAGTGTTCTTGATTGAAGATCAGAAGGTTACGTGGTCCTCTGGCGATCCATTCTAAAAGTTAGGGGTGGTTTGCAGATCTGTTCTACTCTGGATTGTAAACTTCCACCCATCTGTGGGCAGAGCGAACAAAGGGAAATGTAGTAAGTCTCTCTGTGAAAATTGAACTTTAAAGACAGTTCCCCTGTTGCTCGATTACTGCCTATCGTTATCCAAATGTTGATATTACGTGGTTAGATCTCCATTCAATGCCTTAATTTCGTTTGATTTACCAGTTTATAAAATTCCATAAATTAGCAAAGAGGGGCTACTAAAGCTGTTGGTCAAAGATGTTCTCTACTACATTTACTGTGCAAATGGATTGAGCTGTAGAAGGTAGAAGCAGTCTGACTTTAAACTGACTTCATATATAATAATAAAAAGGAAAAAGAAAAAAATTCTTTTTATTAATGATTCATTTATATTATGATGTAAGATCCTTGTTTTAGAGGCCTAGGAATGGTTTACTATACAGCATTTTATCACTGTTCAAGGTCCAATTCTAAAAAATTGATGTAAAAAGGTTCAAAAAAACTGTAGAGAATCCAGTCACCTCACACCCACAGTGTTACGAGTATCAATCTGTCCTAACCACCATATAGAAATATCAAAAACAAACCTGTCAATCAGGATTTAAAGGCAAACAATGTTTGACCCCGAAATAGGTGATTTAGCAGCAGGGACTGATCATTAACAAAAGGGTTAAAGTTTGCAACAAAAATGGTTGGTGCTGGGTTTCCTTGCAATTCGGTAAGATATGTCGCTTGAAATTCACATTCTCTCCTCCATTTAGTCTATTTACAGATTCTATCTTGTAGAATGTACTTGATTGGATTATCCTAATGGTTCTTAAGGGGAAACTGTGGTCAAAAAATGGACTTTTTGACACACACCATACACTGAGGGAGTGAGGACTGTGCTTGCCGGTTGGCATTGTGGCAGGAGACGCTAGGAATGTAGCCTCCCACCATTACTTTGGTCGTCAGTTTCGTTTATATCTGTGGCTGTGGAGCACGTAGAGAGGTGGTTGATGCACTGCGTTTTTCAAAGGTAGGAAAACGGCTTCTTTAAAATCCACTATATTGGAGATCACGAGTTCCCCTTTAATGTTTAGCCTGCTCGATAAAAAATGCCACATGCCATTGTGTAAAAGTAGCCAAAATTTTCTGGCAGGTAAGTCACCTGTGTGGTGGATAGGAAAAGCGGTTTTTAAAAAGGTTAGTTTAAAATAAAGACAAATACAAAATACTGCAGAAGTGCCACCTAGTATATCACTAAACATTGCGTAGTGCCTGTTAACCCTAGACCAAAAAACCTGTTGCATGCAGCTCAGTAAACAAAAGCAGAAAACAACACGGTTTCACGAGGTTCAGTGATTGTCAAGTTGATGTTCGTTATCATATATTAAACAAGAATTTGAATGAAAGACATGTGCTTAGCGTTACTCCCATTACCACTAGATGGTAGTGCAGAAATACAGCGATCGTTTTAGGAACGCAGACGTTGCAGAACGTGTATTGCCGTTCATTGGAACCTTGAGGTTGCAAATCAGATTGTTGCACTTTCAGAGTTTACCCGATCAATATATTTTTGTTGTTTTATACATTTTTCTGGGGAATTTCTATTGAGATTGTTTTATGGTGTAAAAATATTATGATTTGAGGAAAGTGAACATGACATAAAGCAGTAAACACTATAAACGGACAACTAATTGCACTTGTGGCCCCCTAACAATGCACACTACTGCTTGCTTTACATGTACACCCTCCGCATCACTGTGCAATATGGCTTACTTAGATGCCTTAAACCAACATAGTTGGCTGAACGAATCCTGTCTTTCCAGTTTCTCTGCACGTCCATACATCCAACCTTCAGTCGATAGTCTGAACGTTGGACTATTGTATTCCCCGTCCCGTGACGACACTTCGTCACCATCTGATTGCTCTGTAATCGTACATGCTGGAAGGTTTTCGTAAAAAAAAACAAACAGGAAATCATATAAACAGCAGCAATGAAGTCAAGGGTATCTTTACCAAAAAAGGTTATTTTTAAATGACTATCAAACCCTGGAACTATAATTCTTTCATACTATCACTGTATACTTTTTTTTGTTGATTACTGCCCCCTATTTCTCTTTGATTCCAAATCTAAAACTTCTATATTCAGCTGTCAATCCAGCTTCCTGGCTCTTAAAAAATATTCTTCTGGTGGCAGTTTGTGTAGCTGGAATAGCGACAGTGTTTGACAGTTAGGAATGGCTGCTGTGCGGAGGATTGAGAGTTGGTTTGTGGGGAAGGAACGGGATCGGTCGAAGGTGGTGAAGTGAGGAGTAGTGGTTAAAAGAGAAAGGGGGTACTGGCCTTCTAACAAATGTGCTGGATTTGAAGGCATGCAGCAACACCAGGCAAAAATCAGAGTTAAGTGCTACTACATGTATCAATTATAGATTAAGACTGAGCAAGTCATTTTGTCAGTATAGCGTCCCTTTAATTTTTTGCCATTTAAGGAAGGATTTACAAAATATGATAAGGATTAGTTTGGGTGATGTATCGTAGTGTGTTGCAGTGTGGAAAAATCCTATGCTATTTGTAATTCTTAGAAGGGCATGTCCACCCCCAAAAACTATAATTTCCCCCCTACTGGCCCCACTCTGTCAAGTGGATAAAATTCTTTACCTTACCATCCCCAGATCAAATGGTTCTCCTGCAAATATTCACCCAACGTACAAAAAAATGGCCAACAGGAGCTTAGCCAGAGTGCCAATAGGACTCTGTCTACCCTCAGGAGAATTTCTGCATGCCGCACTGCAGCCCCCCTCGTCTCCTCCCATTTAGTCTCCCATCCCCTAGCATAAATTTTTTTATAGTGTAGGGCTTCCTCCCCCGCCCCAACCCACATTATTATTATGGCCAGAAACTCCAACGATTTTATTTACATTCCCCTCTCTCCCTTTGCTATTCTGAACTGCCGGCAGGCGCGTTCCGTGTACATGGCTGCATCTTTAGCCAATCACAGAGGCCTGCCAGTCGGACCCATTCTGCAGTTTCCATGCAAGAAGAAGGCCGTTGGCACGTGCGCGCGGACGGCAAGGTTTTAGTAAGATCGGGGGGGAAGTTTCTGGCCATTATTAAATGTGGTTGGGGGCGGGGGAGGACAAGCTCCTTCACAAAAATAACAACTTTTGTTAGAAGAGTGGACATGCCCTTTAAATATTCATGATTTCAACCTACAATTAAATAGGCATTTTAAAAGGCGACCAAGCGTTCCAATACAAGGGATCATTCCACTAAGTCAAGGATGAATAGCTTTCCCTTTTCCTGTGAAGTTATGACCTGCTGTCATTTTATAGGTGGAGCACTTGCATGGAGACACACAACCTCAACCTGATGATGCCCAGAATATGACATTTAAATTACTAATAATGCACAGAACCTCTTTCATGAAAAATGCTTTGTTTTTAAATTTGAACTACTCTATTAATCACATTTTTCTTTGTTCCCAAGGGCTACTTCAGACAGGTGTTATCTTGGGGAGCAGTTGTATATGTTTGCAGCTAGAGAACATGTGTAGAGTTTCACTAGCCGTGATAGTTGGACAAACACTTAGGTGCTGTTAGGCTAATGAATTATCAAAGTGGAAACAAAGCTGCCTAGTAGTACTTTAATACCGTATTCCAGAGCATAATTCATTCTGCCCAACCAAATCTGTTTGATTTCTATTAGACGTCCACTTTTTTTGGACTTCTTTATCCCCTTCCACCACATTTTAGCGCTAAAGAACAAAAAAGTGAGATGGGTGGAGAAGTGAGCCAATTACTAAAACATGTCCAATGAAAAAAACACTAAGCTATAAAATGTAGAGGACACCCCCCCCTTCCCCCAAACCTATGTTCGCATGGAATATTTGACAAAGATGATACTGAAGTTCCTTACCTGACCCGGTCCATCGCGCTCCTCCTTGTCTGCTATGACAGTGCTGTGCACCACTTCTTGTACGGCTGTCAGTAAAGACCTGACATCATGACAAGACTGGACAGCTTGCGACCCGGAAGTGGAGGTCTGTAGTACAGAAGCCCTGCTCCTGTTTTCTTGAAATTAGCTCAACAGCAGGGCATCTTTGGCAAAAATATTCTACGAATGATAATCCCTAGGGTTTGGGAGAAGGAGAAGAAAAGAGGAGAGAGAGGGCCCCTCCTAAAGTTATAGCTAAAAGTTTTTATTTTGAATGTGGACTGCCCTTTAAGGAATCTATCAAAGTGTTTTAGTGCGTTATCGGTAAATGTCGGGACATTTTTGCCCCCCCTTTGATTAAATGGGTCCCAATCCCAAAAGCCGGAACATTCAAGGTTTTCACACAGCGTATCAAAATCCCAAACTTGTTCACTTTCATAATTGATGTGCACCAAGATCCAAGGCTTCAAACCAACTACACTGTCTCCCGAAACAAGACACAAACACATACAATTACAAAGTTAAAGTCCTGAAGTGCTTAGGCCCCACTAAAGGTTTACAAGCGATTTCAAATATGGGAAAACCCTGTAGGAACGCAAAAATCCCTCGCATTTCGTTTGCATTCGCGCACGGTGTCCGTTTGGTTAACACATGCTAGAACCAAACTACCTTCTGTTTCCATCGGCAACCATACACAATTATAAAATAAATACATTATTTAATCCGACTGAATAATGGATAGAAAACAAACTCATTACCATAGCACGGGCGAGTGTTGAGTTTTAAAAAATGCAAGACACAGAGCACACTTTCCTTTCAAAAAATGTGCCTACTCAAGCCAAATTCAAAGTCATACTTCCCTTTCTAGTTTATTTTACTGTAGTTCCCCGGGGATTTTGGATGATAATTTCCCTAAGGTCTGTAAGGAGCCGATATGATGGAAACGAGCGGACAAAAATCTCCCATAAAAATAACTTTAATTCTGTTGCCAGTCAACCTTTAGCCTGGTTATTGTGGGGCAGGGCAGTTTAGTTTGGGCCTCCTTTTAAAGTTTGCCACCAAGCAATGTTGCCTAGTTTGTAACGCACAGAGTTGTGCAATAAACGTTATGTATAAAATACCGAATGGGATTCTGTGGCGGAATAAATCTATCCTAAAGAAAGTAGGGCGCACTACTCAGGGATTTAGTACAACTTTTCACAGTTTATGTACATTAACAGAAGGATCTTATATTAGCTCCGGTTCAAGTTTGTACTGAATATTGTGGAGTTAGGGAAGCACCAGGGAAAGAATCCAGGAACGGAGTGCGACGGAGCGAGATATCTGTAGATACATATTTATCAATACATATTGGTATAAAAGGATATCATTACCTTTCTGCTGAGGTGTAGCTCCAGCAATACTTAAGTTTGCAGATCTTAAGGGCGTTCCTGGAGCAGAAGACGCATCTACATTTAAAGTGCTTTGAAGTAAGGGTAAGCAAACCTACAAAAACAAACCTAATGTAAGCAATAACCAAATGTGCTATTAAAGTTATCAGTTTTATTTAAAAGGAAACACTAAACCCAAAATCCCCAAAAACTAACAATATTTTTCTTTGAAGTAAGGCAGAGTGAAAGTCAAAAGCTAGCCATATTTTTTCTATGGAACAATCGCTCGATACAGCCACGCGGGCCAATGTTATCATCTCACTCTCTTGCAATAAAAGGGACCCAGTTACAATCTGATAGGTCCCGAAACTCATAGGGGGAAGTTTGTTAGCACTGGAACCTATCCATACACATTCTCATCCCAATGGGATTATCTGCCACGTGTATGGCTATCTTTAGCTGCTGGAAATTAAACTTCATTGATAACAGCAAACGGAATGTGTGAATACTTCTTCCTACCTCCCTTCCCCATGGGAAATAGTTATTTGGACTAGACACACACTATTTTTGAAGAATGGCAGGGTGGCCACATGTTTGTCCATTCATACCACTGTTTTATTTTCATCTGATGTCTGGAATAGTTGCCAGATGACCCAACTGGCTTCAGAGAAAAAGACTTAAAGATTAAAAGAAAAAAACTCCCTTTAATAAACAACAAAACACCAGATAAAGAGGTTTAGCAAAACTCATAGTGCATGGTTTCTATAATAGAAAGATTTCTAGAAGTGTTTTTATTGTATGTATCCTTTGAATCACCCCTTTCTCCATGTTTTAGGGGGCGTTTAATCTGTGCACAAGTATCAGTACATCCAATGGGCACTCTGATAACGAGAGGCGGGACTATTCTTGCTTACACAGCACAAGAGCTCTGTGGGGTCCCATGTGACTGGCTACAAAATGCAGTAATGGTGTGTAATTCTGCATTTATAATAGAGGGGCTATTACACTGCCTGGAAGTATAAGACATTAGACACTGTCCATTGTCTGGAAAGGACCAGAGCAACTTCCTGGTAATGGTTTTTTCACATAGTAAGTGGAGGATCTGTATCCCAGCTGCCAATGCGGTGCAAAGATTTAGCCACAAAGGAGGGCTTGCATTGCTTCAGACCACCAGACACATGCATATTAAACATTATCAAGCTCAAGGACTGAGCTTATTTAATATTTGAATTTATGGACTTATTTTCTACTTTTTAGTGGGATTTTTGTGTAATGTATACTGAAGTACTACGAATAGAGGTGTTTTTAGAATTATGAATAATTAAGATAAATAAAAACAACAATTATTGCGAAATTTACCTGTTCATAATGTGCAGAGAGCTGTGAGCCAAGTCTCATCAAAAGGTACCACCAGACTTCTATCTTTGTCAGTGCAAGGGCCTCTGTTCTAACATGGATAGAACTTAAAGGCTGCATCAGCAACTTAAGCCTCTTGGAACTGCAGAGTATATCTGAGTTACAGAACACAAAGAACTATTTAGAATGTCAGTATGTTAAAACTATAGTCTTTCCCCCCAACCCCAATAAAAGTACCCAGGGTGAGGAACTAAAATGTAGGTCCTAACACTGGGCTTACTTTAAAACTCCTACGTTCAGCCTTTGAAAGAAGAATTATATTGTGCAGTTACAGACTTTATCGCTCCTCCAGTCATCGTCTATTCTCCCATCTCTGACAATGGAGAACATATGTTCAAGAAGGATGGGAAGGAGCTTGAAAACTGTCACTTACTAACAGAAATCTGTTTGTTACTGCACGACTATATATAATTATATACAAGTCCCGATCGCTGGCTCAAATAGTACCAACATGTTAATGTCCAGGGAATGGCCAATCGGAAGATAGCACATGCTACCATTGGCCAAGTTTCAGGCAGGAATCAGCCAGACAGCGACCAGGACTTTAACAGTACAAGTTAGATTTCAAAATAAAGCCAATAAAATACTGGAAGGAAAAACATTTTATGGTAAAAAGCAGCAAAAGATCAAAGTTACTATATGAAATTACTTAATTCCAGTAATTGATAATAAACAAGCATCATCTTGAACAAATACTAAGCCTGGTATTCACAAGATGTACCCATCATCGTGTTGATAAATTGTCCGAAACAGAAATAATACATGATTTACCAACATGTGTGATCGTCTGGACTGACCAATCATGCATGTGATCATCATCGATCACCAAGCAGATCCAACTAAAGCATCAGCTGGGTGATTGATTGTGCCAAAATATTAGTTTGTTTTTTGTCAGGCCTGGTACATGTACTTACCTGGATTTGATGCAAAGTTATCAATAAGGCTTTTCCATGCGATGAATGCAATTTTTTTCACTGCTGGAGACCCACTTCTAAATCCCAACTCTTCTAACTGCAGCAAAGAGTTGATAAAACTTCCGCTACGGTGCAAGGTCTTGTAAAAGAGTAAAAACACATTTAGTAACAAGATGGCGACCTTCCAATAGAACAATCTAAACTCAAAGTACAAAATTCACCTTTCCAAGCAACTTGACAAATAAGGGCCAGAGCTTCAAAACGTAAGTTTCGTTCTTACTTGAAAATAACTTCTGTAGCTCTGCGATAATTTTCTGGGTAAAAAAACAAAGATAAATCATCAAAGGAAAGATGAATCAGACATTTATGGGAGACTATTTTGCCCAAACATACAAGGCAAGAAACTGCTGATTAAAACATTGCATCAATTGTTTTTCTATACAGTCCTTAATATATAGTAGACCTTAAAAATGGACATTAAAGTATGTATGTATGTATAATTTTATTTATATAGCGCCACTTGGGTACACAGCGCTGTACATTATAAAATACAGAGTATACAAACAAGGGGATAAGTGCAAGGAATTATACAGATAAACTAAATTTACATAAAGTTTCAAAGGTTAAGAATAAATATATTATAAGTAAGGTGTGCCTTGACATATTAGGAAAGACATCCCTGCTCCGAAGAGCTTACAATCTAAGCGGGGGGGGCTACATACAAATCATTAATCGTGCTGGCCATATTGAAGGTTGGTTATCAAGATTTATATGCCCTTTAAGTCAAGGAAATTTGTCTAGGGTGGAGTTTGTGTTATTCTACACCACTAATGAAAATTTCAGGTACTGGTAATCCCACTTAAAAGAACATTTAAAAAACAGTCCTTGCTGAACCAAAGAAGATTAAAGGTTAAATTTTATTGGGAATGCTTACCAGTAACATAGTTTTGGCAATGCACCGGTGTATTTATGTACAACTGAATTGTAATTCCAATTTTTATTAAAATGATTTTCACTAAACCCTGCAATATCTTTAATTCCAATATACATCTTCATTAGCAGAGAGTCTGCTCCTATTTTATCATCTTCTGGCAATTTCCCCGCCAAAATTTAGCCACTGAGTTGTAGAAATGGTCAATTAGTGACGTCTGCCTCCCCCATAAATACCAAGGACTCAATATGCAGCTCAATACAACATGAAGCTCTTTTTTCCCCCCACAGTGGAAACAAGGCAAAAACCTTATTGGTCATTTTGGCAAAGTGTTTTGCAGGTAAAATCCCTTTAAGAGACTGGAAAGTAACATTCTGGCCAAGGATACCATATAAATCTGCACAGTGCAGATATGTTGGTTATGAGACCAGGTTAATGTAAGCAGCAGGAATAGGGGAAAGGATCTAAGAGCAAAAATGAGGTGTAAAGTTCATTAATGAGAAAGTGGAAGATACAATCACTATCCTGTATAGAAACATCCTTCACTGCTTTTAAATTCATTCATTTTGGCAGAGCTTTGTTTGCCAAAAAGCAGTTGGTATTCTAGTGGTGTAGGGCATTGGTGCAGAACCGGGTGCCCATTCAGGAAAAATTGTGGTCCGTGGGGCTGTCTGGTGGGTGTGGCCTGGGCTGGCCAGTGGCAGTGCCATGGAAGCAACCCAGTAACTGCCTAGGGTGCTGAGAGTGTGACCCCCAGGTTGAGCACCCCTGTGTATAGAGAGAAAAAAATAACCTCAAGCCCAGCCATTATAAAAATGAAGCAACCCCATTTAAATAAGACGACATTTACATGGATACTTACCGAAGTCATTAATTGTTCAGTTAAGGATGAAACATCTTGATGTTTCTGAAGTAACACGGGTAATCCAATTTCTAAAGCGGTGGCTGCTCTTAATCTAACTTTTGGTGCTGAATGGACTACCAAAGGAATGACCAGCTTAGACCATCTGACGGCCTCCTGGGTCATTTGTGCAGGGGCCTGTTCCAAAAGCCTGAAAACAATTAAGCAAATAATTTTACAACCCATCAGCCGCTTTTAAAAAATAGGCCAATAAGACTCATTACCACCCCACTAACACTACCCAGAGAGGACCCAAACTGTCTGTAGCTACATCCCCCTCTTGGCACAGGGCCTAACCATGCAGTTTAAGACTAATCAGAGTAAGGAACTAAAGGGAGGGCAGAGGGTGATGGTTGCTGAAAACCTTTGCAACAGCATAGCTACAAGCTATAAATCTTTAATTTCTTATTTAAATAATGTCTAGTACAGAAAAGAAAGTAGTTCTTTCCACACACCTTATGACAACATTCAGTGCTTCATATTCAATGACAAGAGACTGGACATCCTTATTAAGCACACCTTCTAAAGTTGAGAGAATTGTGGGCACCTACAAGCAAGATTAATGAAAATTACATTCTCATCTCCTTATATCGAGTAAAAGGACATCTTTTGCTGTCCACATACAGACGTCCTTTATCATTCCAGATTAAAAACTAGCACAGGTTCTCTCTAAATTCACAACACTGGGAGATTAAAATTTACAACCGTATACTCACCGACTTCCCTACTTCTTCAGAGGGGAAACTCTGCTTTGAAATCACCCAAAGTGCTCTTGTGCAAGTATTTTTATCTGTTGACTTCACAGCAATACAGTTAAGTGCTGAAAGCAACTGTTCAGTCTCTGTTGCTAGAATACAAAGCATATACATAAGGAATGCACCTGGCTTACAAACACAAATTTACTATAATTATTTCCTCTCTACATTGCTGTATATTTGATGGAAAAGCCTTAGAATGCTAAATTCTTTAATCAAACTAAAAGGCTATTTGAAAATAGTGATGGCTTGGCATCATTGGATTCAACATTAGATAGCAAAATAGACGGGCCAGGACAGGGAACGCTGGAATGTAAAACCACCAGGATTTTCATATATTCAATAGATTCAACAATTGAACATCAAATTCATTATCTAGAAAATCTACGGGCAACATTACTAGACGTTAAATAATAAAATCTAAAGCATTATTTTTTTAAATACCAACCTGATAATCCAGATGCAATTCTGTTGTTAAATACACAAAAACCCAAAGCCTGAAGTGCTGCATTGCTAAGATCGGAGTTCTGATTAGCTATGTGTTCCTAGAACAAAGAAATGACTGAATTAAACATTCCTTATTTCACTACGTATAGATTTATCTGTGCATTTTCCCCTATGTGGAATCTGTGATACAAGAACCAATATTATAATTTTGAATGGGAAGGTAGGCCCATTAAAAAGGTACTTAACATGGAGACCTTATTTCCTTGCCAAGGGGAGTTAATATATTGGGAAATAGGTATTATACACAGGTCATGTTTGGTATTGTAGTAGTCCATACTTACTACAGAGGAAGATGTGGTCTATATCCCAGTACAATGTACATATCTAAAGTTATATAGAATTTCCCTAACTGAGGGGGAATGAATGATTGTGACAAGTCGTAAATATGGACATTCCTGGACACTCCCACCTCATGCATAGCTAAGGAGGAGCAAGAAACAAGGGGCTTAAAAAAATCACTGTAAACCCTTTAACTTTGTTCATACAGAAGGGACATGCTAAATGGGTATGGATCATATGTTTCCTTCTCGCCCGAGCCACAGAACTTCTAGTGAGTAGTTAGGGTCTGTGAATCTTTTAATCATTTTTATTTTATATAACTGTTTGTACCTATATTGTATGTCATTTTATTGTAACACCATGTCCTTTTATTTTTGTATTATATGCACTGTCCACCTTTTGGAAAATTAAATCTAAAATTTAATAAGTTTTGTCTTTCATGCTCTAAAAACTTAGAGTGATACGTTTGTGTGTGTTTGGATGATCTTTAAGTGAATGGAATGCTTTGCTAGTGTAAATGCTAATTAACTCTGTGACTGCTGTGAATGACTGATGCTGATTTACCCATTGGCTGCTGGAGTCAGTGGTGGTGTGTTAACCATTTAGCTGCCAGAACAGGGGTGTGTATAGTCAGTGAGAGTCCAGAGGGATTGTATGGTGTCTTCAAGTCCATAAAACTTGTTGTGGTGGCAGGGAATAACGATTGATTGGTCAGATCACGCGCCAAGCGAACTGGCGTTCGTGACACATCAAACAAGAAATAGCACCAACCTGCATACAAGTCTATTGCGACAATGCTATTTTGTGACTTTAGTTCCCCTTTGAAGCAGAAATTCAACCTTAAACACACTTTCCCCCCAATTTGTTATACAGAAAATGATGTATTAAGGAATTATATAAACAGTAACATTTTACAGCAGCAAATGTTTTATAGCTTAAATGGTCATACTTTCATTCTCCTATAAAGGACAATGAAGCTCACCTCCCCTTAGCACCTGCTCTTCCACTTATTAGTGAGGACCTAAACCGCTAAAGCCTTACTCCTGGGTACTTTACCTATCAGCTCGAACACTTACATGAAGTTTTCCTTGCTGCTTTGGTTCTCTTCCGGCTTATCTCTGCAGTGCATGATGTAGCCAATAAGAAGACACGCTCTGCAAAGAAGCACGTCTTCCTATTGACTACATCGCAAACTGTTACTAACAGTGGGGTAGAGCAAACCAGAGAGGGAAACCTCACGTTAATATTCCAACTAATCGGTAAAATACCCAGGGGTGATGACTTAGCGGTTTAGGTCCTCACCCTGGGTACTATTCAGGAGTTGAGCATGGGAAAGGGGAGTATATTAGTCCTTTAAGTAATAAAACCACCAAGTTTTTAAGTGACTCCTCTCAAAGGGCATGTCCAGCCTAAAATAAAACCTTTTAAATAAATGTACAGCAACCCCCAAACCCAATTTTCACATTATAGAATTGCCCCTGAAGTGACTTGCGTGACCAGGTCCCTTGCCGATGCGATGCGCTACTCCACTGCTCTGCGGCCATACTTCCTGGTCACGGCTGGCTGCAACCGGGAAGCACTTCACTGCTCCTGATCAAAACAAGCTAAAAACAGGAGCAGGGGGTGGCACCCAGGCGGCAAGGTACTCTGTCAGGAAAGTCACTTCAGGGGCATCTTTTGGAGTTATGTATAATACAAAACTGGGGTTTGGGGGGTGCTGAACATTGATATAAAAAATTTTTTTTAGGCTGGACACGCCCTGTAATACTGCCCTCTTTCTAAACAGAATATTTGTTAAAAAAAGTTAAGGGGAAACAAACATCTGCTCACCTTAAATATTTTACATAGACGTGGGAACTGTCCACAAACAAGTGCGCTGAATTCCTTTCCTTCTTCTCCAGTCAGACGGCTAAAGCACACACAAAAAATATGTACTAAATGATGAGAAAATGACATTGTGTACAGTTACATTGTTTGTTATGAAAGCCTTTCATTGCACCCTTCTGATCCCAGTCTAAAGTACATCTGCAAACACTAAGCAAAAACATCACACACCATTAAAGGGAAATCAATGGACAAAATAACATGCTTCCTATGCATGTCAATCTCTGTTTCAATTACCAGCCTGGTTTTTTTTCTGTTAAATATTTGCAAACAGCAAAATAATACAAATTATTGAAGTACAAAGGATTGCCAGAACAAATAACAGGATGAGAATGTTTTGACTTACTTGGCAATTGAAAGGTAGGCATCAGTCTGTTCAGTATATGAGGTAGTGGAGTCTTCCAAGGTTTCCAATAAAGGCAACAAGGGAGAATCTTCTGAGCAAACAGCCATTTTCTATACAGACGCAAAAAAATACAATTTTATTTCTAATGAAATAATTAAATTAACACAACTAAATTCATACAGATTGGTAAAGTATTTTGATATAAAAGTGTAAGATTAGTGTACATGCAGACTGCACAAAGGTACAGAATGTTTATGTGCTCCTACAGCTATTAAAGGTATAACTGCAATTGAATAGAACAAGCGGATTGAGGCAGAGGCCACACTGCAATGCACAGGAACGCATGCGTTACCAAAACAGAAACGTACACGCAATCGCATCGGAAATCGTGAGAATTTATGCGTTCCCGCGATTTCCATTAAAACAAAATCGCATGCGCAATCGCAAGTGTCAAACGCGCACAAAACGTGGAAGTGTTACCTAGCCCCGACACTTTATGTTTATCATGGGCAAGTGACAGATTGAAAATGAAATACTGAATAATAAAGGATTTAATTGTGCCCCCACATTGTGAATCTACAGCAAACTCCTAGCAGACCTGGATAAGGTGCAGGATCCCCTATGTTGTACACTGAAACACAGACATGAAATAACAGATTGCTGATAGCACTACACAGTGTACAGCAGGCTGGAGAGCTCAGGTAAACAAGTGACAGATGCGTACACTGTCACTATCTGATGAATGCTATAATCTAATAATCGGGCTGAATCTTGAGAAAGTTCAAATGCAGTATGTTTACACAATGGTCTTAAGATAGACACCTAACCCTTCCCCCAGATAGATTTAAACAGACATTTAACAGACATTTATGTATAGGGAAAATGGCCATGCAATCTAATTACCTAAAGTGTGTACCATGTAAATGGGGGGTCACGCCACTCACTGCATCTTTTTTAGACTATGTAACTTAAAGATCTTGCAATCGAATTACCTAGTGTGTACCTCATGTAAATGGGGGTCCCACAAGACAATGAAACTTATTTTCGGCTATGCCACCTAAAGAGCTTGCAATCTAATGACCTAAAGGGTGCACCAAACGCAAATGGGGGTCCTGTAAATCAATACATCTTCTTTTGAGCTATGTAACCTAAGGATCCTGCAATCTAATTACCTACAGTGTATACCACATGTAACTGGGGGTCCTGTCAATCCATAAATCTACTTTTAAGCTATGTAACCTAAAGAGCTTGTAATCTATTTACCTACAGTGTGCACCTCATGTAACTGGGGTCCTGTCAATCCATAAATCTACTTTTAAGCTATGTAACCTAAAGAGCTTGTAATCTAATTACCTACAGTGTGTACCACATGTAACTGGGGGTCCTGTCAATCCATAAATCTACTTTTAAGCTATGTAACCTAAAGAGCTTGCAATCTAATAAACTACAGTGTGCACCTCATGTAAATGGGGGTCCTGTCAATCCATAAATCTACTTTTAAGCTATGTAACCTAAAGAGCTTGTAATCTATTTACCTACAGTGTGTACCACATGTAACTGGGGGTCCTGTCAATCCATAAATCTACATTTAAGCTATGTAACCTAAAGAGCTTGCAAACTAATTACCTACAGTGTGTACCACATGTAACTGGGGGTTCTGTCAATCCATAAATCTACTTTTAAGCTATGTAACCTAAAGAGTTGCAATCTATTTACCTACAGTGTGTACCACATGTAACTGGGGGTCCTGTCAATCCATAAATCTACTTTTAAGCTATGTGACCTAAAGAGCTTGCAATCTAATTACCTACAGTGTGCACCTCATGTAAATGGGGGGTCCTGTCAATCCATAAATCTACTTTTAAGCTATGTAACCTAAGCTCCGGTTCAAGTTTGTACTGAATATTGTGGAGTTAGGGAAGCACCCGGGCAAGAATCCAGGAACGGAATGCGACGGAGCGAGATATCTGTAGATCCATATTTATCAATACATATTGGTATAAAAGGATATCATTACCTTTCTGCTGAGGTGTAGCTCCAGCAATACTTAAGTTTGCAGATCTTAAGGGCGTTCCTGGAGCAGAAGACGCATCTACATTTAAAGTGCTTTGAAGTAAGGGTAAGCAAACCTACAAAAACAAACCTAATGTAAGCAATAACCAAATGTGCTATTAAAGTTATCAGTTTTATTTAAAAGGAAACACTAAACCCAAAATCCCCAAAAACTAACAATATTTTTCTTTGAAGTAAGGCAGAGTGAAAGTCAAAAGCTAGCCATATTTTTTCTATGGAACAATCGCTCGATACAGCCACGCGGGCCAATGTTATCATCTCACTCTCTTGCAATAAAAGGGACCCAGTTACAATCTGATAGGTCCCGAAACTCATAGGGGGAAGTTTGTTAGCACTGGAACCTATCCATACACATTCTCATCCCAATGGGATTATCTGCCACGTGTATGGCTATCTTTAGCTGCTGGAAATTAAACTTCATTGATAACAGCAAACGGAATGTGTGAATACTTCTTCCTACCTCCCTTCCCCATGGGAAATAGTTATTTGGACTAGACACACACTATTTTTGAAGAATGGCAGGGTGGCCACATGTTTGTCCATTCATACCACTGTTTTATTTTCATCTGATGTCTGGAATAGTTGCCAGATGACCCAACTGGCTTCAGAGAAAAAGACTTAAAGATTAAAAGAAAAAAACTCCCTTTAATAAACAACAAAACACCAGATAAAGAGGTTTAGCAAAACTCATAGTGCATGGTTTCTATAATAGAAAGATTTCTAGAAGTGTTTTTATTGTATGTATCCTTTGAATCACCCCTTTCTCCATGTTTTAGGGGGCGTTTAATCTGTGCACAAGTATCAGTACATCCAATGGGCACTCTGATAACGAGAGGCGGGACTATTCTTGCTTACACAGCACAAGAGCTCTGTGGGGTCCCATGTGACTGGCTACAAAATGCAGTAATGGTGTGTAATTCTGCATTTATAATAGAGGGGCTATTACACTGCCTGGAAGTATAAGACATTAGACACTGTCCATTGTCTGGAAAGGACCAGAGCAACTTCCTGGTAATGGTTTTTTCACATAGTAAGTGGAGGATCTGTATCCCAGCTGCCAATGCGGTGCAAAGATTTAGCCACAAAGGAGGGCTTGCATTGCTTCAGACCACCAGACACATGCATATTAAACATTATCAAGCTCAAGGACTGAGCTTATTTAATATTTGAATTTATGGACTTATTTTCTACTTTTTAGTGGGATTTTTGTGTAATGTATACTGAAGTACTACGAATAGAGGTGTTTTTAGAATTATGAATAATTAAGATAAATAAAAACAACAATTATTGCGAAATTTACCTGTTCATAATGTGCAGAGAGCTGTGAGCCAAGTCTCATCAAAAGGTACCACCAGACTTCTATCTTTGTCAGTGCAAGGGCCTCTGTTCTAACATGGATAGAACTTAAAGGCTGCATCAGCAACTTAAGCCTCTTGGAACTGCAGAGTATATCTGAGTTACAGAACACAAAGAACTATTTAGAATGTCAGTATGTTAAAACTATAGTCTTTCCCCCCAACCCCAATAAAAGTACCCAGGGTGAGGAACTAAAATGTAGGTCCTAACACTGGGCTTACTTTAAAACTCCTACGTTCAGCCTTTGAAAGAAGAATTATATTGTGCAGTTACAGACTTTATCGCTCCTCCAGTCATCGTCTATTCTCCCATCTCTGACAATGGAGAACATATGTTCAAGAAGGATGGGAAGGAGCTTGAAAACTGTCACTTACTAACAGAAATCTGTTTGTTACTGCACGACTATATATAATTATATACAAGTCCCGATCGCTGGCTCAAATAGTACCAACATGTTAATGTCCAGGGAATGGCCAATCGGAAGATAGCACATGCTACCATTGGCCAAGTTTCAGGCAGGAATCAGCCAGACAGCGACCAGGACTTTAACAGTACAAGTTAGATTTCAAAATAAAGCCAATAAAATACTGGAAGGAAAAACATTTTATGGTAAAAAGCAGCAAAAGATCAAAGTTACTATATGAAATTACTTAATTCCAGTAATTGATAATAAACAAGCATCATCTTGAACAAATACTAAGCCTGGTATTCACAAGATGTACCCATCATCGTGTTGATAAATTGTCCGAAACAGAAATAATACATGATTTACCAACATGTGTGATCGTCTGGACTGACCAATCATGCATGTGATCATCATCGATCACCAAGCAGATCCAACTAAAGCATCAGCTGGGTGATTGATTGTGCCAAAATATTAGTTTGTTTTTTGTCAGGCCTGGTACATGTACTTACCTGGATTTGATGCAAAGTTATCAATAAGGCTTTTCCATGCGATGAATGCAATTTTTTTCACTGCTGGAGACCCACTTCTAAATCCCAACTCTTCTAACTGCAGCAAAGAGTTGATAAAACTTCCGCTACGGTGCAAGGTCTTGTAAAAGAGTAAAAACACATTTAGTAACAAGATGGCGACCTTCCAATAGAACAATCTAAACTCAAAGTACAAAATTCACCTTTCCAAGCAACTTGACAAATAAGGGCCAGAGCTTCAAAACGTAAGTTTCGTTCTTACTTGAAAATAACTTCTGTAGCTCTGCGATAATTTTCTGGGTAAAAAAACAAAGATAAATCATCAAAGGAAAGATGAATCAGACATTTATGGGAGACTATTTTGCCCAAACATACAAGGCAAGAAACTGCTGATTAAAACATTGCATCAATTGTTTTTCTATACAGTCCTTAATATATAGTAGACCTTAAAAATGGACATTAAAGTATGTATGTATGTATAATTTTATTTATATAGCGCCACTTGGGTACACAGCGCTGTACATTATAAAATACAGAGTATACAAACAAGGGGATAAGTGCAAGGAATTATACAGATAAACTAAATTTACATAAAGTTTCAAAGGTTAAGAATAAATATATTATAAGTAAGGTGTGCCTTGACATATTAGGAAAGACATCCCTGCTCCGAAGAGCTTACAATCTAAGCGGGGGGGGCTACATACAAATCATTAATCGTGCTGGCCATATTGAAGGTTGGTTATCAAGATTTATATGCCCTTTAAGTCAAGGAAATTTGTCTAGGGTGGAGTTTGTGTTATTCTACACCACTAATGAAAATTTCAGGTACTGGTAATCCCACTTAAAAGAACATTTAAAAAACAGTCCTTGCTGAACCAAAGAAGATTAAAGGTTAAATTTTATTGGGAATGCTTACCAGTAACATAGTTTTGGCAATGCACCGGTGTATTTATGTACAACTGAATTGTAATTCCAATTTTTATTAAAATGATTTTCACTAAACCCTGCAATATCTTTAATTCCAATATACATCTTCATTAGCAGAGAGTCTGCTCCTATTTTATCATCTTCTGGCAATTTCCCCGCCAAAATTTAGCCACTGAGTTGTAGAAATGGTCAATTAGTGACGTCTGCCTCCCCCATAAATACCAAGGACTCAATATGCAGCTCAATACAACATGAAGCTCTTTTTTCCCCCCACAGTGGAAACAAGGCAAAAACCTTATTGGTCATTTTGGCAAAGTGTTTTGCAGGTAAAATCCCTTTAAGAGACTGGAAAGTAACATTCTGGCCAAGGATACCATATAAATCTGCACAGTGCAGATATGTTGGTTATGAGACCAGGTTAATGTAAGCAGCAGGAATAGGGGAAAGGATCTAAGAGCAAAAATGAGGTGTAAAGTTCATTAATGAGAAAGTGGAAGATACAATCACTATCCTGTATAGAAACATCCTTCACTGCTTTTAAATTCATTCATTTTGGCAGAGCTTTGTTTGCCAAAAAGCAGTTGGTATTCTAGTGGTGTAGGGCATTGGTGCAGAACCGGGTGCCCATTCAGGAAAAATTGTGGTCCGTGGGGCTGTCTGGTGGGTGTGGCCTGGGCTGGCCAGTGGCAGTGCCATGGAAGCAACCCAGTAACTGCCTAGGGTGCTGAGAGTGTGACCCCCAGGTTGAGCACCCCTGTGTATAGAGAGAAAAAAATAACCTCAAGCCCAGCCATTATAAAAATGAAGCAACCCCATTTAAATAAGACGACATTTACATGGATACTTACCGAAGTCATTAATTGTTCAGTTAAGGATGAAACATCTTGATGTTTCTGAAGTAACACGGGTAATCCAATTTCTAAAGCGGTGGCTGCTCTTAATCTAACTTTTGGTGCTGAATGGACTACCAAAGGAATGACCAGCTTAGACCATCTGACGGCCTCCTGGGTCATTTGTGCAGGGGCCTGTTCCAAAAGCCTGAAAACAATTAAGCAAATAATTTTACAACCCATCAGCCGCTTTTAAAAAATAGGCCAATAAGACTCATTACCACCCCACTAACACTACCCAGAGAGGACCCAAACTGTCTGTAGCTACATCCCCCTCTTGGCACAGGGCCTAACCATGCAGTTTAAGACTAATCAGAGTAAGGAACTAAAGGGAGGGCAGAGGGTGATGGTTGCTGAAAACCTTTGCAACAGCATAGCTACAAGCTATAAATCTTTAATTTCTTATTTAAATAATGTCTAGTACAGAAAAGAAAGTAGTTCTTTCCACACACCTTATGACAACATTCAGTGCTTCATATTCAATGACAAGAGACTGGACATCCTTATTAAGCACACCTTCTAAAGTTGAGAGAATTGTGGGCACCTACAAGCAAGATTAATGAAAATTACATTCTCATCTCCTTATATCCAGTAAAAGGACATCTTTTGCTGTCCACATACAGACGTCCTTTATCATTCCAGATTAAAAACTAGCACAGGTTATCTCTAAATTCACAACACTGGGAGATTAAAATTTACAACCGTATACTCACCGACTTCCCTACTTCTTCAGAGGGGAAACTCTGCTTTGAAATCACCCAAAGTGCTCTTGTGCAAGTATTTTTATCTGTTGACTTCACAGCAATACAGTTAAGTGCTGAAAGCAACTGTTCAGTCTCTGTTGCTAGAATACAAAGCATATACATAAGGAATGCACCTGGCTTACAAACACAAATTTACTATAATTATTTCCTCTCTACATTGCTGTATATTTGATGGAAAAGCCTTAGAATGCTAAATTCTTTAATCAAACTAAAAGGCTATTTGAAAATAGTGATGGCTTGGCATCATTGGATTCAACATTAGATAGCAAAATAGACGGGCCAGGACAGGGAACGCTGGAATGTAAAACCACCAGGATTTTCATATATTCAATAGATTCAACAATTGAACATCAAATTCATTATCTAGAAAATCTACGGGCAACATTACTAGACGTTAAATAATAAAATCTAAAGCATTATTTTTTTAAATACCAACCTGATAATCCAGATGCAATTCTGTTGTTAAATACACAAAAACCCAAAGCCTGAAGTGCTGCATTGCTAAGATCGGAGTTCTGATTAGCTATGTGTTCCTAGAACAAAGAAATGACTGAATTAAACATTCCTTATTTCACTACGTATAGATTTATCTGTGCATTTTCCCCTATGTGGAATCTGTGATACAAGAACCAATATTATAATTTTGAATGGGAAGGTAGGCCCATTAAAAAGGTACTTAACATGGAGACCTTATTTCCTTGCCAAGGGGAGTTAATATATTGGGAAATAGGTATTATACACAGGTCATGTTTGGTATTGTAGTAGTCCATACTTACTACAGAGGAAGATGTGGTCTATATCCCAGTACAATGTACATATCTAAAGTTATATAGAATTTCCCTAACTGAGGGGGAATGAATGATTGTGACAAGTCGTAAATATGGACATTCCTGGACACTCCCACCTCATGCATAGCTAAGGAGGAGCAAGAAACAAGGGGCTTAAAAAAATCACTGTAAACCCTTTAACTTTGTTCATACAGAAGGGACATGCTAAATGGGTATGGATCATATGTTTCCTTCTCGCCCGAGCCACAGAACTTCTAGTGAGTAGTTAGGGTCTGTGAATCTTTTAATCATTTTTATTTTATATAACTGTTTGTACCTATATTGTATGTCATTTTATTGTAACACCATGTCCTTTTATTTTTGTATTATATGCACTGTCCACCTTTTGGAAAATTAAATCTAAAATTTAATAAGTTTTGTCTTTCATGCTCTAAAAACTTAGAGTGATACGTTTGTGTGTGTTTGGATGATCTTTAAGTGAATGGAATGCTTTGCTAGTGTAAATGCTAATTAACTCTGTGACTGCTGTGAATGACTGATGCTGATTTACCCATTGGCTGCTGGAGTCAGTGGTGGTGTGTTAACCATTTAGCTGCCAGAACAGGGGTGTGTATAGTCAGTGAGAGTCCAGAGGGATTGTATGGTGTCTTCAAGTCCATAAAACTTGTTGTGGTGGCAGGGAATAACGATTGATTGGTCAGATCACGCGCCAAGCGAACTGGCGTTCGTGACACATCAAACAAGAAATAGCACCAACCTGCATACAAGTCTATTGCGACAATGCTATTTTGTGACTTTAGTTCCCCTTTGAAGCAGAAATTCAACCTTAAACACACTTTCCCCCCAATTTGTTATACAGAAAATGATGTATTAAGGAATTATATAAACAGTAACATTTTACAGCAGCAAATGTTTTATAGCTTAAATGGTCATACTTTCATTCTCCTATAAAGGACAATGATGCTCACCTCCCCTTAGCACCTGCTCTTCCACTTATTAATGAGGACCTAAACCGCTAAAGCCTTACTCCTGGGTACTTTACCTATCAGCTCGAACACTTACATGAAGTTTTCCTTGCTGCTTTGGTTCTCTTCCGGCTTATCTCTGCAAAGCATGATGTAGCCAATAAGAAGACACGCTCTGCAAAGAAGCACGTCTTCCTATTGGCTACATCGCAAACTGTTACTAACAGTGGGGTAGAGCAAACCAGAGAGGGAAACCTCACGTTAATATTCCAACTAATCGGTAAAATACCCAGGGGTGATGACTTAGCGGTTTAGGTCCTCACCCTGGGTACTATTCAGGAGTTGAGCATGGGAAAGGGGAGTATATTAGTCCTTTAAGTAATAAAACCACCAAGTTTTTAAGTGACTCCTCTCAAAAGGGCATGTCCAGCCTAAAAGAAAACCTTTTAAATAAATGTACAGCAAACCCCAAACCCAATTTTCACATTATAGAATTGCCCCTGAAGTGACTTGCGTGACCAGGTCCCTTGCCGATCCGATGCGCTACTCCACTGCTCTGCGGCCATACTTCCTGGTAACGGCTGGCTGCAACCGGGAAGCACTTCACTGCTCCTGATCAAAACAAGCTAAAAACAGGAGCAGGGGGTGGCACCCAGGCGGCAAGGTACTCGGTCAGGAAAGTCACTTCAGGGGCATCTTTTGGAGTTATGTATAATACAAAACTGGGGTTTGGGGGGTGCTGAACATTGATATAAAAAATTTTTTTTAGGCTGGACACGCCCTGTAATACTGCCCTCTTTCTAAACAGAATATTTGTTAAAAAAAGTTAAGGGGAAACAAACATCTGCTCACCTTAAATATTTTACATAGACGTGGGAACTGTCCACAAACAAGTGCGCTGAATTCCTTTCCTTCTTCTCCAGTCAGACGGCTAAAGCACACACAAAAAATATGTACTAAATGATGAGAAAATGACATTGTGTACAGTTACATTGTTTGTTATGAAAGCCTTTCATTGCACCCTTCTGATCCCAGTCTAAAGTACATCTGCAAACACTAAGCAAAAACATCACACACCATTAAAGGGAAATCAATGGACAAAATAACATGCTTCCTATGCATGTCAATCTCTGTTTCAATTACCAGCCTGGTTTTTTTTCTGTTAAATATTTGCAAACAGCAAAATAATACAAATTATTGAAGTACAAAGGATTGCCAGAACAAATAACAGGATGAGAATGTTTTGACTTACTTGGCAATTGAAAGGTAGGCATCAGTCTGTTCAGTATATGAGGTAGTGGAGTCTTCCAAGGTTTCCAATAAAGGCAACAAGGGAGAATCTTCTGAGCAAACAGCCATTTTCTATACAGACGCAAAAAAATACAATTTTATTTCTAATGAAATAATTAAATTAACACAACTAAATTCATACAGATTGGTAAAGTATTTTGATATAAAAGTGTAAGATTAGTGTACATGCAGACTGCACAAAGGTACAGAATGTTTATGTGCTCCTACAGCTATTAAAGGTATAACTGCAATTGAAGAGAACAAGCGGATTGAGGCAGAGGCCACACTGCAATGCACAGGAACGCATGCGTTACCAAAACAGTAACGTACACGCAATCGCATCGGAAATCGTGAGAATTTATGCGTTCCCGCGATTTCCATTAAAACAAAATCGCATGCGCAATCGCGAGTGTCAAACGCGCACAAAACGTGGAAGTGTTACCTAGCCCTGACACTTTATGTTTATCATGGGCAAGTGACAGATTGAAAATGAAATACTGAATAATAAAGGATTTAATTGTGCCCCCACATTGTGAATCTACAGCAAACTCCTAGCAGACCTGGATAAGGTGCAGGATCCCCTATGTTGTACACTGAAACACAGACATGAAATAACAGATTGCTGATAGCACTACACAGTGTACAGCAGGCTGGAGAGCTCAGGTAAACAAGTGACAGATGCGTACACTGTCACTATCTGATGAATGCTATAATCTAATAATCGGGCTGAATCTTGAGAAAGTTCAAATGCAGTATGTTTACACAATGGTCTTAAGATAGACACCTAACCCTTCCCCCAGATAGATTTAAACAGACATTTAACAGACATTTATGTATAGGGAAAATGGCCATGCAATCTAATTACCTAAAGTGTGTACCATGTAAATGGGGGGTCACGCCACTCACTGCATCTTTTTTAGACTATGTAACTTAAAGATCTTGCAATCGAATTACCTAGTGTGTACCTCATGTAAATGTGGGTCCCACAAGACAATGAAACTTATTTTCGGCTATGCCACCTAAAGAGCTTGCAATCTAATGACCTAAAGGGTGCACCAAACGCAAATGGGGGTCCTGTAAATCAATACATCTTCTTTTGAGCTATGTAACCTAAGGATCCTGCAATCTAATTACCTACAGTGTATACCACATGTAACTGGGGGTCCTGTCAATCCATAAATCTACTTTTAAGCTATGTAACCTAAAGAGCTTGTAATCTATTTACCTACAGTGTGCACCTCATGTAACTGGGGTCCTGTCAATCCATAAATCTACTTTTAAGCTATGTAACCTAAAGAGCTTGTAATCTAATTACCTACAGTGTGTACCACATGTAACTGGGGGTCCTGTCAATCCATAAATCTACTTTTAAGCTATGTAACCTAAAGAGCTTGCAATCTAATAAACTACAGTGTGCACCTCATGTAAATGGGGGTCCTGTCAATCCATAAATCTACTTTTAAGCTATGTAACCTAAAGAGCTTGTAATCTATTTACCTACAGTGTGTACCACATGTAACTGGGGGTCCTGTCAATCCATAAATCTACATTTAAGCTATGTAACCTAAAGAGCTTGCAAACTAATTACCTACAGTGTGTACCACATGTAACTGGGGGTTCTGTCAATCCATAAATCTACTTTTAAGCTATGTAACCTAAAGAGTTGCAATCTATTTACCTACAGTGTGTACCACATGTAACTGGGGGTCCTGTCAATCCATAAATCTACTTTTAAGCTATGTGACCTAAAGAGCTTGCAATCTAATTACCTACAGTGTGCACCTCATGTAAATGGGGGGTCCTGTCAATCCATAAATCTACTTTTAAGCTATGTAACCTAATCTTTTCCTTTTGTGGACCGCCTTCACCTCCTGATTTAACACCGCGCTTCTCTCGGGCCCCTCCTCTCCATCTCCCGCCTCGACAGTGGTTGGGCGCCATATTGACAGCGCTCTTATTGACAAAAGTGGAATTAATGCCGCCGAGCTGAAAATAGTAAAAGATTAATAAGTCGACTAATTATAGTGAAATAGGATGAAATAAAAGAGGAATAGTCAAATGGCGAATAGCAGCGACTTATGGTAGAGTAAGTCGCAACGCCGGGGGAAAGGAAAAGCGTTTTTTTTCTTGTGACAACAATGGGGCAGAAAAGAGTCGCGGGGATAGTGGAGTCAGAGCAGCAGCAGATCGATAAGGAGGAAGTCAAATCAACTGAGAGGGACCGGTTCCGGGGCAGAGCCAGGGACATTATAGAGTGGAGACTACTGGGGAATATAAACTGAGAGGATCTGGGTTGCAGGGAATAGAGATTGAGATCTACGGGGGCCATTATAAACCTGAGAGGGGGCGGGTGCCGGACAGCTTGGCTTGAGGACCTACTGGGGGAAAGGGCATGATAAACACTGCGAGGGACTGGGGGCAGGACATAGAGACGTGAGGACGGACTAGGTGGCAGCATATAGAGAGTGAGACCTACTTGGCGGAGTAATAAATGAGAGGGACGGGTTGCAGGAAGTTCGACCTGACCTACGGCGGGGAGTTATAAAACTGAGAAAGGGGACCGGGTGCAGGGAATTAGAAACGAAGACCCCTATGGGGAATATTATAAACTGAGAGGAAGGGGTGGCAGGGAATGAGGTGAGCCCTACTGGGGACGTTATAAGAGGGACTCGGGTGCGGAATTAGAGAACTGAGAACTCTGGGGAGTATTAAAAACTGAGAGGGACAGGTGGGCGGATATAAGATTGAGGGACCTACGGGGAGTTATACAACTGAGGGACTGGGTGCAGGACATAGAGACTGGAGAACCGACTGGGAAATTATAAACTGAGAGGGACTCGGTGCAGGACATAGGAAGAGTGAGGACCACTGGGGAGTTAATAAGGACCGGGTGCTGGACATAGCGAACAAGACCTAATGGGGACTTCTGAACTGAGAGGGAAGCGGCGTGGCAGGACATGCGTGAGGGACATAAGAGTGAGACCCTAATGGGGAGGAATTATAAACTGAGGAGGGAGCGGCGTTGCCGGGGACATAGAGTGAGTGAGACCTACTGGGGAATATAAACTGAGAAGGACTGGGTGCAGGACATAGAGACTGAGACCTACTGGGGAATTATAAACTGAGAGGGACCGGGTGCAGGACATAGAGACCGAGACCTACTGGGGAGTTATAAGGGACCGGGTGCTGGACATAGAGACCAAGACCTACTGGGGAATTATGAACTGAGAGGGAGCGGGTGCAGGACATAGAGAGTGAGACCTACGGGGAATTATAAACTGAGAAGGACTGGGTGCAGGACATAGAGACTGAGACCTACTGGGGAGTTATAAACTGAGAGGGACTGGGTGCAGGACATAGAGACTGAGAGACGGACTAGGTGCAGGACATAGAGATTGAGACCTACTGGGGAGTTATAAACTGAGAGGGACTGGGTGCAGAACTATAGAGACCTAGACCTACTGGGGAGTTATAAACTGAGAGGGACCGGGTGCAGGACATAGAAACTGAGACCTACTGGGGAATTATAAACTGAGAGGGACAGGGTGCAGGACATAGAGAGTGAGACCAACTGGGGAGTTATAAGGGACCGGGTGCTGGACATAGAGACCAAGACCTACTGGGGAATTATGAACTGAGAGGGAGCGGGTGCAGGACATAGAGAGTGAGACCTACTGGGGAATTATAAACTGAGAGGGAGCGGGTGCAGGACATAGAGAGTGAGACCTACTGGGGAATTATAAACTGAGAAGGACTGGGTGCAGGACATAGAGACTGAGACCTACTAGGGAATTATAAACTGAGAGGGACCGGGTGCAGGACATAGAGACCGAGACCTACTGGGGAGTTATAAGGGACCGGGTGCTGGACATAGAGACCAAGACCTACTGGGGAGTTATAAACTGAGAGGGAGCGGGTGCAGGACATAGAGACTGAGACCTACTGGGCAATTATAAACTGAGAGGGACTGGGTGCAGGACATAGAGACTGAGACCTATTGGGGAGTTATAATCTGAGAGGGAGCGGGTGCAGGACATAGAGACTGAGACCTACTGGGGTGCAGGATATAGAGACTGAGACCTACTGGGGAGTTATAGACTGAGGGACTGGGTGCAGGATATATAGACTGAGACCTACTGGGGTGCAGGATATAGAGACTGAGGCCCTACTGGGTAGTTATAAACTGAGACGGACTGGGTGCAGGATAAAGACACTGAGACCTACTGGGGAGTTATAAACTGAGGGACTGGGTGCAGCATATAAAGACTGAGACCTACTGTGGAGTTATAAACTGAGAGGGACTGGATGTAGGATATAGATATATAGATACTACTGAGACCTACTGGGGAGTTATAAACTGAAGGGACTGGGGCGGCCGGATATAGGGACTGAGCCCTACTGGGGAGTTATAAACTGAGGGGACTCGGGTGCCAGGACTATAAAGGAGAGACCTACTGGCGTAGTTATAAAATGAGGAGGGAGGATGCAGGCTTATAGATATAGAGCTACTGAGACCTACTGGGGAGTTTATAATAAACGAGGGACGGGTGGAGTAAGCGAGCTAGGGGATTAAAACTGAGCATGTGTGCGAGGAATGTAGGTAAGATATTGATACTACTGAGGCTACTGGGGGTTTATAAAACTGGAGGGAGGGTGCAGGATATAGAGACTGAGGCCTATGGGGCGTTATAAACTGAGAGGAGACCGGTTGCAGGATATAGAGACTGACAGGCGGTAAACAAGAGGGGGTTGCAGGAGTAGACTTGAATAACTGGTGTTAAAGAGAGGGATCGGTGCAGGATATAGAGACAGACCTATAAGGGGAGTTAGTAAACTGAGACGAGGACCGGGTGCAGGAGAGTAAGAGACTGAGCTGGGAGGACTGAATGGGCCGGAGTCTAGAACTGAGACAACTGGATTATAACAGAGGGAAGGGTTGCAGGCATAAGAGGACAGGACCTTACTGGGGGTTATAACTGAGAGAGACGGGGGAAGTTAAGTATTATAGAGACTGGACCCTACTGGGGAGATTATAAACAACGAGGGTTGAGACGTGGGTGCAGGATATAGAGACCTGAGGACTACTGGGAGTTATAACAGAAGAGACTGGGTGACGAGTATAGAGACGAGACATACTGGGGAGTTAAACGAGAAGAGACCGGGTGCCAGGATTAGAGAGCAGACCTCTGGAGAGTTATAAAAACTGGAAAGGGACGGGTGCAGGATGATAGAGCAGACCTACTGGGGAAAGTTATAAACTGGAGGACTGGGGCAGGGAAATAAGAGCTGAGACCTAATGGGGAGTGAAATCTGAGAGGGAAGGGTTGAAGACAGAGGTATCGATTATAGGTAGATCTGAGAATGTAGAACCTTAGGCTTGGGCAGGCTTATGAGACTGAGGCATATGGGGGATAACTGAGAGCGTGCAGGATATGATAGACCTGGGGGACTAACTTGGGATCAGGTGCAGGATTATAGAAGACTGAGGCCTACTGGGGGATTGATAAAACTGAGAGAGACCGGGTGCAGGATAAGAGGGACACTGAGACCTTACTGGGAGTGATAAACGAGGAGACCGGGTGCAGGATGATTAAAGACTGAGGACCTACTGGGTAGTTATTAAATTGAATGACGGGGTTGCATGGATATGAGAGCCCGGAGGTTATCATGCGAGATATTAGAGGGTACGGAGACCTACTGGGGAAGTATAAAGATGATGAGACCGGGTGCAGGATATAGAGATGAGCCTACTGGGGAGTTATAAACTGAGAGGGGAACTGGGGTGCAGGATTATTTATTTTTTTTTTTTTCGAGGACATGACTATGGGGAGGTATAATAAACTGAGAGATGATGGTGTGCAGGATATATAGAGACATGACCCTACTGGGGGAGTTCTAAATGAGGACTTGGTGCAGGATAGAGACGAGGACTACCTGGGGAGTTATAAACTAGGAGGGGACCGGGTGCAGGATGGGTAGAAGGACTAAGAGAGACTACTGGAGGAATTATACAACTGAGGAAGGGAGAGGGTGCAGCAGAAATAGAACGTGAGACTACTGGGGGAATATCTTAAAATGAGAGGGATATGGGGCAGGCATAGAGACTGGACCTACTGGGGAGTGATAACACGAGAGGGACAGCAGGTGGCAGGACATAGAGACGACGCCTACTGGGGCAGTTATAAACTGAGAGGGACTGGGTGTTAGGATATAGAGGACGAGACCATACTGGGGAGTTATAAACTGAAGAGGACGGGTGCAGGAATAGAGATAGACCCTACTGGGGAGTTATAAAATGAGAGGGACGGGTGAAGGTATATAGAGACTGAGACATATGATGGGGGAGTTATAACAAACGAGGGGAAACGGGGTGCAGGAATAAGACTGAGACCTCACTGGGTAGTTATAAACTGAGGACGGGTGCGGACGATATACATAGATGCATGAGAACCTACTGGGGAGGTTTATAAACTGGAGGGAGGGGTGGCAGACATATAGAGAGAGGCGACCTACTGGCGGAATATAACTGAGAGGGATACGGGTGCAGGATTAGCGACGGAATGAACCTACGGGGAGTATATTAAACTGAGAGGACCGGGTGCGGATATACAAGAACTAGACTTATGGGGAAGTTAATAACTGAGAGGGAGCGGGGCACGGGGGACATAGAGAGTGAAGACCTATGGTGCATAGTGAGCACGGATTATAACTGAGAGGACTGGGTGCAGGCATATAGAGGGACTGAACCTACGGGGGTTACTGGAGACTGGCTGGCCAGGATATAGAGACTGAGGGACCTCTGGGGAGTTATTAAACATGAAGGGGACTGGGTTTGCAGGATAGAGACCTGGAGGACCTATGGGAAGGTTATAAACTGGAGGGATAGGTGGCAGGACATAGTAGACTGAGACCTACTGGGGGAGTTATAAACTACGGGGGGCAGACAGACTGCGACACTTGGGTTAATAGTAGGGGAATAGGATATAAGATGTTCCCCCCCACTGGAGAACTAACACCGGTGCAGATTATAAAGGAAGATACGAATTAAAGGAACGGCTGATAGATAACCTACGGGGAGTAATGAGAGGGAGCAGTCGACTGACTGAGACCCTAATGGGGAGTTATAAACTGAGGGAGCGGTGCAAGATATAGAAGACTGGAGACCTACGGGGGTTATAAACTGAGACGGGACTGGGTGCAGGGATATGAGGAATATATGAGAACGCTACTGGGGGTTATAAAATGAGGGACTGGATGCAGGACAATAAGACTGAGTAACCTACGGGGGGTAATTTATAAACTGAGGGGAAGTGGATGCAGGAATAGAGGACTGAGACCTCAATGGGTGAGTTCTAAACGGAGAGATAGTGCAGGGACTATAGAGATGAGACCTACTGGGGAGTTATAAACTGAGAGACTGGGTTTGAACCAGGTGGAGGACATAGGAGTATATATACTGGCTGGGAGCAGATAAGAGAACCTTTACTGGGGATGTATAAACTGAGAGGAGACCGGAATGGGTGGCTAGGGAGTTCTACTAAGGGAAGTGCAGACAGACTGACTCTACGGGGAGTTATATAAACGAGAAGGGCCAGGGTGCAGGAATGTAGAGAGGACAGCTACTGGGAGTTATAAATGAGAGGGAACGGGTGCAGGATCAGAGAGACAGAGGACCTACTGGGGAGTTATAACTAGAAAGGGACTGGATGCAGGAAATAGGACTAGACCTACTGGGTAGTTATAAACTGAGAGGGACGGGTGTGCAGGACATAGAGACAGACCTACTGGGGGAGTTATTAAAAAAGAGGGAACGGGGGTTGCTAGGATATAGAGACTAGACCTACTGGAGGAGTTATAAACTGAGAGGGACGGTGGTTTGCAGGAATAGAGACTGAGACTATAGGGAATCAGTTATAACGGAGGGACGGAGTGCAGGGACATGGGGATAGAACGCATGGGCCGTATATACTGGGGAGGGTGTAAACTGAGAGAGACGGGGTGCAGGATTAGAGAGAGACAACTTACGGGGAGTTATAAACTGAGGGGATGGGTGCAGAGATAAAGACGAGACTCTGTGGTTTAAATGAAGGGAAGCGGTGAGGTAGTATATAGATAACTGGACGACGAGATCTACGTGGATGGTGGCAGGATTATAGATGATGAGGCACTACTGGGGAGTTATGAACCTGAGGGACGGTGGTGAGGATCATAGAGGACAGACCTCCATACTGGGGAGTTATACTGAGGAACTGGTGATTAAGATGAGGCCTACTGGAATAAACAAGGGCGCGGAATTTAGAGTATAGTACTGACTACGGGGAGTTATAAACTGAAGAGGGATGGGTGCAGGATATGAGAGACAGACCTATCTGGGGAGTTATTAAACTGGAGAGGACTGTGGTGCAGGTATTAAAAGACGAAGATCTTACTGGGAGTTATAAACTGAGAGGGATTGGATTGCAGATAGAATATAGATATGACATGGACCATAGTGGGAGTTATAAACTGAGAGGACTCGGTGCAGGATTATAGAGACTGGCCTACTGGAGAGTATAACTCGAGGGGAGTGGGCTAGGTATGCGACTGACCAGACCTGGGGGAATTATAAAACTGAGAGGGACTGGGTGTGGATTGCCTGAACTACTGGATTATAACGGAGACTGGGGAGGATAATTATAGATCATTTTTATGAGACACGGGCAGGACAGGTAATGGCAGGAATTAGGACGTCAATATTAAGACAGACCTTACTGGGGAATTATAAAGCGAGGGAGCGGGGATGGCAGGCTATAGAGAGCAGACCCTACTGGGGATTATAAAAACTGAGGATGGCAGGTATAGTCCCGAGAAATACAGAATAAATGAGGGGGGGTGCAGGGATAAGACGGAAAAATTAGCCTAGGGGATTTATAAACTGAGCGGAGGGTGCAGGATATTATAGTAATGTAGACCTTACTGAGGGAGTTCTAAATGAGGACGGACGGGGACTGATGACCAGGCGGATTAATGAGAGGGGCGGTGCAGGACTGCGAATGACCTACTGGGGGAGTTATAAACTGAGGGACTGGTGCAGGACTATAGCGATGAGAGATCACTGGAGGTTATAACTGAGAGGGAAGGGATGCAGGATATAGAGACTGAGACCTTACTGGGGAGTTTATAAACTGAGGACGGTGTCGCAGGGACTTATATGAGACTCAGGAGTTATAAACTGAGTACATGAGACGGGATGGGTGCAGGAATATAAGAGACCATGGAGAACTCTGAGGGGGAGTGCAGACATAGAGGATGGACTAGGGTTGCAGGATATAGAGCATGAGACCTACAGTGGGAGCTTATGTAATGAGGGACTGTGCAGGATACTAGCAGACAAGACTTACTGGGGCAGGTATAACGAGGGACTGTGCAGGGAGACAACCTACTGGGGAGTTACTAAAAAGACGGATGGGTGCAGGATAAAGGACTAGACCTCTGGGGAGTATAAAACGTGAGGGACGGGGCCAGATACTTAGAGTGAGACTACTAGGTGGAGTTTAAACTGAGGGACTGGATGTAGCAAGGATAATAGATGACTACTAGACCAGCTGGGGAGTTATTAAACGAGGATGGAGGTGCAGGATTAAGGAACGAGCCTACTGGGAGTTAATTAAACCTGAGAGGGACCGGGGGTCAGGTTAAGCTGAGTGAACAGACCTTATGGGGAGTTAAAAAGAGGGATCTGGGTGCAGGTATATATGAGACAGACACGGGGAGTTTTATAAAACTGAGAGAGACGGGATGGTGCAGGATATAGGGACTGAGACCGTCTGGGGAGTTATAAACTGAGAGGACAATGAAGGATAAGGACTGACCAATATGGGGTTATATTAAACTAGGGGATAGTGAGGATGGACCAGGATACGGGGTAGTTACACTGAGAGACCGTCGGAAAGGAGTTATAGAGAACCTCTGGGGGGGGGGGGAAGGTTAAATAACAGGACCGTGGTGCAGGATATCGAGACAGACCCTACTGGGGAGTTATCATAAACATGAGGGACTGGTGCAGAGATAAGAGATGAGACTACTGGGTAGTTATAGAATGAGGGGACTGATATTGCAGGATTGAATATGATACTGACGACCTACTGGGGAAGTTATAAAATGAGGGGACTGGTGCAAGGATATAACACGTGAGGCACTATCTGGGGAGTCTAAAATGAGCAGGGACCTGGGTCAGCAAGGGAGGGTAGAGACGATTATGGGAGTAACAACTGAAGACTGTGTTTATTGTCATGGTCCCAGTAAAGGATTAATTAACCCCAGTGCTAACACAGTCAAGCCTGTTGCAAAGGACAGAAATATCCTGTATCATAACCCATACCATACTTTCATTTGGGCATGGAAAACCTTGGTTGATTTTTTTAATATCTTTTTAACTGTGAATGTTGATAACTGGGGTGTGGATACCAAATGTTGGTGGTGGTGCTGCATCTGAGGCTCACCACTTAATGATAACTCTTAGGATTCACCCATATCTGGGCTGGTATCTGATTAGTCACTAAAAAAACTAATTTAGGGCGAGTGATTCTCAACAGGGCCGGGATAGGTTCACCGGAGAGGGTGCATCGGGGTCCTCAAAACATTGACAGACAATGGTATAGATCCAAAATTTGAGATGAATGCGATTAATTTTCTACCTATTTATCAATGTTCTGTATAAATTCTGGTTGGTGTTGAGTCTGAATATAATAAAAAGTTAAGTATTTAATGTGAAGGGTTCCCACCCTGATGGGAATTTGAGTGCATATTTTTTTCAATAGAGATGCTGATTTATAGATCTATCAATTATATTTGGTATAAATTACGTTGATCATTGATGACAAAGAAAAATAATATATATAATCATATGTTGGTAGGGGGTTCCAAGACACAAAAATTTGTTTTAAGGGTCCCCCACGGAATAAAAAGGTGAGAAAACACTGATTTAGGGCATGGTGCCAATCTCTTATTTTTCTACACATGACAGTAAAGAAATGGCATATTTTCTTTAAAAAAAAAAGACAACATGGTAGCTGCTGAATTTATGGATAGTGTTTTATTGTGTTTTCATTGCTATTTTTCCTTCCATAATGGAAACATTGTTTTATTCAGGCGGAACAGCATAAGCACGCCTTTTACATTCCATTAAGTTAAACATATCTACATATTACAGTACTGAGTGGCATTGCTGATGGCCCCAAAACATGGAAAAAAAAAAACTGGCTTGCAACACCTTGTTCAGTTTTAGTTAGGACTTCTAGTTGGCTGTTTATTTATAATCACCTTTACGTCACTTGGACTTTAATCATCATGGGATGTATGAGGCAAAACTAGCTAACTTATTTTATTAATGGGGACAATGATACATCTGGCTAGCCTTTGACTTATGACTTTAAATGGAATTAACAAGAAATGAGTCTCTGATCCATTTTACAGGAATGCTCAGTTGTGTGTACAAAAATACTGAGATTGAATACAATGCTTTATGCTCCCTCTGCAAGCTTTGTTGATGAGGGTTGCCAGATGTCCCTATTTGCGGTGGATTGCACTGGCTGCAGGGACAAAAATCCAGAGTTCCCGCACTCAAGGCTGAAATTGGCCCCAAAACACTGGCACTGGGAGCCCCCACTGGAACATACTGCCCCCGTTATACCCGCCTCCGCTTGCACCTAACCCTGCCCCTGCCTACCATGACATCTTGACATCACTTGCCCCCCCCACCTGGGCCCACAAAATCTTGGCAACCCTGCTTTGATGCCACCCTTTTTGTCTCCTCAATGTTTCCTGCTGCTAAGAAACATAGGCCATTTAACAAAAGAAAGGTGGACATCCATCCCAGGCACCAAAATGATGCGGACTGTGAAAATGATGATGGTGCTGAATAACCAAATGGGAGAAAAAAGGGGATACAATTTTAGGTAATTGCAACATTTATTTACTTTAAAACCTAAGGGGCTAATGCAAAAAAAAGTTGCAGAATTTGCTTGGGCTTTAATCTGTCACAACCAATCAGATGGTATTTAACTGCAATCCAGTAAAAAGCTAACATCTAATTGGTTGCTGCAAATTATAGCATGGACAAACTTTTTGCATTTCTTATTGCTCAGCCCACTGGGAGTTACTTCTTATAAAAAGAAGAGGGTAGCCTGAGGTCATTTTATCATTTGTAGTAAGTAGATATTTGTGTGCTGTGACCCCGCATATTAAAACATGAACTGTGGTTCTCGTACGTTCTGATATCAGTGATTGTTTAATTAGAAGACAGATCTGGTTCATTAATGCTGAGGGTGGAATATATGCGTTGTACTTTATCTGAAAACCTCCGCCAGTGATGGAGCCGTCTGATAGGAACTTTAAAGTCATGACGTTCATAGGAAATAAAAATTCACGTTTATAGGAGAAAAGCGATGTGACAAGAATTCTAAAGTAATTTTGGTCTGGGGTTGATTGGATATAATACTGCACATTACTTGCTGAAGGGGCATGTAGGATTTGTAAATTCATAGTTAACCTTTTTGTAATCTTAAAATATATCCTTTAAAATATATATATGTACACCCTCTACACAAAACTTTAACGCTACAAAACCCCCAAAAGCAGGACCTATATGTTTAAATAACCAATCCGCTCCCAGCCAGAGCTATATACTTACAAAGCTCGCTCGCTCCACCGCACTTCGGGTTCCTCACTCATCTCCACTGTGGCTGCTGTGTTCTTTTTGTTCTTGAGCAGACGCTCATCGTCAGTGAGGACTGGTCGCTGGAAGTGGGAGAGCGCGGTGGTTGGAGAGGAGGAGCAGTAAGTTAATTTACGTGTGGGAGCGTAATGTATTTTAAACATAACGAAGTCCGTGTTTTGGGGGTTTTGTAGCAGGTAAAGATTGTGTGTGGAGGGGTGGACATTTCCTTAACAATAAGGTATACAAATATTTTACTTATAATTTACCTGTATCTGATGTTCATTAACGGACAGTCCCCCATATTTGAGCACTTTTCCCTTCCCCCCATGTTCGTGTTGTTGTCCCTCCTACTTAGTTTGTAAGCTTTGGGCAGGGATCTTCTTTCTAATATGTCAAGGCACACCACACTTATTTTATATATATATTTACATATTCTAACCTCTGAAACTTTGTGAATTTAATTACTATCTATAATGGTTGACTTATAATTGGTATACATAATGTCAGCCTACCACTCCATAAATAAAATATAATACAGACCCAACCAATGCCACATTTATAATTTTGTTAAGGACTGGCACAAACCCAGAGATACTCTGTTCCCAAGGTCCCAGAATAAATACTTCTAAGGCAGTTTTATTCCTCCTCTGTAAGTTTAATGATCTCTCGAAGAGCTCACATGTGTGGTGTGTTGTAAAAAACTAAACCCTATAACTAGAGGATATTCACGTTTTTTACTGTGTTCCCAGAAGCCACCCACTCCTCTCTGTGGTATTTCTTACTGGTAGCAGCCGTATTGTCATTGGCTTGATGTTACACTCATGGCTGTTGGGGATGTGGTGTGTTGTCACCCTCAGTGCACCATGGTGTGCTGGGGATTGTGTGTGTCTAGGGTAGAAATGCCCTATAATTGGTTACATTGTAAAACGTGAATACCAAGGAAAAGGTCTAAAGGGTACTTCAGCCCCCAAATAACCAACATAAACTTTATATTCTGAAGGACATCCCAAAACCACACTTGTGTTGTAACCTTACTTTCCTCCGATGCTGAGTTCAAGAACCACAAACCCCTTGCAAGTTCCTCCTCCTCTGCTCCTGTTGCGAGGCTTGTTACGAGTTCCCTCAGAAGCAAAGCACACTCAAACCAACCATTGTGCGGTCATAGTCCGAAGAGGAGGATGCGGTGAGGGATCAGCTTTGTAAGTTCTTTTAACTCAGCATGGGAGTGACGAGGAGGTAAGGTTACAACATAAGTGGGGTTCTGGGGTGAGATCCTTTAGAATATATTAAAGGGTATGTCCATGTATTTGACAGGGTTCTTTTTAAACGTTTTACCTGAAGACAGGAGAAAAATGCAACTCTTGACCTACCGTTCTTCAGTGAATCTGGACAGAGCAGAAAACTTCTCCCCCACGTGATCGCTCTCCAGCGCTGGTTTCTTCTCCGATGCGGCTACCCTCCTTTCCACTGCAGTGCGCATGCTGCACAGTGCAAAGGACTGGGATTGTGTGGGGCTTCCAACCATGTTCGAACGTCTCTCTGCACGCATTGGTTGGAACAATCCTGGTAAGGTCTCCTGCCTCCTGCAAGATTTATTTGAAGAACGGGAGGTAATATATGTGCATTTACCTCTCTTGTAAGTAAGAGCAATTTGTCAAATACTATGAATACTTTAAGTATTTTGGCTATTAGTTTCCTTAACATTGGCATACAGGATCAACTAGGTGACTGCTAGGGCCACTGAAGGGTGGAGGGCACATTCAAAGTTTTTTTTTTCTTTTTACAGGGGACCCTTTATTATCCCCCCATTGAGCCTTAGGTGTATTACCAATCTAGGTTTCCCCGTATCTCCCGTTTGCAAAGAGTTGTCATCTGATGTGTTCAGTTTATTCTTACACTTGGTAATTGCAATTCGCAACCAAACATGGCACGAAATTTCATGGAATACCAACATGCCAATAAGCAGTAAGTGCTACTTCTTGTATTCAATTATGATTAGATGAGGGAAAAGTAATTTTTTTAGTATAGATTTCCATTAACGCCACCAGATAAACCGCTACAGGAGATTTTCCCAGAGTGCCTGGGGCTGTCTGTTTAAATCTCCTTGCTATACTTAATATATTGGCTCTTATGTTAAGCTAACCATAGAACTTCAAAACAGTTTTCATTCTTACCTGTACTGACCCATGTTATCTGAAGTTCAACACCCACATTACTTCACAAAGGTAAACAGACAATGATAAATAGTTTACAGTTTTATAAATGCTCCATTTTTAATGTCTATAAGCCAGTTGCATTTTATATTAGGAAAATGTCAACTTAACCTATAACATAGAATGATATATGCCACACCCTATTTTTCCATGGAGATATTAGAAGTCACCAATGAGATTATGGTCCACTACAAGCAGCATGTGTTTTTTTTGTTACTGGTCATGGATAGGATGGGATATCCGGGTTGTCAAACGGACACGAACCATTGGTTTCCAAACTGAAAGTCACATTTTTTTGTAGATTTTTGAATGAACCAGCTACTTTCAATTAATTTTCGAAAATATCTCTTGAACGTTCGAAATATGATCGCGACCCACTTTCGAGTTTCCGATCGTTTTTCGAAAATTGAACGTTCGAGGTATTTGTCGATATTTTATCTAAAGTAGCCTTGAACGTTCAAAAAATCTTCGAAAATACGATCTAAATCGAAAGTGGTCTCAATCGATTTCGGAGGAGTTTTCAAGACGTTCAAAGCTATTTTCGAAAAAGTATTGAAAAAAAGCTCATGAACATTTGAAAATCTTTGACAAATTCGGCCCGTTTTCGGATGCTTCAGGATTTTCCCTCCGAGTTCCGGGAATTCCAAAACGAGACAAAACTTATTAGTTTTGGCCATTCTAGTCATGTAGTTTTTTTTTTGATGACATTGTGCTGCCATCTGTTGGTGAATCCAATGATAGCTGCAAGTTTAAACCTAAATCAGTGAAACAGGAAATGTAAGCCGTGGAGGTTAATGAAGGACATACGTCCATTTCTAGTTAAAAACTTTTATAGCTACTCATTACCCAACTAACAGTTTAATTCTACCGTAACATTGATTCCCCCCCGGAAAAAAAAGGGGATTCCTCTCCTGATTCTAAAGGTCAATAAAAAGATACATCTGAACTATTAAACCAAACGACAGTATATGATAATACAATATAATACATACGCTCTGGCATTTTCAAATGGGGGTGCAAAAGTGCGAGAATATACGAATTAAAAGTCACTCATGATGTCACTGCGCGGATTCCTGTATATTCCAACTGTCCCTCCCCCATTTCTCTCCCGCCGTTGTATAATGTAGATAACCAAGAGCCCGTTTCCTGTACACTGACTGACTGATTACTGTGCTATGAAGGAGAAGCGAGCGGCAGTCCGCCAGTTTATGACTTACAGGAATTGCACTCGCTTTCTTATCAGCACAATTAATCAGTCAGTCATGTTAATGAATTCGGAACTGCACCGGGTGAGAGACGATATTATCTGTCTTCTCTTATGTTGAGATGAAAACGCAGTTAACAATTTATATTTACAAAAACAGGCTTGTTTATCTAAATTACTAATACAGGGATGGGAAGAGAGGGAGGTGGGAGGGAACAGAGTCCTGTTGCATGGATTTTTCTTGTTTTTGACCTGGTAGTATATTGGAGAATAATAGCTACCGTAAGGAATAATATACGGGTATAACTTTCACCCTCGGAGTTCCCTGACCTCTATAAAAACACTCGGCCTTAAAGCGGCCTTGTGCTTTTATATGGTCAGGAACTGGTGGGCGTAATTCTTATATTACACTGTAGGTAGCGTCTGATTATCCCTTATATAATTTAGAATATCTTGTTTCTTTGTTATATCATCATAATAATGGCTGCTGAGAACAGGCTGAGACAAAGACCGACAAGTGCTATCGTAGTTTGCTGCTTATGGATAAACGTTAAAGATTTTTGAACAGTCCTGAGAGTGCTCTACATGTTACTATGGTTGGATATCCATTAATAATGGATAGATGCAGATCGAGCTACCTTTACAGAAGCAATTTGTATTTTAAACAAATTGTAAACTACAGGCCAGGACATAGGCAGAATAATAATGACAAAACCCCCCAACTGTAACAGTTTTACGGTGGAACAGACACAGTTTTGAAGACTGCCCAAGAGTCACATAATTCAGGTAAAAGTCCGTGGGGGTGGGGTGTCCTGGGATTGGTGCCACAATGTTTGGGGGCGTGGATATGCCATTCGGGGGCAGAGGAGCACGTTTAACACATTTGCCCTTAGTAACAGAAAAAGAACCTTGAAAATACTAAAAGTATTATAGTGGGATAATGACACCCCAAATGTAAAAGTATAAGGATATTAGAAGTCACCGAGGAGATTACTGACCAATATAAAAGCACAAGGGCCCAGACCGATGGTACCTCTTTTATACAGGGCACGGAAGTCCGAGGTGTGACCCTAATTCCCTTAATTTTACATTCGGGTGACATTAGATTTAACCTCCCCTTTGGGGCTTCTGGTTTCTTCCCTCCTTGGAACGATAAGATTAAGGATTACCTCTTACAGTTCTCCCATAGTAAATCCTCTTCAGGGGTAGGTTTATAGTAATATTTCCAATTACAATTCCGTTGCAATGGGTTCGTACTCTCATTATATGGGATATCCCAACCATTTTTATAGTGCCGTTTTCCATTCAGGCCCTCCCTGTGTCCCTGATTACCTCAATCGGCCGGGGTTTCCATGTATTTTGTGGAAAAATAAAAGAGTGCATGTTAATAAAGGAAAATAATCCCCCAAAAAACAACTTTGATCCTGTTAGATCTACTCATGAATGAGGTTAATTAGAGGTCGTCTCCCCTTACTGGTATATGCTCTGTTTCTGTAAATGCCACCAAGACTTGTACTCTACTAGCCAATCACACTTCACGCACTACTGGCATATTTATTAATGAAAAAGAGGATTATAAACAAATCGATCCTTTAAAAAACTATTCTATCAGTAATCAAATGCAATCCTCATTCTGTCCAGCTCCCTACCAGGACTGTCATACTGTGCTTTGGGACAAAACAAGTTGCGAAACCTGAACTGAATTTTCTGCTCAAATATCTAATAATAATCTACATAAGGACCCATGAGCTAACAGAAACACGGAGCTATTGAATTCACTTAGTCTTGCTCTATAATAGGACTTTTTAAACTTGTATTTTAAAGAATTTAAATGAAACAATTACCCTTCCTACTAAGCATGAATCATCATAGCTATCGTATATTAGTCAAAGTAGGCAGGAAAGACAGTCAATGTTTCTGCAATATCAAGGTTTAGGAATTCTATGTCAACCACGTTGTCCATGACGGTTTATCCTGAATGCCAATAGCAGATCTGGTTTTTTCGTATTCACCCGTGATTTCCAGAGAATTTAATAATCTACTGTTGTCTGTCGTGGACTCCACCCCATTCCTTAGCTTGCCATAAACACAAAATATCTTGTTAGTCCCACGTTGTTTGTATTAAATATAAAATGGTTTTGCGCACATCTATTTTAAGAGAAATTATTGAGAAGTTTGCATGTGCAAAACTTTCTCAGACGGAATGAACCATAAATGGAGATAAGAAAATAAGAAGTAATATACTTTTCATTGAGTGGTAAAAAACGAGAATATTTTTGACTGTTGTGATCTTAAGATGACCCCAGCACGGGGGCGGAAGGTTTTCCAAAAATGTTTACAAGTATTCTTACTTAAAGAGTTAATCAGAATCTGTATGCAGACAGTAGAAAAAATGCTTTCTACATATAGAAATAAGCCTGTCTGCTGTTAATGTTAATAAGGGAATAAAGGCAATTAAAATATTATAAAGTATTCTGTTCCTACCATGGGGGATTGTATCAGAGGCATGCCCATCTTCATGTATTTAATAACGATACCCAGTAGTCACGAGCCTTTCTTTTCCAACCCACAGTTAAAATTTGGTGGTTTTCTATAGGATAACCAAAACTCTTCCTTTGGGCTGCCAAGCCAGCTACATTACATGGAAACCTAGAGTAGAAGTATTACAATTATTGTTAACGTTTGCTTTATATGCTGCATGAAGACCCTTGTAAAAACCAGTTTAACCAAGTTTACCAAGGCAGGTGGGAACACATCACTTTTGCAGATGGGTCCTCAGCCTCTATTCCTCAGACAGTGTTCATTACACAGGGACAGATGCATAATCCTTAACATATTGATGGGGCCCTTGTTACTCTATCTTCGAACAATTATTGGACCTTGTTAATCGTACAAATCATCAGCATATACTGTGTGTGGAATATAGTTCAGTACATTTCTAGGGGTATTTTAGGTTAGGTGCTTGATACTTTGCTGGATATTTGTTTCTTGAACAGCTTCTCCTTCTTCAAGCCTCAGTTGCCTACTGGCACAAATGGTTCTCTGACTTTATTCTTGTATCGGCACCCTTTCCCTTCATAATGGCTGAAAAGCTTCTGTCCTGTCATTGTTCTCGGTTTTTTTGCCTACGGAAAGTTGAAGGCCGCCACTGATATACTATCGCAGTCATTTAAAACATCTACCATTCAGGAGGATTGGGACAACAAGGACCAGTGTAGGTAAGTGCCTTATTCTCACAACACCGTCCTCCCAGTCATATGTCCATTCCCTAAGTGAGTCTCTAGCTACTGAAGCATTATGAAATTGGGACTTTTTGCGCCCTTGAAATTCATTGCTGTACAATAATTTACTAAGGATATGTTAAAGGTAACTTGTGTCCAAAAGGACTTGGAAACAATTACAGGGATTTGCTTTGCCCGAGAATGTTTGCAATTTACCTTCATATTTTTTACATTATTTGAAGTATATTTACATTTTAGTGTGACATCATAGCAGCATCAACCAGATCCCCTGGCACTTCCTGCTTCTTGCTCTTAAAACTGTTGTGACCGTTCCCTTTTCCGGTGGTCTCCTCCTATTTTGCGGACCCCCATGGCCCTCCATTGCAGTCCCATTGAAAACCCGGTGGCACCTCCCACTCCTCTCATCAGTCACTGCTATCTCTTACTGGTCTCTTTTGCTTTCTCCTGCACTGGACATGTGTCACGCAATTAGGAAGGAAGAACTAATATTTGGGACCAACAGATTCAAGAACCTCCCCACCCCCTAACATTCTGATCATTGATTCTCTTCATATCTTGGGCTCACTGCAGCATATAGAGAAGGGTTTGATGCTCATTTTTAAAGGTAGGAACCTTGCCTTAAAATCAAACTTGTTTGGAGACCACATTTCCCCTTCAGGGACATTGCATATATAAAGTTTATGATGGAGTGAGACTAGAAGTACTGCATTGGTTGCAAAAAAATTCTATCATTCTCTAATTCATCTTAAGAAGTATAAACCAATTGCCAGAATGAAAAGGGGAATATAGATCTGAACGGTGGCAAAACGGTGCAAAAGTTTGACAGTGCTAATAAAAGGTACGTGGTGTCTCCATAACAAGTCCTCCTTTAATAAAACAGTTCTTTCCATACCTTTACAAACAAGACTATGAGGATGTCTGTAGATTACTTCTCTAGATATGCTGTTGTAAAGTTACATTTTCCCAGTATTGGCCTGCCACCCATGGTTCTCTGTCAGGGAGTTATAGCTGTGTCGTTACCTCCCGTCTTCATTAAACACTGCAGAGCCGGAACGAAGGGAGGAATTAACCGATCGCTTGCTTATATCGGAATCCTCCAGTCTTTCGGGCCTGTCAGATGAAGTGGTGGAGGAGCGATGTGTCATAAGTTTCTTCCCAACTCCACTATACCGTTTTTTTACACTTTCATCTGTCAATCAATGCCTTAGAATCAAACTCTTCTCTAGTGTAAAGTTTTCCCGTAGTTAAGGTGACAGTGTACGTGAACTGCATTGTGGGAATTCTATCTCCCAAATGCTGCCAAATTACTCAGCATTGATTGAGTCATTACGCACACAAACACATCGAGGTAAGTACTATGTCCATGCATTCGTATATCGATGAAATGAATAAGTCATTTTTTTCAGTGCGTACAATTCCTTTGAAAAACCATGACATGTATCAATTGAACTATAAAATATCCATTTTAATCAAACACTTATACATATCAGAGTGGACTCTTACTAACTCCAACATTACCAGGTTAAAAGAAGGAAGGAAACACCAGAGGCTAAAGGACTATTGCCAATATTTTTTTTTTAAAGTACAATCACTCTAGGTAGGTACGTTACTAAATTACTAAATACCTTTTACTCAGTGGTGGGGGCCCACTGATGTGTTTTCAATGTATTCTGATACTGACCAATCACAAGTTACTTGAACCTATATACAATTATGAAAAAGTTTGGAAGTTATCAGTTAATCCTCTGTGTGATTAAGAAATGATCTCATAGGATGAGAAGATTGTTAAGTACAAAAGTCACTCTGGATTTACACATGGCCATTATTCTACCCTGCCAAAAAAATCCAAGTATTCAGATGGCTGGGAAAGTCAATTCTTCCACTGAAGAAAAGATGAAAACACATTTAAAAAATAAGAACTTTATTATATTTGGTTTTGCTTATGTTTGTTTAGACCTACTGGGGAGTTATAAACTGAGGGACTGGGTGCAGGATATAAAGACTGAGACCTACTGGGTAGTTATAAACTGAGAGGGACTGGATGCAGGATATAGATATATAGATACTGAGACCTACTGGGGAGTTATAAACTGAGGGACTTGGGTGCAGGATATAGAGACTGAGGCCCTACTGGGGAGTTATAAACTGAGAGAGACCAGGTGCAGGATATAGAGACTGACCAACTGGGGGGTTATAAACTTAGAGGGATCAGGTGCAGGATATAGAGACAGACGACAGACCTAAAGGGGAGTTATAAACTGATCGGAGACCGGCGTGCCAGGGATCATAGAGGACTGAGACTATGGGGAGTTATAAACTGAGATGGGAATGGGGTGCAGGCATATAGAGGCAGACCTACTGGGGCGTTATAACTGAGAGGACTGGGGGAAAAGTAAGATTATAGAGACTAGACCCTACTGGGGATTATAAACACGAGGGGGGGGGAGACGTAGGGGTGCAGGATATAGAGACTGAGGACCTACTGGGGAGTTACTAAACAGAGAGAGACTGGGTGCGGAGGCATAGAGACGAGACATACTGGGGAGTATGATAACGAGAAGGACCGGGTGCCAGGATATAGAGACAGACCTACTGGAGGAGTTTTATAAAATGGAAAAGGGACTGGGTGCAGGAGATAGAGCAGACCTACGGGGAAGTTATAAACTGAGAGGGACTGGGGCGGCAATAAGACTGAGAACCTAATGGGGGTAGTTTAAACTGAGAGGGAAAGGTTGAGCATAGGACTGACCTATAGTTGCAGGATCATGAGACATGGGGGTATAACCTTGAGGCTGGGGGTTATAAGATGAGCAAGGGGGTTTAACTAGAGCGTTGCAGGATATATAGACCATTGGTGACCTACTAGGGCAGGTGCAGGTTATAGAGACTGACCTTACTGGAGGGAGTTATAAAACTGAGACGGAACTGGGTGCAGGATATAGAGGGACACTGAGACCTTACTGGGGAGTATAAACGAGAGCCGGGTGCAATGACTAGAGCAGGACCTACTGGGCGGTTATAAATTGGAAGGGACGGGGTTGAGCTGGATATAAAGCCAGAGGTTATACACTGAGACGGAGTATAGAGGATACGGAGACCTACTGGGGAAGTATAAAGAGGAGAGGGACCTGGGTTGCAAGGATATAGAGATGAGAGCCCTACTGGGGAGTTATAAACTGAGAGAGGGAACGGGGTGCAGGAGTATTTTATTTTTTTTGAGGGACTGCACATATGGGGAGGTATAAATAAACTGAGAGATGTGTGCGGATTATAGAGACTGACCCTACTGGGGGAGTTTACTAAATAGGGACTTGGGTGCAGGATATCAGACGAGGACTATCTGGGAGTTATAAACTGGGAGGGGACGGGGTGCAGGATATAGAAGACTGAAGGGACTTACTGGGATTATACAACTGCAGAAGGGAAGGGATGCAGCAAGAATATAGTAGCTTGAGACTACTGGGGGGAAATTATAAAGAGAGGGATGGGGCAGGATTAGAGACTGGAGACCTACTGGGGAGTTATAAACGGAGAGGGACCGAGGTGGCAGGACTATAGAGACGACACCTACTGGGGCAGTTATAAACTGAGACGGACTGGGTGCAGGATTATAGAGGGACCCGACCATTACCTGGGGAGTTATAAACTGAAAGGACGGGTGCAGGATCATAGAGACTGAGACCCTACTGGGGAGTTATAAACTGAGAGGGACGGGTGAAGGTTATATAGAGACTGACTGATGATGGGGGAGTTATCAACTAAAGAGGGGAAGACGGGTGCAGGATCATAAGAGACTGAGACCTCACTGGGTAGTTATAAACGGAGGACTCGGGATGCAGGAGTATATATAGAGTGAGAACCTACTGGGGAGGTTATAAACTGGAGGGACGGGGTGCAGGCATTAGAGATAGGAACCTACTGGCGGAGTATATAAAACTGAGAGGGAAGGGTGCAGGACTAGCGATGATGACCTACGGGGAGATATTAAACTGAGAAAGGGACCGGGTGCGGTATACAAGAGGAGAGACTACTGGGGAAGTTAAAACTGAGAGGGGAGCGGGTGCAGGGGAATAGAGAGTGAGACCTACTGGGCAGGGATTAGAGATGGCAGATTATAACGAGGGACTGGGTGCAGGATTAGTAGGGACTGAGACTACGGGGGAACTAACGGCTGCTGCCAGGATATAGAGACTGAGGGGAACCTCGGGGAGTTATTACAACATGAAGGAGGACTGGGTGCAGGATAGAGACCTGAGGACCTATGGGTGTTATAAACTAGAGGGACAGGGTGGCAGGACATAGAAGACTGAGACCTACTGGGGGAGTATAAACTCAGGCGAGATAGGCGCGACTCTTGGGTTATAGTAGGGAACGGGTCAGGACTATAGTAGGACTTAGTTCCCCCAGACCTAGGTTATAAACGTAACCTCGATTATAAAGGCAGACACATAAAGAGAGGAGGGGCTGGCTGTGGACCTACGGTTTATAGGGGAAGAGTCGCCTAGACTGAGACCTAATGGGGAGTTATAAACTGAGGGACTGGGCAAGCATATTAGAGACTGAGACTACTGTGGGTTATAAACTGAGACGGGACTGGTGCAGGATTATAGAGGAATATGATGAGATACCTACTGGGGTTATAAAATGAAGGGACGGTGTGCAGGAAATAGAGACGATAAGGCCTACTGGGGATTATAAACTGAGGGGAAGTGATGCAGGAATAGAGACTGAGACCTCTGGGTGAGTTTAAACTGGAGGAGCTATCGGTGCAGGATATAGAGAGAGACCTACGGGGAGTTATAAACTGAGACGATGTGCAGGTGGATGGATATGAGGGTATATTATGGGAAGGTGGGATGCAGGAATGAGAGAACCTTACTGGGGAGATTGATAAATGAGAGGGGACTTGCAGATGAGGCTGGCTACGGATTCTAAATAAAAACGGGCGACTGAGACGGACCTACTGGGGAGTTATAATAAACTGGAGGAGCCAGGGTGCAGGATGTAGAGAGGACAGACTACTGGGGAGTTTAAAATGAGGACGAGGAATGGGTGCAGGATCAGAAGAAGAATGAGACCTACTGGGGAGTTATAACTAAGAGAAGGAGACTGGATGCAGGATACTATAGGACTAGGACCTACTGGGAGATTATAAACTGAGAGGGACGGGGTGCAGGACATAGAGGACGAGACCTACTGGGGGAGTTATAAAACAACTGAGGTGAACGGGGTTGCTAGGATATAGAGACTATGACCTACTGGGGGAGTTATAAACTGAGAGGGAACGGGTTGCAGAATAGAGACTGAGGACTATAGGGAAAGATTATAACGAGAGGGACTGGTGCCAGGGATAAGGATAGACTATGGACCTTATATACTGAGGGGAGGTATAAGGACTAGAGACGAGACTACTGGGGCAAGGATTAAGATGGACAGCTTACGGGGGAGTTATAGACTGAGGGGATGGGTGCAGAATAAAGATGGAGACCTCTGTTTATACTAAGGCCGGAGGATATAGATATATGATACACTGGACGACGAGACTACTGGGATGTGAGAGGATTATAGTGACTGAGCCACTACTGGGGAGGTTAAACGCGAGGGAACGTGAGTGAAGGATATAGAGGACAGACCATAGCTGGGGAGTTATACTGAGAACGTGAGGTTAAGACTGAGGTACGTGTATATAACGGAGGGACGCGAGAGGATAGAGAAATAGAACTACCTACGGGGAGTTATAAACTGAAGGGAATGGGTGCAGGATAGAGAGACAGACCTATCTGGGGAGTTATAAACTAGAGAGGACCGTGGTGCAGGCTATTAAAGAGACAGACTACTGGGTGAGTTTATAAACTGAGAGGGATGGATGCAGGAATATAGATGACATGGACCTAGTGGGAGTTATAAACTGAGGAGACTCGGTGCAGGATATAGAGACTAGGAGCCTACTGGAGAGTATTAATGGAGGGGGAATGGGCTAGGGTATGGATGACAGACTGGGGGATTATAAAAACTGAGAGGGACTGGGTGCGGTTGACTGAAACTACTGAGTATAACAGAGGTACTGGTGAGGATAATTATAGAGCATTATGAGTACTCGGGAGGACCATGTTTGGTAATGGCCAGGCAAGTTACCGGATGCAGATATTAGAAGGACTCCTTACTGGGGAATTATAAAAGCGAGGGACGGGTGGCAGGACCATAGAGAGCAGACCTACTGGGATTATAAAACGGAGGCAGGAAGTCAGGATACGGTTAAATGGGGGGGTGCAGGATATAGACTGCGAAAATTGAGCCTAGGGGGATTTATAAACTGAGACGGAGGGTGCCAGGATTTGAGCAACTGAGACCTACAGGGAGTTCTAAACTAGGACTGGATCGAGACTGATGCCACGGCGTGATAAATGAAGGGCGGTGCGGACATGCAATAGACCTACTGGGGGAGTTATAAACTAGAGGGAACGGTGCAGGACTATAGTCGATGAGGACTCCTGAGGAGGTTATAAACTGAGAGGGAAAGGATGAAGGACATAGAGACTGAGAACCTACTGGGGAGTTTTATAAACTGATGGGAGGTGCGCAGGGACTAGAGAGAACTCAGAGTTATAAACTAGATACATAGACGGGATGGGGCAGGACATATGATGAGACCTGGGATATCACTAGAGAGCGGGTTCAGACTGAGGCTGAGACCTACTGGGTGCAGGATATAGACATGAGACCTAAGTGGGAGCTTATGATAAATGAGGGACTGATTGCAGGATACCAGCAGACAAGACCTTTACTGGGGGAGGATATATGAGGGACGGTGAGGGAGACGACCTACTGGGGAGTTAATAAAAACGGAGGACTGGAGTGCAGGTAAAGACATGAGACCTATTGGGGAGTTAAAACTGAGGGACGGGGGCAGGATATTAAGAGTGAGAAACTAGGGTGGAGTTATATAACTGAGAGGGAACTGGATGTGGCTAAGGATATAGATGAGACGAGACAGCTGGGGAGTTATCAAAACGATGAGGGGGTGCAGGATTAGAGAACTAGCCACCTGGGAGATTAATTAAACTGAGAGGGACCTGGGGGTTCAGGATTGGCTGAGTGAAAGACCTTATGGGAGTTACAAAACGGAGAGGATGGGTGCAGGTTATAGTCAATGAGACGACACGGGAGTTTTATAAAACTGGAGGACGGGATGTGCAGGATATAGGGACTGAGACCGTCTGGGGAGTTATAAACTGAGAGGACTAAGTTGAAGGATATATAGACAGACCAACTGGGAGGTTATAAAAACTAGGGGACAGTGCGGTATGGCAGGACTAGGTAGTATACACTGAAGAGACCTCGAACAGGAGTTATAAAACTCTGGGGGGAAGGTATAACGAGAGACGTGGCTGCAGGATAGAGAAAGACCTACTGGGGAGTATCATAAACATGAGGGGACTAGGTGCAGGAGATATAGAGACTGAGACTTCTGGGGAGTTATAAGTAGATGAGAGGGACTATATTGCAGTAGATATGATACTGACCGACCTACTGGGGAGTTATAAAATGAGGGGACTGGGTTGTGCAATAGGATATAGAGCACGTGAGCCTATCTGGGGAGTCTAAATGAGAGGGACCGGGTGCGCTAGGATTGGGTTAAGACGATTATGGGAGTACAATAGAAGGGTTCTTATGTCATGTCCCAGTAAGGATTAATTAACCCCAGTGCTACCCACAGTCAAGCCTGTTGCAAAGGACAGAAATATCCTGTAGCATACCCAATACCATACTTATTTGGGCATGGAAAACCTTGGATGATTTTTTTTAATATTATTTTAATGTGAAATGTTGGTAACTGGGGTGTGGATACAAATGTTGTGGTGGTTGCTGCATCTGAGCTCACCACTATCAATGATAACTCTTAGGATTCCTAGTCTGGGCTGTATTGATTAGTCACTTAAACTAAACTACATTTAGGGCAGTGATTCCAACAGGGCGGGCCCTAGGTCCGGAGAGGGTTGCAGGGGGGTCCTTCAAAACATTGACGAATGGTATAGATCCAAAATTTGAAATGCATGCGATAATTTTCTACATATTTATCAATGTTTGTATAAAATTCTGGTTGGTGTTGATTGTCTGAGATATAATAAAATAAGTAATGTATTTAATGGAAGGTTCCCACCCCCCTGATGGAATTTGAGTGCTATTTTTTTCAATAGAGATGCTATATAGATCTATCAATTATATGTATTAAAATTACGTTTTGGATCATTTGATGACAAAGAAAATAATATATAATAATACATATAGTTGTAGGGGGGTCCAAGAACACAAAAATTTTTTTAAGGGTCCCCACGGAATAAAAAGGCTGAGAAACCACTGATTTAGGGGATGCCCAATCTCTTATTTTTCTACACATGTACATGTAAAGAAATGGCATATTTTTCTTAAAAAAAAGACAACAGGTAGCTGCTGATTTATTTAGGTAGTTTTTTGTGTTTTTTGGTCTATTTTTCTTCCAATAATGGAAACCATTTGTTTATTCAGGCGGAACAGCATAAGCCGCTCTTTACATTCCATTAAGTTAAACATATCTACATATTACAGTCACTAGTGGCTTTCTGATGGCCCAAACATGCGGAAAAAAAAAAAATCCTGCTTGCAACACCTGTTCCGTTTTAGTTAGGACTCCTAGTTGGCTGTTTGATTAATAATCCCTTACGTCACTTGGAGCTTTAATCATTCATGGGATGGATGAGGAAAACCATTAGCTAACTTAATTTTATTTAAGGGGACAATGATCATTCTTGCTTAGGCCTTTGACTTAATGACTTTAAATGGAATTAAAAGAAATGTAGTCTACTGATCCATTTTACAGGAATGCCTCAGTGTGTGTGTACAAAAATTGAGATTGGAATAACAATTGCTTTATGCTCCCTTCTGCAAGCTTTGTTGTATGAGGGTTTGCCAGATGTCCCTATTGGGTGGGATTGTCATGGCTGGCAGGGACAAAAATCCAGAGTCCCGCCTTCAAGGCTGAATATTGCCCCAAACCTGGCCACTGGCAGCCCCCCTGGAACATACTGCCCCGTTACTACCCCTGCTCCGCTTGCACTTTACCTGCCCTGCCTACACATGAACATTCTTGGGCATTCACTTGCCCCCCCCACCTGGGCCCACAAAATCTTGGCAACCCTGCTTTGATGCCACCCTTTTTTCTCCTTCAATGTTTACTGCTGCTAAGAAAACAAGGCAGTTTAACAAAAGGACAAGGTGGACATCCATCCCCATGCACCAAAATGCAATGCGGACTGTGTGAAATATATGATGATGGTGACTGAATACCAAATGGGAGAGCAAAAAAGGAGGATACAATTTTAGTACATTGCCAACATTTATTTACTTTAAAACCTAAGGGGCTAATGCAAAAAAAGTTGCAGAATTTTGCTTGGGCTTTAATCTGTCACAACCAATTCAGATGGTATTTAACGCAATCCAGTTAAAAAGCTAACTCTAATTGTTGTGCTGCAAATTTATAGCATGGACAAACTTTTGCATTTCTTATTGCTCAAGCCCCTGGGAGTTGATTCTTATAAAGAAAGAACGAGGGGTATCCTGAGGGCTTTATCATTCCGGGTAGTAAGTAGATATTTTGTTGCTGTGACCAGCATGCATATTAAAACATGAACGTGGTTCTCGTACGTTTCTGATATCAGTGATGTTTAATCAGAAGACAGATCTGGTTCATGTAATGCTGAGGGTGGAATATATGACTGTGTACTTTATCTGAAAACCTTCCGCCAGTGATGGAGCCGTCGATAGGAACTTTAAAGTTCTGAGTTAACATAGGAATATAAAAATCACGTTATATGAGGAGAAAAGCGATGGTGACAAGGAATACTCTAAAGTAATTTTGGTTCTGGGTTTGGATTGGATATAATACTGCACAGTCTACTTGCTTTGTAAGGGGAATGTAGGTATGTCATTCATAGTTAACTTTTGTAATTCTTAAAAATATCTTTCAAAATATATATATGTACACCCCTCTAACACCAAAATCTTTACACGCTACAAAACCCCAAAAGCAGGAACCTATTATGTTTAACATAACCAATCCGCTCCCAGAACAGAGTATGATACTTACAAAGCTGCCGCTCCACCGACTACTTCGGGTCTCCTTCACTACAAGTCCCACTGGGCTGCTGTGGTCTTTTTTGTTCTTGGCAGCCGCAGAAGCCGGTGCAGTCAGTGGAGGTGACTGGTACCCATGGCGCACTGACGCTTAAGGGAGAGCCAGCGGGTGGTTGGAGCGGGGAGGAGGAGGAAGCAGGTAAGTGTAATATTGGAGTGTGGTGAGCGTAATGAGTCATTTAAACATAACGAAGTCGCGTGTTTGGGGGGTTTCTGGCAGGTAAAGATTGTGGTGGAGGGGTGGGGACATTCCTTGAACAATAAGAGTAAGTACAAATATTTTACTTATAATTACCTTGCTATCTGATGTTCATTAACGGACAGGTCCACCCATATTGAGCACTTTTCCCTTCCCCCCATGTATCGTTATGGTGTCCTCCTATTAGTTTGTAAGCTCATTGGGCCAGGATACTTTTTAATATCAAGGCCACACCACACTTATTTTTATATACTATTTACATATTCTGAACCTCTGAAACCTTTGTTTGAATTTAATTTCTATCTATTTACTATACCCATGGACTCATTTATGTCATGCGTACACTTGAATAAAGTAAAAATTGATAAATACATGACACCACACCAAATTGCCACATTTTAATTTTGTTAAGGAACTGGCAGCAAACCCAGAGATCTCTGTTCCCAAGGTCCCAGAATAAATAACTTCTTAAGGCAGTTTTATTCCTCCTCTGTAAGTTTAATGAGCTCTACGAAGAGCTCAATTGGTGTGGTTGTGTTGTAAAAAACTAAAAGCCCTATAACTAGAGGATATTCACGTTTTTTACTGTGTTCCCAGAAGCCCACGCCACTCCTTCTGTGGTCTTTCTTACTGGTAGCAGTCCGTATTGTCATTGGCTTGATGTAACACCAGTGGCTGTTGGGGAGTGGGGTGTTGTCACCATCATGTGCACCATGGTGCTGTGGGGATGTGGTGTGCCTAGGGTAGAAATGCCCTTATAATTGGTTACCTTGTCAAAAATGCGTGGATACCAAAGTAAAAGGTCTCAAAGGGTCACTTCAGCCCCCAAATAACCACACATAACTTTTATATTCGGAAGGATCATCCTCAAAACCACACTTGTGTTGTAACCCTTAATTTCCTCCGACTGTTACAAGAACCACAAACCCCCTTGCGGAAAGTTCCTCCGCTCTGCTCACTGTTGCGGCTTGTTACGAGTTCCCCAGAAGCAAAGCACACTCAAACCAACCCCATGTGTCGCGGCAGTAGTCCGAAAGGAGGGATGCGGTGCGGGATCAGGCTTGAAAGTCTCTTTTAACTCGCCATAGGGAGTGACGAGGAGGTAAGGTAAACAAATCAGTGGGTTCTGGGGTGAGGATCCTTTAGTAGAATATATTAAAGGGTATTCCATGTATTTGACAGGGTTCTTTTACGTTTACTGAAGAGCAGGAGATAAAATGCAACTCTTGACCTCCGTTCTTCAGTGAATCGGACAGGAGAGCAGGAAAAAACTTCCCCCACGGATCGCTCCAGCGCTGGCTTCTCCGATGAGCTACGCCTCCTTTCGCACTGCATGCGCATGCGTGCACAGTGCAAAGGACTGGGATTGTGTCGGAGGGGTCTATCCAGACATGTCGGAACTCTTCTGCAGCGCATGTTGTGGGTTGGAACAATCCGTTGCGTTAAGGTCTCCTCTCTCCTGCAAGATTTTGCTGAAGAACGGGAGGTAAATATAGTGTGCATTTACCTCGCTCTTATACAGTAAAGAGCAATTGGCAAATACATGAACACCTTAGTTGGCTATAGTTACCCTTAAACAGGCATTATTAGGCACATACTAGGTGACTGCTAGGGCCACTGGTAGGGTGGAGGCAGATCAAAGTTTTTTTTTCTTTTTACAGGGGACCCTCTATTCTCCCCCCATTGAGCCTTAGTGTTACCAATCTTAGGTTTCCCCGCTATGTCTCCTTTGCATAAGAGTTTCATCTTGAATGTGTTCAGGTTTATTTCTTACACTTTGGTAAATTGGCAATTCGCAACCAATGAGCACAAATTTCATGGAACTACAACATGCCAAGAAGTAAGTCTACTTCTTTGTATTCAAATTATAGATTAGATGAGGAAAAGTAATTTTTTAGTATAGTCCATTACGCCACCAGATAAACCGCTACAGGAGATTTTCCCAGAGTGCCTGGGCTGTCTGTTTAAATCTCCTGCTATCTCTAATATATTGGCTCTTTGTTAACTATACCATAGAACTTCAAACATTTTATTCTTAACCTGTACTGACCATGTTAATCTGAAGTGTCAACACCCACAATTACCTTACCAAAGGTAAACGATAATAGATAATATAGTACAGTAGTTTATAAATGATCCATTTTATGTCTATAAGCCAGTTGCTTTAGTGTTATATTAGGAAAACTGTCAAAATTAAGCCTAAACCATAGAATGTAATGCCACACCCTATTTTCATGGAGATATTAGAAAGTCACCAAGAGATTATGGTCCCTACAATGCAGCAATGTTTTTTTTTTTACTGGTCATGGATAGGTATGGAAATCCGGGTTTTTTCAAACGGAACGAACCATTGGTTTCCAAATCTGAAAGTCAATTTTTCGTAGATTTTTGATATGAACCAGCTACTTTCAATAATTTTCGAAAATAATCTCTTGAACGTCGAAATATGATCGAGCGACCCACTTTGGATTTCCGATGTTCTTTTCGAAAATTGAACGTTCGAGGATTTTCGATAATTTTATCTAAAAGTAGCCTTGAACGTTCAAAAATCTTGAAGAATACGATTGAAACTGAATGGTCTCCAATCGATTTTCGTGAGGAGTTTTCAAACGTTCAAAGATATTTTCAAAAATATTGAAAAAATAGCTCATATACATTTGAAAATCTTTGAAATTCGGACCCGTTTTCGGATAGTCAGGATTTCCCTCCGAGTTCCGGGGAATCCAAACACGAGATCAAACTTATAGTGTTTGGCCATATCTAGTCATGTAGTTTTTTTTTTGATGACATTGTGCTGCCATCTGTTGGTGAATCCAATGATCATGCATGGCAAGTTTTAAACCTAAAATCAAGTGAAACAGGCAATGTAAGCCGTGGAGGTTTAATGAAGGACATACGTCCATCTAGTTAAAAAACTTTTATAGGCTATCATTACCCAACTAACAGTTTAATTCTACCAACAGTTGATCCCCCCCCCGGAAAAAAAAAGGGGATTCCTCCTCCTGATTCTAAAGTCAATCGAAAAAGTACATCCCTGAAACATATAAACCAACTACAGTTATGATAATACAATATAATACATAGGCTCTGGCATTTTCAATGGGAGGTGCAAGTGCGAGAATAACAAATTAAATAGTCCACTCATGAGTCACTGGTGACTTCCCTGTAATTCCAACTGCCCCTCCCCCATTTTCCTTCCCTGCCGGTTGTTATAATGTAGATAACAGAGAGCCCGTTTTCCTGTACACTGACTGAACTGCATTACTGTGGCTGATAAGGAGGAAGCGAGCGGCACGCCGCCAGTCTTAGACTTACGGAATGGCTCGCTACTTCTTATCAGCACAATTAACTCAGTCAGTTCATGTAATGAATCCGGAACTGCACCGGGTGAGAGACGATATTATCTGTCTTTTCTTATGTTTGAGATGAAAACGGAAGTTCAACAATTTAGTAATTTACAAAAACAGGCTTGTTATCTTAATACTAATACAGGGATTGGGAAGAGAGGGAGGGGTGAGGACAGAGTAGCCTGTGATGGATTTTTTTGTTTTTGACCTGGTAGTATTGGATGGAATAATAGCTACTAAGGAATAATATACGGATATTACTTTCACCCTCGGAGTTCCCTGACCTCTATAAAAACACTCGGCCTTAACGGCTTGGCCTTGTGCTTTTATATGGTACAGGGACTGGGGCGTAATCTTATATTACACTGTAGTAGCGATGATTATCCCTGTATTAATTTAGAAGATCATTGTTTCTTGTCTATATCATCATAATAATGGCTGGCTTGAGAAAGGTGCTAGCAAGACCGAAACGTCGCATCGTTTTGCTGCTTATGGAATAAACGTTAAAGATTTTTTGAACAAGTCCTGAGAGTGCTCTACATGTTACTATGGTTGGATATCCATTAATATGGATAGTGAGGACCGAAGCTCCTTTACAGAGCAATGTATTTTTAAACAAATTGTCAATACAGGCCAGGACATAGGCAGAACTATAATACAAAACCCCCCAACTGTAACAGTTTCTACGGTGAACAGACACAGTTTTGAAGATCTGCCCACAGAGTCACATAATTCAGTGTAAAGTCCAGTGGGGGTGGGTGTCCTGGGATTGGGTGCCACAATGTTTGGGGGCGTGGATATGCCATTCGGGGGACAGAGGAGCACGTTTTAACACATTTGCCCTTTAGTAAACAGAAAAAGAAGCCTTGAAAATAACTGAAAAAAGTATTACTAGTGGGATAATGTCACCCCAAATGTAAAATTATAAGGATATTGAAGTCCGAGGAGATTACTGACCTATAAAAGCACAAGGGGCCACAGGTGGTACTTTTTATAAGGGCACGGACAGCCGAGTGGTGAACTTCTAATATCCCTTAATTTACAGTTCGGGGGATTATATTATTAACCTAACACCCTTTGGGCTTATGGTTTTTCCTCTCCTCTGGAACTGATAAGATTAGATAGGATTACTTACAGTTCACTCCCATAGTAAATCCTCTTCAGGGGTAGGTTATAGTAATATTTCCAATACAATTGCCTGTGCAATGGTCGTTACTCTTTATAATGGGAATATCCCAACAGTTTGTTATAGTGCAGTTCCTTTCCAGGCCCTCCCTTGTGTCCCTGATTACCTACAATCGGGTCCGGGGTTCCAGTATTTTTGAAAATAAAAGAGTAGCATGTTAATAAAGGAAAATAATCCCCCAAAAAACAACTTTGATCCTGTAACTACATCATATATGAGGTTAATTACGAGTCGTCTCCCTCTTACTGGTTATGCTCTAGTTTCTGATAATGCCCCAAGACCTTGTACCTCTACTTAGCCAATCACACTTCAGCATACTTGCATATTTATTAATGAAAAGAGGGACTTATAAACTAAATCGAATCCTTAAAAGACTACTTCTATCAGTAATCAAGGGCAATCCTAGTCTGTACAGCTCCTCTCACCAGGTGTCGATATTTCTGGCTTTGGGAAAACAAAAAATGTTGCGTAAACCATGAACTGAATTTTCTGGCTGCAAATATCTAATAAAATCGTACATAAGGACCCATGAGCTAACAGAAACACGGAGCTATTGAATTCACTTCTCTTGCTCTATTAATAGGACTTTTTAAATTGTATTTTAAAGAAGTTTAAATGAAACAATGCACCCTTCCTACTAAGCATGAATTCATCATAGTCTATCGTATATTGTTCAAAGTAGAGCGGAAAGGAAAGTTCAATTGTTTCTCAATATCAAGGTTAGGATTCTTATGTCAACCCGTTGTCCATGACGGTATCCTGATATGCCAAATAGCAGATGCTGTGTTGTTTTCGTATTCACCCGGATTCCATGAGAATTTAATAATCTCCTGTTGTCTGTCGTGGACTCCACCACCATTCCTTAGCTTGCCATAAACACAAAAATATGCTTGTTAGTCCCACGTTGTTTGTATTACAATATAAAATGTTTGCTCACATCTATTTTAAAGAAATTATTGAGAGTTTGCATGTGCAAACTTTCTCAGACACGGAATGAACCATAAATTGGAGATAAAGAAAATGAAGTAATCATACTTTTCATTAGTGGGGTAAAAAACGAAATATTTTTGTGTTGTGATCTTAGATGACCCCAGCACGGGGGCGGAAGGTTTTCCAAAAATTTTACAAGATATTCTTACTTTAAAGAGTTAAGCAGATTGTATGCAGATAGTAGAAAAAAATGCTTCATACATATAGATAATGCTGTCTGCTTTATGTAGATAAGGGTAATAAGGACAATTAAAAATTATAAAGTATTCTGTTCCTACCATGGGGATTGTAGCAGTAGGCACCCATCTTCATTTTATTTAAAAAAAACGCATACCCGAGTAGTCACGAGCCGTTCTTTTCCGACACCCACAGTTAAAATGTTTGGTTGTTTTCTATAGGGATAACCAAAACTCTCCTTTGGCTGCCAAGCCAGCTGACATTACATGGAAACATAGAATAGAAGTGATTACAATTATTGTTAACGGTTTGCTTTATTGCTGCATGAGGACCCTGTAAAAACCAGTTAACCAAGTTTACCAAGGCAGTGGGAACCAAATCACTTTGCATTGTCCTCAACCCTATTCCTCAGGGCAGTGTTCATACACAGGACAGAATCATCAAATCCTTACATATGATGGGGGCCTTGTCTCTATCTCTCGAACTATTATTGGGACCTTTTAATCGGGTACAAATCATCAGCATAGTACTGGTGTGGAATATAGTTCATGTACATTTTAGAGGGTATTTTTAGGGTTAGGGCTTGATACTTTGCTGGATATTTGTTTTCTTGAACAGCTCTCATTCTTCAAGCCTCAGTTGCCTTACTGCAAAACTGGTTCTCTGACTTTATTCTTGTATCGGACACCCTTCCCCTTTTCATAATGGCTATAAAGCTTTCGTCTGTCATTGTTCTCGGTTTTTTTGCCACGGAAGTTGAGGCCGCCACTGATATCTATCGCACATTTTAAAAACTTACCATTTCAGGAGGATTGGACAACAAGACCAGGTGTAGGTAGTGCCTTATTCTTCCACATAACCTCCTCACCGTCTATGTCCATCTCCCTTAAGTGAGTCTCTAGCTACTTGAAGCCATTATGAAATTGGGACTTCTTGCTGCCTTGAAATCATTGCTGTAGTCAATAATGTTACTAAGGATATGTTAAGGGTAACTGGTCCAAAAAGGACTTGGAAACAATTGACAGGGATTTGGCTTTGCCGAGAATGTTTGCAATTTACCTTCATTATTTTTTTACATTATTTGAGAGTATATTTACATTTTTTAGTGTGACATCATAGCAGCATCAACCAGATCCCCTGGCACTTCCTGCTTTCTTGTCTTAAAACTTGTGACGTTTCCCTTTTTTCCGGTGGTCTCCTCCTATTTTGCGAACCCCCATGGCCCCTCATGCAGTTCCCTGGGAAACACCCCGGTGGGCACCTCCCACTCCTCTTCACTGTACACTCTATCTCTTACTGGGTCTCTTTTGCTTTCTCCTGCACTGACATGTGTCAACGCAGATTAGAAGGAGAATAATATTGGGACCAACGATTCAAGAACCTCCCCACCCCCTAAACATTCTGATCATGATTTCTTCTATCTTGGGCTGTCCTGCAGCATATAGAGAAGTGGTTTGATGGCTCATTTTTAAAGGTAGGCAACCTGCCTAAAAATCAACTTGTTTGGCAGACCACTTTCCCCTTCAGGGACATTGCATATATAAAGTTTATGATGGGATGAGACTAGAAGTACTGCATTGGGTTGAAAAAAATTTCTATCATTTCTAATCATCTTAAGAAGTTAAACCAAATTGCCAGAATGAAAAGGGGAATATGAGATCTGAACGGTGGCAAAACGGTGCAAAAGTTTGACCAGTGCTAATAAAAGGTACTGTGTTCTCCATTACAAGTCCCCTTTTAAATAAAAAGATTTCTTTCCATACCTTTACAACAAGGGACTAGGAGGATGTCTTAGATTTTAGCTTCTCTAGATATGGCTGTGTAAAGTTACATTTCCCATATTGGCCTGCCACCATGGTCTCTGTGACAGGATTAATAGCTGTGTCTTTACCTCCCGTTCTTCAATTAAACACTGCAGGAGCCGTGGAACGAGGGAGGAATTAACCGATCGCTTGCTTTATATCGGAATCCGTCCAGTCTTGTCGTGGTCCTGTCAGATGAAGTGGTGGAGGAGCGATGTGTCGTAAAGTTCTTCCCAACTTCCACTATACCGTTTTTTACCTTTCCTCTGTCAATCAAGGCCTTAGAATCAAAATCTTCCTCTAGGTAAGTTTTCCCGTAGTTTAAGTGACAGTTGTACGTGAACTGCATGTGTGGGAATTCTATCTCCCAATGCTGCCAAATTTACTAGCATGGATTGAGTCATACGCAACACAAACACACTCAGGTAAAGTACTATGTCATGCATTCTGTATATCGATGAAATGAATAAAGTCATTTTTATTCAGTGCGTATCAATCTGTTTGGAAAACATGACATGGTATCATTGAACTATAAAATTATCCATTTTATCAAAACAACTTATCATTCAGAGTGGGACTCTTTACTAACTCCACATTCAGGTTAAAAGAAGGAAAGGAAACACCAGAGGCTAAAGGACTATTAGTCCAATATTTTTTTTTTAAAGTACAATCACTCTAGGTGGTTCTTACTAAATTACTAAATACCTTTTACTCAGGTGGCCCACTGATTGTTATCAATGTATTCTGATACTGACCAATCACAAGTTACTTGACCTATATACAATTGTGAAAAAGTTTGGAAGTCTATCAGAGTAATCCTATGTGATTAAGCGAAATGATCTCATAGGATGAGGAAGATTGTTAAGTACAAAGTCACTTCTGGATTTACACCATGCCATTATTCTACCCTGCCAAAAAATCCAATTAATTGTCAAATGGCTGGGAAAGTCATTTCTTCCACTGAAGAAAAGATGAAAACAATTTTAAAACAATAAGAACTTTAATTATATTTGGTTTGCTTAGTTTGTTTTTATAAACTGAGAGAGACCGGGTGCAGGATATAGAGACTGAGACCTACTGGGGAGTTATAGACTGAGGGACTGGGTGCAGGATATATAGACTGAGACCTACTGGGGTGCAGGATATAGAGACTGAGGCCCTACTGGGGAGTTATAAACTGAGAGGGACTGGGTGCAGGATAAAGACACTGAGACCTACTGGGGAGTTATAAACTGAGGGACTGGGTGCAGCATATAAAGACTGAGACCTACTGTGGAGTTATAAACTGAGAGGGACTGGATGACGGCGGCTGAGATGTAGGATATAGATATATAGATACTACTGAGACCTACTGGGGAGTTATAAACTGAGGGACTGGGTGCAGGATATAGAGACTGAGGCCCTACTGGGGAGTTATAAACTGAGAGGGACCGGGTGCAGGATGCAGAATTATAGAGACTGAGACCTACTGGCGAGTTATAAAAATGAGAGGCCCGGGTGCAGGATATAGAAGGACTGGACCTACTGGAGTTACGAACGGAGAGGGTATCGGGTGCAGGATATAGAGACGAACCTACTGTGGGGGGTTAATAAACTGAGAGAGACCGGGTGCCGGATATAGAGACTGAGACCTACTGGGGAGTTATAAACATGAGAGAGGACCAGGTGCAGGATATAGAGAATGACAACTGGGGGAGTAAACTAGAGGGATCAGGTGCAGGATATAGAGACGACCTACTGGGGAGTTATAAACTGAGAGAGGACCGGGTGCAGGATATAGAGACTGAGACCTAACTGGGGAGTTATAAACTGAAGGGACCAGGGGTGCAGGATATAGAGACAGACCCTACTGGGGAGTTATAACTTGAGAGTACCAGGGGGAAGGAATAATAGAGACTGAGACCTACTGGGGAATTATAAACTGAGAGAGACCGGGTGCAGGATATAGAGACTGAGACCTACTGGGGAGTTATAAACAGAGAGAGACTGGGTGCAGGATATAGAGACAGACCTACTGGGGAGTTATAAATGAAGAGACCGGGTGCAGGATATAGAGACAGACCTACTGGGGAGTTAAAACGAAAGGGACGGGTGCAGGATATAGAGGCAGACCTATTGGAAAGTATAAACTGAGAGGGGGACTGGGTGAGGACATAGGACTGAGACCTATTGGGTTATAATCTGAGAGGGGAGAGGGGTCGCAGGACATAGAACTGAAGACTACTGGTGTGCAGGGGATATAAGAGACTGAGACCTATGGGAGGTATAGACGAGGGGCTGGGTGCAGGAATTATGATGAGAACCAATGGGGTGCAGGAATAGAGACTGAGGCTCATATGGGGGTTATGAAACTGAGACGGACTGGGTGCAGGTAAAGACACTGAGACCTACTGGGGAGTTATAAACTGAGGGACTGGGTGCAGGATATAACGAACTGAGACCTATGGGGGTAGTTATAAATTGAGAGGGACTGGATGCAGGATATAGTATATCATACTGAGGACCTACTGGGGAGTTAACTGAGGGACTTGGGTGCAGGATATAGAGACTGAGGCCCTACTGGGGATGTATAAAACTGAGAGGGACCGGGTGAAGGATATAGAGGACTGAACTACTGGGGAGTTATAAACTGAGAGGGACGGGGGTGGGATATAGAGACTGACCCATATGGGGAGTATAAATTAGAGAGATGGGTCAGGATAGAGACTGAGACCTACTGGGGAGTTATAAACTGAGAGAGACCGGGTGCAGGATATAGAGAGACTTACTCTGGGGAATTTAAACTGGAGAGGGAGCGGGTGAGGACATAGAGAGTGAGACCTACGGGAATTATAAACTGGAGGGACTGGGTGCAGGACATAGAGACTGAGACCTACTGGGGAGTATAAACTGAGAGGGAGCAGGTGCAGGACATAGAGACTGAGACCTACGGGGAGTGAGTATAAATGAGACGGACTGGGTGGCAGGATATAGAGACCGACCCTACTGGGGAGTTATAAACTGAAAGGACTGTGTGCAGGACATAGAGACTGAGACCTACGGGGTAATTATAAACTGAGAGACCGGGTGCAGGGACATAGAGACTGAGACCATACGGGGGAGTATAAACTAAGAGGGACACGGGTGCAGGACATAGGACTGAGACTTCACTGGGCGTATAACTGAGAGGGAACGGTGTGCAGGACATAGAGACTGAGACTAATGGGGAGTATAAACTGAGAGGGACGGGTGCAGACATAGAGAGTGAAACCTACTGGGGAATTATAAACTGAGAGGGAGCGGGTGCAGGACATAGAGAGTGAAACCTACTGGGGAATTATAAACTGAGAGGGACTGGTGCAGGAACATAAGAGGACTGGGACCATTGGGGAGTTATATCTGAGAGGAGGGGTGCAGGACATAGAGACTGAGACCCTACTGGGGTTGCAGGATATAGAGACTGAGACCTACTGCGGGATGAGTTATAGACTGAGGGATAGGGTGGCAGGTATATAGACTGAGACCTACTGGGGTGCAGGATATAGAGACTGAGGCCCTACTGGGGAGTTATAAACTGAGAGGGACTGGGTGGCAGGATAAGACACTGAGACTACTGGGGAGTTATAAATGAGGGACTGGGTGCCAGCATTAAAGACTGGAACCTACTGTGGAGTTATAACGTGAGAGGACTGGATGCAGGATATAGAATATAGATACTACTGAGACCTACTGGGGAGTTTATAAATGAGGGACTGGGTGCAGCAATAAAGACTGGACTACTGTGGAGTTATACAACTGAGAGGGATGGATGCAGGATATAGATATATAGATACTACTGAGACCTACTGGGGAGTTATAAACTGAGGGACTGGGTGCAGGATATAGAGACTAAGGCCCTACTGGGGCGTATAAAATGGAGGACCGGTTGCAGGGATATAGAGACTGAGACCTACTGGGGAGTTTCAAACGGGAGATATCGGGTGCAGGATATAGAGACAGACCTACTGGGGAGTTATAAACTGAGAGAGACCAGGTGCAGGTATAGAGACTGAGAACCTACTGGGGGTTATAAACTGAGAGAGACCGGGTGCAGGATATAGAGACAGACCTAGGGGAGTTATAAACTGAATGGGACCAGGGTGCCGGATGTAGAGACCGAACCACTGGGGAGTTATAAACTGAGAGAGACCGGTGTGCAGGATATAGAGACTGAGACCTATGGGGAGTTATAAACAGAGAGAGGACTGGGTGCAGGATATGAGGACAGACCTACTGGGGAGTTATAAACTGAAAGGGAGGGTGCAGGATATAGAGAACAGACCTACTGGGGAGTATAAACTGGTGACTGGGTGCAGGATATAGAGACTGACTACGCGGGGAGTTATAAACTGAGAGGACCGGGTCAGGATATAGAGACTGAGACTACTGGGGAGTTATAACCTGAGGGGGACTGAGTGCAGGATATAGAGACAGACCTACGGGGAGTTATTAAACTGAGAGAGACGCGGTGCAGGATTATAGAGACAGACTTACTGGGGAGTTATAAAACTGAGAGGGACTGGGTGCAGGATATAGAGGACAGACCTACTGGGGAGTATTTAAACTGAGGAGGAGGACCGGGTGCAGGATATAGAGACTGAGACACTGGGGAGTTATAAACCTGAGGGACTGAGTGAGGATTAGAGACAGACCTACTGGGGAGTTATAAAACTGAGAGAGGACGGGTGCCGGATATAGAGACGACTTACTGGGGAGTTATAAACTGAGAGGGATTGGTGCAGGATATAGAGACAGACCTACTGGGGAGTATAAAATGAGAGAGACGGGTGCCAGGAATACGAGACAGAATTACTGGGGAGTTATTAAACGAGAGGGATTGGGTTGCAGGATATAGAGACAGACCTACTGGGAGTTATAAACTGAGAGAGACCGGGTGGCAGGATATAGAGGACTGAGACCTACTGGGGAGTTATAAACTGGATGGGCTAGGTGCAGGATATAGACACGAACCTGGGGAATTATAAAATGAGAGGGACTGGGGCAGGTTCTAGACACTGAGACCTTGTATGGGGAATTATAAACTGAGCGGGGACAGGGTGCAGGATATAGACACTGACGAACCTACTGGGGATTATAAATGAGGGATGATGCAGGATATAGAGACAGACATACTGGGGAGTTATAAAACTGAGGGACTGGGTGCAGGATTATAGTCACTGAGACTACAGGGAGTTATAAACTGAGACGACTGTGGTGCAGGATATAGAGGAGGGAACCTACTGGTGGAGTTATAAACTGAGGGGATGGTGCAGGATATAGTCAACTGGACCTACAGGGAGTTATAAACTGAGACGGATGGATGCAGGATATAGAGACTGAGACCTATGGGGAGTTATAAATGAGGGCTGGGTGCCGGATATAGTCACTTGAGACCTACAGGGAGTATAAACTGAGAGGACTGGTCAGTGCAGGATGATAGAGACTGAGACCTACTGGGGAGTTATAAACGAGGGATCGGGTGCAGGGATATAGTCACTGAGACCTACAGGAGTTATAAATGAGACGACTGGATGCAGGATATAGAGACTGAGACCTACTGGGGAGTTATAAACTGAGGGACTGGGGCAGGAATGACAATGAGACTACTGGGGAGTTATAAAGAGGGACTGTTGCCGGAGTATAGAGACAGACCTACTGGGGAGTTATAAACTGAGGGGGACGGTGGCAGGATTATAGAGACGACCTACTGGGGAGTTATAAATGGGGACTGATTGCAGATTATGAGACAGAACTATGGGAGGTATAACTGAGGACTGGGTGCAGGATATAGACATTGGAACTACTGGGGAGTTATTACACTGAGGGACTGATTCGCAGGATATAGAGACAGACCTACTGGGGAGTTATAAACCGAGGGCTAGGTGCAGGATATAGACACAGACCTGGGGAATGATAAACGAGGGGAATGGGGTGCAGGTTCTAGACACAGACCTACTGGGGAAGTTATAAACTGCGGGACTGGGTGCAGGATATAGTCACTGAGACCTACCAGGGAGTTATAAACGAGACGGACTGGAGGGGATGATGAGACGAGGACTTCTGGGGAGTTTAAACTGAGGGACTAATTGCAGGATATAGACAGACCTACTGGGGAGTTATAAACTGAGGGACTGGGTGCAGGATATAGTTATGAGACTACAGGGAGTTATAAACTGAGACGGACTGGATGCAGGAGATATGAGACAGACCTAATGGGGAGTTATAAACTGAGGGGACTGGTGCAGGATATAGAGACTGAGGACCTTCTGGGGAGTTATAAACTGAGGGACTAATTGCAGGATATATAGACAGACCCTACTGGGGAGTTATAAAGAGGGACTAGGTGCAGGATATAGACACTGAGAACTTCTGGGGAGTTATAAAATGAGAGGACTGGGTGGCAGGCTTATAGGGACTGGGTGCAGGATATGGAGACAAAATCTTTATGTCATTGTCCCATGTAAGATTAATTAACCCAGAGCTATCACAGTACAAGCCGTTGCAAGGACAGAAATATCTGTATCCATACCCAATACCTCATCTTTCATTTGGGCATGGAAACCTGGTGATTTTTTTAATATATTTTAACATGTGAATGCTTGGTAACTGGGGTGTGGATAAAAATGTTGGTGGTGTGTGCATCTGAGCTCACCACTGTCCATGATAACTCTTAGGATTCCTCCATTCTGGGCTGTATCTGATTAGATCACTAAAACTAAACTACATTTAGGGCAGTGATTCTCAACCAGGGGCCCTGGGACCCTAGGGTTCCCGGAGAGGTTGCATGGGGTCCTCAAAACATTGACGAAATTGTATAGATCCACCAATTTGATGAATGCAGATATATTTTGTCTACATATTATCAATGTTTGTATAAATTCGTGTGTTTGGTGGTTGATGTCTAGATATAAAAAAATACAGTAATGTTTTAAGTAAGGGTTCCCACCCTGATGTGAATTTGAGGGCATTTTTTTCAATAGAGATGTTTTAAGATCTATCAAATTATATTTGTATAAATTACGTTTTTGATCATTTTATGGACAAAGAAAAATAATATATAATCATAATTTTATGTAGGGTCCCAAGACACAAAAATTGTTTTTAAGGGGTCGCCCACGGATAAAAAGGTGAGAAACACTGATTAGGGCATGCATCTCTTTATTTTTCCACATGTACAGTAAGAAAGGGCATATTTCTTTAAAAAAAAAAGACCACATTTAGCTGCTGATTTATATTATTGGCATGCTATTTTCATAATGAAACCATGTTTTTTTCAGGAGGAACAGCATATGCAGCTCTTACATTCCTATAAGTTAAAATATCTACATATACAGTCACCTAGTGGCTTATGATGCAAACAGAAAAAAAAACAATGCTTGCAACACCTGTTACGTTTATTTTAGACATCATAGTTGGGGTTGATACTACCTTTACGTCACTTGGAGCTTTACTCATCATGGATGTATGAGGCAACATTAGCTAACTTATTTTATAATGGGACAATGAACATTCTTGGCTTAGCCGTGACTTATACTTAAATGGATTAAAAGAAATGATACTGATTCCATTTTACAGGAATGCTCAGTGTGTTGTAAAATCTGAGCATTTGAATAACAATGCTTTTATGCCTCCCTCTGCAAGTTCTTTGATGCAGGGTTGCCAGATGTCCCTATTTGGGGGGATTGTCCTGGCTGCAGGGACAAAATCCAGAGTCCCGCAGTCAAGGCTGCATAATTGCCCAAACACTGGCCCTGGCAGCCCCGCCTGGAACATACTGCCCGTTTACCTAACCCGCCTCCGCTTGCACCCTAACCCTCCCCTTGCCTACCATGAATCATTGTGACATCACTGCCACCCCCACTCTGGGCCCCACAAAATCTGGCAAACCTGCTTTGATGCCAACCCTTTGTCTCCCTCAATGCTTTCTGCTGCCTAAAAGAAAACATAGGCCATTAACATAAAGAAAGGTGACATCATCCCAGGCACAAATGCATTGCGGACTGTGAAAAGATGTGGTGCTGGAATACCAAATGGGAGAAAAAGTGAATACAATTTTAGGTAATTGCAAACATTTATTTACTTTAAAAAACCTAAGGGGGCTAATGCAAAAAAGTTGCAGAATTTGCTTGGGCTTTTTAATCGTCACAACCAATCAGATGGTATTTAACTGCATTAATCCAGTAAAAAAGCTAAATCTAATTGGTTTGCTGCAAATTAATAGCATGGACAACTTTGCATTTCTTATTGCTTCAGCCCACGGGAGTTACATCTTATAAAAGAGAGGGTTATCTGAGGTCATTTATCATTGATGTAGTAGTAGATATTTTTGGTTGCTGTGACCCAGGCAATATTAAAACATGAACTTGGGTTCTCGTACTGTCTGATTCAGTGATTGTTTAATTCAGAAGACAGACAGTCTGTTCATTTTGCTGAGGGTGAATATAATGCCGTGTACTTTATCTGAAAACCTCCGCCAGTGACTGAGCCGCTGCTCGAAACTTTAAAGTCATGACGTTCCTCGGAAATAAAATTCACGTTATTGAGAGAAAGCGATGTGCAAGGAATATCTACAAGTAATTTTGGTCTGGGATTTTGATTGGATGAAATACTGACATTTCTGCACTGCTTAAGGGAATGTATGTAACATCATAGTTAACATTTTTTTTTAATTCTTAAAATAATATCCTTTAAAAAAATAATGTCCACCCTTCTACACAAACAATCTTTACCTGCTACAAAACCCCCTAAAAGCAGGACCTCGTTATGTTTAAAATAACCAAATCCGCTCCCAGCCAGAGTTATTATACTTACAAGCTCCTCGCTCCACCGCTACTTCCGGGTTCCTCACTCAGTCTCCACTGTGGCTGCTGTGTTCTTTTTCTGTTCTTGAGCAGCCGCAGTAGAGACTGCTCCGGGAATGGCAGTCAGTGATTGGGCGTGATGTGACTGTCATGGCCGACACTGACTGCCTTACTCGGAAGTGGAGAGCAGGTGGTGGAGCAAGGAGGAGCATGTAAGTATAATTGCTCAGTGTGGGAGCGTAATTAGTAATTTTAAACATAACGAAGTCCTGCTTTTGGGGGGTTTTGTAGCAGGTAAAGATTGTGGTGGAGGGGTGGACATTCCCTTTAACAATAAGAGTAATACAAATATTTTACTTATAATTTACCTTGTATCCTGATGTTTCATTAACGGACATGTCCACCCATATCTGAGCACTTTTTCCCTTCCCCCCATGTATCTGTATGTTGTCCCTCCTACTTAGTTTGTAAGCTCTTCGGGCCAGGGATCTCTTTTCTAATATGTCAAGGCACACCACACTTATTTTATATATAGATATTTACATATTCTTAACCTCTGAAACTTTGTGAATTTAATTTATCTCTATAATGGCTTGCACTTATCCCCATTTGTATACTCTGTATTATAATGTACAGCGCTGCGTACCCAACTTGCACTATATAAATAAAATTATACATACATACACCCACCCAATGCCACATTTATAATTTTGTTAAGGACTGGCACAAACCCAGAGATACTCTGTTTCCCAAAGGTCCCAGAATTAAATTACTTCTAAGGCAGTTTTTATTCTCCTCTGAAGTTTAATGATCTCTCGAAGAGCTCACATGGTGGTGTGTTGTAAAAACTTAAACCCTATAACTAGAGGATATTCACGTTTTTTACTGTTGTCCCAGAACGCACTCCATCTTTCTGTGTGTCTTCTTAATGGTAGCAGCGTATGTCATTGGCTTTGAGTGCCAATCATGGCTGTTGGGGATGTGTGTGTGTGTTGTCACCATCATGGCACCATGGGGATTGGGGATGTTGTGTGTTCTAGGGTGAAAATGCCCTTTAATTGGGTTTACATTGTAAAATGTGAATACCAAGGAAAAAGTAAAAGGGTACTTCAGCCCCCAAATAAACAAACTAACTTTATATTCTGAAGGATCATCCTTTCAAAACCCCACTGTGTTGTAACCTTACTTTCCTCCGAGTTAAAGAACCACAAACCCTTGCCAAACAGTTCCTCCCTCCTCTGCTCCTGTTGCGAGCTTGTTACGAGTTCCCTCAGAAGCAAAAGCACACTCAAAAACCACTTGTGCGGTCATTAGTCGAGAGAGGAGGGATGCGGTGAGGGATCAGCTTCTTGTAAGTTCTTTTAACCAGCATGGAGTGGACGGCAGGATGGTAAGGTTTACAACTAAGTGGGGTTCTGGGGTGAGATCCTTTAGAAATATTAAAGGGTAGTCCATTGTTTTGACAGGTTTTTTTATGTTTTACTGAAGCGCAGGAGATAAATGCACTCTTAACTTACCGTTCTTCAGTAAATCGACAGAGAGCAGGAAAAACTTCCCCCACGGATCGCTCCAGCGCTGGCTTCTCCGATGCGTCTACGCTCCTGCGCAGCATGCGCATGCGTGCACAGTGCAAAGGACTGGGGATGTGTCGGAGGCTATCAGCCATGTCGGACTCTCTCTGCAGCGCTGGAACAATCCGGGTAGTAATTCTCTGCTCTCCTGCAAGATTTACTGAAGAAGGGAGGGTAAGAGTATAGTGCATTTACCTCCTTTAAGAAAACATTTGAGAAATACTAGAAACAGGCCTATTTATTTCTAGGCATAAGAGGACCTAGGTGAATGCTAGGGACTGAGAGGGTGGGGAGGGCATCATTCAAAGTTTTTTTCTTTTTTTACAGGGACCCATCATCCATTGAGACTTTAGTGTTACCAATCTAGTTCCCCGTATTCTCCCTGTTTGCATACAGAGTTGTCATCTTGAATGTGTTCAGTTTATTCTTACACTTTGGTAATTGCAATGACACAAAATGCACAAAATTTCATGGAACTACCAACATGCCAATCAGAGTAAGTGCTCTACCTTGTCAATTATTAGATTAAGATGAGGCAAAGTAATTTTTCGTATAGTATTCCATTAACGCCACAGATAAATCCGCTACAGGAGATTTCCCAGAGTGCCTGTTGGCCGTTGTAATCTCCCGCTATACTCTAATAATGCTCTTATGTTAAGCAACCATAGAACACTTCAAACATGTTTATTCTTTACCTGTTACTGACATGTTATCTGGAAGTTCAAACCCACAGTACCTACAAAGGTAAACCGAATAGATAATATAGTTACAGTTTTAAAATGTATCCATTTTAGTCATAAGCAGTTGCTATATTAGGAAAAATGTCAACTTAACCTAAACATAGAATGAATAATGCACACCCTATTTTCAATGGAGATATAGAAAGTCACCAATGAGATTTATGTCCATACAAGGCAGCAAGTGTTTTTTTTACTGGTCATGGATAGGGATGGGATCCGGGTTCAACGAACGAACCACTTGGTTCCAAAACTGAAAGATCACATTTTGTAGATTTTGAATGAACAGAGCTACTTTCAATAATTTCGAAAATATCTTTGAACGTTCGAAAATTGACGGAGACCACTTTCGAGTTTCCGATCGTTGTTTTCGAAAATGAACGTTCGAGGCTATTTCGATAATTTTCTAAAGTAGCCTTGAACGTTCAAAAAGTCTCGAAAATACGATTGGAAATAGGTCTCCAATCGTATTTTCGAGGATTTTCAAACGTTCAAAGATATTTTCAAAAATTATTGAAAATAGCTCATTACATTGAAAATCTTTGAAAATTCGGCCCGTTTTCGGATCTCAGGATTTTCCCGAGTTCCGGGGAATCCGAAAACGGAACAAAACTATATAGTTTTGGCCATCTCTATTCATGTAGTTTTTTTTTTTGACATGTGTGCTGCCATCTGTTGGTGAATCCAATGATTCATCCTGCTAAGTGTAACTAATCCAATGAAACAGGCAATGTAAAGCCGTGGAGGTTGAATGAAAGACATACGTCCATCTAGTTTAACTTTTATAGCCTACTCATAACCCTAACTAACGAGTTAATTCTACCAACAGTTGATCCCCCGGGAAAAAAGTGGGGATTTTCCTGTCTAAATGTCAACGAAAAGGATCCCGAACTATATAAACCAGAAACTACAGTATATGAATAATTACAATATAATACATAAGGCTCTGGCATTCAATGGGGAGGTGCAGTGGCGGAAACTATAATCAGTCACATCAGTGATGTCATGAGTGATGTCCTGTATTCCACTGCCCTCCCCATTTCTCTCTCCTGCCTGTATTAGTAATGTAGATAACAAGCCGCTTTCTGTACACTGAATGACTGAATTACTGTGCTGATAAGGAGAAGCGAGCGGCCAGTCCTTATGCTTCAGGAATGCACTCGCTACTTCTATCAGCACAATAATTTCAGTCAGTCAGTGTAATTGAATTGACTGCACCGGGTGAGAGACGATATTTATGTCTTCTCTTAGTTGAGATAGAAACGGCAGTTAACAATTATATTTACAAAAAGGCTTGTTATCTACATACTAATAAGAGGGATGGGAGAGGAGAGAGGAGGGGGGAGACAGAGTACCTGTGCTGGATTTTTCTTTTTTTTGACCCTATGTATTATAGGAATAATACGCTACCTAGAATATATACGGATATTACTCACCTGGAGGTTCCTGACCTCTATAAAAACCTCGGCTTAAACGGCCTTGTGCTTTTATATGGTCAGGGAACTGGGTGTGGCGTAATCTATATTACACTGTAGGTAGCGTATTATCCCTTATATAATTGTAGAATATCTTGTTTCTTGTCTATATATCCATAATAATGGCTGGCTTGAGAAAGGTCTGAGGACAAAGACCCGAACGTTGCTATCTGTTTGTGCTTATGGAATAAAAGTTTAAAGATTTTTTGAACAAGTCCTGAGAGTGCTCTACATGTTACTATGGTTGGATATCCATAATAGTGGATAGATGAATCGCAGCTACTTTTACAGAGCAGTTATTTAACAAATGACACACAGGCCAGCCAGGACATAGCAGAATATTAATACAAACACCCCCAACTGTACAGTTTACGGGAACAGACACAGTTTGAAGGATCTGCCCCAGAGTCACACGAATCCATGTAAAGTCCGTGGGGGTGGGTGTCTGGGATGTGTGGCCACAATGTTTGGGGCGTGATATGCCATTCCGGGGGGCAGAGGAGCATTTTTAAAACATTTCCCTTTAGTATCAGAAAACTTGAAATAACATGAAAAAGTATATAGTGGATAATGTACCCCAAATGTAATTATAGGATATTAGAAGTACCGAGGAGATACGTGACCCATATAAAAGCACAAGGCCAAAGACCGAGTACCTTTTATACAGGGCCACGGAACTCCGAGGTGACTTCTAATATCCCTTAATTTACAGTTCGGGGAGCATATATTATATACTACCCCTTTGTGGCTTCTGGTTTCTTCTCTCCTGGAACTGTAAGATTATAAGGATATAATCTTACAGTGTCCTCCCATAGAAATCCACTTCAGGGGTAGGTTATAGTAATATTTCAATTACAATTGCTGTGCAATGGGTTCTTACTCTATTATAATGGGATATCCCCAACAGTTTTTATAGTGCAGTTCCATTTCAGGCCCTCCCTTGTGTCCTGATTACCTAAACCGGGCCGGGTTCCGGGTATTTTGGAAAAATAAAGAGTAGGCATGTTAAAGGAAATAATCCCCCCAACAAACAACTTTGATCCTGACTAGATCATAAGAGTTAATTATGAGTCGTCTCCCTTCTAGTATATGCTCTGGTTTCTGTAAATGCCCCAACCGTTTACTCTACTAGCAATCACACTTCGCACTATCTGCATATTAATGAAAAGACGAATAAAATAAATCGATCTTAAAAAACTACTTCTATCAGTAAATCACACTGCAATCCTCATTCTGTACCAGACTTCCTCTACCAGGCTGTCAGATTTACTGGGCTTGGGGAAAAATGTGCGTAAACTGAACTGATTTTCTGCAAAATCTAATAATAATCTATAATAAGACCCATAGCTAACAGAAACACGAGAGCTATGATTCACTTTCCGTGCTCTATAAATAGGACTTTTTTAAATGTGTTTTAAAGAAGTTTAATGAACAATTACCTTCCTACTAAGCCATGAATATATCATAGCTATCGTATCATTTCAAGTAGTCAGAAAGACAGTCAATGTCTTCTTCAATATCAAGGCTAGGAATTCTATTTCAACCCGTTTGTCCATACGGTATCCTGATATGCCAATAGCAGATCGGTTGTTTTCGTATTCACCCGGATCCAGGAGATTTAATAATTCTCTGTTGTCTGTCAGGACTCCACCACATTCCTTAGTGCCATACACACAAAAATATGCGTTGTCCCACCGGTGTTTGATTAAAATTATAAAATGGTTTTCACATCTATTTAAGAAAATTATTTAAGTTTGCATGTGCAAACTTTCTGCAGCACGGAATGAACCATAAATGGAGGATAAAGAAAATAATAATATACTTTTCATTATGGTAAAAAAAATATTTTTGCTGTTTGTTGTATTCTAGATGACAGGCAGGGGGGCGGGAGGTTTCCAAATTTTTTTACAAGGATATTTCTTACTTTAAAGAATTTAATGCAGACTTGTATGCAGAAGTAGAAAAATGCTTTACATAATAGAATAATGCGTCGCTTATGTTATAAGGAAAAGGACAATTAAAATTATTAAAGTATTCTGTTCCATACCATGGGGATTGGAGACGTAGGCATCCACTCTTCAATTTTATTAACCCGATACCCATAGTCTACGATGCCTTTCTTTCCGAACCCACAGTTAAATGTTGGTTTTACTATAGGGATAACCAACTCTTCCTTGTGCATCCAGCCAGGCTGCACATACATGGAAACCTAGAGAGAAGTATACATTATTGTTAACGGTTTGCTTTATTGCGCATGAAGACCCTGTAACCAGTGTTACCAAGTTTACCCAAGGCAGTGGGAACAATCAACACTTTGCACTGTCTCACTCTTTCCTCAGACAGTGTCCTTACACAGGACAGATGATAATATCCTTACATAATGTGGTGCCCTTGTACTCTATTCTTCGAACATTAGTGGACCTTTTAATCGGTACAAATCATCAGCAAAGTACTGGTGTGGAATACTAGTTCATGACATTTCTAGGGGTTATTGGGTAGTGCTTGAGACTTGCTGGATATTTTTTTCTTGAACAGCTCTCATTCTTCAAGCCTCAGTTTGCCTACTGACAAAACTGGTTCTCTGACTTTATTCTTTATCGACCCTTCCCTTTTCATAATGGCGAAAAGCTTCTTTCTGTCTCTTTTCTCTGTTTTTTGCCTACAGGATAGTTGAGTGCCGCAGCCTGATATCTATCTGCAGCATAAAACTCTTACCATTCAGGAGGATTGGACAAGGCCCGGTCGGTGGTAGTGGCTTATCTCACCAGTAAAGTATTTTTGATATAAAAAGTGTAAGATAGGTGACATGCAGACTGCACAAGGTACAGAATGTTATATGTCTCCTACATCTATTAAAGGATAACTGCAATGAACGAGAACAAGCGGATTGAGGCAGAGGGCCACACACTGCAATGCCACAGGACGCCATTGCGTTAACAAAACAGAAACGTACAGCAATCGCATCGGAATCTGTGAGAATTTATGCGTTCCCAGCGATTTCCATTAAAAAACAAAAATCGCATGCGCAATGCGGTGTCAAACGCGCACCAAAACGTGGAAAGTGGTTACCTAGCCCTGACACTTTCATGTATTATATGGCAAGTGACAGATTGAAAATGAATGAAATACTGAATAAAGGCATGTAATTGGCCCCCACATTGTGAATCTAAAGCCAATCACTAGCAGACCTGATAGGTGCAGGAATCCCTATTGTTGTACACTAAACACAGACATGAAATAACCAGATGCTGGATAGCCACTAACAACAGTGTACAGCAGGCTGGAGAAGCTCAGGTAAACAAGTGACAGATGTGTACATGTTCAACTATTGATGAATGCTATAATCTAATAATCGGGTGAATCTTGAGAAGTTCCAAAGCAGTATGTTTACCAAATGGTCTTAAAGTGCATGTCACCCCCAAAACTATAATCCCACCCAAACTACGTGGCCCCCCATGTAGTGTTAGTTTAATCTCACATCCAGCTCCAAGGGTTCTCCTGTATCCCCCCCAAGTCCAAAAAAAGACCACAGGAGGCGTAGCAGGTCATTAGGACATGCCATGACCTGGCTCCCGGGATCATTGCCATGCGTATGCAGCCTTCTCCCCCTCCCTCTCCTCCCGTTCTGCTATCCCTCCCCTAGGCATTAAATCCACTTCAGGCAGCCTTCCCCCAATGTATCCCCAGCCCCAAACGCCATGAGTTTTATTTTTATAAAGGCTCCCCAAAATTTAACTACCTCTCTGCTTTCGCATACGCTGGAGTTGAGTGACGGCAGCCGCGGTCCGGATGCTGCCGCCGCTCCAGCCCCAATCACAGAAGCGGCTGCCAGTCCCGAACCCTCTGCTTGCATTATCCTCGCAAGCAGAGGACCGAGAGCGCGTCGAGGAAAGAGGGAGGTAAGTAGAGTTTGGGGGGCTTAAAAAAACAAAATAAATGCGGGTTGGGGATGGGAGCCCATGGGGAATAGCATAGCAAAAATTTAAATGGGTGGACATGCTCTAAGTAGCGACACCTAACCCGTCCCCCAGATAGATTTGTAAACAACATTTAACAGAGACATTAGGTATCGAGGGAAAATGGCCATGCAATCTAATTACCAAGTGTGTACCATGTAAATGGGGGGTCAGCCACTCACTGCATTATTGTAGACTATGTAACTTAAAGATCTTGCACCGAATTACCTAGTGGTACCTCATGTAAATGTGGGTCCCACAAGACAATGACACTTATTTGCGGCTATGCACCTAAAGAGATTGCAATCTAAGACCTAAAGGTGCTTGCCACCCAAACGTAAAGGTGGGCCTGGTAAATCTCATACATCCTTCTTTTGAGTCATAGAACCTAAGGATCCTGCAATCTAATTACTAAAGTGTGGTACCAAATGTAAACTGAGGGTCCCACCAGTCATGGATTACTTTTAAGGTGTAACCTAAAGAGTTGCAATTAATGCCTACAGTGTGCACCTAGTAAAATGGGGGTCCTGTCAATCCATAAATCTACATTTAAGCTATGTAACCTCTAAGAAGCTCATTACAAGTGTCTAGCATGGGTCCTGACCAAAATCTACTTACTTGGGTAAGACGTAACTTTACACAGTGTGTACTCATGTAAACTGGGGGGTCCTGTCAATCTCATAAAGCTACTTTAAGCTATGTGACATAAAGAGGCTTGTAACTTTCACCATACAGGTGTGTACACAGAAACTGGGGTCCTGTCAATCATGAAATCTCTTTAAGCTTATGTGACCTATAAAAAGAGCTGTTTTGTAATCTAATTACCTACAGTGTGTTACCCACATGTAAACTGGGGGTCATGTCAATCTAATCTACTTTTAAGCTATGTGACCTAAAGAGCGGTAACTATATGACTACAGTGTCGTTTACCAATGTAAACTGGGGTTCCTGATCAATCATAAATCTACTTGTAAGATAATGTACCTAAAAGAGCTTGAATCATGTACCTTACAGGTGTACAACATGTAACTGGGGCGTCTGTCACATCCAAAATCTACTTGTAGAGATGTAACCTAAGGAGCTTGTAATCTATTTACCTACCAGTGGTACCACCTGGTAATGGGGGGTCCGTGTCATCCAAAATCTACTTTAACGGCTATGAACCTAAAGAGCTTGAATAATTACTACAGTGTGGTACCACATGTAAAACTGGGTCCTGTCAATCCATAATATCTACTGTAAGCTATTGTAACCTGAAGAGCATTGTAATAATTACCTACAGTGTGTACCACAGTAAACTGGGGTCCTGTTACCAATCCTTAAAAATCTACTTTAAGTATGTAAACCGAAAGAGCTTGTAATACTAATTACTACCGTGTGTACCACATGTAACTGGAGGTCCTGTCAATCCATAACTATTTAAGCTTACAATTATCTACTAATGGTACAGTATGGGTGTTAATCCATAAAGACTTTAGTATTAACTAAGTTTACTAACTACACGTGTGTACCACATGTAAACGGGGGGGGTCATGTCATCCATTAAATCATTTTAGCTAGTAAACCTAAAAGAGCTTGCTAATCTATTTACTAACAGTGTGCACCTCATGTAACACATGGGGGTCAAGTCAACCATAAATCTACTTTTAAGCTCATGTAACATAAAGAGCTTGTAATTATTTGCCTACAGTGGCACCTCCATGTAAACTGGGGGTCCTGTCAATCCTAGAATCTACTTGTAAGATATGGTAACCTAAAGGCTTGCCAATCTAATACCTCAGTGGTAACACTCGGTAAAACTGGGGTCCTGGCAATCCCATAATAATACGGTACTATTAAGCAAGTGAAACTAAAGAGCTAGCATATCACCTACAGTGTGTACCACATGTAATGGCGGGTCCGTAATCATAAATCTACTTTTTAGAGTTGTAACCTTAAAGAGTTTGCAATCTAATTAACTACAGTGTGCCCACATGTAAACGGGGTTCCTGTCAATCCATAAATATAATTTGAAGATATGTAGACCTAAGAGGCTTGCAATCTAATGACCTACAGTGTGTACCTCATGTAACTGGGGGTCCTGTCAATCCATACATCTTACTTAAAATATCTTTGTTTGACATTGTGTGGCCCCAAACACACACAGCAAGGTTGACAGCCAATAGGAGGTAAAGGAGCTGCTGGTTTATTGGCTACTACCAGTCTTTATAGAAGCACAGCATGAGTTAGTCACACAGCCCAGATATGAAGCAATGTGGGGACCTGACAGGGAAACGTCACTTAATGATTTACTTGCCCTGGGCCAAGACCTCGTTCCCTTTAACGCATTGAGAGATTATATCGTTTTAAGGACTCGCTCCCAGACCCGAACTCCTCCGGTTATCAGGTTCACCAGCTGCTGCTCTTCTCTCTTTCCCTTTTCTGACGCCTTCACCTCCTGATTTACCCGCGCTCTCCGGGCACCTCCTCCTCCATCTCCCGCCTCTACAGTGGCGCCATATTGTACAGCAGTATGACCAGTGGAATGCCGAGCGAAAATAGAGCGGAGATGAGTGGGTTAGAACGCGGGGAAACAGCGTGTTTTCCGTGACAAACAACGGGGCAGGAAAGAGTAGCGCGGATGTGGAGCTCAGAGCAGAATTCGATAAGGAGGAAGTCAAATTCAAACTGAGAGGGACCGGGTGCAGCGCAGGACATATAGATTGAGACCTACTGGGGAATTATAAACTGAGAGGGACTGGGTGCAGGACATAGAGATTGAGACCTACTGGGGAATTATAAACTGAGAGGGACTGGGTGCAGGACATGCAGGACATAGAGATTGAGACAACTACTGGGGAATATAAACTGAGAGGGACTGGTGAGGGACATAGAGATGAGAGACGGACTGGTGCAGGGACATAGAGATTCGAGACCTACTGGGGAGATGTATAAACTGAGAGGGACTGGGTGCAGAACTATAGAGACCTAGGACCTACTGGGGAGTTATAACTGAGAGGGACGGGTGCAGGACATAGAAACGAGACCTACTGGGGAATATAACTGAGAGGGACAGGGTGCAGGAACATAGAGAGTGGACAACTGGGGATTTGATTATAAGGGACGGGTGCTGGACATAGAAAACTGAGACTATGGGGGATTATTAAACTGAGAGGGACAGGGTGCAGGACTATAGATGATGAGCCTAACTGGGAGTTATAAATGAGAGGGAACGGGTGCAGGACATAGAAAATGAGACCTACTGGGGACATTATAACTGAGAGGGACAGGGTGCAGGCATAGAGAGTAAGAGTGAGACCAACTGGGAGTTATAAGCTGACGGGTGACGGCTGGACAAGAGACAAGACCTACTGGGGAATTATGAACTGAGAGGGACGGGGTGCAGGCATAGAGAGTGAGACCTAATGGGGAATATAAACTGAGAGGGAGCGGGTGCAGGAAATAGAGAGTGAGACTACTGGGGAATTATAAATGAGAGGACTGGGTGCGGACATAGAGACTGAGACCTACTAGGGAATTATAAACTGAGAGGGACGGGGTGCGGACATAGGACCGAGACTACGGGAGTTATAAGGGACGGGTGTGGACATAGAGACCAAGACCTACGGGGAATTATGAAACTGAGAGGAGCGGGTGCAGGATCATAGAGAGTGAGACCTACGGGGAATTATAAACTGAGAGGACTGGGTGAGGATAGAGACTGGACCTCTGGGAGTTATAACTGAGAGGACTGGGTGCAGGACATAGAGACTGAGAGACGGACTAGGTGCAGGACATAGAGATTGAGACCTACTGGGGAGTTATAAACTGAGAGGGACTGGGTGCAGAACTATAGAGACCTAGACCTACTGGGGAGTTATTAAAACTGAGAGGGACCGGGTGCAGGACATAGAAACTGAGACCTACTGGGGAATTATAAACTGAGAGGGACTGGGTGCAGGACATAGAGACCGAGACCTACTGGGGAATTCTAAACTGAGAGGGAGCGGGTGCAGGACATAGAGAGTGAGACCCGGGGGAATTATAAACTGAGAAGGACTGGGTGCAGGAGCATAGAGACTGAGACCTACTAGGGAATTATAAACTGAGAGGGACCGGGTGCAGGACATAGAGACCGAGACCTACTGGGGAGTTATAAGGGACCGGGTGCGGACATAGAGACCAAGACCTACTGGGGAGTTTATAAACTGAGAGGGAGCGGGTGCAGGACATAGAGAATGAGACCTACTGGGCAATTATAAACTGAGAGGGACTGGGTGCAGGACATAGAGACTGAGACCTATGGGAGTTATAATTGAGAGGGAGGGGTTGGCAGGACATAGAGACTGAGAAACTACTGGGGTGCAGGATATAGAGACTGAGACCTACTGGGGAGTTATAGACTGAGGGACTGGGTGCAGGATATATGACTGAGACCTACTGGGGTGCAGGATATAGAGACTGAGGCCCTACTGGGGTAGTATTATAACTGAGACGGGAACTGGTGCAGGGTAAGACACGAGACCTACTGGGGAGTTATAAACTGAGGGATGGGTGCAGCATATAAAGACTGAGACACTGTGGAGTTTAAACTGAGAGGGGAGGATGGATGCAGGATTAGATATATAAGATACTACTGAGACCTACTGGGGAGTATAAACTGAGGGACGGGTGCAGGATATAGAGACTGAGGCCCTACTGGGAGGTATAAACTGAGAGGGACCGGGTGCAGGAATTATAGAGACTGACCTACTGGCGAGTATAAAACTGAGAGGGACCGGGTGCAGGATATAGAGGACTGCGACATACTGGGGAGTTACGAACGAGAGGGTATCGGGTGCAGGATATAGAGACAGAACCTACTGGGGGGGTTTATAAAATGAGAGAGACGGGTGCAGGATATAGAGAATGAGACCTACTGGGGAGTTAAAACTGAGAGAGACCAGGTGCAGGATATAGAGGACTGACAACTGGGGAGTTTAAAACTTAGAGGGATCAGGTGCAGGATATAGAGACAACCTACTGGGGAGTTATAAACTGAGAGGAGACCGGGGCACGGATATAGAGACTGAGACCTATACTGGGGAGTTATAAACTGAATGGGACCAGGGGTGCAGGATATAGAGACAGACTACTGGGGAGTTAAACTTGAGAGACCAGGGGGAAGGAATATAGAAGACTGAGACCTACTGGGGAATTATAAACTGAGAGAGACCGGGTGCAGGATAAGAGGACATGAGAACCTATGGGGAGTTAAAACAGAGAGAGCTGGGTGCAGGATATAGAGACAGACCTATCTGGGGAGTTATAAACTGAGAGAGACCGGGTGCCGGATAAGAGACAGACCTACTGGGGAGTTATAAACTGAAAGGGACTGGGTGCAGGATATAGAGGCAGACCTACTGGAAAGTTATAAACTGAGAGGGACTGGGTGCAGGACATAGAGACTGAGACCTATTGGGGAGTTATAATCTGAGGAGGGAGAGGGTGCAGGACATAGAGACTGAGACTACTGGTGTGCAGGATATAAGGACTGAGACCTACTGGGAGTATGACTGAGGGACTGGGTGCAGGATATATCGACTGAGAACTAATGGGGTGCAGGAATAGAGACTGAGGCCCCTAATCGGGGAGTTATAAACTGAGACAGGGAATGGGGCTGGTAAAGACACTGAGACCTATGGGGAGTTAAAATGAGGGACTGGGGCGGATCTAAGATGAGACTAGGGGTAGTTATAAATTGAGAGGGACTGGAAGCAGGATTCAGGATATAGATATATGATACTGGACCTACTGGGGAGTTTAAACTGAGGGCACTTGGGTGCAGGATATAGAGACTGAGGCCCTACTGGGGAGTTATAAACTGAGAGGGACCGGGTGCAGGATATAGAGACTGACCTACTGGGGAGTTATAAACTGAGAGGGACTGGGTGTTGGATATAGAGACTGACCTACTGGGGAGTTATAATTAGAGAGACTGGGTGCAGGATATAGAGACTGAGACTACTGGGGGGGGAGTTATAAACTGAGAGAGACCGGGTGCAGGATATAAAGACAGACTTACTGGGGAATTATAAACTGAGAGGGAGCGGGTGCAGGACATAGAGAGTGAGACCTACTGGGAATTATAAACTGAGAGGGACTGGGTGCAGGACATAGAGACTGAGACCTACTGGGGAGTTATAAACTGAGAGGGAGCAGGTGCAGGACATAGAGACTGAGACCTACTGGGGAGTTATAAATGAGACGGACTGGGTGCAGGATATAGAGACTGAGACCTACTGGGGGGGAGTTATAAACTGAAAGGGACTGGATGCAGGACATAGAGACTGAGACCTACTGGGTAATTATAAACTGAGAGGAAGGTGCAGGACATAGAGACTGAGACCTACTGGGGAGTTATAAACTAAGAGGGACAAACGGGTGCAGGAATAGGGGACTGGACTCACTGGGAGTTATAAATGAGAGGGACGGTGTGCAGGACATAGAGAATGAGACCTAATGGGGGTTAAACTGAGAGGGAGCGGGTTGCAGGACATAGAGAGTGAAACCTACGGGGAATTATAAACTGAGAGGGGCTGGGTGCAGGACAGAGAGTGAAACCTACTGGGGAATTATAAACTGAGGGGGACTGGGTGCAGGACATAGAGGACTGAGACCTCTTGGGGAGTTATTATTGGAGGAGGGTGAGGACATAGAGACTGAGGACCTTACTGGGGTTTGCAGGATCTAGAGACTGAGACCTGGGGAGTTATAGACTGGGGACTGGGTGCAGGATTATAGACTGAGCCTACTGGGGTGCAGGATATAAGCGGACTTTGAGGACGAGACCTACTGGGGGGAGTTATAAACTGAGAGGGACTGGGGTGCAGCTGTGGAGTTATAGACAGATGAGACGCTACTGGGGAGTTTAAAATGAGGGACTGGGTGCAGCATATAAAGACTGAGACACTAGTGGAGTTATAACTGGAGGGACTGGATGCAGGATATAGATATATAGATACTAATGAGACCTACTGGGGAGTTCATAAACGTGAGGGACTGGGTGCAGGCACTATAAAGACTGAGAGCCTACTGGGGTTATAAACTGAGAGGGGACGGATCAGGATTAGATATAGACACCGAGTGTACATGGTACTGGGGCGTTATAAACTGAGGAGACGTGGGTGCGGATATGAGACTAAGCCCTACGGGGGTTTATAAACGAGGAGGAACCAGGGTGCAGGAATAAGAGACTGAGACCTACTGGGGAGTTTCAACCGAATGAGATCGGGTTGAGGATATAGGACCGACCTACTGGGGAGTTATAAACTGAGGAGCAGGTGCAGGATATAGAGCGAGAAGACCTAATGGGGAGTTATAAACTGAGAGAGACCGGGTGCAGGATATAGAGACTGAGACTACTGGGGGATTATAAACTGAGGGACCGAGGGGTGCAGGATCGTAGAGACAGACCTACTGGGGGTTATAAACTGAGAGAGACCGGTGCAGGATAAGAAGACAGACCTACTGGGGAGTAGAAAACAGAGGGACTGGGTGCAGGCTTAGAGGAACAGACCTACTGGGGAGTTATAAACTGAAAGGGACCTGGGTGCAGGGATATAGAGACTGAGACTAATGGGGAGTTATAAACTGAGGGACTGGGGTGCAGGATATAGAGAGACCTACGGGGGAGTTATACAAACTGAGAACGGGGGGGACGCGGGTGTAAGGATATAGAGAGAGACCTACTGGGGGGTAAGTTATAAACTGAGGGGACTGAGTGCAGGATATAGAGACAGACCTAATGGTGGAGTTATAACTGAGAGAGAACGGGTGCAGGATATTGAGACAGACTTACTGGGGAGTTATAAAATGAGAGGGATGGGTGCCAGGATATAGAGACAGACCTACTGGGTGGAGTTATAAACTGAGAGAGACCGGGTTGCAGGATCTAGAGGACTGAGGACCTACTGGGTGATTTATAAACTGGATGGGACTGAGTGCAGGATTATAGAGACAAAGACTGAGACCTACTGTGGAGTTATAAACTGAGAGGGACTGGATGCAGGATATAGATATATAGATACTACTGAGACCTACTGGGGAGTTATAAACTGAGGGACTGGGTGCAGCATATAAAGACTGAGACCTACTGTGGAGTTATAAACTGAGAGGGACTGGATGCAGGATATAGATATATAGATACTACTGAGACCTACTGGGGAGTTATAAACTGAGGGACTGGGTGCAGGATATAGAGACTAAGGCCCTACTGGGGCGTTATAAACTGAGGGACCGGGTGCAGGATATAGAGACTGAGACCTACTGGGGAGTTTCAAACGGAGAGATATCGGGTGCAGGATATAGAGACAGACCTACTGGGGAGTTATAAACTGAGAGAGACCAGGTGCAGGATATAGAGACTGAGACCTACTGGGGAGTTATAAACTGAGAGAGACCGGGTGCAGGATATAGAGACAGACCTACTGGGGAGTTATAAACTGAATGGGACCGGGGTGCAGGATATAGAGACAGACCTACTGGGGAGTTATAAACGAGAGAGACCGGGTGCAGGATATAGAGACTGAGACCTATGGGGAGTTTATAAACAGAGAGAGGACTGGGTGCAGGATATGAGGACAGACCTACTGGGGAGTTATAAACTGAAAGGGAGGGTGCAGGAATATAGCAGAACAGACACTGGGGAGTATAAACTGGGACTGGGTGCACGGATATAGAGACTGACTACTGCCTGGGAGTTATAAACTGAGAGGACCGGGTGTCAGGATATAGAGACTGAGACTTACTGGGGAGTTATAACTGAGGGGGACTGAGTGAGGATATAGAGACAGACCTACGGGGAGTTATTAAACTGAGAGAGACGCGGTGCAGGATTATAGAGACAGACTTACTGGGGAGTTATGAAACTGAGAGGGACTGGGTGCAGGATATAGAGACAGACCTACTGGGGAGTTATTTAAAAACTGAGAGAGACCGGGGTGCAGGATATAGAGACTGAGACCTATGGGGAGTTATAAACCTGAGGGACTGAGTGCAGGATCTAGAGACAGACCTACTGGGGAGTTATAAACTGAGAAGGACGGGTGCGGATATAGAGACGACTACTGGGGAGTTATAAACTGAGAGGGATGTGGGTGCAGGATATAGAGACAGACCTTACTGGTGGAGTTGATAAAATGAGAGAGACCGGGTGCAGGAATAGAGACAGACATTACTGGGGAGTTATAAACAGAGGGATTGGGTTGCAGGATATAGAGACAGACCTACTGGGGAGTTATAAACTGAGAGAGACCGGGTGCAGGATATAGAGGACTGAGACCTACTGGGGAGTTATAAACTGAGATGGGCTAGGTGCGGATATAGACACGAACCTGGGGAATTATAAAATGAGAGGGATGGGGCGGTTCTAGACACTGAGACCTGTACTGGGGATATATAAACTGAGCGGGGACAGGGTGCAGGAATATAGACACTGACGAACCTATGGCGGCATTATAAATGAGGGAATGATGGCAGGGTATAGAGACAGGACATACTGGGGAGTTATAAACAGAGAGAGACTGGGTGCAGGATATAGAGACAGACCTACTGGGGAGTTATAAACTGAGAGGGATTGGGTGCAGGATATAGAGACAGACCTACTGGGGAGTTATAAACTGAGAGAGACCGGGTGCAGGATATAGAGACAGACTTACTGGGGAGTTATAAACTGAGAGGGATTGGGTGCAGGATATAGAGACAGACCTACTGGGGAGTTATAAACTGAGAGAGACCGGGTGCAGGATATAGAGACTGAGACCTACTGGGGAGTTATAAACTGAGATGGGCTAGGTGCAGGATATAGACACAGACCTGGGGAATTATAAACTGAGAGGGACTGGGTGCAGGTTCTAGACACTGAGACCTACTGGGGAATTATAAACTGAGCGGGACAGGGTGCAGGATATAGACACTGAGACCTACTGGGGAGTTATAAACTGAGGGACTGGGTGCAGGATATAGACAATGAGACCTACTGGGGAGTTATAAACTGAGGGACTGATTGCAGGATATAGAGACAGACCTACTGGGGAGTTATAAACTGAGGGACTGGGTGCAGGATATAGAGACAGACCTACTGGGGAGTTATAAACTGAGGGACTGATTGCAGGATATAGAGACAGACCTACTGGGGAGTTATAAACTGAGGGACTGGGTGCAGGATATAGACATTGAGAACTACTGGGGAGTTATACACTGAGGGACTGATTGCAGGATATAGAGACAGACCTACTGGGGAGTTATAAACCGAGATGGGCTAGGTGCAGGATATAGACACAGACCTGGGGAATTATAAACCGAGAGGGACTGGGTGCAGGTTCTAGACACAGACCTACTGGGGAGTTATAAACTGAGGGACTGGGTGCAGGATATAGTCACTGAGACCTACAGGGAGTTATAAACTGAGACGGACTGGATGCAGGATATAGAGACTGAGACCTTCTGGGGAGTTATAAACTGAGGGACTAATTGCAGGATATATAGACAGACCTACTGGGGAGTTATAAACTGAGGGACTGGGTGCAGGATATAGTTACTGAGACCTACAGGGAGTTATAAACTGAGACGGACTGGATGCAGGATATAGAGACAGACCTACTGGGGAGTTATAAACTGAGGGACTAGGTGCAGGATATAGAGACTGAGACCTTCTGGGGAGTTATAAACTGAGGGACTAATTGCAGGATATATAGACAGACCTACTGGGGAGTTATAAACTGAGGGACT